>OX387241.1:177300828-178507104 GCA_947561735.1 Cenchrus americanus | reverse complement strand
GGCACAGGAGTTCGCCATGACATATCACACAACATATTCAAAAGTTAGCTACAGAGCATTTACAGATTTTGAGATATTGTAGATCTAGGTTTTTCCCATTTCTATTTTTCATGCAAAAACTATCAGGAACTAGCTCAGGCTAAAATAACAAAAGTTGTAGGATTTTTCACAGGGAATCCAACAAAATTGGTTTTGTAGTTTTCTGATTTTCCAAGATTTTCTATCGATTTTACAAGAATCAGCACAACTCAAGTACTATTTAAGATTCGCTTTTACACCCCGGCCCCCGACAGGTTTTCTAGATTCAAAGATAAGTCCCTGGTTCACGAAAAAAACTCCCTGGAATTAACTCAGACCTCGCAATTGGGTCCCTGGGACCGATGGGGGCGGCGGCTCGCCGGGATCCGGCGACTCTGGCGGGGGTTTCGCCCGGGGAAGTTGGGGAAAAGGCGTTGGGGCTCACAAATGCTCGATTTGGGACCGAGGAAGGGCGGGGCGGCATCCGGTGGCGGTGGTCCGCGGCTCCCAGCGGCGGCGGCCGCTGGAGCTCTAGCTCCAGCGAGGTTGGGGCCGGGGAAAAACGGTGGAGCGGCTCGGTAGCTTCTGTAGGGGCTAGGGGAGGTGAAGAATGCCGCAGTTGGGCAATGCGGCCGATGGAACTCGAGCTCGCCACGGCGGTCCTCACCGCGCACGGCGGGCGGCTCGAGCCGGGGCGGCAGGGAGTCCGGCCGTAGGCCAAGGCGAGGTGGGGGTGGCTCTCTCGGGCGACGAGGATGCTAGTGACCTTTATAGGTGGCCCAGTCCCTCTCTCCTTGCTGTGCGGGCAAGCACCGGCACGTACGGCGTCGCGGGGCGCAGGCACGTCGCGGGCACGATGCGGGCGGCTCGGGGCGCGGGGGCCCTCGGGGCGCGCGACCTCGGAGCGCGGCCGAGGTACGGCGCGTACGGCACGGCGGCGCGCGCGCGCGCACGACGCGCGACGTCGCGGCACGGCGTCGGCCAGCTGCCACTGTGCCAATGTGTCCTGCTTTGGACGCGTTTTTCTCAAAAATCTTGAATAGAAGTGCACAAAGTGGTAAATAGGAGAGTTGTAGATATCACTACCCCCTACAACTTTTACAAAGGTCGTATGGTGTTTTTATCAACGGATTTTGCACAAATTACGGCCAAACTCTGAATGTCACCATGTTCCGGTAAACAAAAGGTGGTGTCAGTCGACCAAGTTTTTCACCAATTTCCACTCAAAATTTGAAATGCCAATCTACATGAAAGTCGTGTCCCTCAACAAACTGGACAACTTTCATAAAGATAGATTCTGAAGTGTTTTGGTGAAATTTGGAGAACGTGGCAAAAGTTCCGGACGACATTCGCCGACGACAATGGTTAAGCCGGGTTCGACCGTGTCTTTGACCAAGGGTTGACCACAGGTGTGTGTAGACTTGGTCAACGGGCTCACTAGGGTTCATTGGCGATGATTCGGCTGATTCGGCCACTAGCGTTCATGACGCCAATTAAAAACCTGGGGCGTCACACCTACGAATTTGTAGCCTCAAACCCACTGAATCAAGAGGAATCGAGATTCTACCGAGCTCAAGAACAAAGCTAGGTTTCCGACTGAAATTCTTCAATCGGAGGCCGAATTCGGAGTTTGGGGGATCAAGATCAAGCAGAAAGATGCACGAGGCAACTATCCATGATTCCCAGCAACAAATCCAAACCGAAACACCTCAGAATCGAAGAAACAAGTCGCACACTAAAAACCGATGAAAATAGCTCGAAAAAGACAAGAAAATCCAACGAGCTACAAACAGGGAATCGACGCAACCATGAAAGCTTTCATTCACTAGGAGGTCAGATTCTTTGCAAACGGAGGAAAAATCTAACCCTATAGAGCAAGGAAATGAGAAGCAGTCAGGATGGATGCTTTGCTTGGAAACCCTAGATCTAATATATATGAGTCCCCTCCGGGCCTGGCAAAAGACCACACTACCCCTAGCACTTATGTTGTGATACAACCCCTCAGGGGCAAATAGGTCATGTAGCACTCCTCTTCATCGCACGGTCACGTCGTTGCCACAGACCGCGTCCTCCTGACGCAAGCCCTGCGATCCCACCACGAGTCCACCGACATCGAAGCTTCTCGGCGCCCGGATCCCGTCTTCACCTGCCGAGCCTCCAGTCTTGGTTTTGTGGCTCAACCAAGTAACCCGATGGTTTTATAGTGAATCGTTGCAAAACCCGCGTGTAGACTCCGGTCGTGAGCCGCTACCCTGCACCCGCTTCGGTCGACAACTTCGTCTTGCTTTTCTCGCCACAATGCGGCCCGCACTTGACCCCGCTGGCCACCGGGTCCATCGAGTCAGGCCTACTTGTCTCTCCACTCCTCGAAGGCCCCACAAGGCATAGACCTTTCGCGCCCACTCTTCACCTGCACCAACGCAAATCAGACCACAACATGCACCTACAATACTCGGCTAAGAGTCAGTCCAAACCACGTTGTCAATCACTCATCATAGCCAGGAGCGACCATCCACCGGTCCTCAGCGATCGAACGACTCACGATTTATGGGTGATGTGGCACAATGAGAGGGCAAAAATAGGAGCCCCACATGGGTTAAATTCGTTTGTTACGTTTTGGCCCAAAACTTCTAGCCCTGCAGCACTACAAGTCCCGCAAAGTAGTGGGGTGGGGTGGTGGTGGTGGTTGGTGGTGTTTTTTTGACAAAATACTTTGCATTAAACTTAACAACAAGATGCTGTTAGAACCATTACAGAGTTAATGGTTACAAACTGGAGTTCCCGTAAGAATGGGCAGCAATTAACATGTGAGGGATTGGTACAACTAAGTGTAAGAGAATCTGAGTGGACTAAGTGTAATCCATCTCTAGCTAGAGAATCAGCCATGCCGTTGTGGGTTCTGGATATGTTGAAGACCTTCGAAGGACCTGTCAAGGAAGAAGAGATGATGTGGGTGTACGTTGCAGCTCTCCAGTCGGGAAGATCCATATGATCTGTGTTGTTTAAATAATCGGCAAGGAGCTGATTATCTGTAAAAAAAATTGACATGATCCAACTCCATGAAATGAAGTAACGAGGTTGCAAGAGCCAAAGCTACTGCCTCAGCAACAAACACCGACGGGTAATAGCGGAGCATAGCCTTGAAGGTGATGGTAACAGAAGGTTGCATTTGAGAATTTATTATGTATATTCCAAGACCTGCAGATGTGAATCCATTAGATATGTGATTCGGAGTAGTAGAGGCATATGTATAACAGTTGAAGCCTTCCATAGAGGAAGGGAGGCTGCATAGAATCTGTTCGCCATGGGTGGAGGTGGAGGTTCTCTCCAAGCCAAGCAGTTGGTATGAAGATGCGCTGATGCTGCGTGAAGTACCTGCAAAAAACTCCAAGTTTTTCGGTGAAATCTATGGTCATTTCTCGCTTTCCAAATGTACCACAAAATAACAAGGATCTGAGTAAGAGTTTCATCATTAGCAGCAGTAGGTAACAGATGGGGAAGAATCTGTTGGACGCCTTCATCTGCAGGGTCAATTAGATGGATGAAAGGAGGGGTATTTACAGCAGCCCAGACCTGTTGTGGAAGATGGCAAAGTAAGAAGAGATGAGTATCATTTTCAATCTGATTGCAGACAGTGCAAAGCTTGTCAATGTTTGTAGAGAAATGACCAGCTCTGTCAACAGTTGGTAAAGCATGGCGAAGAAGACGCCAGGAAAAAGTTTTGAGCAGAGGTGGAATAGTTTTGGCTTTCCAGATTCTGTTAAGAATGTTGTGAGTGTAAGGAGAAATGGCTCTGGATCCTATGAAAGGTAGGGAGTGGTTCTGTTGTTGCTGGAGATAAATGTAGGTGGATTTGGAGGTGCATCTACCATTAGTGGCAGGAATCCAGCGAAGGACATCGGGTTCTGTGGAGGGCACTAGATGTATATTGTTGATTGTCTGGACAAAATGGGGAGTAAAGGTTGTGTTTAGGATAGCTTGATTCCAATATTGAGTGTCCTGCAACCATAAATCAGAGACAAAAGATGGCAAAGGGTTGTTAGTAACCGGCAAGAATAAATTGTCATGAATGGAGTTCCTACCGGGGACCCAAGGTGAAGACCATATGGAGGAGTTTCCTGCATGAATTTGTATGATGGAATTGTCATGAAGGTGATGTCGTACCTGCAAAACAAAGGACCAAAACACAGACCGAGGACCCGTGGAAGTAGCAGTCCAGAAGGTAGAAGTTGGATAGTATTTGGCTTTAAGAACATTTGATAAAATAGGATTTTTGTTAGTGATAATATTCCAGGTAGTGTGAATAATAAGACTCTTATTTATAAGCTCCATATCCCTAATACCAAGTCCACCTTGATTAGTGGGCTTACAGATATCATCCCAAGAACGAAAAGCTATAGGATTAGTAGGATTCTCCTCTTGAATACCTGCCCACCAGAATTTTCTAATAATGGCATTGATTTTAGCAATAAAAGTTTTGGAGAAAAGAACAGTAGACATATAATAAACAGAGATAGAAGAAAGAATAGATTTAATATATTGGAGCCTGCCTGCATGATTAAGCTTGTTAGCCTTAATTGAGCCAAATTTAGCATGAAATTTAGAGTAAATGAAGTTGTAGGCCCTATTCCTATACTTATTAGAGAAAAACATAGGATGACCTAGATGCATAGTATTAGGAACAAGATTAGCCACGGGGAAAAGGGTGCGAATTTGATTTTTTACCTAGTAAGAAACATTGCAGCTAAAGAAGATTGAAGATTTGTTGAGGTTGGGAGTTTGGCCTGATTGATGGCAGAACTCATAAAGGATAGTGTGTATTGCTTGAGCCTCCTGTAGAGTTGTTGTTCCACATAAAATAAGGTCATCTGCAAAAAGAAGAGAATGTATAGGAGGGGCTCCTGCACCAAGAGAGACGCCCCTTAAATTAGAATCATTTAAAGCCTCCTGCAAACTGAGAGAAAGTTCATTAATAGCTATAACAAAAAGGTAGGGGGAGAGAGGGCAGCCATACCGGAGACCACGTTGGGGAAAGAAATAGGAGGTAGGTTGATCATTGACCAGAATAGAAAGAGAGGAGGAAGACATGCAAGTGGCTACAAGATTGATAAAGTGATTATTGAAACCTAATCTATGTAAAGCCTTAGTAATAAAGTTCCATTCTAGCCGGTCAAAGGCCTTAGCCAGATCAATTTTTAGAAGGAAAGCTTGAGAGGTCCAGGATTTAAGGGTGAAGGAATGTATAATTTCCTGAGTGAGAATAATGCTGGATGAGATGTGCCTCCCTGCAACAAAAGTCGATTGAGCCTGAGAGATATAATTTGGGAGATGAGGTTGAATTCTATCAGCAAGAGATTTGGCAATAATTTTGTAAACAACATTGCAGAGGCTAATAGGCCTAAAATCTTAGGGAATAGAGAGATTAGGTTTTTTCGGTTTGATGGTAATGAAGGTTTGGTTGATGTCCTGAGGTATGATAGCTGCTGAGTAGAAATCTGAAACAAGGTGGAAAAGGTCTTGTTTTACCCAATTCTAGAAAGCTTTGTAGAACGCAGCATTTAGTCCATCCGGTCCCGGTGCCGCATTGCTCATCATTTTCTTGATAGTGGAGTGGATTTCATTGAGGTCTAGGGTGGAGTAAGTGAAAGAGGTGGAATCCGGGTTAGGAAGTCCTGAGGGTTGAGTTTGAGAAACTGGTGGTGGTTGGGAGATTGAGGAACTTGATGAGAAGGATTTGGAATATAAGTATGTGGATGGGGGGAGGATGTAGAGAAGATGGATTGGAAGTAATTAAGTAGAGTTGAGGAGATCTGATTGGGGGTTGTGGAGGGAGAACCATCAGGTTAAGGAGATGAGAGATTCTGTTTTTGCGGTGTCTTTTGATAATGGCCAAATGAAAGAAAGCAGTGTTTCTATCTCCCTTGATGGCCCATTGCTTTTTAAAGCGCTGGATGTGGTAAGATTCTTCTCTGGCTAGCAGGTGTTGGTGTTGTTGGTTCAGAGAATGTAGAAGGGTATGGTTTTGGTTGGAGAGGTGGAGAGTTTGTTGGCTTAGAATTTGGTCTTCAATAGATTGAAGTTGATCACTGGTTTTGGGTTTCGTAGCTCTCCATTTCTTAAGATCTGCAGCAAGAAAACGAATTTTGTGAGATAACGGCCTGTGAGCAGAAATGCGCCAACTTTGTTGGGCTATTTGTTGAAAATCATCCTCCATGAGCCACCAGTTTTCAAATCAGAAAGGTTTCCTGGGTCGTTGACGTTGAGAAGTAGGGAGGAGCAGAATGGGAGCTTGATCGTTGTACATCATAGGAAGGTGGAGAACCGTGGTTGTAGGGAAAGCACGACACCATTCTGCGTTAGCTAGATAACGATCCAAACGTTTATAAGTAGGCGTTGAAGTAAATCTTTTATTAGACCATGTATAAGCAGGGCCATCATAACCAAGATCGAACAAACCACATTGCTTGATAAGCGAGAACAAAACATTGATGCGATTGAAATTAACTGGAGCAGGTCCTAACTTCTCCCCAGGATGCATAATTTCATTAAGGTCTCCCGTACAGAGCATAGGAAGTGTACTATTAAGCGAAATGAAGTTCTTAACATTGTTCCATATTACAAACATAGAACGATGGCGAGGGTCACCATACATGCAAACTAGACCATAGCGAAGATTGTTGTTATTATTTGTACAGATGGCTAAGATGTAGTTCTGACAGTGATCAAAGATAGTGAGCTCTATCTCGTCATTCCACATAAGCCATAGGCCACCTGATTGGCCTTGAGAAGGAACGATGAAAGCATCATTAAGATTGAAATGATTCTTAAGAGAAGAAATTGAAATGGTTGAATTACGAGTTTCTGACAGAAAAATTATCTGAGGTTTGATAGACTGAATTATGCGGGATAGATGAAGCATGGTCAAACTGCTAAGGTTCCCGCCTTAACCTCGGCAGTTCCATTCTAGGTGTGTCATGGAGCCCGCGGCGCCCTTGAAGCCGGCGCCTTAGCCTGATCAGTCGTGGACGAAGCTTGTACATGATGAGGGTGGCAATCAGGAGGGAGTCCTCCACCTCCGCCATGATCTTGATTCTGAACATAAGGACGGGCTTGAAGGTCTGCGTCATGAGGGAGAAAAGTGCTATCCATAGTAGACCTGTTGATGATAGGGTTAGTAGTAACATCAGGAGGCACTTGCGCCAGAACCGGTCCAGCAGCGATCGTGCCCGCGGGGAAGTAGAGGTGGGCGGGCAAGCTGGCAGTAGGAAGTCGACCCAGGAACGGCGCATGGAGTGGAGGCGCATATCCCATGCCGCTGCCAGAAGAGATGCCAGGAGAATGGCAAAACAGGTCCGGAGAGGTTGGGTGATGAAGAAGTCTACTAGGATCTGGGTTCCCACTTGCGACATGCCTCCGAGGATGGAGGCCGACGCCTCCACTTGCTGCGGGGGACCCCACGTCACGGTCCCAGCGAGAAGCCCGAACTGAAGTTCGGATTCATGTGGGAGGGGGTCGTGATGCAGCTTCTGATCTTGCTGGCTCGGTGACGAGGGGGGCGACATCTTCTGTAGAGGTGGAGCTTCGATGTCGCTGTCGTGGTACGGGGGAGGAACCGCGTCTTCCATAGCCTGACGAGCGTGGAGGAGGTGGTCACCTGGGCACAACGGAATGGACCCCATCCTCCGCGGGATCCGTGGGCAGGCCGTCGAGCCCCTGGGAGCCTGGAGTTGAGGTAGCAACGTTGGTGGCGAGACGTTCTCGTTCCCGCTTGCGGCAGTGCGGGAATGGGAACAAAGTCGGCATCTGAAGATGGGGGCGGATGTCGGGGACATCGACCCGGGAGCTGTCGTTGGATCGGCAGCGCTGAGCAGCGGGGGGTGATACTTCAGGGTCGGCGCAGATCTAACGAGCGAGCTCCGGTGGCGGATCCCAGTCACCTGTGCTGGACTGGGCCGGAGAAGCCGGCGGGGAAGCTCTAAGGCGTGAAGGCGGTGGACGAGCTGGAGCTGATGGGTCCTCTGAGTGGGCTCTGCGGGTGGGGGAGCCTCGATGACGATGTTCTGGGACTAGGACTCTGCCATAGCGCGAGGCAGAAGAGAGCAGAGTAGTAGGATGAGTAGGGCGGGTATGTGGTGGTAACTTTGATATGGTGGTGGCGATGGCTGGGTCGGCGGAGGGGAGGAGGGGGTGGCGTAGATCTGGTTGGAGGATGTGATTGAGTGAGTGGTAGGGTGGGAGTGGATAGAGGTAGGGGAGTACGGGTGGGGTGGACGGGGACGTTGACTGGGGAAGGTTCTAGGAAGTGTAGAGGAGTCTGGAGATCCAGGCACTCCATGAGGTGATCCAGAGTAACAGGGTCTGGAGTGGAGGTGCCATCCAGAATACCCAGAGCCAGGAGAGCTTCATAAGCTTGAATTTGTTGGGGAGAAAAGTTGAGGTTTATGGCCTCACCCATGGGCAGCTGCTGATTTATACCCGTAGCTAGGGTTTGAGGGGGAGCAACAGTAGCTGAAGGAACATGTGTAATGACTTCTTTTCCCTTATCAAAAGCGTGGTTCCGGTTTTGCCCCGTCGGGTGGAGAGGTATACGGCGTTGAAGTTGCTGAGGTGGAGAGGCCCGAAGTTCTGGGGGCAAATGAGGCAAAGTGAACTGATTCTCCAATGGCAGTGACATCAGCGGAGCTGTTATCTGAGGGTAGTTTAGCGGTAATGACTCATTGTTTGCTGCTATAGTAGGTTGAGGGTGGCGTTGAGTGGATATAATAGGATAAGTTTCAACTTGAGTAGTGACCTGAACCTGAACTTGAGTCTGTTGGATATTGTACTGAGTGAATTAGAGCATGGCCTGATGGGATGTGGCAACCTGAGAACTGGGGATATAATCAGAATGGTGTTGGATCCCAGTGGTTGTATGAGGTGGCTAAGGTTGCTGTTGAACTGTGGTTGGAGCAATTTGCTGCTGTTGAATCTATCCAAGCTGAGGGGTGCCATGAGGAATTGAAACCGGAACAATCTGTTGGAGTTGGGTCTGCAAAGATTGAAGAATCTCAGTTTCATTTTGGTGGGTAGTAACAGGCACTAGGGCCAGATTATCCAGTATCATATCATCAGCAGTAGAAGCAACAGGTATCCCAGAAGTATCATCAGCTGAGGTATGGGAAGGATTTTCCTAAAATGCATGTAGAGACCGAGGAGGTTGAACCATACTAGTTCCCAATCTGACACCAGCAAAAGCATGCCTTAATTCTTGGAGAGCAGAAGAGGGACCTGGCACCACATCTTGATAAGCTGTCAATTGATTCTCAACGAGTTGCAGCAGAATTCTATTTGCCTGAGTCATCCAAAGGCCAAAACGATCAAAGCCTTGGTCTTCTCCTGCCACCAGGATACTTTGAGCTCTATCAGAGCATTGCTCAGCATTGTGGAAAAGCATAGCACAGTAAGTGCATATTCTCTTGATCTTCTCATAGTGCACCCAGATTATAACAGCACCCAACGTGCCTGTAACACCCTAATTCTATTAAAAACTTGGCTTTATTAAAATTTGCTAGCAACCATCTATTTGCTTAAGGAGTATAAGGTTGTTTTATTTAATTTTAGGCATTTAAAACTTTTCTAAAATAAATTTAATGAACTATAGGATTTATTTGTTGCATACATCTTTGGAGCATTATTTTGGTTCTTTGGAATTCAAATTCAAATTTGAATTCTAAATGTTTGAAAACCCTTTTGCCAAAATCCCAAAACCTTATCTCCTAAACCCCTTTCCCCTTAATCCCTTTATTGCCAACCCGACACGGCGGCCGGCCCGCCTAGCTTAGCAAGCGGGCCGCGGTGCCTCGGCCCGCTCGCGCGGTCGCGCCGGCCCAACGGCCGCCGGCCCGCCCAACCGGCCGCAAGGCCCAACGGCGCCCGCTTCCCCGCCTCCACCACGTCGGCCGATGACGGGCGGGCCCCGCCTGTCATCCCTCACGCGTCGTTCCCGACCCGGACGCCGCCGCGCCGCCGAGTCCGGCTCGGTCACGCCCCCGCCTCCGCGTGGCCCGCACGCCAAGGACCCCCGCCCGGGCTATTTAAAGCCGCCGCCGCCTCCACGGACCCCTACCCGAGCAACCCGTGCGCCCCTTGCCCCTAGCCGCGCCGCCTCGCCGGAACCCTAGCCGAGCTCGGCGCCGCCGCCGCTGTTTCCTCGGTTCCGCTGCCGCTCCGCCGCCAAGGAACCGCCCAGGAGTTGCACAAGAAGGTGAGGAGCTTCCCCCATGCTACACGTCGTCATCCCCGAGCCCCTCGTCGCTCTAACGCCGTCGCTAGAGCTCGCACCTCGCGCCGCCGCGTCGACCCGCCGCTCCGCCGCATCTCCGCCCGAGCCGCCGCCCTAGATCGCTCCGCGGTCTTGCGCGCGTCGCGTAGTTGCCTCCCGTGCCTCGAATCGTGGCCGGAAGCCCCGGATTGGGGCCTCACCGGCGAGCCCGCCGCCCGGCCGCCGCCGCGGCCGCTCGCCGCCGGCTCGGCCCCGCCGCCCGCCGCTTGCGCATCACCGTGGCCGTCGGATGAAGATCCGGCGCCCTAGATCAAGCCGCGCCGCCGCAAACCGGCCGAAACCGTCGGATCCGGATCCAACGGATCTAGATCCACCGACCCCGGTCAACTAGGTCAAACCCGCCGCCGGCCACGGCACTTTTGCAGAAAAGCCCCTGAGTTTTCTTTATTTACAAAAATACCCTCCCACCTTATAAGTTTTCTTACAGTTTAGTCCTTTTTCTTTATTTTAGCCCGAAACCTTTTTAAATATTCGCAGATTAGTCCCTAAACCTTCCCGAAGCCATAACTTGGTCGTTTTAGCTCCGATTTTAGCGTTCTTCATGTCCACGCGTTCGTCTCGAAGCGTAGATTAGTTTTATTCTACTGTTTAGATCTGTTTGATCTGTTTGGTGACTGTTTCTTATTTGTTCCTATTGTATGCTTGTATGTGATGATTGTGGACCGTAGAGAGCGATTCGTTCGAGGGATTTGAAGATCAAGTCGTGCAAGAGTTTGAGCAGCAAGGCTTTGTTGAAGGCAAGTATTCCTTGATGCATGCCCGCTTGTCCTACATAACATGCATTTAAATTCATTGTTTTTACTTTTCGCTTGCATTAATTTAATGGGAACCTATTAAGGATCCTGCCTAGCTTTTGACTACCTTTACCTTGATACCGGGAACTAAATTAATCTTGTGGTAGTTAATGCTTAGCATGCTCAACTGGGAATTGGTATTAATCTACTTGGTTATCTTTTTGTTATTTCATGTTCCGTTTATGATCTTTTACTTTACAGGACCACTTTAATATGTTAATCGGAACATGGAGAACCACCCAGGAAAATAGTACAACCACAAGAACTAATGGGCAATGGCCTTGGCTGAATAATTAGGAACTTTAGCTTGGGATGGTCTTACCTGATAAGGACAAGGGATCGGCGGTAGTGTGGGGTATGGACTCGCTCTAGCAGGGGGTTGGGTGAGTTATTCTTTTATGGTGGGGTATCGACACCGCTAGGGGACTTTATACCTTGCTAAGCGATCCGGACCTTGTGGGTCATAACTTGCTAGGGAACCTTTGTAAAGGCCATGTAGCGTCCCTATGCAATCACACCTCCGAAGTGTGATATGGTGTCTTGCAAACACCGCATGGTTGGGTCCAAAGTTCTTCGAGCTTTTACGGCGCTTGTGGGTAAAGATGTACAACCTGCGCAGTGTTAAACTAATCGATTTGCCGTGCTCACGGTCAAGAGCGGCCTGGACACTCACATGACTAAATTATGGAACTTTAATGTTTAATTGTTGTTTTATCCTTTATTTATGATGCTCATATCGTATTAATTGGGTTGGTATGAACTTACATCTTTAGTAATCAGGTTGCTAATAAAACTTGACCAACTAAAATGCTAAAGTGCTTGAACCTTAGCCATCCACCATATGGCCTCGCATGTTATATTGTTTTCCCTTGCTGAGTACGAAATGTGCTCACGCTTGTTTATTCTCTTGCATCTACAATACCCGGATTTGTTGCTCAGAGCGGGAGAACTTTGAAGATATTCCGGGGAGATTTCCGGGAGTTCTAGGTGTGCGTAGTCTTCGGTCGGTACTGTGGAGGCATTTTGTCCGCTGCGAGAACTCGTTTATTTAAGTTTCGTTTAAGACTATGGTTTGTAATAACTCTTTATTCGTGTGGCACTGATTTTTGGTATTCATAATGTCTAAGCGTGTGTGTAACTTGATCCTGGCGCACACATGATCAATGCATTCGGTTTTGCCTTTAAAACCGGGTGTGACAGTGCCAGATTGAGGAACAGCATAGAATACTTTATCAACAATAGGTTTGGTGGCATCAATCTTAACTTTAGTTGCAACATAATGCAGATCAGAATCAAAGTATCTGGGATTCAGTCTATGCCAATCAGAAGGCTGACCAATCATTTGAACAATTCTTGAAATATGATGCTCAGTTCGAAATTTACTAGGGATACATAAAGTCTGACATTTGCCTCTAGAAACTGAAAAGCATATTGATTGGTTGCACGACCTTGCACATACAGTTCTATCAGCAGGTTATTGTTTCGTAGAGTCCAGGGTTGACCACGAATGACAGACATACTATCTCCTTCTGTACGGAAAGTAGCCAAGAACAAATTCGCAGTTACCTCATTTCGAGAAACCAATCTGCCCCTCCACAAATTAGACAGATCTGACCTGGATATTGCTTCAGGGATGTAACGAGACCCTTCGTGAGGGTCAGCTACCATGAGCAGGAGCTTGGATCCACGAGCTACTCCCAGTTGGTGTTGATTAGCAGTGCTGGAACTGGGGACAGCTTGAGCTGAAACCACCTGAAGAGCCTCAAGAGCCTGGATGAGATCTTGATTATCCAAAGTATTGGTCTGAAGATTGGACAGGGAAGTAGTGATAGGAATCATGGGGATGGAAGGTTGTGGCGGGGGGAGGGTAGTTTGGGTTGGGGCTGAGGGTGGCAGCCGCGGGTTGGGGGATCTGGGGGACATGCTCCATGGAAGGGGGAACCATAGTGCTTGGAGGTATCTCTTCCATGGCGGGTAGTGGGAGGAAGAGACGAAGGAATGGAAAGTGAAAGGAGGGGGAAAAACACAGCGGCGACAGGGTAAACATCGGCAGACAGGGACGAGATCGACGAGGTGAATCGCAGCAAAAACGAGAAGAAGCAGGGGATCGGCGCGTGGCGGGGAAGAGCGGTGGAGGGCAGGTGGCGATTGAAGAACAAACCTGGAAACCGAAGAGTTGACGAGAAAAGACAGAATAGCCGATGGATGTAGATGGCGATTTGGGAGAAGATCGAGGGAAGGAAGACAATCACAGGATCCGGGAGTTGGTGATGATCCAGTTACCAGATCAAACTAGATCAAAGATTTCTTGATGGAAGGGAAGGTAGGAAGCTTGACTACGGCATTCGCCCAATACTACAGAGCCAATACTACAGAGAGCGCCCAATACTACGTTCAGGCATTGTTGGAGTTGGAGGTGAGCAGATTGCTTGCTAGTGATGGAGATGGGTCATGGGTGAATGGGAAGGAGATCTGAGTTAGTGGAGAAGTCGCTTTGGGTTGGTTTATTCATTATACATGGGCCAAATACAGCTGCCGAATCCTCTCTGCCACCAGAACTTAAATCCCAACACACATACCTTTCGAATCCTGTCATCGGAAATTACGCCCAAATAGTGGGTTGGACCATGATTCATATACCACTATAAAGTTGGCCAAATCTTGTCAATTAGTATAACTAGCAATCAAGGGGGATAACATTTTTGTCAAAAGCTAGAACAATTTGTGCGCACATATTTGAACGAAGAACATACCTGAGTCTATACTTGGAATAATTTAAAACGGAAGCTATGTTAACTAGTACTGTACTATTTAACAATTAGCAGGCAAGGCAAATTAAGGAAACAAGACAGGGAACAAACAAAATTGAGTGTAACTACAAGTGTCCCCCGACTTTTCTTCCGGGGCTGAAATTGGATTGCAAGGGGATCGGATGGGTACGGTGCTCTGTAGCTTCTCCAGAGTTTCATCTTAGCAGGCTGATTATATCCAAATACGGAATGCCCCTTTTCAATTAAGAATTCATTGGATTGAGATGAAAAATATTCCTCCAAATTCTGCATATGAAAGCTTTCTCAAGATTACCATCACACTGAAATGTTGCTTTATCTAATAGTTGGCCTCCTCCATATGTACATTTAAATATTAGTATGGTATTCTAAGTTTGGCTTTGAAGTGCTCAACTCACAAAACAAAGTAGAATAAACAATGAAGTCTTGGAAAAACCTCCTCATTAAGTTTTAGGAAAAATAATTAATCCTCTCATTTGGGTAGTGCTACAAGAACACAATGTGACCCCCCATTCATCCCTGCAGAAGATCTGCATCTAGCGAAATATATCGCCTTCCTTTGCGGCGGGTCTTCAGCTAAACAGTGATCATTCATCATAGATTAAAATCTCTAAAATAATCAGAGAAAGGACCACACATGCATGAGGCCACACCGAAGTCCACAAGGAAACTACTAGAGCTGAACAACTCCTGCTAAGAGATGCTACAAGCACTGGGCCGGGCTTAGAATATTAAGAAGATGGGGACAAGGGTCTCTGAGCTCGATCACTGAGTCCACCTACTATTTCAATTTATTCAAATGTTCGGGAAAACCACATTGGATAGGTTATAAATAAATGGCTGTCCTCTATACTCTATGATAGGGATGTTTGTCCCTGTTCTACTAATGTAAACTATTGCTCTTTATTATTTCTTCGCTGTTATCTTAGTTTGATACATATAGTAGGAATAGCTTCCTGGTCCACTAGAACTCAGTAAGATGGCTTAGATTTAATTTATTTAATTTGCGACTTGTTTTCATGATGGTTTTAATTATTCGCCACTAATGTTCTTCAAGTGCATTTGGAGAAATACAATTCTCTTGAAAGGAATGGCCACATATCTTTATGACCTCTGGTGTAAGATCGAGCTCTAAGTTTTAGTCAAAACCTTCAATATGTGTTGCCAATGTTGACATGGCAACCAATATCAACATTAACCATATTGAAAAAGCAATTGATGGCTGTACCACAAGCAAATCCCAACCTCATTAGAAGGCATGAAGAAAATTAAAGGTCAACCAGATCGTCCAAGAACTAGAAATAACATAGTATACGCATTTATGATTAATAATAATTTCTTAACACATATCCATGCCCAGGATCCTATATATCCGCTTTCCGATGAACCAAAAGTGGTAGTTGCTTGAGCTATAGGTTGCACTTCAGTTCAGCTTGCCCATGTAAACTCGATTTGCAGAGCTGGACAGGCCACTAACATTTTCCAATAAAATTAGATGGTAACATGTATAATGACATGTGAAAGCTACCCATTAAAAGTCACTACTACTTACTAGATACAGTTAGTACTGACATGTAGCTATTTTTCCAATTTGGATTCTTCATTCAGTTTCTGCACTCCACAGCGCAGAAGCCGATCTTCCTTATTGGGATTTCCTGAACTTCATCAACCACAGTCCACAGGGGTAAGCTACAAGGAAACTTTGCATCTAGTAATAGTTACATTACGTGGGGCTTAGTTTATTTACTATAGTAGTAGCCTTGAGCTGTTTGTCATTTGGAATCCCTAAGCCCATGTCGCGCGGGAGCATGCTTGTTGGTTGTGGTACTGCGCTCATGAGTCATGAGTTGTCCGCATGTAGTACATGTTAGATCTAACTACTGACTATGAAGTTCATGGAACGGGCCTTATCTATGTGGCATCCAGTTTGTTTAATATCTTCAAAACAGAGTTCCTTGTGACCTTACACACTATCCAGCTGTGTTCATGTGTGAGCTAAATCCGATACAAGACATAGTTTCAAAAGTAAAGTTGAAGCTAACAATTGACCTAGTTAGACTATTTAATTTTTTGGTTAATAGAGTGAGGGCACATATAACAGTGCTAATTCAACTGTGAATCTTTTGGCAGGACTATCATGCCGACAAGGTTGGAATTTTGCTGAATGTAAAAAACATTCATTATCAGCCTCAAGTTCCCAGACTTACGCTACAGTAACCTGTCACCTAATCCTGACATCCTGTGAAATGATTCCACATCGCACGGTTGACCTTCTCTGTCCCCAAGGCGCTATATATCGAACTGAACAATGATATATTCTAATAATATAAAAAAATGAGAATCCAGATCAGTTCATCACACAAATCCGTGCGCCTTATGTCCTTAAATAACTCCATCAGTGAGGCCTCCAACACATGCACTTAGTTGTCGTTTTGTCCCGTGCCACGAGCACGACATACTGCCCAAAATTCCCTTCTGCGTTTGAGCAAATGTAGCTCAGAGCTAGAGGTGGTTCCAGAAAGTAATGTCTTGGACTGTGGGTAAACGGGTGGGAAGATATGGACATCTGTTCCTTTCAGGGTTGGGAAAACGGTGAGTGGGTAGAGCTGTAGAGGCAATTACATTATTGCAATGTCTTATTGAATCATGTATTGTCTGACTCTTGTTCATATGGCTCTCACGCCAAATAATGCATAAAGCATAGTTTGTATTATGATTATATCATATTCTTTCTAAATCTTTTTGAAGCTTTATATGAACATAAGAAATTATTAAGATGGTGTGCCATATGCCATCTGTTTAAATAATTATTCATTAATCAATTTTAGCAGTGGCATTATTCCCTATTCACAACCGATTCTTATGTGGTACTCCCTCAGGTTTGGTAAATGAAATCGTTTAGGACATTGAGAATATAAATCATAAATAAATTTTAAGTCGTTGATTTTGAAAATGTGAAACCTACATGAATAGACTTGTCTTGCAAAATATTTTGATAAACATAATCATATGTTAGTTTTTAACAAATATTTCATAAAAATAAAAAGTCAAAATTATGTACTTTGGAGACCATGTCACTCTTCTAAATGACACCATTTAATTTACCAAACCGGAGGGCGTATGTCCCACCAGCTCCTCAACTGGTCTGCGGTACCTTATCTCATAAGGCATGTGTAAGGCAATATATGCAGCTATATACATCCCATTTAATTGATTCCCAAGGGTGGAGATGCACGCTCAACTTGGAATGAGTTGGAGCTCACTAGGATTCTTTTGGAATTGTTCCAGCTCTGCATCTCAACATAACAGTACGTTTCCCTGAGTTGTAAACTAGTTGTGTGCTCTCAACTAACACCTGCTACTATCCATTGTGGATCCATTTGAAAAATTAGGGAACTGCAACTAGTGGTGAAACCAACTTTAGCCATTAGGGGGTTCTTCCCTCTTATTCTTCCTCTTCCTCCCTCATTTTTCCCTCTTATACTTCCCAATTTCTCCAAAACTATGAAGGGAGGCTCCATCGCAGAAGTGTAGGGGGGCTTGAGGCCCGGCCGCCCCACCACTGGCTCCACCACTGACTGCAACGACATGCATGCCCAGTTGATTAATGTGAAATTAATTAATTACTTACTCGAGATGCATGTTGAGTGACAATAGACTATTAACAATACACATGCAGTACACCATATGAATCGAAGAATGCTGCAAGCATGTCTGTGGAAGAAAAAATGAGTTATTTGGTTAGGTCTCCATTATGTAATTACCAAAATTGATGGTCCTTAAATTTGTATCCTCTTGGATATTGCTTTGGGTCCATCTGTATATATGACGCTAGCTTGTGGCAACGCCAACTGCTACATGAAATACAAAACTCTGGGCAATAGTAAGACATGCATGCATTGCAAAACAGCTTATAATATGCTATAGACACAATAAGATCTCAGTGCTGTGCAAAAACAAGTGACGGCGCGACTGTAGCGAACATGGCCTCATATGCCATTAGTTCAAGTTTGATTTTGATGATTCATGACAACATGATCATTGGGACTAACCATATTGTTTTAGCATGTCTTTGTAGACATTTATAGGTCCCAAGGATGCAAGAAAACCACATGCCAAAAATGAGAAAAACAAGGGTCAAAACCGAGCAAGAAAGGAGAAAGGACACCGTCGGATGAACCGACGGTACCAATTCAGCAAGCATCGGTGCAATCGTCGGACGAGTTGGTACACAGGGTGAAACCCTAGGTAACGTCGGATGAACCGACGATCCATCTTTTAGTAGCGTCGGACGAGTTGCAGAGGAAGAGCAGCGAAGATAGTAGCACCAGATGATCCGACGGTCTGAATGGGGACACCGTCGGTCTATCCGACGCTCAGTTTGAATCTAGACAAAGACGTGCCAAGATGAATCCTTCAGCACCGGATGATCCGACGCGTTGGTCAAGATGAAGAGTCAGTCTATCCGACGGTCGCGTGGAAGCTAACAGAGGCGACTTGGACGCGGGGTCTTCAGCACCGGATGAACCGACGCACCGTCGGTGCATAGCGTCGGAGCCGTTGTGTCAGAGAAGTCATGTGCGGTGGAGGCAACGGCTAGTAGCACCGGATGAACCGACGCCCGGAAAATGATAGCGTCGGATCATCTGACGGTACTACTTTCAGCAGCTTTTAGCCAACGGCTAGTTTGATGCCTTGGGCTATTTATACCTCCTCCACCCGCCCATTTGAGGTAGCTGGATTGTGTGGAAGTGCACAGGAGTTCAAGACACCTACAAGATCATATCCAATCCATCCAAGTGCTTAATTGCTCATTCTTAGACTTGCATATGCTTTGTGTACGTGCTTAGTGCTAGGCTTAGCTTAGAGCTGAGTGAGTGCAAGGTTGTGCCAACCTTGTGAGGTGATTCTTGAGTGGATCAAGTTGTACAAGGTTCACCGGAAGCCTTGGGGCCTAAGTGGCTCACCGGCAATCGTCATTGACCCTCTGTCTTAGTGAGTAGCGGCGAGGACACTTTGTGCGGGGGACGTGGAGACCCCCCTTCCTTGGTGGAGAAGCTCCTTAGTGGAGGCGGCATCAAGGTGACCAAGGGAGCTTGGCAAGTGCCTAAGTGGCTAGCCTTTGTGGCGAGTCAAGTGGTGCTCTTGGGAGAGACTTGGTGACCGGGAAGCAGTACTCTTGTGTGAGTGCTTTAACGTGGACTAGGGGTGGCTTAGTGCCTACCGATACCATGGGATAAATCGTGTGTCAAGAGTTTGCTTCCTCTCACCCCCTTTACGTTTTCGCATTTACTCTATTGCAATCTTTGCTTGCCCTTACTTTCCTAGAGTAGTATCATGCTAGGATTGGCTCTAGGTTGCAAACCTTGTTTTGGGATGGGAGTTTCACACTAGAACAACCCTAGTTGCACATCTAGATAGTATGTTCTAGTTTATCTTTGTGTAAAATTAGGGAAGCCATAGGTTAAGTTTTTAAGTTGCCTAATTCACCCCCTCCCCCTCTTAGGCCAACGAGCATCCGATTCTTTACAAGTGGTATCAGAGCCGGGACTCACTTCCTTCACAAGGAAACACCAATTCGATTGGTAATTTGTGAAAACCGGCTCATTGGAACGGTTAGGCTTCACCGCCTAGTGAGTTGCTCTATAGAGGTATGAAAGGGGTGGATACCTTAGGTTTGGCTCCACATTTAGATGGCACGGGCTACCCTCGGTGGAAGGTTCTCATGGAGGCCTATCTCCAAGCAAAGGACCTTGATGTTTGGAGAGTCACCGATGAGGGCATGAAAAATGGTACTAAGAAGGAAAAGCAATTTGGTGTGATTGCTAAGAGTATCATTTTGTCCTCACTAGATGTAGGCGTTTTCAATAGAGTTTTTACTTGCGAAAATGCTCATGAGCTATGGAAAACCATCAAGGAGCAAAATGAGGGTTCAAAAGAAGTTGGTAATGAACGCTACAGTTGTCTCCTTGAGGAATTCAATGGCTTTAAGCAACTTGCAAATGAAAATGCCGAATCTATGTACTCACGTCTAAATGTTCTTGTCAATGAGATCAATGCTTTAGGTGTGAAGGACATCATGGACTTGAACATCAACTGCAAGATCCTTCAAAGTCTCCGGAAGACTGATTATGACTTGGTGAAGGCAATCATCTACGAGAAGAAGCTCGAAGATTTGAAGCCATCTCATATCTTGAGCAATATCATGGCACATGAGCTTCAACTCATGCCCAAGTCAAAGAAGGCGCCCCAAGAGAATCCCCAAGAACCATCCTCTCCAACAACAAGCCATGCTCTCTCAAGCCAACAAGAGAAGATGTTGAGTAGGATGGCTACTCATGGAAGCTCAAGCGAGGATGATGGTGATGATGGTGACGATGGAGATTCCTCAAGTGATGAAGAGGTTGAATCCATGGTGGCCAAGTGCGTGAAGAAGGTCTTCAAGTATGTGAAGAAAGTCAACATGTACGGCGACAACGTCCACTTAAGAGAAGGGCGTCATCATTAACACATCAAGTTCACCAAGATCGAGCACAAGCCTAAGAAGAAGGTGGTCAAGGAGAGGAGACCAAGGCAAAAAGCAACTATCGCCGTCCGTGAGTGGACAAGTGGTGGAGAATCAAGTTCTTCTAACTCAAGTGATGGATCAAAAATGAACTTCACCACGCGCTTCATGCAAGGTCCTTCATCATCACTACACATGTGCCTTATGGCCAAAGGTATGGACAGCAATGTAAGTGAAGATGAATCCGACACCACCTCTCTCGATGATCTTGTTGAGCTAGTCCATGAGCAAAAAGGAATTCTGGAGAAACAAGCTAATGAAATTAAAGAACTCAGTGCTCTCAATGATCTTAGTACAACCCTTGCTACAAATTATGAACATTTGTTGTGCAAATTCAAATTGCTTAGCAAGGAGTGTGATGAGCTAAAATCTAAGCTTGAGAGCAATGAGATTAAAACAAGTAATTCCGTTGAGCTTGTTGACGGTAGATTATCATATCAAAGTTCATATGGATTTGCAAGCGGACAAATCCCCCGTCGTAGTCAAGGGACCCTACTTCCCTCAAGTGGTGAACCCAAGGTATCGAATCCATGGAACAATGTGCAACGCAAGGATTCAATCTATTAAAGCAAGGAAATCTATCTTATGAAGAACTAAGTTGCATCTAATCTAAGATATCATCAAGTAAACACTTCTAATCTAATCGACTAAAGAGGTAGCAAGGGAAAGCAAGAGATAACCGATCAAGAGAGTCTAGATCATGCTTATGTTGTAGCTCCAAACAAGATAGATGAAGACAGAAAAGCGAATCTCATTAAAAGCATCTTTAAACCGTGGCCTCCGGTCCGATTTCGAAAATGCCTGCCTTTCGGAACCCCTGTTCTATCACAACGTATTCCTATTCATGCGGGTAGTCTAGGGCGAGTTCGATAAGAACAAGTTGAAATCACTTGGTTGGTCCGGTATGCACCTCTAGCCACCGCGGCTACAAGAGCACCCTAAGCAATCTATCTTAAGTATAGATTGGGGAAGAAACAAAACCAAGAAGAAAACAAAATCATCGAGAAGGCACTTGATCGCTAGAAATCGGATTCACTATAAAAACTTCACCATGAATGATTACATGAACAAGATCACCACCGGGATCCTACCTTGATCTTGATCCTTGCTCCGGAGCTCCGGCGTGGTCTACCATGCAAGGTTCCCACGTCGGCTAGTGAGACCCTAGACAACTAGCACGACCCTCATCTCCGAGATGGTGTCCCTCAAGCTTCTCTGCTCCTCGGTGGCGGATGACGAATTGATTGATGTGTGGCTCTCGGTCAGGGGGCTATAAATAGCCAGAGATGCATCTAGGTCAAAGGGGGGGCGACTGGGCCTCGAAATGGGCTGGGCCGGCTAGCCTGGGCCGACCGGCCTGGGACTACTTCGGCCTAGTTCGTGGCCTCCTTCGCCCGGTGTTGCTTCCCGAGTCTTCTATATCCTCCCCCTTCTGCATGTGGGCCCTTGTCGTCAGTTTCTCTCCGAATTGGACGAAGCTCCTTGTCTCGCAAGATTCGACACTTTTCTGGCTAGGTCCTCGGAGTTTGTCATCTTCTCGATCTTGGTCATTGGGCTTCTTGGAGTTGTGTTCACTTCATTGCTTGACTTGTATCGGGCTTCAAGGTCTTGTCATGAGGTGCTTAATGAACTTATCCCGGAAGTCTTGCTTTCAACGCTAAAACCCTGCATAAACACTAAACTCCAAAACCGACATGCACACGTGAACTTGTTATACCATGGGGGTTAGTACCAATGGATATGAGACAAAAGTCATGCCAACACCGAAGGTAAACTCATGGCTAGGTTGACGGAATTTCACAGTCAACAGAGCTTGATGAATCATCTATCCCTGGTGCAATTTCTATCTCCAAGGTAGATGCTTCAACTTCTTGCATTGATTTAATTGATGAATCTTGCTCACCATCTTGCAATGAGAATGTTGTTGTAGAAACATGTGATTGTCTCATAGGTATGAAAAATGATGAGCTCAAGCAAGAAGTGAAATGGCTCTGAGAGAGGTTGGCAAGCTTGATGGGCAAGGGCAAGAACGATGAGGAACAAGTTGACATATCTCAAGACATGAAGAGCAAAGTCCAACCTTCTCAAGATAACCGTGATCCCATGGTGAAGAAGCTTGTGAAGGGTGAAACCGTGACTTGCTACAAGTGTCGTGGAGAAGGGAACAAGTTCTACAAATGCCCTCAATTTGTCAAGAAGATGGACAAGGGCGCAAAGAAGAAGTTGAAGCCCACCATCAAGAGCTCCCTCATCTACACCATGCCCAACCACAAGAACAAGACCAAGAGCAACACCTACTTCATCAAGAAGAAGGCTAATGTCAAGGTGGTTGCACACAAGGTTGGGAAGATGAAGGAAGAGCGGGGTTGGAACCAACCCATTTGGGTGCCTAAGGAAGTTATCACCAACATGAAGGGGCCTCAAATGGTTTGGGTTCCAAAGGCCATTTGAAGGCCTTGTGAGCGGGGTCTTCGGAGGCTTGGCACAATGAATTTGTGAAGATTCAAGCCTAGAAGCCTAGCTTGCAAGTTGGATATGTGTTGCCCATGATCCCCGGTTGAGGTAATGGAAACTTGAACCTATCTCATGTATCATTGTAGCTCCATTGCCTCGTTTAGGTTGCATTTGTTGCAATGTTTACATATGGTAGGTTGCTGGTGTCATGTTGTGACAACCCGCCCAGGAAAATACCGTACTATCGCCTAAGACCGATCCACTTGGGTCATTAAGCAATAATAAAGTACCATCCTGTCGTAAGTTGCCGGGTTAACACCCGGTAAATCACTTGAAGAGCACAAGGATCGAATATATGCATTAAAACTCACTCGAAGGCGAGTCCAGAGATACAACAACATAATAATCCAAATTCGTACACCGAAGGGTTTATTTGTTACAAACCATAGTTTTTGCCATGATGAGATAGTTCAGAGTTTTCGAAAAGCAGCGGAAATAAGCTAACGGAAGCGAAGACACCACGGGAGGCCATCCATGATGCTTTCAGTAGTCGTCCTCCACCCACTCCAGCTCCCAGCCGGGCGGGATCTCTCCGCGACACACATCACTGAAGGCATTACCTGGATCAACACATTATAGAAAGGCTGAGTATACTAATACTCAGCAAGTCTTACCCGTCGGTGATAACTACTTCACCAGATCTGGACCATGAAGGGCTTTTTTGGCTACTGGGTTGCTTTTGCTAAAAAGTAACAAAGAGTAGGTCCTTAATATCAAGATTTTAGCACAAGTTCTAGTAGGTTTAATCTTTACTACATTAGCTAACTAGTACAAACAAAGTTGTACCATTCAATTAATCAAGCATAAAGTTCATCAACTTCCATCATTAGGGATCTCATGACTAGTGGAGTAAGTAGTCTCGGATAACGGTGAGAGGCTGACAATCGATTGATTTAAACCTCGCAAGGTAGACCCAAACACACGGTAGGCTGCCTCCTCGAGGACAACTTTCCCAGGCCGTCCCCATAAATCCTCAAGTCGGGATTGAATCTTACAGTCTTTGGTGCAGGCTATCCGGCATACCCCGCGAGATACCCGGAGTCACCATACACCACCGGTGGCGAGCCGTGAGAGCGAATCCCAAGAGTAGTAACGGTAGGATCCCTCGCCGCCTCATTAAGGTACTAGGCTTACCGGCCGCATAACCGGCATGTGCTTAGTACGTTCAAAAACTTAACCCACATAACCACTGGACCGGAGCCCAGATCCCATGCTCTTACCACGTGAGCAATCCATTTAAGGATACATTGTGATTCCTATCTAGGAGCCTATTCTCGCGAGTGAGGTCATCACCCGACTTGTAACGGTCCTATAGCTTAGCAGCTATCGACCTATCATACTAGTAGGGACCAAAGGGTACCTATGGATCATGCATCTAGGGTTTCATTCAACTCCTGAACGTAAATGCACAATCATTCATAGATAATTGAATAAAGAACTTTAAAACTAGGTTAGATGCACTGGAGCTTGCCTTCGTCAGCTAGGTTAGCTTGGGCACCCTCGGTGTCGAGTACTTCCACGTACTGCAGAGAACCTTCCGCTCCTCCTTACTCGGTTTCCAGGACAAGGGAGTAATCTCCGTCCGGAAGATCTACACGGGATGCAATGCACTTTAGGTGATGTGATAGTTTGTTGTCTTATCCAACTCTGGGTTGGTCATATTCACCTCAACAAGCATTCATCTAATGTTTCTCTTTTAGGAAGGGTATTGGTTGTACATGGGTTACTCTTTTATTCCACATTTGAATAAAGGTTTTTATTAAGCTTATCATTTCATGTGAAAGCTTCATTTCCTTTTATCTTCACCAATAAAGGTGTAATTAATATTTTTATTTATGAATTAATTTCTTATCAGTGATGATAATTAATTATCTTTTAATCATATTAAATAATACTTTTTCAAAAAGGAAAAGGAATTAATTGGGGATTTTTCTTTATTTAATTTTCCTTTAATATTAAAAAGGCATTTAAGCTTTTTATTAAACCATTAAATTACCAAAAATTAAATGAGTGTTTCTTAAGCCTACTAGCACCTATCCTGGTCCATTGGACCCACATGTAAGTGTTGGGTGCAAGGAAATTAAATGTTATGGAAAATATCAAAGGCTAGCTAGTGATTCCATTTTAAATGCATACAAAAACAAATAAGCATCAAAATGATCCAAACTTTCTTGTGCATGCTCTCTGGTCCTAAACAAGTCTAAAAAGCCAGCATGTTCACATGGAATCTCTACTGAACTTGGTTATTAATTTACAAAGGAAAACAAGCATAAATCAAGAATAATTATTTCCGTTAATCTAAAAATCATGATTAATTCACAAGATGTGCATTTTGGCATTAAAGGACAGTGTGCACATGTTGAGCTCAAGAACATAAATATATTTAGCAATAAAAATCATTTATGCAGCTCTCGCAGAAATGGAAAAACATTTTTAGAAAAAGATTTGCATCATAACTTTGTGCAATTTTTGGCATAGGAGCTAGTCATGACCTAACACACTACATATCCAAAAATTAGCTACAGAGGACTTATATATTTTGAGATATTGCAGATCTAGGGCTTTCACATTTGTATTTTTCATGCAAAAACTAACAGGAATTAACTCAGGCCAGAATAACAAAAGTTGTAGGATAATTCACACGGATCCAACAAAATTTTTTTTGCATTTTTCTGTTTTATCTGTGATTTTCTACGAAATTTACAAGAATCAGGAAAACTGTAACACTATTGGAGATATACTTTTGCGAGGAAGCCCCTGGAAAGATTCGGCTCTTTGCAATGTGGCCCCTGGCCATGGCCGGCGGCGCGGGAAGGCCAAATTTCGGCGACTCCGGTGAGGGGATTGGCTGGGAAAGGGTGTGGGGAGGAGGGGGAGCTCACCCGCGACCGATTTGCCACTTTGCACGGGGTAGAGGGGCTGCCGGCGAGGCGGACAGCGCGGCCGGGCGGCGGCCACCGCCGGAGCAACCGCTCCGGCGAGCCGGGGGCGGCGCCGGCTGTGTGTGGGCGCGCCGATGGATCTCACGTGGGTGCGGAGAGAGGGGGTGGTGGGGGGCGGGAAGACAGAGGAACGGGGCGTGGGGACGAGCTCGGCGACGGCCCTCCCATGGCGCACGGCGGCGACCCCCGCCGAGAAGGGGTGGTCTTGCGTTCCCTCGCGAGGAACGGCGGCGGCCACTTAAATAGGCATCGGGGGATGGGGAGCAGCTGCCTAGACGTGCGTGCGGCGGCCTCGGCGGGAGTGCACGGCGGGGGGGCACGGAACCGACCGGCGGTCCGTTGGGTGCCCGTCCGGTCGGCCGGCGCACGACGCGAAGAGGGGGAAACCTCGAGGCGGCCTCGGGACGGCGTGTGGCTTCGGGGGAACGGGCCGTGGGCGGTACGGCCAACCTAGGAGCGCGGCCGATGGCGCGGACGCCCAGGCGGCATGCGCGTGCGGGCGCGGCGCCGGCGCTCGCGGCGGCTCGCGCGACGTCGCGTTCTAGCGCGACGCGTTGCGGTGCAGGCTGGTTTGACTCGGGTTTGCTCCAAAAATTTGTATAGAAGTGCACCAAGTGGTGAATAGGAAAGTTGTAGATCTAGCTACCCTCTACAACTTTTGTAAAGGCCATCTAGTGTTTTTCTCGACCGATTTTGCAAGAACGTCGTGCCAACATTGAATGCCAGTCTGTTCTGGAAAACAAGAGGTACTGTCAGTCGATCAAGTTTTCACCAATTTCTACTCAAAAATTGAAATGCCAATCTACATGAAAGTTGTGTCCCTCATCAAGACCTACAACTTTCCTATAGGTAGAATTTTAAGTGTTTAGGTGAATTTTGGAGAACGCGGCAAAAGTTCCGGACGACATTCGCTGACGTCAATGGTTAAGCCGGTTTTGACCATGTCTTTGACCAAGGGTTGACTACGGGTGTGTGTAGGCTTGGTCAAGGGGTTCATTGGGGTTAATTGGCGAGGTTTTCGGGGTGATGACCCAGGTTGACCTAGGTTTGACCACGGTTGACCATTTGACCGGCTGATCCGGTCATTAGCGTTAATGACGGTAATTAAAAACCTGGGGCGTCACAGCCTACCCCCCCTTAACAAGAATCTCGTCCCGACATTCGAACTTCCAAGGACAAGATAGAGAAATAGAGAAGTGTCCTCTCGGATCTTCTGGAATTACTCTGAGGGAGCATCATGATGGGATTATGGGGCAAGAGCATAACCACCATCGGTTCAAGATTAGCCCATAGGAGTAGTCAAGGGCGACAGGTAAAGGAAAGCTTTGGCACGGAGTTTACTTGTGGATGCAATCGGAATGTATGGAGGGATAAATTGGTGTGGGGTCTTCCGAACGATCTTGCTCACGCGTTATTTTGTTTGCAACCTTATGTGGCATGGACGTGCCACTGCGATGCAATGGTTTTCAAAAAGTGATGTGATGCACATGTTTATGAAGACACGATGCATATGCTCAGGTAGTATGGTGCTTATGATGCATGTTAGCATGACTCGATTACCCACGAAACGAGTTAGTGATTGAGAAGACAATCACAGGTTGAGAAGGGGAGTGCGTGGCGAGTCGCAATTCACAACCAAGATACCTAGTACGCCCCTAGTGGCAATCATGTGGCTGCAGCGCACATGACGCCCTAGGTTCCGTCACGGCACCTTTAGTTATGGGATGACAACGTCACCAAACACAAAGGATAGAGTGGGAGACATTGAGTCACTCCATGCGTATGCACGCTAGTTCACCCAAGGTTCCCAAATGCACATGCTATGCAATGCATGCTCAAGAAGGGACATAATTATTTATTTATTTTTCAAGAGGTTGTGAGCAAGACCACGGGGAGTAAGCTCAGGATTGCATGCTCGAAGTAACCAGGACAAGGATACCAATACGTAGAATATCCTAGTGCTCCAACATGTCTGAGGGCAAGGGGTTGAAGGGAAAAATACAAGTCGACGGAAATGACATGATGTAGGAGATTCACGATTAAAGATTGAATTCCAAGATCAAGACATTCCCACGGCCTGGTAGAATGGCAAAAGTTCTATTTTCTCATGTTGGGTAATACTGGGTAGTCATGTGCACGAGGGCACAATTGCATGCTAGAACTCGAAGCGAGCTCACATACATAATGACATGAAGTTCTGGCAGTTCTGAACAAAAATTCATAACCAAAAAATCCAGAACCCTCAAATCTTTCCCGAGTCCCGGTTCAAAATAAATTCTTTAACAACTAATTAAATTTTAAGGTTGAGAATCGAAGAAGAAAACAAGGTGGATGGTACAGAACCTGAATGTGCCTAGGGAAGTGTGAACCAACCCAACGAAACTAGGATTGAGATTTGCTATTACACGATAACTAGTTGAGGAGCAATTATTTTTAACAATTTGGTTTAATTAACCTATCACATGGTAAACAAATTTTTCACAAAATTTCGGCAGCATGACGGCTAGGTATGAGGGGTACTTCTAATTTATAAAAAGCACACACTAGCATAAACTTCCTTAGAGAACATATGGAATTTCGATTTTTGGGTCCAATTTAGTTGTTTCGATTTTCAACATGCATGCAAGACGTCCTCTTCGACCTCACATGGCAATCAAGCCAAAATCAAAGTTAGTGCCGGTGGCAAGGCTTTTATTCGTCTCTCCCTATAATATCTAGTCGAGAGCTATACGGTACTCGCTTAACGACTAACGAAGCACTGTTATGTACCTGCAGAAAAACGAACCTTTCGTGCCAGCACGTCACGAAAGCGTCCACATACATTACCGCTCACTATAGAAACCGCTCACTATAGAAACGGTATCCATGCGTTAAGCCACTGCATGGACAGCGTCCTATTTAAGACTCTGACGCGATGTGAGTGCCCATTGGAATAGGCCTCACTCATCGCTCACGGACTTTCCCGTGGTACCATCACGTATGGCAAAACGTGACGAGACTCAGACGAGATGTGACACCCATTGGAATAGGTCCCACTAGTCCCTCATAGGACTTCCCTGTGGTACCACCACGTATGGCAAAACGTGATGAACTAGTATGGTTGTGCAAGAAAGTAAGTCTGACATAAAGTAATGTGCTGGGAGTTAGCAAAATAAACCATAGGTTAATTAAGCCACCTGAAAGAAACCAAAATTCCCTCTAGGGCCTCTCGGTCTAGTTTATCCTTAGCGGACCAACGTATTTTGGAAAATCAGAAAATCTTGGCATATTTTATTTGAAAACCAGTGATTAAGGTTTACTAATTAATCTCTGGTGCATATAAGCTCTGATACCAACTGTGACAACCCGCCCAGGAAAATACCGTACTATCGCCTAAGACCGATCCACTTGGGTCATTAAGCAATAATAAAGTACCATCCTGTCGTAAGTTGCCGGGTTAACGGCCGGTAAATCACTTGAAGAGCACAAGGATCGAATATATGCATTAAAACTCACTCAAAGGCGAGTCCAGAGATACAACAACATAATAATCCAAATTCGTACCCCGAGGGGTTTATTTGTTACAAACCATAGTTTTTGCCATGATGAGATAGTTCAGAGTTTTCGAAAAGGAGTGGAAATAAGCTAACGGAAGCGAAGACACCACGGGAGGCCATCAATGATGCTTTCAGTAGTCGTCCTCCACCCACTCCAGCTCCCAGCCGGGTGGGATCTCTCCGGGCCACACATCACTGAAGGCATTACCTGGATCAACACATTATAGCAAGGCTGAGTATACTAATACTCAGCAAGTCTTACCCGTCTGTGATAACTACTTCACCAGATCTAGACCATGAAGGGCTTTCCGGCTACTGGGTTGCTTTTTCTAAAAAGTAACAAAGAGTAGGTCCTTACTTTCAAGATTTTAGCACCAGTTCTAGTAGGTTTAATCTTTACTACATTAGCCAACTAGTACAAACAAAGTTGTACCATTCAATTAATCAAGCATAAAGTTCATCAACTTCCATCATTAGGGATCTCATGACTAGTGGAGTAAGTAGTCTCGGATAACGGTGAGAGGCCGACAATCGATTGATTTAAACCTTGCAAGGTAGACCGAAACACACGGTAGGCTGCCCCCGCGAGGACAACTTACCAGGCCGTCCCCATAAATCCTCGGGTCGGGATCGAATCTTATAGTCTTTGGTGCAGGCTATCCGGCATACCCCGCGAGATACCCGGAATCACCTTACACCACCGGTGGCGAGCCGTGAGAGCGAATCCCAAGAGTAGTAACGGTAGGATCCCTCGCCGCCTCATTAAGGTACTAGGCTTACCGGCCCCATAACCGGCATGTGCTTAGTACGTTCAAAAACTTAACCCACATAACCACTGGACCGGAGCCCAGATCACATGCTCTTACCACGTGAGCAATCCATTTAAGGATACATTGTGATTCCTATCTAGGAACCTATTCTCGCGAGTGAGGTCATCACCCGACTTGTAACGGTCCTATAGCTTAGCAGCTATCGACCTATCATAGTAGTAGGGACCAAAGGGTACCTATGGATCATGCATCTAGGGTTTCATTCAACTCCTGAACGTAAATGCACAATCATTCATAGATAATTGAATAAAGAACTTTAAAACTAGGTTAGATGCACCGGAGCTTGCCTTCGTCAGCTAGGTTAGCTTGGGCACCCTCGGTGCCGAGTACTTCCACGTACTGCAGAGAACCTTCCGCTCCTCCATCCTCGGTTTCCGGGACAAGGGAGTAATCTCCGTCCGGAAGATCTACACGGGATGCAATGCACTTTAGGTGATGTGATAGTTTGTTGTCTTATCCAACTCTGGGTTGTCATATTCACCTTAACAAGCATTCATCTAATGTTTCTCTTTTAGGAAGGGTATTGGTTGTACATGGGTTACTCTTTTATTCCACATTTGAATAAAGGTTTTTATTAAGCTTATCATTTCATGTGAAAGCTTCATTTCCTTTTATCTTCACCAGTAAAGGTGTAATTAATATTTTTATTTATGAATTCATTTCTTATCAGTGATGATAATTAATTATCTTTTAATTATATTAAATAATACTTTTTCAAAAAGGAAAAGGAATTAATTGGGGATTTTTCTTTATTTAATTTCCCTTTAATATTAAAAAGGCATTTAAGCTTTTTATTAATCCATTAAATTACCAAAAATTAAATGAGTGTTTCTTAAGCCTACTAGCACCTATCCTGGTCCATTGGACCCACATGTAAGTGTTGGGTGCTAGGAAATTAAATGTTATGGAAAATATCAAAGGCTAGCTAGTGATTCCATTTTAAATGCATACAAAAATAAATAAGCATAAAAATGATCCATACTTTCTTGTGCATGCTCTCTGGTCCTAAACAAGTCTAAAAAGCCAGCATGTTCACATGGAATCTCTACTGAACTTGGTTTATTAATTTACAAAGGAAAACATGCATAAATCAAAAATAATTATTTAAGTTAATCCAAAAATCATGATTAATTCACAAGATGTGCATTTTGGCATTACAAGACACTGTGCACATGTTGAGCTGAAGAACATAAATATATTTAGCAAGAAAAATCATTTATGCAGCTCTAGCAGAAATAGAAAACCATTTTTATAAACAGATTTACATCATAACTCTGTGCAATTTTTGGCATAGGAGCTAGTCATGACCTAACACACAACATATCCAAAAATTAGCTACAGAGGATTCATATATTTTGAGATATTGCAGATCTAGTGTTTTCACATTTGTATTTTTCATGCGAAAACTAACAGGAATTAGCTCAGGCCAGAATAACAACAGTTGTAGGATAATTCACAACGGATCCATAAAAATTGGTTTTGCATTTTTCTGATTTTTCTGTGATTTTCTACGCAATTTACAAGAATCAGGAAAACTGTAACACTATTGGAGATATACTTTTGCGAGGAAGCCCCTGGAAAGATTCGGCCCTTTGCAATGTGGCCCCTGGCCATGGCCGGCGGCGCGGGAAGGCCAAATTCCGGCGACTCCGGTGAGGGGATTGGCCGGGAAAGGGTGTGTAACATCCTGGAATTTTCTCCGGAATGTTAGCGATGCGAAAATGTGGATTTCAAAATTTCGATTTGAAATTGAGCGCATAATTAAGATGTAAGGCTGTCTTCTTTGAACCTTCCCTGAATTCCTAGATTTATTTTGAGCAAAATCATAAAATTTAGGAATTATAAAATGCTAGTGTGAGAACCTTGGAGTTTGATGGGGTTTATTTTGCATCTTAATTGTGTGGGATTCAAATTTGAATTCTAAATCAAATTTGAATCATAGGTTAATTAGGAGTGAAGGTGTTTAGATAATAGGAAGAACCATCCTATCTCTGTTGGGCTGCAGCTCCACGCACTAGGTCCTCTAAAGCACCCCGAACCTCCCTTTCTTATTCGCCTAGCAGCAGCCCAACTGATCTTTCAGCCCGCTTAAGCCCACCTCTCACCTACCCCGCCACCGCTGCGACTTACATGTGGGCCCAGCCGGTCAGTCCCCTTTCTCCCACCTTTTTCCCCTCTCTCTGCGGGGCTAGGTGACGATGCCGCGGGACAGGGGCGACGCAAGCCGTGCCGGCCCCCATGGCTGCCGCCCCTACCTGCAGCGTTGGCGCCGCGGATGGCCACCACGCGTCCCCTGAGCCACATCCCCGCCGCCCGCTCTTGAGCCCCGAAACCCTAGGGCGCCGCCCTATAAATTCCACCGCGCCGGCCTCTCCCTGTGCTGCGCCGCCTTGGGGATTTTTCCCCCAAAATCCGCCGCTGCCCCTGTCTAGAAGCCCTTGGGGATTTCCTCCTTGCTGTGCCGCAATCCAGAGGAGGAGGGGAAGATGGGAGGAGTGGAGAGGGCGGACAGGAGGGCGCAGGTGCCATGCCTGAGACGCTGTTCGGGAAGAAAAAGAAAGGAGCAGGGGGAGAAGAAGAGAAGGAGGAGAGGGAGTTGCACTGCTGCGCCGCCGACCGGTGCAGCTGAAGGCCGTCGCCGCACCGCAGGACCCCCACGCCGCCGTCCGGCTGCCGGGTGAGGCCGCCGAGGAGGGGTTCTGTGCGTGGCCGGCTGCGAAGCCGGAGCGGCCCGAGCCAGGGACGCCGACGCCCGAGCCGGAGCCGTCCGTGGTCAAGTCGCCACCGCGGAGTAGGAGCCGGACCTGCAGGAGACGGCGTTGTGCTGCTCTTCCCCTGCATCAAGTTGAGCCCCGGTTCTGCATCCCCTGCTCTGTGTCCGCTTCGCTGCCGCCGCTCGTCACCATCTCCTCGCCGCCGTGTCCAGAGCGCGAGGTGAGCACTGAAGCCTTCACCTTGTTGTGGACCCAACCTTCGAGCCGAGGCTGGACCGAGCCTTATGCGCTCGCTGTTTGTTTGTTGACTGTTGTCCTGCACCGCGCCGCCGTGCAGACCCGCCGTCGCTTGAGAGCCGGTCATCGAGCCGAGCCGGTCGTTTGCAGGTGCCGCTGCCTACCGCAATGCGCGCGCTCCTTGCTTTGCATCATGTTGATCTTGTCCCGACGAGCGCACGCCGAGTTTCGGCTTGCCGTCGGCACCCACATACTGAGCACGCCACCGTCGAGCGAAGGCCCTGCCTTTCTTTGGCCTAGGGTCGTGTGAGCACAAACCCTTGTCGTGCACATGTTGTCGGCGTTGTGCCATCGCCACGGCTGTGCCGCCGACCTTTTACCCGCACACACCAACACCGGGTCGAGGCCCTGTCCTTCCTGTCCGAACCTGTGCACGCGCGCTCACACACATGCGAGGTCATTCGCCGGCGTATGTCCCCAACCAACACCGGCCGGCCGTTCCTCGCCGTTTTCCCTTTCTCTGTTCCCTTGCCTAGTGCACGCCATCATTTTCGTGTCGCCGCCATGGCCGTGCCGTCGGCGTTCGGCACACACACGAATGCACGCAACCGAGGGCCCGAGCCCCTGCTTCACCTATCTGTGACCGTGCTCGACGTTCCGCCGTGCCGTCGCCGCGAACCCCAACGCACCGGCGCACGCGTGCCCGTCGATCCATCGACCCCAAGTTCGAACCTTTCGGCCACTTCGACCCTGAACACCGCCTCTCCTAAATCTGCTCACTTCTTGTCTCTGTGTCGTTGTTGTGCACGCGCCGTCGGTTTTGTGACGCCCCCGTGGCCAGGCCGCTGACGTTTGCACAAATGCGAACGCATACGCCCAAGGGGTCGAACACCTCTGCTCTCCTTGTCCAACCCATGTACGCACGCCCGCCAGGGTGACACTCTGCCTCCCTAGCCGAACGAGTGCACACGCCCGCACGCACGCGCGCGAGAGAGCGACCACGCCAGCGTGGACACCCTAGTCCTTGCCGTCGTGTCGCTCCACTTCGCCACGCTACACCTAGTCTCACGTTTGCACAACGCGCGTGTCGCTCGTACCACGCCCTTGTGCTTGTCGGGCGAGCCGTTGATGCTCTGTTCGCATGCTGGCACGCACACCTCTCGTTCCGCCGCCTCGCCGGCACTTTGTCCACCGTCGGGGATCTCTGTCTCCCGTCCGACCCGCGACCTCGTCGCCGAGGGTTGATGTCGGACAAGACCGCTCTTTTCTCTACCCTATCGGTGCCCTAGCATCTCTTTTCATGCTCCGTGTCATGCTTTGTCCAACCGCGCGCACACACATGCCCGTGTGAGGGACGTCGACGCTGCGTGAGGAACCGCGCCGCCGAGCCGTCTTCGTCGCCCGAGGCTTCGCCCTTGACGCGACTGCGTCGCCGTCCTTCTTGCTCTCGCCGTCGTGGCTGAGCCACCGGCACTCACCCGCGCCAACCCAGTCGTCGCCTTCCCCACCTCGAGCGAAGCGAAAGCATACAGATCGCGACCACCCCGTCGCTCTACTTCACTGCCGAGGACGCCTTTCCGCCTAGGCGCACGAGTGTCAGGCCAAGTCAATGCACATGTTCGTCCACACATACGCACACAGGCGAACACCCTGGCGTGCCACCGTGGAGCTCACCTTTTTGTGGCCAGACCTCGTGTGAACTCAGATCCTCGCCGCCGACCCAATCATCATCACCAAGAAAGCCCCGTTCTTGACCATGATCTTCTGTTCGTGAGACGACGTGCCCGCCGCGTAGTGCGTTGTCGCTGTCTACCATCGTCGCGCCGGACTGCTCTCCTTCGCCGCCAACGTTCTGCTCACGTACACCCGCACCCGCGGGAGTCGAGCCCTGCTCTTCCTGTCCAAACGGTGCACGCGCATGTTCACGCGCACGCACGCCCTCGTGAGCAAGCTGCCACGCCGCCGGGGAGACCCCAGTCGCGACGCCACGGAGTTTGAGCTACACCGAGCCGTTTACCATCGCGCCGCCGTGCTCGTTTGGAAGCTTCATCTCACCGCCGCATGCTCGCGCATGCGCTCGACCAAGCTGTCGCCCTTGCTCTCCTTGCTCGAGTCCGGTGAACACGCTCACGCGTGTGAGCCGAACCTGACTACCGCTCAGCCTGTCGCGACCGGAACCCTGTCATCAAGAGCATCCTTTCTGCCGAGGCGCGCGAGCGCCGGACCAACTCGTGTACGCGTTCGCTCTCAGGCACGCGAGCGCATACAACCTCATCGACGCCGACCACCCGAATCTTGTCGCTGAGACCTTCTGCATTGCACCGCGCGCCAAGCCGCTCTCCGTCACCGTCGTGCTGAGTTTCTGACCAAGGCAACCCTTTTCTTTGCCTAGATGAATCCCTAGGTGTACCAGAGCCGCGTCGAGTCGCGTGAGGCCGAGTCACCGACCAACCTCGCCGCCGACGAGCCCCTTTCCGCCCGTTGCTCCTCTGGGACTTACCATCGAGCACCTGGCGCCCACGCCAGAGCCCCGTAGGGAATAGATGCACACACGCGCCCGCACGCCTTCGTTACTGTAGTGGATCCTGTCGGATCTAGTGCGGTCGACCAACCACAAAAGCACCACACCTCTGCCGCTCAGCTGCGAGCCGCAGCAGATCCGACCGAGATCGTTTGTGGCGGCCACACCTTCGCCCATGTGGGCGGCCACTTGTGCATGGGTCGGCTTATAGCTACCTATGTGGCGGCCGTGTGAGCTCGAAGAGCTAGCTTGTAGCTTGACCCGTAGATAGCTTAGAGCCCTTTTGGGCCTGCCAATAGTTAGCTTATAGTTAAGTGTATTGTGTATGCGTATTTTAATTTCGAAATTTATTTTATCTTTGGAAAATCCTAGAAAACTCATTTCAACTCCGAAAATTGTGAAACCTTTTCCAAAGCTCTTCTAAAATTATAAACTCCGTGTTAGGCTAGTGTTCGCTCTCTTTTGGCTCTTAATTGTTCTTCATTTGGAGTTAATTGCAATAGGACCCGCCTTTATTTTAATTGCGCGTTAATAGGAACAGCTGGAGCCGGGGAGTTGAGCTCGGAGATCAACTACAACGACGACTACGCCGCCGACGACTACTCGCACGCAGGTGTTCACGCCCGACTGATTCTGAATACCTATTAGGCATTGCTATGTAGTATGCTAGCGCTTTACTTTAAATGCATGATGATGATGAACCTTGCACTGCCTTCTTTAATTATCCTGTCCTTGATTGTCCTACTACAATATATGTTTATATAAGCATCTATATGCACTGAGATTCGCGATGCATGTGTTTTGGATGGGAATAGTGGTTCTTGGCATGAGTGGGGTAAAAACCGGCAAGAGAAGGCGTTTTGGGTACTTTGGCGGGGGCGAGCTCGAAACAACCGATCTGGGATCGGGGATAGGGATGCACTCGTCAGTGTATCCCTACTTTGACGGTTCTCGGAGCCTAGGTGTTGGGGTTTTACTTGCAGATGGAGGACATGAGCTTGCCCCGGTCTGAAAGCGAGTGGATCAACCTTGTCGATAGGACTTTCGTACACACCACCTCGCCGAGAGTGGGGATAGGGCCGAGTTGAGCTCGGCAAGTGCGGAACCATACCTGCTTAGGAAGGATAGAGGGTATCTGTGGGGGAGCGGTGGAGGTGAGACCACCCTCTCAGAGCGTCTCTCGTGTGGCCGCACGGGAGCATTTCACAGTTCCGGTGTAATTCTCTTTGCGAGGGGGATCACTTTGAGGGCCGGATGCAGGATGGGACCGAAACTACCGAGAGTTCGCATAGTAGGATGGGCTCGGTTGGCTGATCACCGTCGGGTACCATCCCGAGTTGGGTACAGGTGTACACGCTCTGCAGAGTTGTTTGATCTATACGTATAGCCGCGTCCTCGGTCATGGACAAACCTTGAAGACATGTTCGTTCCTCATGTTTTGGGATTTCTACCTTCCCCTGTAGTTGAGAGTGTGGTGAGCCGTGGTTGCAGTCGGCTAGAGGAAAGTGGCTCCCTCTACCTCGTCGATCCGATTGCAATCATTGAGGTGCGGGGAGAGGAAGTTCTTGCATCGACCCTAGATGGAGATAGGTTGTGGAGACGGGGCCCTGGGGTACCAGGTGGTTCCGAACTGTGTTAGAGAGATTGGTTTGGGACCTATATGGAGATGATTTTTGTTTATGCTTTGCTGTTGCTGCATAGGAAACCTGAGCTTCTACCTTGCCTCTTTTCTTGCCCTTTAGAAGATAGGCCACTTAAAGCTGCATACAGTCGGTGACGTGAACCTATCCCACTCCTTGGGGATAGACCTTGAGTGTGCAGGTTACGAGTTCGACTTCGACAACAACACTGACGGATGGTACGACTGAGGGATGCGTCGCTTCGCTCAAGGATGCCTGTGGGCGTGAAGAACAGAAGATGGAGACCCATCTGAGATGCTAGCTACCGCCGCGTAGAATTTTACTCTGATTCAGCCTTGAGGCTTGTAATGTTGTACTCCATTATGGACATGTAATAAATTATGTACTAATATTTGTGTGATGCGATGTACGGTTGTGATTTGCCTTCTGTGATGAGATCTGTACGCGATAGCCACTGATCCCGGGACTATCGCAAAGGTACAGGGACTCGGGTTTTCCTCACCGAAAATCCGGGGTCGTTACAGGGTGTGTGGAGGAGGGGGAGCTCACCCGCGGCCGATTTGCCACTTTGCACGGGGTTGAGGGGCTGCCGGCGAGGCGGACAGCAGTGACGGGCGGCGGCCACCGCTGGAGCAACTGCTCCAGCGAGTTGGTGCGGCGCCGGCTGCGTGTGGGCGCGCTGATGGATCTCACGTGGGTGCAGAGAGGGGTGGTGGGCTGGGAAGACAGAGGAGCGGGGCGTGGGGACGAGCTCGGCGACAGCCTCCCATGGCGCACGGCGGCGACCCTGCCGATGGGGTGGTGCTGCGTTCCCTCGTGAGGAACGGCGGCGGCCACTTAAATAGGCATAAGGGGATGGGGAGCAGCTACCTAGACGTGCGTGCGGTGGCCTCGGAGGGAGTGCACAGCAGGGGGGCACGGAACCGACCGGAGGTTCGTTGGGCGCCCGTCCGGTCGGCCGGCGTACGACGCGAGGAGGGGGAAACCTCGAGGCGGCCTCGGGACGGCGCGAGGCTTCGGTGAACGGGCCGTGGGCGGTACGGCCCGGCCTAGGAGCGCGGCCGATGGCGTGGACGCCAAGGCGGCATGCGCGCGCGGGCGCGGCGGCGGCGCTCGCGGCGCGGCGCGGCGTCGCGTTCCAGCGCGACGCGTTGCGGTGCAGGTTGGTTTGACTGAGGTTTGCTCCAAAAATTTGTATAGAAGTGCACCAAGTGGTGAATAGGAAAGTTGTAGATCTATCTACCCTCTACAACTTTTGTAAAGGCCATCTAGTGTTTTTCTCGACGGATTTTGCAGGAACGTCGTGCCAACATTGAATGCCGGTCTGTTCTGGAAAACTGGAGGTACTGTCAGTCGATCAAGTTTTTCACCAATTTCCACTCAAAATTTGAAATGCCAATCTACATGAAAGTTGTGTCCCTCATCAAGACCTACAACTTTCCTAAAGGTAGAATTTTAAGTGTTTAGGTGAATTTTTAAAACGCGGCAAAAGTTCCGGACGACATTCGCTGACGTCAACGGTTAAGCCGGTTTTGACCGTGTCTTTGACCAAGGGTTGACTACTGGTGTGTGTAGGCTTGTTCAAGGGGTTCATTGGGGTTCATTGGCGAGGTTTTCGGGGTGATGACCCAGGTTGACCTAGGTTTGACCACGGTTGACCATTTGACCGGCTGATCCGGTCATTAGCGTTAATGACGGTAATTAAAAACCTGGGGTGTGACACATGTGCTAACCCATGAGCAACTTACATGGTTTTATTAGTGTGTAGGAAAACTACACTTGTTCTTTCAGGGTGCATGTTTTCATATATATCTCTTTGCATCATGAGCAAGCTATTGGGTTAGCTTCCTTTTTGTTATCATAAACAATGTGCATATAATTAGTTGGTGATTCAAACACTAAATGCACACATTTAAGGGGAGCTCATCCTATGGTTTGGATATGGGACTAACATTGTTTCAAGTTCATCTTATGTAGTCCCTTGGTGACGCATTTCGGTGCGGTGCTTCATTCTAAGAGAATGCTATGTCACTCTCAATGTGATCTAACATCTCTAAAAGAGTGAGTATAGCAATATGAGCTTCATGCTATTGAGTCATGTCCTTGCGAGCTTATGTCTCTATATAAGTTCAAATGCAATGTACTCATACATTCCTAATCCTTGTGGTACCCCAAGTGTCTTCTATGCAAGCTTCTTTCAAGTGGTGTCACCTTGTGATATCATTTCCATGTGGCTCATCTCAATGTGGTGCCAACAAGGTAAAGAGGATCATCCCCCAGAGGTATGCAATGATCAAAAGACTACAAGTCATATCTACAAGTGGTAATGTAACAAGAACCCATTTGTCTTATCTCTTGTCCTTTAAGCTACCTCCTTGCATGATATGCTCTAAGCTTCCCTGTCTTACAAGTTTGTAGTTGTGCACTTGATTTTCACACTATCACTTTGTGCACACACTTAGGGGGAGCTTAGTTTGTATCATTCTAGTCTCATGAGCTTGTGATCCACCTTAGTTATTCACACATGTGGTGTCTTCATTGATATCATACATATGGATCATGGTTCATGTGGATTTCTCCCTTGTATTTAACATTTCTCTTTGAGCTATGTTTGCTAGGACTTGCTAGTTTTCTTGGACCCATTTTGCTTTGGACTTTTTGGAGATTTTATTCCAAAGGGGGAGAATGTGAGACCAAAGCAAGCTAGGTTCCAAGGATATAAGACCAAAGGGGGAGAATGTGAACATATGAAGAGAAGTCCATCTTTTAGTAGTGTCGGACGAGTTGTAGAGGAAGAGCAGCGAAGACTGTAGCACTGAATGATCCGACGGTCTGAGTGGGGACACCGTCGGTCTATCGGACACTCAGTTTGAATCTAGAGAGAGACGCGCCAAGACAAAGCAATCAGCACCGGATGATCCGACGCCTTGGTGAAGATGAAGCGTCGGTCTATCCGACGGTCGCGTGGAAGCTAACAGAGGCGACTTGGACGCGGGGTCTTCAGCACCGAATGAACCGATGCACCGTCGGTGCATAGCATCAGAGCAGTTGTGTCAAAGATGTCATGTGCAGTGGAGGCAACGGCTAGTAGCACCGGATGAACCGACGCTCGGAAAAAGATAGCTTCTGATCATCCGATGGTATTACTTTCAGCAGCTTTTAGCCAACGACTAGTTTGATGCCTTGAGCTATTTATACCTCCTCCACCCGCCCATTTGAGGTAGCTAGATTGTGTGGAAGTGCACAGAAGTTCAAGACACCTACAAGATCATATCCAAACCATCCAAATGCTTAATTGCTCATCCTTAGAATTGCATATGCTTTGTGTATGTGCTTAGTGCTAGGCTTAGCGTAGAGCTGAGTGAGTGCAAGGTTGTGCCAACCTTGTGAGGTGATTCTTGAGTGGATTAAATTGTACAAGGTTCGCCGGAAGCCTTGGGGCCTAAGTGGCTCACCGACAATCATCTTTGACCCTCCGACTTGGTGTGGAGCGGCGAGGACACTTTGTGCGGGGGACGTGGAGACCCCCTTCCTTGGTGGAGAAGCTCCTTAGTGGAAGCGGCATCAAGGTGACCAAGGGAGCTTAGCAAGTGCCTAAGTGGCTAACCTTTGTGGCGAGTCATGTGGTGCTCTTGGGAGAGACTTGGTGACCGGGAAGCAATACTCTTGTGTGAGTGCTTCAACGTGGACTAGGGGTGGCTTACTGCCTACCGGTACCACGAGATAAATCGTGTGTCAAGAGTTTGCTTCCTCTCATCCCCTTTACGTTTCTGGATTTACTTTATTGCAATCTTTGCTTGCCCTTACTTTCCTAGAGTAGTATCATGCTAGGATTGGCTATAGGTTGCAAACCTTGTTTTGGGATAGGAGTTTCACAACAGAACAACCCTAGTTGCACATCTAGATAGTATGGTCTAGTTTATCTTTGTGTAAAATTAGTGAAGCCATAGGTTAAGTTTTTAAGTTGCCTAATTCACGCCCTTCCCCCCTTAGGCTAACGAGCATCTGATTCCTTACAGCGGCATACATTCCTGGATTCATTTTTAGACTAGTCTAGAATATGTTGGAGCAAAAACTATGACCAAGTGGTTTATTTACATATCTATGGACAGATGTGTATTGACCCCCTCCCCCCACCCCCACAAGTTTCTTATTCTTAATTGATTTTACATAATTCTTTTTTGATTGGTGTCTGCAGTGTACATATAGCTAGTTGATGATTGATTACACATGCTCCATGGTTCGAAATTATTCTCTCTGTCCCAAAAAAATGTCGTTTTAGGTTTGTTCTAAGTCAAACTTCAAAATTGTAGAGAAAATTATCAATGTTTATGAAATCTAGTTGGTATATTATAAAAATAGATCTCATGATAAATCTACTGGTACTTATTTTATACCATAAATATGTGTAATGTTTTCTATAATCTTGGTCAAATTTTAAAAAGTTTGAGTTAGGACAATCCTAAATTGTCATTCATCACTGCTAACAAGTTTTAGTCCTAAACAAAGTAATATAACAATTTCATGAAGCTTATCCTCATTCTTTAGGTTTCATGGAAGCCTTTTATCTTCCTTTCCTTTCTTTGGCCACTGTAAACACAGAAAATCCTAACAATAACAGGAACACAACTCATATGTATTTCCTGTTCTCTTTCTCATCGTGAGGTGAAAGCTCAACACATTGACACACTTATGAGAAAATATAGAATGCCTTAGAAGAAAAAAGAGAGCTGCCCAACCCACAAAATCCAAGGTACAGTGGAAACAGACGAATTTCCATGAAGTATATAAAGAGAATTACCAATTTGGTGCGAATGGGCTTGTACTCCGATGGTAGGACGGTCTAGTGGTATGCTACCCACCAGAGTTCAAATCCTGGTGCTTGCACCATTTTTGGATTTATTCTAGGATTTTCCGCCATTATGCATTAACTGGTAAACGACGTTCCCGTCGACGACGAGGCACCAGTGGTGATTTGAGGAATATCCAGATCTGTCGGTGCTCAGTCCTTCGAAGGTGCTCATAGGAGTAGGTCTGCATATGTGTGTTCATAAAGGCGAGTGCACGTGTGTGATATGAGCACGCATTTTGTGTAATTCTAAAAAAAGTACCAATTTGGTGGGACTAACTACCAATAATAATAGGAAATTCCTATGATGGCCTTTTAGTTTTATCCAAATCTACTTGAATCTTTTTGGTAAGAAGGATAAGAAAAGAAAGTAACTGCAAGTACCACTGTTATTTTAAAAGAATTATAACAAAGCTGTTTATACTCCCTCTCCCAAAATATAACTATAACTACATTTAGACTTTTCAAAGTTGAACATCTTCAACTTTAACTACAAATAATAAAATAACCATAGAGTATAATTATAGATATCCAGATGGCCCACAGCATGACGGCTCGCCCGTAAGCACGGCTTTTTGGCCCAAACCATGCCAGGCCCGGCTCGGCCACCTGGCTGGTCGTGGGCTGCCACCTCGGCAGGGCAGGCTACCTGGCCCAACACAAAAAATAACAACAGGCCCGCTTATGCCCGCAATTTTATTTCCTAGAGTTCCCCACTCCTCTCCAATCTCAACACTCCTCAACCCTAATCCCCATTCCCCAATTCACCTGCTGCCACCCGCCCACCTCTTCCCTACCCCATCTCTCCAATTCCCTGAGCCGTCCCTGCCGCCTATCGATTTCCTCAAGACAACAACGGCCCAACGCGACTACGCGTCACACGAGTCTGCGGCCAACGACCGTCCATTGTCCAAGCTCCCGCCGGCGAGTCGGCGACGCTCCCCCTCTCCTGTCTCCTCCTCTCTATCGTCGCCTGCACTGCTCTCATTCTTCTCCTCCGCCATGTATCTCGGCAGATCTGACACCACCCTAACCTACCCAGTCATCAGCGGTGGATGGCGATGCGGCCAGCGCTACCCCTGTAGCCCAGCTCCGGCTCTTTGGAGCTCTGCTCAGCTTCCATGGACAACTAGCATTCTCCCGTTCTGCTCGGCACTGACCTCGCCGCCCAGCCATGCCACGTCCGCGGCTCGCACATTGGAGGACCGAAACGACGAACCAGGGAGTGGTGGGGGAGTGAATGGGAGCCAATACAATTTCTCCTCGAAGGAGATAGAGGCTCCAACAAGATGAACACGGCTTCCTACACACGTCTCCGACTCACTAACCAAGTTGGCCAAGACCACGCAGCCACTAGAGTGCTACTGACCCTATGAACTAACAAACAACCTTACAAGCCAAAACACACCAACACGCACAGCGGAAACTTGCATGGCTTGTTGCCTGTGCTACACCCGTCAGACCGATGGCCTGCACTAGTAAGACCAGTGGACAGAGCCGGTCAGGCCGGTGGCTGCAGCAACCGCACAACAAATGTTCCAGAGAGCCTCAGTGACTTCTCTAGTCCCTGGAACAGAAAGACCCCCAAAACACAACCAGCAAAGAAGAAGAACCCTTCACAAAGCTAAGCAAAACACCTCCAAACCAGCCGAGAACTGACCAGCGCCAACAAGACCCAAAGACACACGAGTCAAGCAACTCACCCGAGGCAAATCCCACAAAATACACACACTAGTCAGACCAGTCACTAGCACCGGTCAGACCGGTCACGCCTGGGCAGCTCGGGATGAACAACACCCGCGGGTCAACTCCCCCAAATCCAACTCCCGATCTCCCGATTCGCTCCACGGATCCGAACAAGACTCTGGGGATAGTTGGAATACCTCATGGGCACTCTATAGCCAAGTTATGGTCCACCAAAACTCATTGAATCAAGAGGAATCGAAGGATTTCCGCCATGAACACCACAAACCTTAGAATAATGAAAACCCCAAAATCGAGCCCCTTTACTCACGGATTTGGGTGGGGAATCAAAGGGAAAGGAACCACAAAGGGTTCATGCATACATCCCCAGCAAATCCCCAAGAGAACGGCCTCTAAATCTCTCCAAGAAAATTGCCAAGAAAAGGCTCCAAATTCACCAAAAAGGAAAATCGGGAAGAAATCCAACAAGCCTTGAGGAACCACGTCAAATCATCAATACATACCGTGAAGGTTTATACAAGGTCTAGCTTCCGCCTGATCATCGTACCCTCTCACAAAATCTCACCATGAAGCTCTCAAGCTAGTCCTAGAAATTCCAAGGGAAACGGAATCGTCTCACCACTCGGGTTATATAGAGGCAACTGAAAGTCTAAAATACCCTTACTAGTTAATTTGGGATACATGCCCCCCGAGGGTGAATTCGGAAATCTTTGTCATCGCTCCATCGGATGGATGCTCAGCGACCGCAAACTTGCTTAGCCTCGACGCAAGCCTTGCGATCCCGACGCGTGTCTTCCGCTTCGAAGTCTCTGGACTGCGTCGTCGCACACCAGTCCGATCGATCCGATGCTGCTGCACCTCCGTCCTCAGTTCTTCGGTCTTGGCTTTGTGGCTCAAAAGAACCCAGTGGTTTTCTGGTCAACCACTGGAAACCCCGCGAACTTGGTGTAGCCTTTGCCAATCGCCACTCATGAATCCGCTCCCACGTAGTTCCGGCTCGACCTTGGTTTTGAGGCTCAACCAAGAAACCGTCCATGACTTCATCTTCCCGTTCTTGCCACCATGCGGCTCTCACTTGACTCCTCTAGCCACTGGGTCCCTCGAACGAAGCCTACTTGTCTTCTCCACACATGGTGGCCTCACCGGCAACGACCTTTCTCGCTTGTTCTTCACCTGCACCAACACTAGTCAAGCCGCAACCTGCACCTACAATACTTAGCCAAGAATTAGTCCACACAACATTGTCAATCACTCATCACACCAGGAAGCGACCATCCACCAGTCCGCAAACCACACATGGTCCTTAATCTCCCCCTTGATGAGTGCATAGACAACACACACATATAGTAACCTGAGAGTAAAGAAAAAGAAAAGAAACAAATAAAAAGAAACTCCAACAAGTGATCGAAAGCCAAACAAAGGCAAAGAGAAAGATCACCTGAGGAAGACAAGTCTGGGACCCCTTAGGCAAGGGCAATGGCTCAACACATCCGAGACAAAACTATGCTCAAGCAAAGAGCGCAAACCACCAAACTAAAGCTCGAAAAAACACAAAGATCTTCCCCTGCGCACATGCAAGCTCCCCCTGAACCAATGCAACTCCCCCTGGTCGGATGCATGCAACCGCTTGAAGAAAATAGAGCTGCTGCATCAGCTCAGCTCTGACCGGTCAGACTGGTCGACACCACCGATCAGACCAGTGTGAAACATGTGAACAGGGCCAGCACTCTGACCGGTCAGACCGGTGACTCCAACCGGTCGAACCGGTGCACACCAGAGCTCAGAAATGGCTCGAAACCACCTGAAAACTTTCTAAATGCATTCAGTAGCCTAGAACAAGATCAAACTTCTCCCCCTTGTTGACAATGCATGAATCAAGCCAAAAATGCAAAAAATGCAATCTAGATCTTCTCAAATAGTGAAAAATTCAACATAGCATGCTACACATGTCCGAATGAGCAAGTTAGATACTCTATAGCTTTGTATTGACATCAACTACATGATCACCAAGTTTCACAACAATTGGACGAAGTTAAGATAGAATTGAGCAATTTTGCTAAAATTTTCCCTGTCATGAGCAAAGTCCTACACATGAGCAAGACATGTCAAAATAGCAAAGCCACACAAACTTCATGCTAGGACAACTATTCTAATCATAAAACCATCACAAATACCTACAAGCACCTCATGTCATGTCAAAGCCACCGAGCCATGTGCCTACTTCTATATATGACACTTCTCATTGGTAGGCATCATGCAATGGTTTAGCACCCAAAGCAAATTAAATTAGCACATATGACATGGGAGCACATTTTCCAAGCAATTTACATTTCATTTTCAGATTCATATTTGGTACATGAAATGTCTTTGCGACAAAAAGGAACTTATGCCCCTCCACAAGATAAAGACCGGGGGCTAAACATTCATGATGGCAAATGAGCCTTTGGCCCCATATGATCAAAATAAGTTATCCAACCACAAATTAAGCATAGTCAAGCCACTAAAATATGTCAAGATCATATAAAAGCATTTACTCACAAGACAACATACACAAGACATTTCTCAAAAACATAGCCATCAACCATGGATATAAACCAAGATTATCATGAGCTAAGCCAAACTAACCATATCATACCAAACAAGTTCACAAAGACACATATATCATTCCATGGTACACAATGTATATAGGAGAAGCTTTTCCTATCCAATGCATATGCAATCTAAGATACAAGGATGCCTATACATCATGTTACATATGCCATGCCAAATGCAAGAAATGCACAAAGGAAAGCTATACATATGCTACAAAGGAGCTCCCACACATCCAACTCAAGAATTCAAACAAACACCAAGCTTCCCCTGCAAACGAGTGAAAGTTGCTTGATCTCGGGGTTTGGTGAAAATATCGGCTAGTTGGTCATGTGTCGGTACATGGATCAAAGCTATCTTCCCTTTTTCTACGTCGTCTCTCAGAAAATGATACCTCACTTCTATGTGCTTGGTTTTGGAATGGAGCACTGGGTTCTTTGCAACACTTATGGCACTGGTGCTATCACATTGAAGTGGGACATGGGTATACTCCTCACCAAAGTCACTCATGGTGTATGTGATCCAAAGGAGCTGAGAGCAGCAACTTGTTGCGGTAACATACTCTGCCTCGGTAGTGGATTGAGCAACACTCGACAGTTTGCGGGAAGACCAAGACACCAAAGAAGATCCCAAAAACTGGAAGTCTTTGAAGTAGACTTCCTATCCAACCGACAGCCGGCAAAATCTGCGTCTGAAAAACTATGAAGAGCCAACGAAGAAGAACCGGAGTACCATAGGCCGAAGTTGGGAGTGTGACACAAGTACTTAAATATGCGCTTGACCACTTGCTGATGCGAAGTCCTTGGAGACGCTTGAAAACGAGCGCACAGACATACCGAGAATTGGATGTCCAACCTCATCACTGTCAAGTAGAGGAGTGACCCGATCATGCTTCGGTACTCCTTCTGGTCCACGAGTTCACCTTCCTCATCCGCATCAAGAGCTGTAGTCGTATTCATAGGCGTCGCCATGGACTTGTATTCCTCCATCTTGAACTTCCTCACAATGTCCTTGGTGTACTTAGATTGGTGCACAAATGTTCCTTCCTTCGATTGCTTAATTTGTAGCCCGAGGAAGAACTGCAACTAACCCATCATGCTCATCTCAAATTCCCTGCTCATATCATAAGCAAACCTTGAAACAAGGGAGTTAGATGAGCCACCAAAGCCAATATTATCCACGTACACCTACACCATCAGGATATCTCTGCCCTGCCTGAGAAGAAACAAGGTCTGATCGACCTTCCCCATCTCGAACCCTCTCTCAAACAGGAACCCTCTCAACGTACCGTACCAAGCTCTAAGCACTTGCTTCAACCCATACAATGCCTTCCTCAACTTGTACACCCAGTGGGGATACATCTCACTCTCAAATCCTAGTGGTTGCCTCACATACACTTCTTCCTCCAACACACCATTCAAGGGAGCACTCGTCACATCCATTTGGTGCAACTTGAACCCTTTAGCCATGAAAAAGGCTAGAAGGATCCTACTCGCCTCCAAACGAGCTACAGGAGCAAAGGTCTCCTCATAGTTGATCCCCTCTTTCTTACTGAACCCCTAAGCAACAAGCCTTGACTTGTTTCTCACCACTTCACCTTTCTCTCCCTCTTCACACCCATTTTGTCCCAATCAGCTTACACCCTGTGGGAGGGTCAACCAATTCCCAAACTTGGTTCCTCTCAAAGTTCTCCAACTCCTCATGCATCAAATTTACCCAATTATGATCAGATAGTGCGTGTCCAATGTCTTTAGGCTCAAAAGTGGCAACAAAAGCAACATGAGAAAAATAAGAATTGTTCCGAACCCTCGACCGTGTAGTACGTTCATTCATGTCACCGATGATCCTAGAAGCTGGGTGATCCACTTGTATTTGCCGGGGAGGTTCTCGCCTTGATGCAACCTCCCCCACAACAGTACCCTCTCCTTGATATTGGTTTGTCGTCGTAGGTGTGGGAGAGGGGCCGTCCATCACCGTAGTCGAAGTAGTAGGTACATGATCAGCCGGAGGCGCCATTCCACCATCTTCATCATCTCCATGTTCATGCCACTACGTGAAAAACTGGCTTTGGTGACGGGCGTAGATCGCCTTCGGTAACGGGCAATGCACCCGTTACCGATCAAGTGTTACAAATAAGCCAAGAAAGGTAATGGGCAGATGCCCGTTACTGATAACACATTTTCATAACGGGCATAAAACAACAGCTGTTACCACAACTAGCCACCGGTCACGTGAAAATGAATGCTTCTCTAGGCCCACAGGGAACTTTGGTAATGGGCACCAAAACAAAGCCTGTTACTGTGAAATCAATATCAGAGACGCGTGTGGTGAACCTGCGTCTCTGTTGTCTCAACGAACGGGCCATGTTGTGGGGCCCACCGGTCAGTATCGGTAACGTGCTTTAATGGTGCCCGTTAGTTTGTTGGCAAGTTTGTAACGGGTGTTGCAATTGAAGCTCATTACTCAGTGGTCAGTGTTTGTAACGAGCTTTACAGATACATAAGCCACCCCTACAGTAACCTGCTGCCTGCTTGTCGGCTGCATCCTGGATCTAGCCAGGATTTGGCAGTCATCAGGTGCTGCATCCTAGAACTAGCCAGGATATGACTAAATTCACATAAATTAGATCCAGCATCCAAATTCACAGAAATCCACAATTCACATGCATCATATGACAAAATTCAGCATCATCATCTCACAAGGAGGAAGTGCATCTCACAAGGAGGAATGCAACAATATCGCAAAAATTCATGGACAAGGAGGAATGCAAAAATTTCCCAGTCACCATACATAATCTCAGCCCACACAACGTCATCAGCATAAAATTTTCCTCCGGCTGTGATCACCTATTCCATGAGGAATTTGGCAATTCTTTCACAAACAGCTGCCAGCAATGATTTGTCGAGAAGAATTGTGCTCAGCACATATAGGTGGTTACCAAACATGTGTAGTGCTAATAAGCAAGAATTGTGCTCAGTTGCAGGTTTTACAAATGAAGATCCCAAAAAAGTACCTCCATATGTGGGCCTTTTTCTTTTAATCGAAGCATGTGATAGGCACAATTGAAGGCACAAAGTCTGGATCCAGTAGGTTGTTGGTGGTACTGCAATAAATGTACAAAGAAAAATAGTGGTGATCTTGAAGAAATAACCTCAAGCTTTAGTACTAGCTTCTAAAACAAGGAAATAAGTGGTATGTTCCTTAACATCTTTGACGTGTTTCAAGGCAACATGGCGCGAGAACTTTTTGCCGCAGTAATGTTCCCAAGCCCTACAACGAAACAATCAACAATAGTTAGGACACTGTTAATTAATATACTTTGTACAGTTTGTTGAGGAACGTCCGCAGGTTAAGAAAGAAATAACTTACTCATTAATGATTATCTAGAAAGGGCCAGTATTAGTATTAGATTTCTTCAATGAACCAATATAGTAGATCTTCCGCTGCTTCAGAATGATCGCCACTGCAATCCAGTGGTTCGTACTAAGATAAGCGGTAAGCATTAAATCCTTTGTAGCATATAGTTTGAAGGCATTGAGCATATAGGACACAGAGAAAGCAAGAGTGTTATCGGTGTTGTTCAGTGTTGTCGAGCAAAGGCATTTAGGATCAAGGTAGCCAAGTGCAGGGCCCTTGTTCTCAACTTCTACAGTCATATTCCTATTAGTAAGAAAAAATAAAGCGTAAGGAGGCAAAATACATGGTATTAAAGATGATGTGAGGCAAAAAGCACAGTTCGATAGAGGATGAGATTAGTGAGATGCAGATGAAATTTTGAAGCAACTTACAGGAGGAAGCAGCGGAGAAGTGTCAGATCCAAAGCATCCAAGTTGAAGAGATCGTACAAATCACTGAGTTGCACAGGTAGCTGCTGGAGTGAGTTTGACGATTCATCTCTCTTCAGCCATGCATTGATCACTGGCCGAAGTGTGACCATAATTTGAGAATCATCATCTGACTTACTATGTTGCATTAGAATGTGTGGAGCTTTCTGGTAAAAGGAGGAGCCTTTTTGATATCACCATCACTGAGAAGGCTCTTTCCGAATTTGTAATTTGGGTTAACCATAGCCCAAGGATTCTTCTCGGTGTCACTCTCAGAATGCTTTGGGTTAGTCATATACCAACGATTTTCCTTGGTGTTTCTTTTAGATTGCTTTCTAGTATGCCTCTTCATACTGCTTTGAGATGGCTTTTCATGCTGCTTTGAGATGGCTGAAGAAGGTTTCTTAAGGGCTTACTTGTCTGCTGTAGGTGGTGTAGAGCTTTTATTTTTGGCAAATTTCTATTCGCTTTGAAATGGCTAAAGGTTTCTCAAGGGATTTCTTGCTTGTTGTACATGTTGTAGAGATATTATTTTCGGCAAGTTTCTTTCCTTGCTGATTTGAAATGGCTGAAGGTTTCTCAAGGGCTTTCTTTCCTGGTGGTGTCTCACCAGGACCTATTACAGAGGTATTAGGCCCAGTTGTACCTGCATTGGCATGATTGTTTTGAGCACTTTTGTTTGGGGGTGTAGGTTTTGTTGTTTCATGAGGAGGAGAAGGAGGAAGAGGTGGTGGGTGTGGTGGTGGGGATGGAATATTTGGTGTCTCTTGCAGATGTGGGGATGCAAGTTTTTCTGTTTTTTCAGAACTAGAGTAGGTGGGGATGGAATATTTTGTGTACCTTCGAGATGTGGGGATGAAACGTGTGGGGAATGAGGAGGAGGAGGAGGAGGAGGGGAACCATTTGAGGAAGGAACCTGTACCGTACTGTGTGAACTATAAGGAATCTGTACAATAGCCTGTGAATGAGATATACATGTTGGTGCTCCTTTGATGTCAATCCGACACCTTCTCCACTCTAATCTCTGTCCTTGAGCTTGTTCGAGTTTCATCACCTCATCATTAGGAGGGTATTCCAACAGTTCATCCGCAAAGATAGTATATACAGTGATCACTTCAAGCACAACATAGTCTTTATGAATCGGGACTGTATGTAGTGTAGTCTCCTCTGGATGAACAAGACCAAGTACAGCATCCCATTGAAGCCCCCTCCACGTGATCCATAGGCCACAGTGTGTGGGTTTAGTCAACATGCCTATAAGGTTTTCGTGTGTACGATCGTCACAATGCACCTCCGTTGTCAACTCTGCAGTGCCATCGATCAAACCTACATCTGCGGATGGACAACTACTCTTCAGTTTGGTGGGTGAGGGTCTTGCACGATTGGACATTGGTGACACCACCAGCTCTGCATATGCATGTTTTGCATCCACATCCTAGCCACCAGTTCTTGCTTGGTTTGTTCCTTTATCTTTTCCGTACCAACTGATGTGTCGGTCTTCGTCCTCTTCCTCTTCCTGTACATCTCGACGTGCTGAGGCCATGCATACTTCTAGCCCTGGTAGCTGGAGACACCACGCACATGACCGTGTTGTTCAGGGCGGCCCAAGCACTTACTAAGCACATCATACTCCCTCTGCCCTGCCATTACTGAAGATTCTGCACATATAATCTTCTCCTTAATGTCCATAGCCAATTTTTTGCCTCTTTGTTGTTGAACACTATCACTGGCTTACTCCTTGCTCATAGCCAATTCTTGGAATGATCATCAGGGTAGGCGTCATATGGGTTGGGGATACCAGCTACAGCTAATTGTCTATCCTCTTCCTCCCATTGTTCTAGTTTCACAGTATAACCAGCTAGACCTAGGTTGTGCTCGCTTGTGTTCCGGCTTCGGAGTTCTTTGAACTTGAAACTAGCATATGAGGCTTGCTCAGTTTCTACCTGTTTCATGAACTCCTTCCACTATTCTGGGACAATAAACATGTGCCTTGTACATGGCTCAAGTCCTTTTCTGATAAAATCTCGCCTAAGCTGAAATTTGAATTGTCTCCATGCCTTGGCTGCCATCTTCCGAAAAATCTTGAATCCCTGCGGTTTCGCATCTTCCTGGAACTTCAAGTGTTTCTGCACATGCTTATCAAACAAGTCCCACTTTTCATCATTTCTTAGTTCTTTGATTTCTAGAAACTTCAAAGGTATCTTTTGTCTAGCAACAAGCCCCGCAATCGCCCTGAACCTGTGCTTTTGAGTCAATGGTACTGGCATACCCACTATGTCGGCCTCAGTGACTATCATTGTATCACTTGGCCACTTTGTGGATGTACTTGGCGCTCTGCCTCGACGCTGAGCCCCACCCATCTAGTCTTGTTATGAACTAGAAGTGCCATAACCCTCTTCTTCATCTTGTGGCCCAGGTCTATAGTCTTCGTCAGAATCATCCTGTGAAATAATAGTCAAGGGAATTACAGTAACTACTTTAGCCCACTGTAATATCATTGGTTCTTGGTAAACCATTAACAAAAATGGAAAATTCAGTAGCCAAAAAATTAGTTCAGGCAAAGTGACCATACCATTTTAAAGAGCAAGAAGCAGGCTGCCTCGGTTGCTGATGAGGTGCTTATTCAACTCGGAGAGAATGTGAAGATGTGCATAGGAACAAGAGCAAAACCAAATGTAAGAGTCAATCTAAAGGGAAATGCTAAGTATGTATACGATCTACAGCTAGGTTTGTCCACATGTACTTATACAAAGGAGCCACGACATACCCTGCAATTACCACAAGTACAAGTATATTATACGCATTTATATAAAAAAACCATACGCACGCATATGTTGTATACTTAATTACATGAATGCATGTGTGTTACAAAAGCGCGCTTAGACTAATTCCATAAACTCGAGCAAATAAACCAAATTACCTTATTACTGAATTGTTGTTAATTTTACAAAAATTACATAGTTGGTAGAATGAATTTACCGAATTGTATAAGACATTATTAGAGCGGCATACCATAAACTCAAATCCTAGATTCGCAAATGACCTTTGCAGCCAGGGCGGAGGGATATCTACTCCTCGTTGCTGCCTACTCGCCGCCACGTCCTTGTCCTCGCGTCGACCTCGTAGCTGGATCCTTCCTCCTAGTCGTAGTCATCGTCGTCACTGGATCCCTCCTCTAGTCGTCGTCGTCACTGGATATCTCCTCCACTAGATCTCGCTGTCAGATGTGTGGTGCGCGTCGTGCCGAGTGTTGTGGCATGTGTCACAGCAAAGGTGTGTAGAGTGGGTCGCGGCATGGGGGGAGGTGAGGGGGACGAAGGCGAGGGGGAGAAAGTGGCGGTTGCGGTGCGAGGGGAAAGTGGGAGGAGACTGCGTGAGGGAGGCGTCCTTCCCTACTAACCTAGCACGAGTGGGCTTGTGCGAGCCTTAAAACGAGTAATGTAGGTCACATCACCAAGAAAACTAACTCATAAGTCATAACAAGCATATCCACATCTGACATGCATCAGCAGGGCACATCACCAAAATAAGACTACATCAGCTGTGCGCATCACCAAACTAGATTGTTGCTACGGGGAACTAGTTATCTAGCTAGATGGCTTCTTTTGTGCTGCTGCCTCAAGTTCAGCTAGCCTTGTCTCTAGTTTTGCAACTCTTTCTGCCAGCTCAGCATTCTTCTTTAGAAGTTCAATCTCCTACCTCTTTTGTGCGGCTTTAAGATGCTCATCCTGCTTGTCGATTCCTTTCCAGATGTAGTCAATGTCATCACGAGTAACAGCACAGTCCTAAAACAAAGGAAAAATTATATTGATGCAAGCTTCATAACATTTGTAATTTACAAGAAAGTTATTTTAGCTCTAACTGGTTTCAAAACTTGCCTGCTTCTCTTTAGTCGATTCCTTGAGCTTGCTGATTTCAGTCCAAATCCTGTCAATGTCATGTGCAACAACTTCCTACAACAAATGGAAATTGATGCATTAGAACAATTGATCAGTGAAGATGCGAAGGTCCAAGGACAAATCTCGTGCGTGATGGTTTTAGAACTTGCCTCATGGTCTTCAGAATCGTCGCCGGAGTTATTGTCGGAGTCATCACCGGAGTTGTTGCCGGAGTCGTCGCCGGAAGAGATGAGGTCTACCAGCACCACTCTTCTGCCCAGGTCATCCCTGGAGGAGTCCGCACTCACCTCAATGTGCATGGACCGCTTCTTCCTTCGCGTTGAGGAAAAAAACCTGCCTCTCCATGGCGGGCATTGCTGGAGTCCGCCAACTTGGCCCTTGCGTGAGTTGTACGGCTTCCTCCCCCGAGCTAACGAAGAACCGACCTCTTCCATGGAGCGTCAAGGAAGACGCACGGGGGCGGCATGATGTGACGGCTCCTCTTCGTCATCGCGGAACATCACTCTCTTAGCAGGGGCAGCAAACAGCACTGAGGAAGACAGACGGGGACGTGGCCGCGAGGCCTCCTCCTTGCAGAACCTCCCCCTAGAGTCGCGGGCCATACCTGCGACGGAGACGAGGCTGCGACGAAGACAAGGAAGGGGATAGAAGGCGGAACGCAGGGCGGAGCGTTTATTGAAAAGGTTCGGATGCTCAAATGATACGATGATTAAGAAACACTCGTCGCCAATGAAGGGGCGGGGCCAGGTCTGTTCGAATGAAGAACAGTTTGCTTTTCCCTTTTAATCTACAATCAATTTTGTATCACGTTTTTCTCCATCAACTGTAGTCCAAATTTGATGATATTTGTTTCTGAATGTTTCCAAAATCAACATCTATTCATTTATGACATTTGTTCGTATGTAATTCCATTTCTTGGATGTTGTTTATACACCCTATATTGTTCCTTATAGGTACAACATATAAATAATATTTGTTTTACACAACCATTACTAACTAAACTTTGCATTTCGTAATCTTATAGTGAACATAAGGTTATGTTAAAATTTCAAATGCGTATGAGTTCGAACATGTATTAAAGTGCGGAGAACTTCAATGTTAAAGTAACATTCTCAAAAACTATGTGAGAGATGTAGACATTTGTACACAAGTATAATCACCCGTTTTCGAAACCATTTGAATTCTTGTAGACAAGCTTAGGGACATTATTATAATTATTATATCGTAAACAAGAGATAAAAATCTATTTTAAGAAATTTGGTTAGAGAAATGTGGCTGTTGATATTTTATTCAAATACTAAATTACCAACTATAATTTATTCGTATTTTTTATGAATTATTTGGTGTTGTTTATGTGTTATAATATTTGAGGGAAGCAAGTTTCAATTCAGAAAACATAGTGTCGGGCCCACGTGTCAGCGTCAAAAGCCTATTTAAAAAAAGATAACCGTAGGCTGTCTGACCGACAAAGGCGATGCGGGTAGACTAACCATCGTCGCCAACAAGTGCTCCATTATGCCCCTGGCCTGCATCCGCCCCGGCGATGGTTGTACAGTAACCATCATTGCCAACAAGTGCTCCATTGTTAGAAATCCCCCTTATCGAATGAATATGCATCCGCCCCGGTGCCCCAACCCCTGCCCCCTTCTTCTTCCCGATCTGAGTTCCACCACAGCCGCCCGCACATCCTTATCGTATGGACCTCCCTCGGCCCACTGCCTCGGTGGGTATCAGGACCGACTACTCGGTGGGCCCTGGGACTACTTGGCTTGTGCCTCACGGCACCTTATGGCATGAGGCGCAAGAATTACAGTGGAGAAGTACTCGGATAGGAAGCTATACAGGTCCTGTACTATGTAGAGAACTCCTAGCCGTACCCGACTAGTACGCTCTCCTCAAACCGACTTGTAACCCTGCCTCCCGGGCTATATAAGGCGAGGCAGGGATCCCTCTCTCTCTCTCTCATAAGCATCATCTTGTAAACACACCCAACCAATCCAGAGATACACAGCATACAGGACGTAGGGTATTACGCACCTCGCGGTCCGAACCTGTCTAAACTGTGTGCCACGTGTCTCTTCCTTCGAGTTACCGATCTCGGCGAGGCCACATTCATCTACCTCGGGTACTCCGCTTGGTAGGTTGCTGGTCTAAAACACTAACAGCTGGCGCGCCAGGTAGGGGATCTCGCCGAAGATCTCATAGTGAATTCGACAGCTTCAATCTCCATCAAGCCAATCGTCGCATTCAACCGCGGCGACACCTTCGTCTTCGGGTCCTGGGTGTGCACCGCTGACGGCGCCGGATCCTTCCAACGCCGCCTCATCATGACTCCCAAGCCAAGCACAAGGCTCGTGACGCTTTCCGAAGTAGTCACGGGCGACCTCGCCGGAAACTTCCGCGAAATTTTGCTCTACAACCAACACGCCGACTTCGATCTTGGATCCGACTCCAACTCGAACACGACGTTCCCGTGGGCCATCGCATGTGAGCCGGCTACTGAGCCATCGTGTGCAGACTTCCCACTCCACGAGCACTTCCCATACAGCCTCTGCAACGTTAGCAAGGCCCATGCGAAGGCTCTCACTATGCGCCGGGCCGGCAAGGAGATCGTCTCCGACTACACCTCGGACTCCAACCCCGTCTCCAGCTACCACTCGGACTCCAACCCCGTCTCCAGCTACCACTCGGACTCCTCCTACGAGTTCGACTTCGGATCGAACCCCGACAAGCCCGAGTCCGAGATCTCCACGACTGAGCAACGCTTTCAGGGCCGGCTACCAGCCTCGTTATAACATCTACACCCGCCGGGAGATTCGTCTACTAGCCAGACCGCAATCCTGCAGACCCGACAGATGGGAACTCATGCTGCATCGCCTACCTCGACTCACTTCCCTTCCAGGAGGGAACACCACTAGGTCTAGCAGAGGAGCACACTCTAACAGAGGTGGCGACTACTGACTCCAGTCTCGGCTCTCCTGATCGCCTAGTCTTCATGACTACCAACGAGAGGCCGGGACCCTCAGGGACACGACTTGACCGCTACCTCGAAGATATCTCAGCAGCCGAGTTGTCTGCCAATGCACCTGCAGATGAAACCAGCGACGACAAGAACGCCCGACGTGAGCGCAATAGGAAGCGTAATGAACGGCGCAGACGTCTCCGTGAGAGCCTCCCCATACGGAACCTCACAGAAGCACTTAACCAAGTCAAAAGGCAGGTGCATACTACCCCTGAACAGTGCGTCATGTCTATCACCACAATAGCACGTCAGGCTCAGGGGATGCACGCGGGAGAAGTCATCTCCAAGCTGGCGGAGGACGCCTACTTCATGAGAGTCGACAATAGAGTCACTCAAGTGCCTCTCCTCAGAACTCGCGAAGCCGACCATGAAGCCACAAGTCGCAGTCCAGCTAACAACAGACGCAACCGTACTCGAGGAGAACTACCACAGAACCCCAACTGCACTAGGGCATCAGCTGGTGGACCTTCTCAGGGCGGTAACAGCGCCGGTGGTGCTGGCGGCAGTCGCACCGTGGTGGCTCACGGCGACACCGGCGGCTAAGGCAGCAGTAGCGGGAGCTCCTCAGATGGGGCTGGAAGGAGAGCCGGTGGCGGAGGCGATCACGGAGGCCGAGTCCACGCAGACAGCCATGTCACCGATGTCTCACGCGGTGGCTATGACGCCCGCCGCAGAATTGAAGAAATTCGACGCAAGAAATCGTTCACGGTAGGCGAGAACGACGGCTTCCCCGCCTTCTCTGCTCGACTTTGCAATCTGCTCCTCCCAGAGAAATTCAGGCCTTAGGAAATCACCAAGTACGATGCGAAGCAAGATCCAGTCCAATGTCTCAGATGCTATGCCTTCTCCATCAAAAATGCTAGTGGCAACAACAACACGAAGTGCCTCTACTTCCCCTTCCGCCTGGACCAAGCTCCAATTACATGGGTCGAGTCACTCGAAAAGTACTCGATCGACAAGTGGGACCGGCTCAAGGAACAGTTCACGAGCAATTTCGCGGGCACCATGGGACGCTCGGGTACTCGCATGGACCTGGCTATGGTGAAGCAGGAACAGGGCGAGACCCTACATAAGTACATGCGGTGCTTCTTTGACAAACGTGCCACTGTAGTCGATGTCACCGACAAGGAGGTCATCGACCTTTTCCAAGACGGTCCCTACCACCGTCGCACCTTTGAAGACTTTGGTCGCCGCTGCCCGAGCTCCATCGCCAAGCTCAAAGACATGATTACTTCATGGGCCGATGAAGAAGATAAGGCGAATGCCAAGTACGATGCTATTCGCGGCAAGAGCTAGCAAAACGCGGGCGGCAGCAACAATAACAAGCGGAATCAAGGCGGTCGCAATAACATCTACTCAGGCCCTAATCGCAAGAGCAAGCCAGACAACACAATCACGGCTATCCAGTGCCCTGCGAAAGACAACTCGAAGAAGACCTCCGGCGGCTTCAAGGACTTGCTGAAAGAGAAGTGCCCGTGGCATCTGGAGGGCAACCAGACTACCGAGCAGCACTACCAACTCCGGCGAGCACTCAAGGACTCTCCAGAACCATGGCCTCCTCACGACAAGAAGGCCAAGAAAAAAGTCCGACGAAGGCAATGGTGACTTCCAAGAACCTGACAAGACGGTGAACATCCTCTTCGGCGGACTACCCACCAAATGGTCTCAGAAGGCCACTCGACGGGAAGTTTTGATCATTGAACCAGCGGTTCCGACCCCTCTCAGGTGGTCAGAGGTACCCATTACTTTCTCCCGCACGGATCAATGGACATGCTTCTCTGAACCAGGGCAGTTTCCTCTCGTCCTGAAGCCGGTAGTCGCGGACTCTAGACTCAATAAGGTACTCATCGACGGTGGGAGCGGGCTCAACGTCCTTTTCACCAATACCTTGAAGAAGATGAAGCTCGACATCACACACATGCTCACCAAGAGCACGTCGCATTTCTACGGCATCATCGCCTCGCAGTGGTCCTGCCAGTCACCTTCAGGCAAACCAGAGAAAACTACCGCACTGTGTACATCAAGTTCGAAGTCGCGGATTTCGAGACTTCCTACCACGCCATCCTCAGCAGACCAGCCATCGCCAAGTTCATGGCGGTACCCCACTACATGTACTTAGTACTCAAGATAGCAAGTCGGGCCGGTGTACTCTCGCTACAAGGGGACTTGAACACATCATTCGACTACGACACAGAAGCTGTGGAACTCACAGCCACCAATCAAGTACCCAACGCCATGATGGAGATCTATGCTGCATCAAAGAATCTTGCCCCAAGTGAACTCGACACCCCAGAGAAGTCGGGCAAAGACAACAAGCCTCAGCCATCCGAGGAAGTGAAAGTCAAGGCAATTGATCTTGGGACAGGCGACAACAACAAGACTACCATGATCTGGGTGGGCCTTGACCCAAAATAGGAAGACGCGCTCGTCAGCATCCTTCAGGCTAATAGAGACATCTTCACTTGGAAACCAGCGGACATGCCAGGGGTGCCCAGGAATCTGATCGATCACTCACTCAACTTCGACCCTAAAGCTACCCTGAAACGACAACACCTCCACCGTTTCGCCGACGACTGACGGGATGCCATCAAGAAGGAACTCGCCAAACTACTCGCGGCTGGCTTCATCAGAGAAGTCTTACATCCTGAGTGGCTCGCGAACCCCGTCCTCATCCACAAGAAGAACACCAATGAGTGGAGGATGTGCATCGACTACACCGATCTCAACAAACACTTCCCCGAGGACCCGTTCGGGTTGCCGCAGATAGATCATGTCATCGACTCCACGGCGGGCTGCGACCTGCTCTGCTTCCTCGACTGCTACTCCGGGTACCACCAGATTGCTATCAACTAAGAAGACCAGGAGAAGACCGCGTTCATCACCCCGTTCGGCGCCTACTGCTACATGACCAAGTCGTTCAAGTTGAAAAACGCCGGCGCTACCTATCAGCGAGCTATCCAGGAGTGTTTCAAGAGATGGCTCAACAAGAACGTCGAGGCTTACGTGGATCATGTGGTCATGAAGACCAAAAACACTAACATGCTCATCGCCGATCTTGAAGAGACTTTCGCATCCCTGCGAGAGTACCACTGGAAGCTCAACCCGAACAAGTGCGTCTTCGGCGTACCATCGGGAAAACTACTCGGCTTCATCATCAGCTATCGTGGCATCGAAGCCAACCCCGAGAAGATCTCCGCCATCACCAATATGAAAGCTCCCACCTGCATCAAAGATGTGTAGAAGCTTACCAGGTGCATGGCTGCTTTGAACATATTCATTTGGAAGCTTGGAGAACGGGGGCTACCCTTCTTCAAACTACTCAAGCATCAAGAGAAGTTCGTGTGCACTCCAGAGGCAGATCAAGCTCTCGCTCAGCTCAAGGATTTCCTATCCAAACCGCCAGTCCTCACGGCTCCTCGCAAAAAGGAGCAGCTACTGCTTTACCTCGCTGCGACTACTCACGTGGTCAGTTCTGCCATCGTTGTCGAGAGACATGAAGACGTCCATGCCTACCCAGTCCAGCGACCAGTCTACTTCGTTAGCGAGGTCCTGTCGGAATCTAAAGCATGCTACCAACCAGTACAGAAGCTACTGTATGCAGTGCTCAGTACCTCGCGGAAGCTACGACACTACTTCCAGGAGTACTCGATCTCCGTCATCACCGACTACCCGCTCGGTGAAATCCTGTGGAACCAAGATACTACTGGAAGAATCTCCAAATGGGCAGTCGAACTTGGCGCCCTCAACATCGACTTCAAGCCACGAACAGCCATCAAGTCGCAATCTAGATAAACCTTTGAATACCAAAAAGGTGTATCCTAACGTCACTGAGTTGCTACCAAAAGTTTGGTAATTTTTAGGGTCATAGGTTCTGAGTTATGAATTTTTGATTCACAACCCCCAAACCTTACGCCATCATTTTATGCATACTCGTTTCGAGTTCCGGCATATCTTGCACCTTGTGCTAATGGCTGCCCTAAAATTCAGCTATCGAGGACCAAACTTACCCCTTGTACTCATTGACATCTTGCGGAAAATCTGAAACCTTTTGTAGTGGCTTGTGTAAGCAACATTCCTTTATAGCCGTGAGAACTTAACTTTGTGCACGTGTTCGCATCTGATTCTTACATTTGTCACTTATTCTAGATGTCTGCCTCCGGATCCATGGCCGTTGATGCGCAGGCGTGGACTCACTTGAACTGCATCGAGGAGGGTGGTTTTCCTGCACTTTTGTGGGACACCCTAATGGACCTTGGGTACACAGCTTATACCGAGTACTCGGCATGTGAGCTGATGAGCACAGGCCAACTGCTTCGTTGGGAAGTGAAGGTGAAGATCCTCGTATGCCCGACACATCCTACATGGGAAGAGTGGGAGGTGAAGGCACAAGGGTAGAACTTGGCTGACACCGTGCAAAAGGCTGGTTTGGAAGCACTCACGACTTTTTGTGAGAAGCACGCTGATTTGGTAGCTAGCACTACAACCAATGTGATTCCTTTACCTAACTAGCATTCTGGACATGGAATCGAGCGCGGAGCTTTTCTCTCTGATCAAGACAATCACCACAGTCCTGAACTTGTCACTTCAGCCCGTTTCTCCAAAGCTATGTTCGACACCTATCAAGTGATGGTTGCAGAAAGCATGTTCTATAGACACCAAGTTTATAGACAATAGGTTAATGGTGCAGGAGCTATCACCCAAGAGTTGAAGGAAGCTCGAGCAACGATAGTCCGTCTTAAGAAGAGAAGACGTAAGGATGAAACAACAATACAAGAACTGAGTGAAGTCATTCATGAGCAGAATTTCTTGTTGCAGCATAATGATCAATATATGCTTGACTTAGAGAATCAACTAGAAGCTGTAGCAGCTCCACCTCCTAACCCCGAAGAGGAAGAAGATCCCGAGGAGATCCAAGGAGAATATGGAGTGGAGACTGGACCTACTTCACCTTATGTGAACCTAGGCTAGAGTGTTATCTAGTTGATGTTGCTTATGCTTTCAATAGAATAAGGTGTTGTAGGAGAGTTGTTGTAGAATGGATCTTGCAATGATGTTGGTTGTGATCAACTTTGGACCATGTGTCGAATATCAAGATGTGTGAAATGTCGTGGAGATCGTGCTCAACGATTTTATCATGTTTGCATATACGTACGGAGAGTTAGGGTAATTTTTATGCACCTCGGCATTCTGTGAAAACAGCTAGGCAGACCCTCGGTGACGGAATTTTTCGAGCATGATAATGTTGAAAATCGACTCAAAGATGAATACCAACATTGAAGCGTATGAAATCCTACATCCACAGACCAAAAATGACAATTTTTCGGTGACTCGAAGATGAATACCAACATTGAAGCGTATGAAATCCTACATCCACAGACCAAAAATGACAATTTTTCGGTGTATAAGCAAGGATTGATGAATTTTATGCTTATGATTGCCGTGGTGTCCGATTCAGAAAGTTTGCCAGGAATGAGTTTTTGTCGTGCATATTCTACTTGTTAATTTATGTGAGCAAGCTTATGAATATGTGTTTGATGAAAACTCAACTTTTCAGATGGTCGGATCGACATGTAGCACCCCCAACGGTTTTGACGCGTCGGGTAGTGGTGATCTACCACCGCCACCGCCCATGACGCTGGTGGAGACTTTCATGGCCACCCAAACCGAAGTGTTGCGCAAAATCCTAAAGACGCAACAGCAAATCGCCCAACAGATGCACCAGAGTCCGCCAATGGGAGCTAATCACGATGGACCGCAAATGGTTACCACCTACTCCCAGTTTATCGGGATGAAGCCCCCAACCTTTACTAAAGCAGAAGAGCCCCTTGATGCTAACGCATGGGTTAGGGCCATTGAGGCCAAATTCTCTGCATTTGTCCTACCTTGTTCTGAGGAGCACAAGGCTAGATTTGTAGCCTTGCAGCTTCGTGGAGAAGGTTTAATGTGCTGGGAGCACTTTAAGACCATGCAACCTGCTGGACATGAAGTTACTTGCACTAAGTTCAAGAAAGCTTTCAAGGATCACCACATTCCAAAAGGACTCATGGTTAGAAAGATGAAAGAGTTGCTTGCTCTTAAGGAAGGTGATGACACTGTGTATCAATATGCACAGAAGTTTAATAGCCTTTGTCAGTATGGAGAACATCACGTCGACACTGATGCCAAAAAGATGGAACGTTTCCGTGATGGTCTTAGGAGTGAATTGTATGAAAGACTAAACCTACTAGAGCCCAACAGTTATCACGAGTTAGTGAACAAAGCTATCTCTCAAGAGGATGCCATGATGAAGGTACGGAAGGAGAAGAAGAGACAGAACGACTTTGCTTCGGGAGATGGATCGGGCAAGAAATTTCGTTTCGTCAAGAAGAATGTGCATGGTTCCTCCCAATCATCCGCATCAGGCCATTGGAGAATGACTCCATCCCCGCACAAGCCTTCGGGAAATTTTCAGTACCATCAGGCTCAGCCACAAGTCTCCAAGCCAAAGGAACGTCCACCCCGCATTTGCTACAATTGTAGGCAACCAAGACATTATGCCAATGAGTGCCCAAATCCTGGGAGGGTCAATACCGAGCAACATGCTCAGAACCCCGGAGTAGCCAAGGGCAATCATGACAAGAAGCCCATAATTCAAGTGAAGCAAGGCCAACTTAACTTCACGGGAAACTTTTCTATCTAGAGGCATTCCTTCTTACTTGGACTTTGATGATGGGACTTTACTCCATCCTCGCATGTTAGTTGCTTTTCAAGAACTAAATTCAGGAATCTCAACGAACGAATGTAACGACACGTTTGTTTACTAGCCTTCCCTTTCTTCATAGAAACCTCTTGGTAATCCGCCTAAGTTGAAGGAGTAGGGCCAAAGATTTCTTGAGAAATCACGGTCAGATCTTCAGACCGTTGGACCCCATTCGTTTCAGTGCCACGATGGTACGACTCCGTAGCGTCCCCCCGCCATCTATTTTCCCGCGACCACGATCATGTCGTCGAGACCTCACGGGCCGACCATTATCGAGCCCCGTGTGGCAACCACCAGATCGCTCCGCTAGTCCCTACCTTAGTCGGTTGGGATGACCGTTGCGTTTCGTTGAGCTATAAAAGGGAAACCTTCTCGCGGTGTTGCCTTTCCCAAGTCTCGCCTGCTTTCAAACTCGCTAGTGCCGCCACTCTTGTCTTTCCCTCCGGCTAGTTTTTGTCCAACCCGCCACTAGCCCATCTCCGCTGTTGCTTCGCCCACGCATCGAGCAAGTTGTTTTGTCGTCTTCGTCGACAACCTCCAGAAGAAGCTTGGAAGAAGACCGAGAGAAGAACCCCAACTCCATCGTCGACCGTGCCTCAGTTCGTGGAGATGGTCGACTCCCTCCGTTGGACGCTTGCAGCGATGTACCTCTGCATCATCGGGGGAGTTTGTCTTCTGTTAGTTTTCCATGTACACATGCATCGCCCGCTCCCTCATGAATAGCATTGAGGCAGCGAGGAGAGTACCATGTATCTTTTGCCCTATATGAATTCTCTGTCTAGAAATATAAGTGAGTATACCTTCCGCCTTTGCAATCTTTGTCCTGTTAGAAAGTTTTACTCTAATCTTGTTGTTGAATCTCGGGACAAAATTCTGTTTAAGGGGGGTAGGCTGTGACGCCCCAGGTTTTCAGCCGGAGTTGTTAACCCTAATGAGCACGTCAACAGTGTTGACTTTGGTGAAACGACGGTCAACCTGGGCCATCACCTCCAAAACACCACCAATGACCCCTAATGACCCCTTTTGGTCAACCATAGTCAACCTTGGTCAAAACCCCACTCAAAAACCCTTCACTCCTTTTTGACCCACCAGTGTCAGCCGGTACTTTTGCCGCGTTCTCCGAATTTCACCTAAACACTTCAAAATCTCCCAATGTAAAAGTTGTGTGTTTTGTCGAGGGACACAACTTTCTTATTGAGTGGCATTTGAGATTTGAAGCCTAGATAGGTGAAAACTTCAAGTCAACGCCCAGGGTTACTATTCACTGGCGCCCAGAAATCAGTGATCTTGGCATAGCTTTTGTGCACAACTGGTTGAGAAAAAGACCCTAGAGCTTTTGGGAAAGTTGTAGAGGGTAGTGTGGTGTACAGCTCGGGGGCTTTTGGCCATGTGTCCTTCGGTTTTCTCTCTAGATTTTGCGGGATAATCTTGGCAGAACTTCAGATTGGCCCTCAGCTTGAATCTACGATTCGACCTAAGGCTCGGGGGGCTACATTCCATATGGAATGCGATTCTTCGAATCGCATTCTCCATATGGTTTCTTCTTCAAGACAAAGCAAGTATTATTGAAGACCTTCAAGAGAAGAACTTGAGGACGCTTGGGAACTACTCGAGAAGACTTCAAGACTACTCATGAATCAGCTGGAGTACCTTCCAGCCTCGGGATGCTTCAAGTACTCTTGAGGACTTTTGGCTTGTAGTACTCAGGGATGCATGATGACTACTCTTCAAGGCCATCAAGACTACTGGAAACTATCCTACTCGACTACAAAGTACTCGGGGGATAGTCGTATGGACCTGCCTGGGCCCACTACCTCGGTGGGTACTAGGACCGACTACTCGGCGGGCCCCTGGGACTACTCGGATTGTGCCACACGGCACCTGATGGCGTGAGGTGCAAGGATTACGGTGGAGAAGTACTCGGATAGGAAGCTATACATGTCCTGTACTATGTAGAGAACTCCTAGCCGTACCCGACTAGTACTCTCTCCTCAAACCGACTTGTAACCCTGCCTCCCGGGCTATATAAGGCGAGGTAGGGACCCCTCTCTCTCATATGCATCATCTTGTAAACACACCCAATCAATCCAGAGCTATGCAGCATACAGGACATAACGGTATTATGCACCTCGCGGCCTGAACCTGTCTAAACTGTGTGCCACGTGTCTCTTCCTTCGAGTTACCAATCTCGGCGAGGCCACATTCATCTACCTCAGGTACTCCCCTTGGTAGGTTGCCGATCTAAAACACAGACAGTCCTTCCCCGCCGTCGCACACATGTTGCACTACGCCGATTTGTCTGGAGGTGCATGTGCGAGGATCAGGGTCCAAGGTTGCCGGAGCAGCCGCAATCACTCCATTGGCTTGGATCCAGTCGGTGAGCTATGCAACTTTCCACTAGTCCCTTGCCCGGAATGTGGTATGGCTCGGGTGGTGGAGGGGCGGACGTAGAAGGAAGGTGAAAACCACGGCCGTCTTTATTTCATGTGTACAAGGAACTCGGTGAGTAGTCTGCTATGTCTCCCAAATCTGAGTTAGGGTTCTTATGTGCTTTTGATTTTGCAGTACGCCAAGAATTGTGGATTTTATCGTTTCCACAAGGAGTATCTCCAGATGCTGAAGGATGCTGGTGTCATTGTTTTCGACCGTCGAACTGGGCAGACGCGGTCGATGAAGTAGTTGATTCAGTGGAATGTCAAATTGGGAGCGGCGAGAAGAGGCAAGCACTGGGGAACAAGTAGAGGAAGAAAGCATTAGAGGAGAAGATGGACAATGTGATCTGGAAGATGAACTTGATTATTGTGGCTATTGTTTGTGTAGTATTTGGATGTTTACTAGGGATGTATGCTGCAAAGAAGTAATTCTGATGTTTAAAGTTGTGCTTTTGCTTCATCTGTGTGGATGAAGAATGAAAAATTTGTTACGTATGACAAACTTAATGTGTCACACATCACAAAATTCATCAATTGATCTGTGCTGACATTTCATTGAAGCACGAGGCAAAGGAAATGTGGATTATTAAGACAATCAGAGTAAAAAACTTCTGGCATATATACACATTGCAATTCATTGTGAACTGCTGCCATATAATGACACAAAGAGAGTGTAAAACTTCTGGCATACACATTGCAATTCATTGTAAGCTGCTACCATAGACATTGCAATGCCTTCTGAAATAGGAGAAATGGATTGATCTACCATGTCGCTTAGATCTACTAGTTCATCACAAGTACAACATACACAGATCTACTAGCTAGTCCATCACAAGTTCAACAAGCACACTAGAAGAACAAATTAACAGAGGAACAAATTAATTAAGCAGAGGTAGTCTCCACCAGAGGAGCCCCACCGTCGGAGTCGGAGTCAGAGTCGGAGCCGGAGTGGGAGACGTCGAGGCCTCCATCGTCATCATCGTCGTCGTAGACGGGGGGCGGGGGGGTGGACCACTTCTCTCTCCAGCTTCCCAGCCAAGACATTGACCTTGAAGGCGTAATCCATCACGGTCGTCTGCACGGATTAGTGGGTCGTTGGACCCCGAGATGAACGGCCATCTTTCCAAGACTTTGCCAAGCTTGGTAGAGCATCTTCACTGAACAACAGGCATCCTCAAAATTTACGTTTGGAGCACACAGGGGCGGCGACACCTAGCACCGGGGCGGCTTCAGCCGCTTCACCTCCTCGGGCGTGGGTGGCGGCACCTCCTCGGGCTCGGCGGGCGGGGGCGGCGACACGTCCTCCCTCCCCCGCTTCCTTGATGGCTCGCTTGATGCCATGCGCTTGCTTGAGGAAGGGGAAGCTCTTGGATTCACTTCTTGGTAACCGGAGACTGTGGTGCTAGGGTTTTCTTGGTGCCGCGGTCGGTCACGCGACTCGGAACCCGTGTCCGCTAAGTAGAGCTCTTGGCCACAAAAATCATGTGGTCATAAGGAGACGTGTGACTATTCATATTTTATTCAAAATACCAAATGCCCAGCTACTCCTATGAGTTGTTCGATTCTTAAAAAAACTATGAATTGTTCGTATTTTTATTAATCTATATAACTTATATAATTTGTACCCACTATCTATCATTGACTTCATTTCTCTTTTCATGCAAGCTAGCCACATCATCTCCCATCAAACTAAGGGTTATTAACTCTATCTATTTTTCTCTTTGTTACACCAATTCTTTCTTCATACAAACTACCCACATCATCTTCCACCACAATAAGGGTTATTGCATAAACTGGTTGTGTTAGCAAATTGGTTCATAATTTATCAAAAATTTTTATCATATCTCGCAGCAACACGCGGAGAATCACCTAGTTTTTAGGTGCTGCTTTATGGGCCCTAATTTTTGAGGGAAGCAATTGTCATTTCAAGAAAGCGTTAAAGAAGGTAAGCATTGCCTGCACACCAGCGAACAAAGCAACCCGGGTTTGCTAACCCGCGTCGACATTGACTACTACCCCTCCATCCCAAATATTGCTCCTTTCTTCTTTTCGAATGGATAAGCGCAGGACTTTCCTTGAACAAAAAAGCGTAGAGGTGGCGTGAGAGGAGGCGTGGAGACAGAGACGACGATGAGCGCCGGCGAGGGGCCAAGCAGCAGACGACCCCGCGCACCCGGCATCGAGGAGAACCGGAACGTGAAGTGGTGTCGCAACTGGATCCGCGTGCGTGCTGGCGAGATGGCAGCGAAGTGGGAGACGACGACGAGTGTCAGAGAGGGGCCAAGCGGCGGTGTAGTGAACCCAATGCCGGAGACGAGGGTCCTCGACCGGATCCTCTTGGATTCCGATGAGGGGCCAAGCAGCGACAAGGAGGAGCATGCCAGCGAGGGAGTAGTGAAGTGGGTGAGCGTCCTGCCTCACGTTTGCGAGCACAAGTGTCTGGCAACTACGAAGAGGTGTCGAGGGAGCGGCGAAGAAGGTGTAGAAGACCTCATCTCTGACTCTGTCAACGACTACGACGACGGCGAGGCAAGTTTCTTTGAATCTCACTTCCTTTTTATTTGTTCTATAGATGGAGCTTAAGGTAGCTTGAGCTTGAGCTTCATAAAGTTAATTAGTGCCTATGATGACGCCTTCCATTCTTCTCATGATCTTAATTATACCAAGTTCTGAGGTAAATCAGTTCTGAACTAAGTTCTGCTTTTACTTGTCCCACCCTGCTCCAAGGTCTGATGCAAATTAGTTCTGAATTGACTATGTTGTTCTTATACCATGTTTAACCCTTTTTCAGGCAAAACTCTTTGAGTCACGAGTAGAGCTTGAGTTACTTCTTAACCTTAATGTCTGGGATTATGTGAAACCTGAGTTTGAAAAAAATCACAAAAGAAGTGAACATCCTCATCTAAAAGGCTAAGCACATAAGGAGGTACAATTATACTACTGAACAAAATCTCGAGCCCATTGAATGTGTGCTAGAAGGGCTTCAAGAATCCTTGGTTGCTTATGAAGAGGCTGCAAAAAGAGCCAATAATCCTGATGAGGCATGATCTAGTTCAACCTTGTTGATGTGCAGGGTGAGTAGCCATACTTTTGTGGATGTTCAAGGGGCATGCCTTTGTTGATGTGTATGGTCAGATAGCACGACCATAGTAAATAATGTGATGGACTAGTTAAGTCATAGCCAGATATATGGACAAGTTAACCTTTTGTAATAATTATCTTTATTCTTGTGGACAAGTTATATCTTCATCTTTGTGGACAAGTTATGTCTCTTATGATGTTTGTTTTGTCTCAGAAGATATGTGTGTTGATTGTGCCTGTATGTCGAAATGGAAGCAATAAGAGATGGATTGAGTTGACCTGTCAATGAGGATAGACTCAAAGGAGATGATGATTAACAAACCTCTGTCTAATTTGTTCAATGAAGCCGCGCTCCCGCTTCACGACAGTTGAGTGCTCTCAGACTTTAATTATTGGGCTCTCAAACTAGTAACGGGTGTCAAATGCTCATCGGTAACAGACTTTATAGCACGTTACCAATATGGAGTGATCAGTAACGGACTTAAACAACCTGTTACCAATAGGGTATTGATCAGTAACGGACTTTACTAGTTTGTTACCGATAGGTTTAACTTTTGTAACGGGCTCTATTTAATGTCCGTTACAAACAATTCATGTAACGGGCGTTTAAGAAGACCGTTACCAAAAGTCCACATTGTTAACGGGCGTTGCGGAGGCCAGCCCTAGGGTCAGCCTGCCGCGCTTATCTGTAACGGGCGCCAAGTAACAACCGTTACAGATGTGGGTGCCTGTAACAGGTGTTAAGGGCCCGTTACAGATGTTGTGTGACCTATTTGAGGTTTTCATGTAGTGTGCTCCTCCTCTTGAAAGATCTCCTCGCCAAGTTCATCATCACCTGCACTCTCGAAAACAAGCTGAGTATGTGGATGTGTCTCGTCGAAGGTTACCTCACAAGTCAACACGATTTGGTTAGTTTCAAGATTGAGCACACGATATACTCTAGAGTGAGATGCATAACCAAAGAAAATACAATCGACCGACCTAGCCTCAAACTTATCCAACTTCTTCCCTTTGTTAAGGATAAAGCACTTGCAACCAAAGACATGGAAGTGACTCACCTTAGGTGTGCGACCATGCATAAACTCATAACATGTTTTCTTCTTGTGACTCTGAGGTAGATCCTATTCGAAACATAGCACGCGGCATTCACTGCCTCAGCCCAACACCTTCTTGGAGTCCTATGCTCATCAAGCATCGTCTGAGCCATCTCACACAAGGTTCTGTTTTTCCTTTCCACAACACCATTCTGGGAAGGCATACACGGACTCGAAAACTGGTGTTCAAGACCCAAGTCATGGCAAAAGGTTTCGAAACGAGAGTTTCTGAATTTCGAGCCATTGTCCCTGCAGATCGCTAGTATGGCATCTCCGTGCCTCTCGTTCCTCAATCTCAAGACAAGATCTTGAGCAAAACCAAACGTCTCCCCTTTCTCCTCAAGAAAGAACACCCACACATACCGAGAGTAGTCGTCCACCATAACAAGGACGTACCACTTCCCACCCGCAGATCGCACACGAGCTGGGCCAACAAGGTCCACATGGAGCAGCTCGCATGGACACTCAGCCATCACATCGGTGAGAGGCAGGTGAGAAGAGGCTACCATCTTGGCATGCCTACACGGCGCACAAACCAATTCTTTTTCAAGCCTTAACCTCGTCAATCCTTGAACCAAATTGAGTTTACTCAAGCAAGACAAAGGGTCAAAGCTCAAGTGACCCAACTTCCTATGCCATTTTCACAACTCACTCAAAGAGCCAGCCAAGAAACAACGCTCAACACCAGAAGACTAAGAAAAATTATTTCGAAACACCTAACCCTTGGGAACCACCATACGGACAATGTCCCCTCGAGAATCAAAAACCCGAGAACCACCAGACCGAAACAACACCTCAAAACCCTCATCCAACAGCTGGGACACAAAAAGCAAATTGTATCCAAGCGACTGAACAAGAGCAACACGCATGATAGTGATCTTGTCACTCACCTTAATTTCACCTTCTGACAGCACACGCCCTCGCCCATTATCCCCAAAGGTGATGTACCTCTTTTTCACCACTAGGACGAGACTTGAGAACCACCCCTTGTCTCTGGTCATATGCCTCGAGCATGCAGAGTTAATCAGCCAAATGTTCTTCAAGTCTCCCACCTGAAATTCAAAATCGAGCACGTGAGCGAACAAACGACCCAGCACTGGGTTAGTACCAAAAGAGTAAAACCAGTGCCGAGCCATTTGCTCCAAAGTGGGGTTAGCACAATCCAAAACATCTCTCCTACCAAAGCTACCTCCACGAATACCACCATGGTAACCACTATGAGGGAACCAACCCTCTCTTACTGGAGGAGGACCAAAACCACAAAAGGAAGACCGTGGATCGTTCCTCCTGTCCATCTCAAAGCTAGAACTCCTCCCATCCCCGTATTGAGCCTGAGGGGGAGAACGCCTAGCAAACTAACACCTACAAACTCTCCAGACCAACCACCAAAACCACGACCTCCTGAACCAAACCGAGACTCATCACGGGCACGAAAACCATCCCCCCGTCTGCCTAGACCTGCACCGGTCTGATCGGAGTGTCGCATCGGACTGACCGGTGTAGCCCGGCCAGCAACATCTCCTGCAGCCTTTAGCTCTCCCCAAGTCGAAACTGTCCTCACACTCGCCTTGACCCTGGGCATCTGCACACAAGGATCAAGTACACCATTGGAAGGGTGGTACTTGTCCTTGTTAGCCCACTCCTTCTCCATTCTCTCCTCACGCCTCCTCTTGAAGCAAAACTCGTCTTTGTGGCCATCTCTCCCACAATAGCCACAATGAAACCTTGTGGAATTAGGCTTAGGCTTGGGATGGGGCTACTCACTTGGTTTCTGTCCACTCGGCTTCTCAACTAGTTTCTCCTCACTTGGCTTCTCAACCGGTTTCTCGTCACTTAGCTTCTCACTTTCTTCCCCAAAGAACACATTTCCCGAAGTGCTCTTGAACTTGATAGACTTTTGGAAATTGTCGGTTTGTGGAGGAAACACGGGTGGAGCTGGGGTTGTGTCTAGTCAGTTCCTATGATGGTTCGGTTTAGGGATAAAAGCATTTTGTGGTAAGTTTTTGGTGGCTCTGGGATATCTCCTATCTTCCCCTCATTCTCAGCACTTCCCTCACCAACCTTCTTTGCCCCAAGCCCTTCACCATCCTGACGCTTATATATCTCGATCATTATCCTCAACTGAGGCTCATGACCCGGCAACCAACCCATAGTTTTTTTCAACTCATCATTCTCATCCTGCAAGCGGTCCACATAATGTGCAAATTCCACATTCTTCAAAGAATGCAATTCACAGGTAGAGCAAGAAGTAAGAATAGATTCTTTCAGCTTAGCCTCAAGATAAACAATGTAAGCATGCATCTCATCAATTTTTCCATGCAAAATAGGGCAAGAAGTACAAGCACCTAGCAACCCTAAGCACATATAGTTACTCACACTTGGAGGCATGCTTTTCCTTAAACATAGCAAGATCAGCTAGAAAGGTAGGACAATTAGTACATACAACTTCATCAGAAACAACAGGCGAAGCCTTAATGGAATCAATTTCAAGCATAGCATCCAAGTTTTGTGTTTCTAATTCAGCCAGTCTAGTCCTAGCATCCTCAAGCGAAGCTGTTGACGGTGAAGTTCCGTCAACCTAGCCACGAGCTTACCTTCAGTGTTGGCATAAGTTTTATATCTTATCCATTGGTACTAACCCTCTTGGTATAACAAGTTCATTCGTGCATGTCGGTTTTGGAGCTTAGTGTTTATGCTGGGTTTTAGTGTTGAAAGCGAGACTTTCATGATAAGTTCATCTAGAACCTCATGACAAGACCCTGAAGCCCAAGAGAAGTCAAGCAATGAAGTGAACACGACCCCGAGAGCCCAGGGACCCAACCCGAGAAGATGAAAAACTCTGAGGACCCAGTCAGAAAAGTGTCGAATCTTGTGGGACAAGGAGCTTCATCCAATCCAATGAGAAACTGACAACAAGGGCCCACATGCACAAGGGAAAAGATCTAGAAGACTCGGGAAGCAACACCAGGCAAAGGAGGCCGCGGACTGGGCCGAAATGGGCCCAGGCCGATCGGCCCAGGCCGGCCGGCTCAGCCCATTTCGAGGCCCAGCCGTCCCCCTTTGACCTAGCCGCCATTCATACTATTTATAGCTCCGATGCCAAGAGCCACGCATCAATTCATTCGTCATCCACCACCAAGGACCAGAGAAGCTTGAGCGACACCATCTCGGAGAGGAGGGTCATGCTAGTTGTCTAGGGTCTCCCTAGCTGATGTGGAAACCTTGCATCGAAGACCACGTCGGAGCTCCGGAGCAAGGATCAAGATCGAGGTAGGGTCTTGGGGGTGATCTTGTTCATGTAATCATTCATGGTGAACTTTTATAGTGAATCTGATTTTTACGGATCAAGTGCCTTCTCGATGATTTTGTTCTCCCTTGGTTTTGCTTCTTCCTTAATCTATACTTAAGATAGATTGCAAAGGGTGCTTTTGTAGCCGCGGTGGATAGAGGTGCATACCAGACCGACCAAGTGATTTCAACTTGTTCTTATCGAACTCGCCCTAGGATAACCTGCACGAATAGGGGTGTGTTGTGACAGAATGCTGGCTCCAAAAGGCAGGCATCTTCGGAATCAGACCGGAGGACACGATTTAAAGATGCTTTTAATGAGATTCGGTTTTCCTTCTTCATCTATCTTGTTTGGAGTTATAACATATGCATGATCTAGATTCTCTAGATCGGTTATCTCTTGTTGCCTCTTGCTACCTCTTTAGTAGATTAGGATAGATGTGTTTTCTTGATGATCTCATAGATTAGATGCAATTTAGTTCTTCAAAATATAGCGTTCCTTGCTTTACTAGATTGAATCCTTGCGTTGCACATTATTGCACGGATTTGATACCTTGACTTCACCACTCGTGGGAAGGAGGGTCCCTTGACTATGACGGGGGATTTGTCCGCTTTCAAATCCATATCAAGTTTGATACGAATATACACCGTCGACAAGCCCCCTTTTTCTGGTGCTGTTGTTGGGGAACAAGCAATCAAGATCCAATCTAGTATCGCTTTTTTGTGAATATTTTTTCACTTTTTCTTTTTATTTTCTTTTGCATCTCTTAATTTTGATCATCCTCAAAAATAAAAAAATCAATCTAATCTAGTTTTTTATTAACCCTAATTTTTGTTTTGTTAGATTTTTGTTTTTGCTAACCCAGAACGGAGATGGTTGGCTACCTCTCCAAGAAATTTAAATATTTTTGTGGATGATCCAGGAAAACTTTACATGCAAAGGAGACGTGCAACACAAGCTAAAGGGTTGGAAGCCCTAGACTAAAAACCAAAGTTGAAGGACCGTCGAAATCAACCTCAACCTCAACCGCCACCCATGGGAGAACAACAGCAACCGGAGCGCAAGATCGAGCTATGCACCTCGGACATCGTTGATCTACCTATCATAAACCTTCAAGATGCTGGAAGGCCGTTCAAGATCATGGTCTCAACTATTCGCATGGTGCAACACTTGCCTTTCACCAGTAAAGAGGATCCAAACCTTCACCTCCAAGCATTTGTTTAACTATGTCAAATTTTCGATAAGGATGGGGTGACTCAAGATCAAATGAGGGCAAGGCTTTTTCCGTTCTCACTACATGGAAAAGCTTTGCGTTGGTTCCACACTCTACCGGCGAAGTCAAAACAAGATTGGGAAGCGTTGATGTGGAACTTTATGAAGGAATTTTATTTGCTGACCAAGACTCAAAGTTTGCACAACAAGATTGATACGTTTGTTCAATTTCCCATGGAGACGATTACGGAAGCCTTGGAGCATTTCAATGAATACATGCGAGCTTAATTCCTTGAGTGGCATATCGATTTCCTTAAGAGGAGGATGGAGAAGATGGAGATAGAGAAAGAAGCTCAAGACCTAAAGGTTGCTGAGGCAAGATCCACATGCGAGGAGTGTGAGGAGTATGGCCATGTCCTAGGTAAACCCCGAATTAATGCAAGTTCGTCGATTCAAGATTTGATTCCTCTTTGTACACAAGTGAAGGACTACATGGACGAGCAAGCTAAGATCAACAAGGACGCCGTCACTAAGATCGAAGCTATGGAGAAAATATTGAAGAATTTAGATGGCAAGGTGACTAGATGGAGAAGTGTTGATCATGATGAAGATGCTAAAGACGCAAGTGGGACAACTTGTCAGGTACCCGATGGGTAACAAAGGAGAATTTCCACCCCAAGGTCCCGAGACGGCGAAGGCTACTCAAACTCATTCGGGAGAGATGGAAGATCACACTAAGGAGATCGCGAAGATCACGACCAAAGGACCGGAGTTTGAGATGCCGAGCCACTACATGAAGGAAGTTGTTGCATCTGTCAAGACCAAAGGACAATGCCAGCCTGTGAAGACATAAATATGACTAAGTCGAAGAATAAGCCCGTGCCCAAAATGGTTGGGAAGTGGGTACCCAAGATTGCAACGCTCGCAAAGAGCGTTGATCCAAAGTAATCGAGTGAAGAAGTCTAGCCATGGACTATAAATGAAGCGCTAGGCGTGAGGCAACCCGTTTCGTCGAGTCAAGAATAAGCTACCGGGAGGACAACTCGATTCAAGATTTTTCGAGTCTTTCAAGTAAGTTAGTTTTGAAATTTTACTACGCAAGCCATTAGACTTAGAATAGTTGAATAATGTTAGAGACATAATTATTGGTTGATATTTTGCTTCGATCGTAAACCCTTTACATGAACCATCCTATGTGTTATTTGCTTCTTTTCGAGAAACCAAAACCAAATAAATTCAGAATCTATCTCAACGGTTCATCCTCTTTTTGATGTTATGGTTGACTTGTTTTATATGCTAAAAACACACGAGTAGAGCCACGATTTGTTAAATTTCAACACGTGGTAGGACTCGGGTGAACCTAGAAACTTGACTTTTGGTTGGTTTAAAAATCCATATCCTTGGTTTCTCTAGAGTTAGAATTTTTCTAAGCCTCATTTAATTTTATTTCATACAAAATCTCTCTCATCTAATGAAAATTAGAACCTAAACCTATGCCCCCATGATCAATCTAGGAAAAGTTTGCTCTCAAATAATGGAAGCAAACAATACCGGTGAGACCAAAATAAAAGTAGTCGGAAATATTTTTCGACTTACACTTTTTTTTAATGCTTTAAGCTCCTATAAATTTATATTTGAACTCATTAATATCTCTAATTTTATTTTTATTTTTCAAAATTAGGGGAGTGCTTAGTGTTAAGACATGCTTGGAGGGAGGCAATCTAGTTAACCTAACCATGCATGCACCATGATGCATCACAGGATGCCCTCCAACATCTTTATCAAACCACATGCAAAGGGCAAGCATGGGGTGCAGCCAAGGCTTTGTTTTGCAGGAATATCATGGAGGCATGTGAGGCAAGGGAGCATGGAGGTGACTCAAAGCAAAATCATTATGTGGAAGGGGCGATGATGCAAGCGAAGGAGTGGACGAGAACGTTTGGAAGGTGCAATCGCGTGAAGCACGCGGTCACGAAGCAACAAACCAAGCATGAGTGCACTAGAGAAGAACTGAGCCAGGACAGGTAAGTCTCCCATCCAACTCTTTGTTCGCAGACTCAAGTTTGTAGTTCAGAATTACATTAGACTTAGCCAACCACCCCGTTTGTTTCGTCCAACAAAACTCATCCTAATTCCACTCAAAGTCCATACTCTAAATAATATTTGTGTGCCTTGCTACTGGTTGAAAACCCCAGGTTTATATTAGTGAGGATAGTGCTACAACCATGGAAGAAAACTACAAGTCTTTTTACCAAAAAGAAGGGATCGTCGTCGTCCAAGCCATCAACAACCTCTTCGAGGAGGCAATCGGTTTCTGAGTCTCCTCGGAATATGGAGGAGGACACGGCACCGCCGAGGAGGAATGATACTCTTCTCCTCGATGGCATGAGGGTCACACGAAGCTCGCCTATGGGGTTCACGGAACCTCAAGGACGTACGGAGGAGCCGCCGGTCCGACCTCGTCACTCGACACGATCATCCGCTCCACCTCCATACGCTCCACGGTATTCCGTATGGGTTCATGACGGAGGAGGAGGATGAGAAAAGCTCACTCGCCTTGAGAAGAGGCTTGTAGCGAACGTCGACTTTGACGATCAAGCTCTCCAAGTGTTGGGTTTTGGCATGGATATTTACTACATATTGGGACACCGAGGTTGGGTGCAATCCTCCAACAGAGTGTCGGCAAACACCCGCAAGGAATTCGCCTTGGAAATTCTCATGACCATGGCGCCTATCCTTGGTGAAGGAGTGCCGAGTCTCTCATTCCGTTTGGAGGGAGTTGAACAAGTGGTTCCCTATGAGTATTAGGGAATCACTCGATTTTCAAAAGGGAGCCCCGGAACAAGTGAATGTGCATGGAGGCACATTGGAAGGTTTTTGGAGTATGATCGCGGGAGAAGCTCACAGACAAAGAAATAGTATCTGGAACCCCATCATCCAAGTTGTTCACTCATGAATATGCAAGTGGATTTGGGAGATAATGAGAGAGATCAAGATGACCAACATGGAGGTGAATTGGCTTTACTCGGCTTTAATTGCCATGCAGCCAATTGACCCCACTCACTTTATGTCAACTGGTGGTGTTGTGAAGCAACATCGGGTTCGAGAGATATTGGTTCGGGGTGTTCCTCTCCATGTTGGCTATCTCTTTGAGACCAGGTACTACAAGGAACCCGAAGCATCTCCTAGCTGGGACTTCCCTAGGATTTGAATATATGAAGCAAGGCAAATACATTAGTGGAGATGAGAGAGGAGGCTTCAAAGTGGTCAAAGTAAATTTTCCCCTATCGAATGGAAAATTAAGACTTTTTTGAGGGGAAAGAAAATTGGTTGAAAGAAGGAGTTCTTGTGCCGGCGAAGAAAAAAAATAAAAGAGGAAGGAATATAGGAGAAGCTTCTCCGCGGCACAAGAAGAATGTGCACAACAAAATTATGTGCCACCATTTGGAGGAATTCCCGCACCCCCGAGTTACTACGGTGGTGTACCTATGCAAGCATGGGGGAGTGGTGCAACCATACCCCCACCAAATTTTGCGGTACCCAACGTAGCCTTTGCGGAGCCATATGCACGTATTCCTCAACCACAACAAAATGTGGCCATCATTGGAGGATACATTGCAAGAAACATGCAAATTATTGCAGCCATCAAAACCAATGAAAACCAAATGGGTGAAGGAAATGCAAACATCGCTTATGAGCTTGGACGCCTTCACTTAGCACCGCCGGGACAATTCTTAGGAGGAGTGGTGCAATCCTATTATGAGCAAGGGTACAACAACCAAGACTATCAATATCAACCACCTGTATGCGCCTATGTATGCGTAGTATTTTCAGTTTTTATTTAAATTTTCAGCATGTGTGTTAGTGTTTATTTGCATCATGAATAAATTCACCACCTTGTTTTACCTTTGGCAAAGATAAAAAGTTTGTGCCATGATGATATATGATGATAATTTCCACTTTGTTTATCTTTGTAATTGTTTTATGCATGATTAAGCTAATGTTCTCTTAAAATATAAATCTGAAATTATCTAAATGTTAGCTTAATCTTTAGCGGAGGTTACGATAAAAATAAAGACCCATAGTGTTTTATGTTCTCTCAAGTTTTAGATGGATTAAAGATGATTTATTTTTGTTCCTAAAAGTAATGCTAACCTTGTCATAAATACCACATGCATGTTGCTCTACCTATCCAGAGCCATATAAATATTTGAGTGCAAAAACTTAGTATACAAGGTTTATTTTTGGCTGAGTTATTTCAGGACATGATTTCTCTGTTCCGAGACTAAGAAGCTGGTCATTCCGTTTTTGTGTATCTATCTTTTTGCTAGCCTTTTTATCCGTGCATTGTGTATCCCCACATCGGAGATTACACAAAGCTTGCCGGATATCCACCCTTAAACCCAAAATATCATCTTTTGTGTTTACCTCCTTGACCACAACCTATCTTTGAGTTTGGATCGTCAATTAAAGGAAGATTGCAAGATGGTGCCAAGATTGAAGATTTCAAGTATCTCTCTGAAGGAAAAATATTTCTAGTACCTAATTTATCTCTATCACCTCTTTGCCCAAGGACGAGAAAACGCCTAAGCATGGGGGAGGAGGTAGGTACATGCAATTTTAGAGTTCAAGGGGAGCAAATTAAAAAAAAGAGAGAAAGAAAGAAATAAAAAGAAAAAAGTGAGTATAAAGAAAGAAAAAAAGAGGTTTTGCTAACAACAAATATATGACGAGGCTAGCAACAAAAGATAAGCACAAGAACATGATCATTGCTTGAAATTAAAACTCCCAAGAGAGAAGGATCCTAGCCCAACTCATCGTGCTAATCACACCTATGGTGGAGCAAAAAATAAATTTGGCTTTGTATAGGATTTTTTTAATCTCAACTTGGAAAAAGAGGTTTTGCTAACCTTTATTACAAGGGTTTTTAGAGAATTTTCAGAACTGAGATCCTCTAACTTTTAGCATTGAACATAGCACAACCAACATGTGAAGCTCAAGATCGAAGTGTGGTATGGGTACTTTTAGAGGTAGAAATTCCACTAAGCACCACGGTAAACGTTTTTCAAACCACACACTTATGTTCATATATCAAGAATTAAAGATAAACAAACAAGTGAATAAAGATAAACATCACACAACACACAGAGAGTAAAGGACTCTTTTTATTTGATTTTCTTCGACTCAACACTAAATTAAGACACTTCAAACTTGCAAAAATATAAAAACACACTCAAAAACTATAGACTCTTAGACTCTAAAACTCTCTCGAAAACTAAACCGTACCAAACTAAACTTGAAGCTCATAAGCTAAAGGCTAGCTAGCTAGCTCTCCCCTACGCAAAAATCGTACGACATCCTTGTCGTTTCTTACAAAAATCCTAAGGGAGGAAACTAAACCTAGTGGTACTTCCTGCAACTATTGCACCACTTGCCTATCATGTTCTTGACCATGCCAAAAAGTTTGCGCACGTTGCGGTTCAGGAACATGTAGTCTTCTTCGACCACGCGCTCCAAATCCTCCATGCGTCGCCTCATCACTTCCATGGCCTGGAAACATTTGTCGACCATTGCGTAGAGCTTCGAGATGGAGTGACGGCAAGCCGCACAACACATCGGATGCATCCCGAAAGGGTCGTCATCGCCAGGGTTGAAGGACCGATACGGCGAACTAGAGAGGGGGGGTGAATGAGAGCCGATAAAAAATCTTCTTGAGGGAGATGGAAACTCCAACAAGATGAACATGGCTTCCAACACACGTCTCCGACTCACTACCCAAATTGGCCAAGCCCACGTAGCCACTGGAGTGCCACTGGACCTAGGAACCAACACGCAACCTTCCGACCTGAGAACGAAGCGGAACACCAAACCTCGAGTCTACAGATCAACACCGGTCAGACTGGTGAGCACCATCGGTCAGACCGGTCCCAGCTGGTGAGAGTTGGCAATTTCCACTAAGTGGCTTCACACCGGTCAGGCCGGTGAGACACACCGGTCAGACCGGTCCAAGTCTGAAAGCCCCCAAATCACCAAATAGGCCTACCGACCTCCAAACTGACCCAAACTCGAAACAGCAGCAACACAAGACAATAGCGAACACACCCAGACGTTCACCCAAGCAAAAACCAACCGAGGGTTGCACCGGTCAGACTGGTTAAGAGCACCGGTCAGAGCGGTGCTGCTTGGGCAGCACGGGATGAATAGCACCCACAGGTCAACTCCCCCAAGTCCAAACCTCGATCTCCTGAATCGCTCCACGGACTTGAACAAGACTTTGGGGATAATAGGAACACCTCATGAGGAGTCCATAGCCAAGTTTAATCCCACCAAAACTTGTCCAAAAAGGAGGAATCGATGAAATCCCGCCAAGAGCACCTCTAACCCTAGACCTCGAAAAACCACAAAATCGAGCCCCTTTACTCACGGATTTGGGAAGGGAATCACAGCCCAAAGCGAAAGGTCTCGAAAACAACCCAAGAAAAACACCAAGAAAGGGCACCAAAAATCACCACCAAGAACAATCGGGAACAACACTACAAGGCCTTGAGGAACCACGTTGAATCATCTATACATGCCACAAAGGTTCATACAAAGTCTAGCTTGCCATCTGATCATCCAACCCTCTCACAAGATCTCACCATGCAGCTCTCGAGCTAGTCCTATAGAAATCCTAAGGAAAATAGGAAGGAAAAATAGGAAGGCAACATGAACTAGGGTTCCAAGGCTTGGCTGCCATCCTCTCACCTCTTGGGTTATATGGAGGCAACCAAAAGTCTAAAATACCCTTTCCTAATAACTAAGGATACAATCCCCTCAAGGACAGTTTTGGAAATCTTCAAGCTTTCTCCATCGGACGGATGCCCGGCGACCACAACCTCCTTAGCCTCGACGCAAGCCTTACGATCCCGACGCGTGTCCTCCGCTTCGAAGATTCTAGACTACGTCGTCGCACAGCGGTCAGACCCACCGGTCAGACCAGTCTGGCACTGCTGCAGCTCTGTCTTCGGTTCTTCGGTCTTGACTTTGTGGATCAACCAAGGAACCCAGTGGTTTTCTGGGGAACCACCGGAAACCCCGCGAACTCGGTGTAGCCTCCGCCAATCTCCACTCATGACTCGGCTCCCACATAATCCTAACTCGACCTTGGTTTTGAGGCTCAACCAATAAACCGTCCACGACTTCATCTTGCTGTTCGTGCCACCATGCGGCCCGCACTTGACCCCGCTGGCCATCGGGTCCCTCAAATGAAGCCTACTTGTCTTCTCCACACCTGGAGGCCTCACCGGCGACGACCTTTCACGCTTGTTCTTCACCTGCACCAACACCAGTCAAGCCGCAACCTGCACCTGCAATACTTAGACAAGAATCAGTCCACACAATGTTGTCAATCACTCATCACACAAGGAAGCGACCATCCACCGGTCCTCGAACCACACATGGTCTGTCGGGCATACTCCCCGGGTATTCATGCAAGGAAGGAGGAAGAGCAGAAGACGGACTCCTACTAGAATTCCCCTGTACTCCTACTAGGACTCTTGCATTGTAACCGACTAGGAACCCGCCCCTGGACTATATAAAGGAGGGCCGGGTACCTAGCCGGGCACCTGATCTCAACCCAACACCAAGCGCAGGGCGCCGTACTTGATCCCCAAACAGGACGTAGGGCTCGCCACCTTGGCGACCCGAACCTGTATAAATCTTGTGTCCCGTGTCCTTGCGCATACCTTTGAGTTCTCGGTCTCCCTATGACGCCCCAGGTTTTTAATTACCGTCATTAACGCTAATGACCGGATTAGCCGGTCAAATGGTCAACCGAGGTTAAACCTAGGTCAACCTAGGCCCTCACCCCGAAAAACTCACTAACACACCCTAGTGACCCTAATTTAATAGTAAGCACACTTGTGGGGCCAAACCATGGTCAAAGGGTGGGTCAAACCCCTTGCCATCCCAGTGTCCACCGGTGTCTGCCGGAACTTTTGCCGCGTTCTCCCAAATTCACCTAAACACTTAAAATTCTACCTTTAGGAAAGTTGTAGGTCTTGTTGAGGGACACAACTTTCATGTAGATTGGCATTCCAAATTTGGAGAGGAAAACTGTGAAAAACCCCTTGCAAGGCAGGATTTACTGTTACCAAAAACATGCTGACATTCAAAGTTGGCATTCAAATAAATCCAAATCCAGGAAGTAAAACCCTATACAGCCTCTGTAAAAATGGTAGCTGGTACCTAGATCTACAACTTTGGTATTCATCGTTTGGTTAAGTTTTATTCAAAATTTTGGAGAAAATTTGAGTCAAACAGCACTTCAGCAAAACGGTTAGGGCAGGAGCGCCGGCGCGCCGCGACGTCGCATGCCCGCGCGCGCGCGCGTCGCCGGCCGCCGCCGGCCGCACTCCGACGTCCGCGCCCGCGCGCCTCCCCGACGCCCCTCCGCCCGAGGAAGACCGCGCCCCTAGGCCGCGCTCGTGCCGAGGCGACCCGCGCCCCGCGACGCGCGGGGGTCGGCCGCCGTGCCAAGCGCCGACGCGCCCCGCGCGCCGTGCGGTGGCCGGACGCCCCCCCTTCGGACCGGTGGTCCATCCGCGCCCCCTCGTCCGCGTGCGCCGTGCTACGGCCGTGGGTCACGCCGTCGTCACCGCCCGGCCGCCCGAGGGTATTTAAGCACCGTCCTCACCCCCCTCCGCGGGCCACCGAGCTCCACCGCGCCATTGCCGCCGCCGCTGCTGCCGGAGGTCGCCTCTCGCTTTCCCCACCGGCCAACCACACCACTAGCTCCCCTAGACCCCACTGCACCTCCCAAGATCACGTGTTGGCCAAAGCCCGCGCTCTCCTCGCCCAACACCGAGCCACCGCGGACGTCCCCGCCGGTCGCCGCCGCGCGCCGCCGTGGAGGACCTCCCCGCCCCAACCGCCTTGACCTCTCAACCCTAGGTGAGCCTACACTCAACCCCGAGCCATCCCCGGCCAGGAGCGCCGCCGGAGCCGCCGGATTTCCGGCGAGCCCGCAGCCTCCCCCGGCCAAGGACCCAATTGCAGGGCCAAAGATCTTGGCAGGGTGTTTTGTGTAAAGTTCAGGACCTAGCTGCAATGAAACCTATCTAGCTTTTCTTACAAATTAGTCCAGTGACTTGTAAAATCCCTAGAAATTCACAAAAAATCAGAAAAATCCCAAACCAATTTTGTAGGGTTCAGGATAATAAACCCCATCTCTTTTGTTGTATACTTATGGCTAGATTCAAAATAGTTTTGGCAGGAAAAATACAAATCTATTACACATGGATCTGTCATAACGTGAAAAATATAACTCCTCTGTAGCCAAATTTTGGATATGTTGTGTGTTAGTACGTGACTAGATGTTGTGCCAAAAATTGCACAAAGTTATGCAGTAGATTTTGCTAGACAAAATCTTTTCCATTCCTGCAGTAATTTCCTAGATGATTTTTCCTGTTAAATATATTTATGTTCTTGAGCCCAACTTGCGCACACTGTCTTGTAATGCCAAGATACACATCCTGTGAATTAATCATGAATTTTGGATAAACAGAAATAGTTATTCTTGAATTATGCATGTTTTCTTTTGTAAATTAATCAACCAAGTTCAGTAGGGCTTCCATGTGAACATGCTTGTTCTTTAGACTTGTTTAGGACCAGAGAGCATGCACAAGAAAGTTTGGATCGTTTGGATGCTTATTTATTTTTATATGCATTTACTTGGAATCACTAGCTAGCCTTTGTTATTTTCAATAATATTTAACTTCTTAGCATCCAACACTTACATGTGGATCTAATGGACCAGGATGGATGCTAGTAGGCTTAAGAAACACTCATCTAATTTTTGGTAATTTAATTGATTAATAAAAGGCTTAAATGCCCTTTTAATATTAAAGGGGAATTAAAATAAAGAGAAACCCTTAATTAAATCTTTTCCTTTTTGAAAGTACTATTTAATAGAATTAAAAGATAATTAATTATCATCACTGATGAGAAATTAATTCATAATAAAAATATTAATTACACCTTTTTTAGTGAAGATAAAAGGAAATGAAGCTTTCACATGAAATGATAAGCTTATTAAAACCTTTTTTCAAATGTGGAATAAAAGAGTAACCCATGTACATTCCCTAACCTTCCTAAAAGAGAAATCTTAGATGAATGCTTGTTAAGTTGAATATGACCAACTAGAGTTGGATAAGACAACAAACTATCACATCACCTAAAGTGCATTGCATTCCGTGTAGATCTTCCGGACGGAGATTACTCCCTGGTCCCGGAAACCGAGGAAGGCGGAGCAGAAGGTTCTCTGCAGTACGTGGAAGTACTCGACGCTGAGGGTGCCCAAGCTAACCTAGTCGACGAAGGCAAGCTCCGGTGCATCTAACCCAGTTTTCAAATTCTTTATGCAATTATCTATGAATGATTGTGCATTTACGTTCAGGAGTTGAATGAAACCCTAGATGCATGATCCATAGGTACCTTTTTGTCCTTACTAGTATGATAGGTCGATAGCTGCTAAGCTATAGGACCGTTACAAGTCGGGTGATGACCTCACTCGCGAGAATAGGTTCCAGATAGGAATCATACTATATCCTTAAATGGATTGCTCACGTGGTAAGAGCATGGGATCTGGGCTCCGGTCCAGTGGTTATGTGGGTTAAGTCTTTGAACGTACTAAGCACATGCCGGATATGGGGCCGGTAAGCCTAGTACCTTAATGAGGAGGCAAGAGATCCTACCGTTAATACTCTTGGGATTCGCTCTCACGGCTCGCCACCGGTGGTGTATGGTGACTCCGGGTATCTCGCGGGGTATGCCGGATAGCCTGCACCAAAGACTGTAAGATTCGATCCCGACCCGAGGATTTATGGGGACGGCCTGGGAAAGTTGCCCTCACGGGGACAGCCTACCGTGTGTTTGGGTCTACCTTGCAAGGTTTAAATCAATCGATTGTCGGCCTCTCACCGTTATCCGAGACTACTTACTCCACAGGTCATGAGATCCCCAGTGATGGAAGTTGATGAAGATGATGCTTGATTAATTGTATTGTACAACTTTGTTTGTACCAGTTGGCTAATATAGTAGAGATTAAACCTACTAGAATTGGTGCTAAAATCTTGAAAGCAAGGACCTACTCTTTGTTACTTTTTAGCAAAAGCAACCCAGTAGCCAAAAAGCCTTTCATGGTCTAGAATTGGTGAAGTAGATATCACCGACGGGTAAGTCTTGCTGAGTATTAGTATACTCAGCCTTGCTATAATGTGTTGATCCAGGTAATGCCTTCAGTGATGTGTGGCCCGGAGAGATCCCGCCCGGCTGGGAGCTGGAGTGGGTGGAGGACGACTACTGAAAGCATCATGGATGGCCTCCCGTGGTGTCTTCGCTTCCGCTAGTTTATTTCTGCTGCTTTTCGAAAACTCTGAACTATCTCATCATGGCAAAAACTATGGTTTGTAATAAATAAACCCCTCGGGGTACGAATTTGGATATTAATGTTGTTGTATCTCTGGACTCGCCTTCGAGTGAGTTTTAATGCATATATTCGATCCTTGTTGCTTTTCAAGTGATTTACCGGATGTTAACCCGGCAACTAACGACAGGATGATACTTTATTATTGCTTAATGACCAAAGTGGATCGGTCTTAGGCGATAGTACGGTATTTTCCTGGGCGGGTTGTCACAGTTGGCATCAGAGCTTATATGCACCACAGATTAATTAATAAACCTTAATCACTGATTTTTGAATAAAATATGCCAAGATTTTCTGCTTTTCTGAAATACGTTGGTCCGCTAAGGATAAACTAGACCGAGAGGCCCTAGAGGGAATTTTGGGTTCTTTCAGGTGGCTTAAATAACCTATGGTTTATTTTGCTAACTCCCAGCACATTACTTTATGTCAGACTTACTTTCTTGCACAACCATACTAGTTCATCACGTTTTGCCATACGTGGTGGTACCACAGGGAAGTCCTGTGAGGGACTAGTGGGACCTATTCCAATGGGTGCCACATCGCGTTTGAGTCTCGTCACGTTTTGCCATACGTGATGGTACCACGGGAAAGTCCGTGAGGGATGAGTGAGGCCTATTCCAATGGGCACTCACGTCGCGTCAGAGTCTTAAATAGGATGCTGTCCATGCAACGGCTTAACGCATGGATGCCGTTTCTATAGTGAACGGTAATGAATGTGGACGCTTTCGTGACGTGCTGGCACGAAAGGTTCGTTTTCTGCAGGTACATGACAACGCTTCGTTAGTTGTTAAGCAAGTACCGTATAGCTCTCGACTAGATATTATAGGGAGAGACGATTAAAAAGCCTTGCCACCGGCACTAACTTCGATTCTGTCTTGATTGCCATGTGAGGTCGAATAGGACGCTTTGCATGCATATTAAAAATCGAAACAATTAAAATGCACCCAAAAATCGAAATTCCATATGTTCTCTAAGGAAGCTTATGCTAGTGTGTGCTTTTTATAAGTTAGAGGTACCGTCATACCTAGCCGTTGTGCTGCCGAAATTTTATGAAAAATTGTTTATCATGTGCTAGGATAATTAAACCAAATTGTTAAACATAATGTCTCCTCAACTAGCTGTCTTGTAATAAGCAAATCTCAATCCTAGTTTCGATGGGTTGGTTCACATTTCCCCTAGGCACGTCCAGGTTAAGGACCCTTCATCTTGTTTCCTTGATTGATGTTCAACCTTAAAAGCTTGATTAAAAGTATTAAAGGTTTCATTTAAAACTTGGGAAATATTTTAGGTTTCTGGATTTTTGGTTATGAATTTTTATTCACAGCTGCCAGAACTTCACCATTTGGCATGCCGTTCTCTTTGAGATCTGACATGAGTTACATTTGTGCACAGATGGATTTCCCCGTGTTCCACCAGTTCGATGCTGACGGTACGATCCGTACCAACAGGTTACACTGGGAGGGTTTTCCGCGCTTGGCGTGGGAAGCACTCAGTGCCGCAGGCTACCTTACCCCACCGACGTACGAGGTGAAGGAGTTTGAGCGCTTTGGCGTTCCCCGCTGCAGGGTGATCGTTACTGTTCTACCACACCCAGACCACGCCGACTAGTTTGACCTGAGCTTTATTTACTGGGGATTTATCACTCACGAGTCCGTGGAGTCAGCCGCCCTCATAGTGCTGACAGACTTTTGTGACCACAACCCTACCGTGGTAGCCCTTTCTCCGTTTGGACTGTTTCCTGCTGTGAATCCTCACGACCCAGCTTGGTTGGACCGTATGGACCACCTATGGGAGCTACTGACCCTAGCAGAGCCGTTGGATGTTACCCAGACACTTGCCCGTTGTCTGAACGTGGTCTTCACACTCCAGGGGCTGCGTTATAACACCGCAGCGATTATTGCACAGCGCTTGGAGGCATCTAGGCGCGATTGGGAGCAGCTTTCAGCGAAGACACCGGCGGTTGAACTTCACACTTACCTGGGTGCGGCGGAGAGAACGACAGGCTGCGTGCTAGGAGGTTCCAGCTGGAGCTTGTGAGAGGTGACTTCCTACAGAGGATCGTGGATCTGGAGGCGGAGAACCATGCACTAGAGGAGGATGCCGACGCGCACAAGATAGAGAGGCTGACACTGCTGCAGAACATTGCTGAGATGCAGGAGCACGTGCAGGAGGCCGGCGTACAGGTGGTCGCCTTACAGGCTATAGTGGCCTTACGGCCATCGCCCCCGCATGCAGCACACCGGAGGAGCGGCGAAGGCGTGTCTGGTCTGGATCAGACGAGCCAGGCAGGACCACCGCTACCGACTCCCCCAGCTTCGCCTTCGTACAGTGGTGCTTCAGTGGGCAACTAGGTTGCCGACAGCAGGGAGTAGCAGGATGTCGATCTTACCGAGTTGTCTTGAGATGTTAGAGTGGTTGGCTTGACAACACGTCTTCGTGCCAAGCAACTATTGTATCGTGTCATGTCATGATGTTTCAAATTCGAGTTGTAACGTCTTGAACCTTGTTCTGTCATGTTGTAATAAGAATGCTTAAGCTTGTATGCTTTAAGTGAATTTTCGTTGTCCTTCAATTGAAATTTTCTTGCGTTGAATACCAGATCCCTGGATAAATCGTTGCAAATGACCACATTTGTCAATGTTGCATTTTCTCCTAAGAACGTTGGAAAAACAAAGCATCTTTAGGAACATCACTCGTTGCCAGCAAATAAGTGCTCGTTCGTATACCACCTTCTTTGGTATCCGGAACGACGATGATCGTTCGAAAGTAATGATGAGCCGCGCAATTTTCTTGGTGGTTGTGGGTCCCATGGTGACCTCTCCGTTGTCGTGTTCTCCTTCGCCCGGCTTCTCTCCGGCGAGCTCCAAGCGAATTCGTTGTCATCCACCACTTTCTCCTTCCCTTGGGACAAATGAATTGGCGTGTCCTTTAGGACTACAACATCTCCCTCCAGCCTCACCGGAAACCTCGACTCTGGGCATGCCCGTCGTGAAGCCCTCGACGTCGTATCGACGGGGAGACCTAGAGGTCACCCGTACATAGACCATTTCGCCATTGCTCCCGACTATTCTAAGTTCCCGCTCGTCCCACCTATTTGGTACTTCTCACTAGTTTTCTTCAGGTACCTTAAGATACCTCTTATCTCTCCACGGTACGATTTTTCTGGATGGAATGACTCTCATTTTTTCAACCATTGTATAAATCCTCGGTAAGGATTAGCAAATATGTTATTCATGTAAAGGGGCATCATGCTCACTTTTAAATGTACAATTATTTACCTTGGTTTATTATGCATGTTTACTGTCAGTACAAAGGAATTTTTCACATGCTTTGCTACTAGCGAATATATGTAGACATTTGCTCAGAAGGAACTTCAAAAATTCATGGAAGTATAAAATCAAGAAAAGAGATACTTAAAAATATGTAAATCAAGAAAAAAAACCTGCTAACACTACAAGAAAAATTCTGACTAGTGACGAAGAAAGGTTGTTTCTCGTCATAAACCGCGATTAGTGATGCCGGATGTTACACAAACCGCGATTAATGACGAGACCTTATTTCGTGGTGTCGTGAGTTTAATGACATGTATAAATTCGTAACACTAAGGCGTCATAAGGTACATGCCACGTCGGACCGAGATCCATCATGGCTCTGACGTGACAGGGGGCTATGACGATTTCGGTTCGTCACAAATTGAGGCTCGGTCCATGTAAGAGCCTTTGTGCGCCTAATATTGTTGGGACAATTTTAGCTCGTTTCAGGTTTTTGTGTTATTTTTTAGCCATTCTCGAAATGTTTGTTGCACGCTATATCGGGCAATTTTATTTTGGGCCCTAGCAATCTAACGAACATGACCCGTACTGCATATGCTTGGACATTTGATTTTGGGCAATTATCCACATGGACTTTCCTAGTCCTCGACCCATATTGCTTTTTTATATTATCCCATATTTCATTTCGCAGGGCATTGTATATAATCAGACAACAAAACAAAACATTTCCCACTTCCATATAATTCACACAACATTCAGGAATAGTTCAACCAATACAATTATGCAACATACATCAAGTTAGCATCAAATCGAATCAACATACAACAAGTCATTGGCAACACAAGTTCACCAGGACCACACTTGACTTGAGAGGAGGATAAACCTGGCTGAAATTTATCAACCCTTGTATCAAATTATGCATGTCTGTTGTGCTCTTCCTCAAAGCTTCAAGTGCTTATGTTTGAGACTTCAATGTTGTCTCTTGTTCTTGAGCCTTCAATCTCAGTTCGCTCATCTCGGCATCCTGTTCAACAATCTTCTACCGTAGTTGTGCCCCCCTGCTTCTCATTGTTAAGTCCTGCTCGTATTTCCTGAACCTGAAGTGCAGTAGTAACCCTAGTCTTTTTCAGGGAGGGTGGTCGAATGGCAGCAACCTCCCGAAAAGTCCTAGATTGAACAACTTCCGCCACTGCTTCAGCAATAGTTTTTCTTGGTTGGTCGGCTTGAGGTTCAACGACAATTTGTTCCATGCGAGCCTAAAAAAGGAAATAAAATGAAAGGTTTAAAATAAAATAGTCACACATGTTTCTAATATCATTGCAAAGAAAAATGCAAAAGCAGACAAGTACTTACAATGGTCGCCTAGAGCAGTGAAGCCATTCTTGTTGCAATGGAAGGACTTGAAATAATCAAGTGGACTTAGCCCCTCTCCTTCGGTAGTATACTTCTGCCTCTTAATATGTTTTGAAAAATAGGCATAATTATTAAAATGCTAGCATTGTAAAATGGTTCATTAAATGAACTATAGAGCAAAAACATGACTTGTTCATCTGCTTACCACAAGATTAGCTTGTACAATGTAGCTTCGAGATCCCGTGCACTGATGGTACATGATCTTTCCTCGATTACTGGTGTTTGTACTATACCTTGCCTTTACAATAATAAGAACTCATGTAAGAAATAAGATTAAGAACAATATATAAGTGCATCAAAATGTGGTAGTGGCAAGTTGAAGTTCTATCATACTTGTGCTCAGGGGAAGACCACATGTTAATCAGTGCCTTCCATTAGGTGTCGGTCAGACTGGTCACAAGAGATTTAGTTAGGACTGCATTTGCTAGAACATCATTGAAGTACTTTTGATTCAGGCGATACCTCACCTGTCTCTATATCGACTTCAGCATGTCAGTGCATGCCACCCTTACAGGCTCACTGGTGGTGTCAATGTAGAATTGCCCCTAGCACAAGACAATTACCAGCAAAATGGATGACAAGAATGGATGCAAAAAACTATGGTAGTAGATGAGTGGACATATGCACACCGCTAGTTTGCCCATGTAGTTCTTGAGATGGTCTTCATTCTTTCCACCATCTTTCTCGTTCTTCTTTGGCTTGTAGTCCTTCCAGCTAGGAAGGATCAGTATCTGCAAACGCACTATGATCCCACCTTTTGATGCAAACTTTGCAGCTTGCATTGGTGCCTCTAGGCATTTAAGCCCTTCTTGAATGTGTATAGGAATCTCGCCATTTAAGCCTCGACTAATTCGGTCCAGATCTCTGCCAAATCTTCTTGAATCTCGTGGCCCCTATTGTGCTTTGGAAGGGTGTGCCTCACCTAACAAGTTGTTACAGCCATACAAGTTAATAATTATTTAGTTGGTTATAAGGACATTCGAATATGATATCAAATGACTTGCCTTCTGCAGTTGTCATGTCGATGATGTTCTCATCGTGGGTTGCTATTCCTCGGCCTTCAGTGGGCTATTCTTGTGTATCAAGAGTTGTCCCACTCCCGTCAGCTAAAATCAATTCCCTTGCCTTTGTTCTAGTCAGTTTAGGAGGCATTCTGGTAGGGTCATCCGGTGCTTGGATTCTCTTTGTCCCTCTTCCTCCACTGATAAGTATGCTATGAGTGACCTGATTACACAAAATTCAACAAAGAAAGAGAATATCAGAACCAATCTTGCATAACAAGTACTTGAAATGAGTTCATGATAAGATTACCTCTTGTTGACATGTCCCTGGGTCAAATTCATGTTCATTAGAAGGGTTGTACTCCGGATCCGAATCTTGTATTGTTGTATCGTTGGTACCCTTTCTGCTTGGTCAGTCAACTGCTAAAAGTGCTTTCATTTTCTTGATGCCAAGATTAGAGAAGAAATTGTGATTCTTCAAAACATTCATGTCCCTCTGCCGCTCATAATCGTCGCGCTCGTCTACTTCTGTTAGGAAAGCAGAGAAACTTATGTAAGGTTGGCCTGCCATTGTAAATTAAACTAGATCTAAGCACTTTTATAAGAACTAGTAGGATGTTCCTAGTCGAAACAAGATCCTGAAAAAGATATTCCTAGTCAAAACAAGATCCTGGGAAGAAGTAGTGTAGACATGTGACTTGTCAGATCAAAAAACTTCTATGAGAACCAGTAGGATGTTCCTAGCCGAACAAGATCCTGAAAGGATGTTCCTAGTCAAAACAAGATCCAAGAAGAACTAGTGTAGAATGGGATCTACCTGATAAAAAAACTAGTACACACATGGGTTCTTCCACATGGGAAAACACGCAAGTACGAATCCACCGGGGAAGCTGAACCCAGGAGGAAAATATTGTACCTTGTTCTGGATATTTCCTTCGTACGACCTTCCCTATTGGTGCCATTGTGTCATCACCGTTGCTACTATAGAGGCAGATGAGAAAGGGCTGAAGTTATGAGCGGTAGATTTGAGGTGGTGGAGGAGAGGAGGTGAAGATTTGGGCTGCCGACGAGGACGGAAGGTAAAATGGGGCGAAAAGATTTGAGATGGCGAGGAGAGGAGTAGAAGGGAGGGAAGGGATGGGGGCAGGGATAATTTTTCTATTTCGGTGGAGGGCATTGACAGATTACCAATATACCCTTTCATTATGGTGGTGACTGAAATGGGGTGCATTGGGAAGGGGGAAGCAAAAAGGACATTTAACATCTACTTTGCGCGGGCGTCCGAAATTTCGAATACATGAATCGCGCGCCGCTTTGTTCTGGGGCTAGTCAGCGCTATATACTGGCGGCAAAGGATGTGCCTCCAATCAAGATACTACTACATCAGATATTCCTTTATTAGGAACTACTCATTTTGTTTATGTATTCCCCTTATATTGATCAACACGTCCCTTTCTTCGTCAATTTGATTCGCCTAGTATACATGATCATGAGCATGTCACGTTGCATACTCCCTGATCATACCCAAATTGGAGATCAACACATCCCTTCCTTTGTCGATTTGATTCGCTTAGTACTACAAGATTATGAGCACATCACGTTGCATACTCCTTGACCATGCCCATATTGGAGATCAACACATCCCTTCCTTCGTTTATTCGATTCGCATAGTACTACATGATCTTGAGCATATCACGCTGCATACTCCTCGATCATGCCCACATTGGAGATCGACACCCCATACTTTGTTGATTTGATTCTCTTAGTACTACATGATCATGAGCACGTCACGTTGCATACTCCTCGATCATGCCCATATTCGAGATCAACACATCCCTTCCTTCGTCGATTCGATTCGCTTAGTACTATAAGACTATGAGCACGTCACGTTGCATACTCCTCGATCATGCCCACGTTGGAGATCAACACATCCTTTTCTTCGTTGATTCGATTTGCTTATTACTACAAGATTATGAGCAAGTTACGTTGCATACTCCTCGATCATGCCCACATTGGAGATCAACACATCCCTTCCTTCGTCGATTCAATTTCACTTAGTACTACATGATCATGAGCATGTCACGTTGCATACTCCTCGATCTTGCCCACATTGGAGATCGACACCCCTTACTTTGTTGATTTGATTCTCTTAGTACTACATGATCATGAGCACGTCACGTTGCATACTCCTCGATCATGCCCACATTCGAGATCAACACATCCCTTCCTTCGTCGATTCGATTCGCTTAGTACTATAAGATTATGAGCACGTCACGTTGCATACTCCTCGATCATGCCCACGTTGGAGATCAACACATCCTTTTCTTCGTTGATTCGATTTGCTTATTACTACAAGATTATGAGCAAGTTACGTTGCATACTCCTCAATCATGCCCACATTGGAGATCAACACATCCCTTCCTTCGTCGATTCAATTTCACTTAGTACTACATGATCATGAGCATGTCACGTTGCATACTCCTCGATCTTGCCCACATTGGAGATCAACACATCCCTTCCTTCATCGATTTGATTTTCTTAGTACTACAATATTATGAGCACGTAACCTTGCATACTCCTGCATCATGCCCACATTGGAGATCAACACCCCATACTTTGTTGATTCGATTCGCTTAGTACTACATGATCATGAGCACGTCACGTTGCATACTCCTCGATCATTCCCACATTAGAGATCAACACATCCCTTCCTTTCATCGATTCGATTCACTTAGTACTACAAGATTATGAGCATGCCACGTTGCATACTATTTAATCATGCCCACATTGGAGATCAACACATACCTTCCTTCATCGATTCGATTCACTTAGTACTACCAAATTATCAGCATGTCACGTTGGATACTCCTCAATCATGCCCACATTGGAGATCAACACATCCCTTCCTTTGTCGATTCAATTCGCCTATTACTACAAGATTATGGGCATGTCACATTGCATACTCCTCGATCATGCCCATATTGGAGATCAACACATCCCTTCCTTCGTCAATTCGATTCACTTAGTACTATAAGATTATGAGCATGTCACGTTGTCGATCATGCCCACATTGGAGATCATCACATAGCTTCCTTCGTCGATTTGATTCGCTTACTACTACAAGATTATGAGCATGTAATGTTGCATACTCTTAAATCATGCCGACATTGGAGATCAACACATCCCTTCCTTTGTTGATTCAATTCACATATTACTACACGATTATGAGCATGTCATGTTGCATACTCCTCGATCATGCCCACATTGGAGATCAACGCATCCCTCCATTCATTGATTTGATTCGCTTAATACTACATGATCATGAGCACGTCACGTTGCATACTCCTCGACCATACCCACTTTGGAGATCAACAAATCTCCCGTCCTTCGTCGATTCGATACTCTTAGTACTATAAGACTATGGGAACATCATGTTACATACTCCTCGATCATGCCCACATTGGAGATCAACACATTCCTTCCTTCGTCGATTTGATTTTGCTTAGTACTACATGATCATGAGCATATCACGTTGCATACTCCTCTATCTTGCCCACATTGGAGATCATGACATCCCTTCCTTCGTCGATTTGATTTGTTTAGTAATACAAGATTATGAGCACGTAACCTTACATACTTCTCGATCATTCCCACATTGGAGATCAACACCCCTTACTTTGTTGATTCGATTCGCTTAGTACTACATGATCATGAGCTCATCACATTGCATACTCCTCGATCATGCCCACATTGGAGATCAACACATCCCTTCCTCCGTTGATTCGATTCACTTAGTACTACATGACTATGAGCACGTCACGTTGCATACTACTCGATCATGCCCACATTGGAGATAAACACATACCTTCCTTCATCGATTTGATTCGCTTAGTACTATAAAATTATGAGCATGTCACGTTGCATACTCCTCAATCATGCCCACATTAGAGATCAACACATCCCTTCCTTTGTCGATTCAATTCGCCTATTACTACAAGATTATGAGCATGTCATGTTGCATACTCCTCAATCATGCCCACATTGGAGATCAACACATCCCTTCCTTCATCGATTTGATTCGCTTAATACTACATGATTATGAGCACGTCACACTGCATATCCCTTGATCATACCTACTTTGGATATCAACAAATCTCCCATCCTTCGTCGATTTGATTCGCTTAGTACTATAAGACTATGAGCACGTCACGTTGTATACTCCTCGATCATGCCCACATTGGAGATCAACACATCCTTTTCTTCGTTGATTCGACTTGCTTAGTACTACAAGATTATGAGCACGTTACGTTGCATACTCCTCGATCATGCCCACATTGGAGATCAACACATCCCTTCCTTCATCGATTCAATTTCACTTAGTACTACATGGTCATGAGCATGTCACGTTGCATACTCCTCGATCTTGCCCACATTGGAGATCAACACATCCCTTCCTTTGTTGATTTGATTTGCTTAGTACTACAAAATTATGAGCACGTAACCTTGCATACTCCTCGATCATACCCCCATTGGAGATCAACACGTCCCTTCCTTCATCGATTCGATTCTTAGTACTACCGGATTTTGAGCACGTCTCGTTACATACTCCTCGATCAGACCCACATTGGAGATCAACACATCTCCCTTCCTTTGTCTATTCGATTCGCTTAGTACAACAAGATATGAGCATGTCACATTGCATACTCCTCGATCATGCCCACATTGGAGATTAACACATACCTTCCTCTCATCTAGCATCCGTATTGTGACATGATTCAGGGATTACATCGAAAATTACAAACAAAAGCATGCGTACGGAGTGTTGGGTTTGTTTTATGCATAGCACGACTCATGCATTGGGTGATGTCGAGGTCGTAGAACTCTCCGTTTTGGTTGTAGGAATCTCACATTGATTCAAGACATTAATCCAATCGGAGGATTCAATCGTTTGGAAGTCACAGTCTTCAATGTCATGACACAAGTATGATGTTCTATTATGGAAACAAAGTGTTGGTACCTGTATCGCATTCTGCAACCCGGAACAAGAGTATTGAGAGTCTTCTAACTTCGGTACAATCTCATTTTGGACAGCAATTGTGAAAACTAGAGCGCAAAGCCCAGGCAAAACAATTATTTATGATTGGCTCACACACATGAAGAAAAATGTATTATTCAACTTTAATACAACAATCAAATGAAATCAACAACAATAAAAGGAATGTTTAACATTCTACCTCTTTTTCGTCGGTGTTCGAAGGAGCCAATGTAACAGTATTGTGAAAAGGGTTATCAGGAGTTGGAGCTGAAGGAGGAGAGGCTTCCTCGGTAGTAGGAGCAGGAGTTGGAGTAGGAGAGCCTTCTGAGGTAGCAAAAGTTGGAGCGGGAGAGCCTTCAGAGGTAGCAGGAGCAGGAGCTCGAGTAGGAGAGCCTTCTGAGGGAGCAAGGAGCAGTGTTGACGCAAAATGTGCACTCGGCGCCAATCACACAAGCAAGCCGAAAAGCTTAGCTTCGCACGCGCAGAGAGAAAGTGACATGCCGCTCAATTTTTCCCGAAAATTAACAAAAGATGAAACGGTTAAATACCAAAATTTGGAACCCACGGTGGTACCAGCAGTTCCATATTTACGGCTAAGAAGCCAAGCAAGACGACATGTAGCTATGCGAAGCTACCTGTCAAAGAACCACGACCATTCGGGTAACCAAGAAGGGGAAAAAGAACATTGCCGAATGGATGACGTAAGCATGACAACGATCGATCTTTGAATGAACATGGATGCATGTGCCAAGCCATAACCGATCCTCATGAAGATTAACATTAAATAAAGTAGAGCACGAACATGATCATGTATTAAAATAAGCATGCATAGATCCAAAGCGTTAGTCTACCGCATGTCTAATCACTTTAAGATCCGTCGGGCACGACATCAGCAAATCTATCCACCGCATGATACAACTTGCATGAAAGAACGCACCACTTTCCACAAATAGATCTATCCACCGCATGATACAACCTAAATATGGAAAGCTAGAAGCATACGTCTTTTAAAACATAAATAACGCACGTGATCTACTCGTGAAGATATAACCGAATGCGGCTGAACAACCGATTCGGGGTCCATGAAGAAGGAACAAACATTACCACGTGAATAAATCTATCGAGCCGAATTGGAAATCTAATCCACCGGATGACTAGCTCCAAAGCAACCCAAAAACCCGCATCTACCGCATGATACCCGCTCTTTCAAGATTTATGCTAACAAAGCAAGCTTGAACCCGCAACATGTAACAACCTAGATCGATTCGGTTTCGGCTATCGGAGAGCACGAGATCCACACGTCAAAATACGAAACCCGCTCGTGCACGGATCTTAAAAGAAAAAGAGCCGATCCAAACCCATCTAGATTGGGCAAAGTGTATTACATGAATTAAAACATAAAGCAAAACTCATGATAACACAGGGTAACTTAATGAATCTACCGGATCTTGCCAAAATCCAATAGAGCCGATAACTAGCTTCGAGCTAAACCTTAGCCTACCGCATGGCTCATGATCTAACAAGAAACCCTCTTGAACCAAGCTTGAATCTACCGCATGACACGAAGCATGGTAACAAGACTACTTGCATCGATCTAAATCCACCGCATGATACTAGACATGATACAAGGTTGCCGGTACTCACGGAGGTCGACGGATCGATTGGTCCTCTCGAAGAACTCGACGACACGACAAGGGACTCTAGGGTTGTGGCGTAAGGCCGGTGTGTATTGAGGAATGAACGTCGTTTTACATACATCCAGGGATCATATTTATACCCCGCGATTACAATTGCGAATGGATTCATTGCCTAACTAAACTTGATCACTCGTCCATCCATTCGCTTCTCCCCGATCGAGCCACGTCACCGTCCAATCCCGCAAAATCAGCTCTCACCGTTCCTTTGCCGAACCGGGAGCAGATAGCCGACCGCGGATCCTTCCCGCCGAAAATCTCTCGAAGATACCTTTCCTTCCACCGACGGACTCTTTTCCGAATCGGTCCCACATGTCATACTCCTTACCAAATTTTGGTGTTAACACATGCCCCTTCAATTGTGGGATAAAAGTAATTTTGTTCCACAATTGACTCCAAACCGCAAATCCTTGAGCCAAACCCGTCAACACTCGTTCTTCGCAATCCGCCGGATTCTTCGTTCGGATCCAACCCTAGATCTCCTCCGTTCCGAGCTCGAATCTCCAATGGCAACTCGTAACCAAGCTGCTCAGGTAAATTCACCCCTCCAAACCTTTGTTCGGCATTAGGTTTTCAATTTTACCTGAGATTTTCTTCTTCCGCTCTCTTCCAGAACCGTCTACTGCCCTTCTGATCCCTATTGAGGCCAATTCGCAATCTTATTATCTTGGTCCTGAAGGGAATCCCGACCCTCGAGATTTTATTGCCGCTGAATCTCAGAGAATCCCTTTTAAGGCAGCTTTATCTCCACCTCCTCAGTGGCAAGATGCGTTCAAGAACTGGCCTTTGCCCCCAATCGCAGGCTGGAAGACTTGGTATCGTAGGATTCTTGCGGATAAGAGCGGATTGACCAATCTGGATACTCTCCGCATTGCTCAATGTTTGGAGTTATCCGTAGCTGAGACGCCCAAGAATGAAGATCTTCTCGATAGCCGCGTGCCACTTCGGTCCAATGGCGTCAATGCCTTCCTTTTTGGTCATGGCCCAATGTCTCCAACTTTGGCCGATGTGTACATGATCACCGGCCTTGACATCACCGGTCCGTTCGCAGCCTTGGAATTTCAAAAATTCCTCACGCCGGACATGGGGTAAAGCCGGGGAATGGCTACAAGCAATATATTTCGAAGCACATGAGAGACAATCCCCTTGGTGAAGTTGAATATAGAGCCTTCCCGAACATGTGGTTATGTAGATTTGTCTTCTCGTGGCAAGGCCAACGAACCCACTCGAATCATATCGCAATGGCGATCCATCCGGCCGCTGGCAATCGCCTTCCTCCGGGAAAATTCCTCTTGGGCAAGTGTATACCATATGCTTCATCGACAGCTTACCCAAATGTATACCACCGCAGGATAACGTGCGTCAATGGCCCTTGGTGGTTTGTTCAAATTTGGCTGCAGCCTTCACATGCACCGGATTGTAGGCGTCGACTTGAACTCCAGTGTTCTTCCCCCGGTCCAATCCCCCCGAAGGAGAGCTTCAAGTCACCGGAGGGTGCCAAAGCTATGGAGAAGCAAGCCTTCAACCGTTATCGTTCGACAGACATCACCCAACTCTTCGAGTTGTTCTTCAAAGGCTTCCCCAATCCTCTTTGGCTTCCCTATATAGGCTATGACACTCTGACCTTTCCTGTCGAGTTCTCCTTCGAGCCCAGCCATCAAGATGGGAGATTCCTGGAAATCTTTAATATCATAATCCGCCCATGTATATTACCGGCCGAGTTCAATGGAGGGAGGCAGAATGCCAGTACTTATGAGTACTACCAGCCTAACATAATGGCCAGGCAACTTGGATGTGGCCAGCTGCCCCCAAGATTGTTTCTGCATGAATTCCTCAAGCCCAGGGAGGAAATCAAAGAATCGATGCAGTGCAGCAGAGTTTTCAACTATGTGTGCAGTCCCACTGTCTACACATGTCCTTTTGTGCCTGCAATCATAGCTCACCCTACCTTCAACTCATGGTGGCAAGAATTCCACGACCACATCTTCAGTGAACCCGTTCATGTGTTCTGTGCAGAACTGGTGCCTGATTTCCTGCCGACTTCAGAGGTAACACAATGAGCCCCTTGATCAATTTTTCCTTTTACTCATGGTCCCGACCTCCATCTTCCGTCCACGAACACGGCTCCCGCCCCTCGAGCCAGGGTAATAACTTATAATGCCGAAGGCCCAATTTCAAAGATCGGGGTTTAAATCTACAACCCCGCGCCAACCGATGGACAGTATGCTACCACCGATCCCGGCCTTTCTAGCCTTGCTCGCCGACAGGAGGCAAGGATTGTATCCGGTTCCCCCTCCGAGCGCTAAAAGGAGGAGAACCGTCAAGAAAGTACCGGTTGAGGTAAACTCCTTTACCTTCTTGATTACCGGGTCACTCGTTCTTGATGGATCATATCATTGTGTATTTCGGACCGCAGCCCAACATTCTTCGCATCCAATACCGCCGATGCCCCATCCACCGGTATGGCTTTGTGCCGTTCTTTCTCAAGGATGAGCACCGCACTTATCCCTTCAATTGAACATTTGCAGAAGAAATCGTTGGAGAACCACTTGTAGATGTCCCGCTGGTTCAACAAAGCGAGCCCTTCCAGGGTTGAATTGCCCATCCCAAGCAGAGGTTTCATCTTCATCACCTTCTCGCGGAAGCAAGACGCTCTCCGCAGATGAATCCCCCAACTCAACCGGAGCCACCAAGTTCTCCCAGATGCCATCGCCCATCGCCCAAGCAAGAACGGCCAACCCAACAGAGGAAGATCCAATTCTTCCCCGGCCCGTAAACTCACGAGTCGCCGATTGGTGCACCAAAGCATCTCCCCGACTTGGACGTTTCGGCTCTACTCGGGACGCCTCCTCCGTCCGCGATTGCTCCCGCTCAAGATACCATTCATGAGGTACTTGATTCCGCTCTTAATCTTGATACCTTGATGCTAGCATTCTCACCTCGGCAGTTGTTGTTTTCGGGATCACGCCCCGTCATCATCGAGCTTGCCATCAGAGAGCCCATCGGCTGCCGATGTGATGAAAGAAGTGAGCCAACCGTTGCCAGACGAGGTATTGCTCAAGCTCAAAGAAATTGCGGCCTGGCTAGAAAAAGACGTCCAGGATCAGCTCAACGATCTTCGCCATTTTGAAGAGATGTTTGAGCCCATTAGCCGCAAACTCCCCGATGACATCAGAGCTTTTCTTGTCGTCCGTCTACGACTTAGAGCCCTTTTATGTTCCCTTGAGGCGCACTTGGAGGAAATTGCGCTCCCGTTCGGCCATTGAAAAGGAGAAAACCGATGCCGAATGTGCCATGAACGAGATACAATCCCAAGCAAAAAGCCATACGGATACCTTGGCCGACCCGCAAGCTTCTTACGATCCGAAAGTCGCCGTAAAGGCCGCTCTAGAGGCGGAATTAAAAAAGCCCGTCGGCCGGAGATGGAAATTGACCGTAAGAAAATAGCCGATCTCCCCGGATTAATAGCAAAGACCGAAGCGGAGGCGTGAAGCGGTCGTCACCGCAGTAAAGCAAAGGCGATGCGCAGCTTATTGACTTATCTCGATGCCCGAAAGGACTATCGGGAGATCTTGGACAACTCCCACTTGATAATATCCAATGTTCGTCACGCACTTGCAAAACTCCTTAACGCTTGAATGTTCTTATTGATGTATACCCGGACCGGTCGTTCTTGTAATATTTCCTTTGCAATTTGTTTCCTTTCCTTGGCGTACTTTGAGATGTGATGCCGAACGACCCATTCGGTAGTGAAACGCTAATCGCCGAACGACACCTTGAATTCCTTTAGCCGAAACCATCGACCCACACGCGTTTCGGCCTAGAACTCCAAACGACCCACCGGTGGGTTGGTCAAGGAAATCTCTCCGCCTTCCGATTTTATTGGGACGTGCGCCACGATCCACGCCCACGATTCGAAGCCACAATTACCCCCGCCTGTGCCTATAAATGTTGCCATAGGTGCCCCTAGCTCTCCACCGTGCCTTCTAGCTCTCGAATCTTTGCCAATCTCTCGGCCTTCTTGCAAACAAGACACATCCCCAAGCCGCAATGGTGCGCCGCCCTCAACCGCCGCCGCGCCTCCGACGAGGCCGAGGGAAGCAGCCGCTAATGCGCGCAGCGGTAATGATCGTCAATTTCTCCTTGTCGATCTTCCTTTTGATCTTCCTTTGCCTTGACGATCATCTCCCCCTTTCGCCTTGATTCGGTGGAATTCGCCCCGCGCGCCGCCCAATCGGCCCCTCCCCGATGACTCTTCGAGTCCGATGGCCACTCCCCGGTGCCGTACGGGGGAAGCAGACGCTATTCGCTTCAAGGAGGAGCTAGAGGCGTCTCGTCTTGAGCTGGAGGCCGTCTCCAAAAAGGCGGGCGTGGCCGAACTAGAGTGGGAGGACCAGCGGAAACAGCTGCTGGAAGCCATTGATGGTACGGTTCTGATTCTTGATTCAGTCCAGCCTTTGATGCTGATCCTTTCTTGTTTGTCTTTTGCAGCCCGTGATGCTGAGCTCAACCAGCTAAAAGCGCTGGTAGAGCAAACTCGGCGGAGAAGGTGAACGCTCACGGCGACACGCCGGCGGAGCGCCCGGCCGCGGTGGAGCGCCGCATTGACGAGGTGGCCGTCCATGGTGTTCGTCCGGGCACCACCTTGGGCCCGGCCGCGATGGCGACGCATACGGACGTCGACTATTCCACCAGGCCGCGTGGCTTCCGTGGCGGCGCGCCGGAGGATATCGACGAGATCGAGCTCATCCCGGAGCGCCTCGACGGCCACGGCGACGCCATTGCCGAAATTACCCATCCCCGTCCGTGCCGAACGTACTCTTTGATTAGATTGTACTAGGGATGTGTAAATGTCGGCAATATATGATGAACTTTTGGAATCTCGCATTTGTTCCGTGATATTTCCCCTCGCATTTGCATCTGTGGACTTGTCTTCTTCGAATGCATCTGGGAACTGTCTGTAGCCGAACGCTCGCAAACAACTGCCCCTTGGCGCAAGATCCACAAAGGATCCCAATTCGGCAATCCGCAAATACTGTTCAAAAGAAACCCTTCGCACTCGGTGGAAACCCCTGCCGCTTGGTATTCCCACAAAGGTGTACCGGCCGCATCATCACTCCCAATGCGCCCCCTTGGTCAATAAAATAGCCCGTGGGGTGCTCGCAAATCCACTCGCACACTCCTCCATCACTTCTCGTCTCTTCTTCTTCGCTCGCTAGAAGAAAAAACCCCAACACCATGGACAAGGGTAAACAACCTCAGGGGAGCGGCCCGTCAAGGAAGCGTACGATTCGGAAGTGAGTTCTTTCTTGATCTCGCTCCTTGTCCTTCTGCTTGATCTTGCGCTTCATGTTTTCCTCTGCCTCTTTCAGCCTTGATTTGCTTCCTGAAGAAATCATCGGAACCGAAGATGTTCCCGAGTACATCTCCTCCGATTCTTCTCCCCGAGGCGGAGGATGCCACGCCCGAGCAAAAGGTCATCCATCACCGCGCCGCCGTGCTCGGCACCCGGAGCGTGACCTCGGGACATATCCGTCCGCCGGTCAAGCCGAACGCGAGCGTCGTATGGCGCCGGAAGCGCTAGTAGGGGGTAAACGCTTCGTCCCCCTTCATGTTTGCATCCGGATCTCTTGCCCCTAACCTTGATTCTTTTGCCCCGTATGTTTCTAACAGCACAAAGCAACCCGAAGGCGGCCCGGGATAGCTTGGTAGAGGCCGCCAATCGTGGTCATCCTCGTGCGTTCCAAGTCGCCGTCACGGTGGTCCCGGAACAACCGAAGAGGGAGCAAGCAGCTCGAAGAAGTAAAGAAAAGATTGAATCATACTTTCGCTTCTTTCTCCACGCCTTCTCGCTTCCCTCCCTTAGGGGACTTGACCTTCGTGGCTGCTATGTGTAATCCCGCAAGAAACCGCTTGTAGTGTAGTATTGGGCTAAGGGCAATGCACGTCGCACCGGCCATTTTCTTTTGTTCATGGATTTTTGTTCTAAAGGCGGCCTCATCCTCGAGCGCCGGCCGCTTCGTGTCGATGTGTATAATCATCGATCGATTTCAATGCTAGGATAATACTTCTTCGTATATCTTCCATTTATTGCGGCGGAAAACTCCTCTCCTAGCAAAGTTCTCAATATGTATGCATTACCAGGAACGCACTCCGACCACACGAAAAGGCCCCTCCCAGCTAGGGGACCATTTGCCGAATTCACCGTATTTAGTTCCAATCGGCGTAGCGCTTTCCAAACTAGATCGCCCTCCGTGAATTGCTTTACTTTTACTTTCTTGTTATAGCACTTGGCGACCCGCAGCCTTGTTTTTCTCGATGTTCTCCGTGGCCCCGAGGCGGATCATATGCAAATCTTCTAACTCATCCATCATTAGGCCGCCGTAATCCTTGGAGCTCAAATCGTTTTGTAAAGACTACTCTCCTTGACTCGATTGCATTTCCCAGGGCAAGATTGCGTGATGCCCGTAAACCAACTCGTAAGGAGAAGTCTTTGTTGCTCCATGGGGGGCCATTCGGTAAGCCCACGTTGCTTCACCGAGCACCGAATGCCATCTCCTCGGCTTCGGTCGATCTTCTTCTCGTATAAGCTTGATCATGATCTTGTTAGAAGCCTCTCGCTTGACCATTAGCTTGGGCGTAATATGGTGAGGAGTTAAATAATTTGATTCCCATGCTTTCGGCAAAATCTCTCCGAATTCCAATGACACGAATTGTGCCCCTTGGTCGCTGGTAATTGTCCGAGGAATCCCAAATCGATAGATGATGTGCTCCCCGACGAACTCAATCATGTTTTCTCGACGTCACCTTCTTGAGTGGGATTGCCTCGACCCATTTGGTGAAGTAATCTCGTAGCCAAAAGCACGAACTTATGCCCCTTGCTAGATGGTGGATTAATTTGGCCAATCAAGTCTATACCCCAACCCCCGAATGGCCATGGCTTGATGATGGGATTTAACGCCGATGCGGGAACTCTTTGAATATTCCCGAACCTCCGGCAATCTTGACACCCCTTGTAATACTCAAAGCAGTCCTCTAATATCGTCGGCCAAAAGCATCCAAACCGCCTAATAACCCATTTCATGCGATAGGCCGATTGGTGCGCTCCACATATCCCATCGTGCACCTCGCTCATCATGTTCTTGGCTTCTTCTCGGGACCCGTGCATCGTAGCAAGTACTCCATCTAATGACTTATAGAATAAATTGTCATCCGGAAGAACGAACTTGATTGCCTTGTACCCGAGCTTCCCGGAGACTTTTCGGGATGGCTCTCTCAAATAATCAACGATCTCTTTCCTCCAATCATCTTCTCGTAAGATCCGTCCCCGTGCGTTCACCTCTCGCAAGCAAATGCTTCTTGATTTTCTTTATAACCGCAGGCGCTCCGAGCCACTACCGTTTGCTTCTTCGTTATGCTCTCTAGGAATGTGCCGTAAGGTTACCAAGGTGGAAAGCTCTTCAAGATTTCTCTCGCATTCCTCGTAGTAACTCCTCCGCCTCGCTTCGCACTCGTACCGGCCGTTCAATTGCTTGATGACCAACTCGAATCTCCATAAATTTCAACCGAAACGGCCTCGGCTTCTCTCAAATATTGAAGCCCTCGAAGCGTTGCCTCGTACTCACTCGGTTATTTGTGACGGTGGGTTGTATAGGAATGGCGAATTCGAACATCTCACCTCTCGGGAGAAATTAGTAGGATCCCTACTCCCCCACCTTTGCCACATGATGACCCGTCAAAGAATAGAGCCCATGGGGTAATTTCAAGCGTATCGATCGAAGGGTCACGGTGTTCGCTTATAAAATCGGCAATGACCCGACCTTTGATGGCTTTTGCCGATTCGAACTTCAACTCGAATTCGATAGAGCTAAAATCCATTTGCCAACCCGACCATTCAAAATTGGCATAGATAACATATGTTTTATCACATCAAACTTCGAGTATACAAGGTGCATTCGGCATTCAACAAGTAGTGCCGAAACTTTGTACACGAGTAGTATACGCAAAGACATAATCTTTCTATAGCCGAATACCCGGTTTCGGGATCAAGTAGTTTTCGGCTAAGATAAGCTACTACCCGTTCCTTCCCTTCGAATTCTTGAATAAGGGCCGATCCAATAGTTTGGGTATCGGCCGCCACGTACAACTTGAAAGGCTTGTTCACCGAGGAGGAACCAAAGACCGGCGGCTCCTTCATGTACTCGCTTGATTTCTTCGAAAGCCTTTCGTTGTTCGTCGCCCCATGTGAACTCTCGATCCTTCTTTAGTTTTAGCAACGGAGAGAACGGCAACACCTTCGTGATAAATTTGAGATGAACCTTCTCACAAAGTTGATCTTGCCGAGCAAGTTGATTGTAACTCCTTGAGGTTGGTTGGAGGAACGACTTCATCAATGGCCTTCATGCTCTTTTTGCCAACTTCGATTCCCCCTTCGTGGACCAAAAATCCCAAGAATTCTCCACCGACACCCCAAATGCACACTTGTTTGGATTCATCTTCGTGCCATGCTTCCGGTGCATTCCAAGGTCTTCTTCACATCTTCCAGATGGGTGACATGACTTAAGGACTTGATCACCACGTCGTCAATGTAGATCTCCACGGTCTTGCCGATCAACTCATGAAAGATGTAATTCATGGCCCGCTGATAGGTTGCACCGGCATTTTTCAAACCAAATGTCATGACGATCCATTCAAACAGGCCTATATGGCCAGGACATCTAAAGGCCGTCTTCGAGATGTCTTCTATTGCCATAAAGATCTGATTGTACCCTGCATTGCCATCCATGAAGCTAATCACCTTGTGCCCAGCAGCGGCGTCAATCAGCAAATCGGCAATAGGCATCGGGTATCCATCCATGGGAGTAGCTCGTTTAGGTCCCCGAAGTCTATGCAAACTCTCATTTTTCCATTTTTCTTATACACAGGGACGATGTTAGAAATCCACTCCGCATATCTCAGCAGGCCGAACGAAGTTTGCGTCAAGTAATCTTTCGATTTCCTTCTTCACATCGGCCAATACTTCATCCTTGTAGATTTTCCGGGCGGTCGCTTATATGGCTTGAAACCAGGCTTGATTGGCAACCGGTGCTCGACGATGGATCGATCCAATCCAGTGCATCTCCGAGTAATCCCGTGCGAAGCAATCTTTATATTCTTTGAGAAGCTCAATTAGTTTCCCCCCGAAGTCCGGGCCGCAAATTTGCACCGATGAACGTCGGCCTTGGCTTATCACCGCTTCCAATGTCAACTTCCTCCAGCCTTATCGGCCGACATGAATCCTCGTCCCGCCTTGCCATCGTTGCCATCCACGGGGTTCTCCATTAAAAATTACCGTAAGAGCCGACCGCTTGAATCGGCCGTTGGTCACCGCCGACGGGTTCAACAGACCTTCTCCCCGTCCTTCCCCGAGAAGCAATCGATGCCTTGGTACTCCCTGTAAGGCCGGTTCCATGTTAGCCACGCTCGCGCAGTCATCCGCCCGGACGACCTCGATTTCATCGTCCACCCACCGGATCATCGTTGATGCATGGTGGATGGGATGCGGCAGCTTGGCGTGTATCCGGGGCCCCGCCCAAGCACAGGCCGTAGGCTCCCTTCCCTTCGATGACGAAGAAGGTGGTGAGCGGCGTTTTGGACCCGATCATCAAGTCCACGTGAGCGCATCCTTTGGTGTCCGAGGGGTTCCCGCGAAGTCGTTCGTGATGATGCTTGTTGGTGTCGATCGCTCGGGGTCATGCCAAGCTTCCCGAAGGTGGTGTACGGCATCACGTTGATCGCCGCGCCGCCGTCGACGAACATCTTGGTCAATGGCTTGCCATTGACGTACCCCCTCAAGTACGGTGGTCTCATGTGGCGGTTCTTGGCCGGCTTGTCGAAGACGGCCCGTTTGGCGAGCACTAGTTGTGCCATCATCTCCTCGGCGTGCTCGTCGTCGAAGGAAACTTCCTCCCCGCATGACCCGGTTAGCAGGAGCCATGAACTCGTTCGGTAGGAAGTATACCATGCATGTAGGGGCCGAACGCTTCGATCCTTCCGGGCCGATCCTTGGGGCGCCACTTCGTCTTGTCCGGATCCCGCTTGTTTCAACTCGCGGTTCCTCAAGCGTTGGATCCGCCTCTTCGGCTCTTGCGCGGACTGTGGGCACCATTGCCCCTTCTCGCCGTACGTAGACATCTTCATCCTCCTCGTGGTCGCCCCACCCGAGATCGGCTCGGCGCTTCCCGGGATGATCAATGATTTCAATTTTTTGCCGCCGATCCCCATTCGGGTGGATCCTTCCAAGTCTTTCATGGACGGATCGGCGATTGGCGCTTCCCCGCCCGTATTCGCATATCCGTCGCCGCATTCGGGACGCTCCTTAATGTGGGCGTTTCGTGCCCTCATTCGCACGGTGTCCGAAAAAGGCGCACCCCCGCGGGGCGCGCTCCCGCGCGCGCGCGCGTGCCGTTCCCCGATTCCATCCGCGCGCTTCCTCCTCGCCCCCGCGTTGCTCCTCCTCGTGACGACGCTCCCCGGTAGCGTTCCTTCTCCATCCGGCGCCGCCATTTGTTGAGGAGAATGCGTGACGTCACCTTGGGTTTAGGCTTGGACGATTCCCCAATCTCGACGTGGCTTTTGAGAACGCGGGGGCGTCGCCCCGTACTTGCTCTATGGTCACCCGGCGCTTCGGTCAACCGATCCATCTTGCTTGGACCCGGCCGAGGTCGGGACCTTGACTTTCCCTTTCTCTTCGGCCGTTATCGCATTGATAGAAAAGCCGAGCATGTTCTCGCGGGGAAGGGGTGGCCATCCACCTTCATCTTGTTGTCGAACTTGAGATGCCCTTCCCGGATAGCCTTCGGATCCTCATCCCGAAGACCCCGCAATCGTTGATGGAGTGCGAGTCCCCGTCATGGAAGCCGCAAGAACGCTTAGCTTTGACTCCATCGGGCCGAAGCATAGAATGCCCCTCGGGGCGCCTTGATTCGGCCTTCTTTTACCAAGAGCTCGAACAACTTGTCGGCCTTTGTGATGTCGAAGTCGTAAGTTCCTTTGGTCCGTCCGACCCAACGCCGATTCATTGTGAGAGGCTCTTTACCCCACATGATTTCCGCCGCAGCCTATCTCCCGCTCGTCGTCGAATCCTCGAACAAATCGGCTTTGTCCAAGAATTGATTGTAGATATCGGCGATGTCGTGTCGCTTGCCAAACTTGGGGTCTTTCTTGAGGCCATATGCCCGATTGCTCATCGGGATAACTTTTGCGACAACCGGCCCTGTGTTCTCGAACTCCATCCCAAATAACTTTTCGCGCACGGCCGGCAACATCCCGGCGACGGCCATATCGCCTAGCCGATCGTCCGGCAAGTTCAATGAGAAGCACATGCCCTTGACTTCTCTCGAACCTTCCGAGGAACTCCGGCGGTGTTTCACTATGCCTTTGCTTTAGGGTGGCGAGATCAATCAACTTCTTCTCGCGCCGCCGCCGAAGTAATGAGCGTGGAATTTGCGCTCCAAATCTTTCCACCCGGCCACGCATTCGGGCGGCAAGGACGAGAACCACCGAAAAGCCGGACCCGTCGGGCCGAGGCGGGGAAGTAGCGAACCCCGAACGTCTCTTCTACCGAACACTCCCCGAGCCGCATGAGATAACGAGCGATATGCTCGACCGTGCTTGTCTCGTCCCCGCCCGGAGAACTTTGTGAATTCCGTCGGCGGTTTCACCCTTGGTGGCGGGAGCACGTTATAGTACCATTCTCGGGAACGGCGGCCGTAGGTGGGGCCCCGCATCCTTGGCTTGAGGCCGAACCGATTCTCGCATCAATTCGGCCATCTTGCGTGCTAGGGCATCTTCCTCCCCGAGCGCCCGTAGCCGGCGCGTACCCCGGGTGCGGAAAGGCATCGAACGCTCCGTAATTCCCCACTTCATGATAGCCACCGCCGTATAAATTCCTCTCGGGAGCCGTTGGTGGACGGAGCTATTCTTCGACCGGGGTCGAGTGGGGCCCCGCATGAGCCGAACGCTAGGTCTCCGTACGTGGGCCGGTACGGATTCGGCCGTTGCACGGGCCGACCCGTGCCGCTTTGTGGTGGCGGCAGGATTGGTTGACTTCCCCGAAGCTTGCAACGACGGCCGAACCGGCCGCCCCCGCCCTCCCCGTGGAGGAGGTCGGAACGTTTGGCTCCCGGAGCTCGAGGAGGAGGCCGCCGCACCGGCCCCGTGGTGGCGGCCGAGAGCTTGATTCGCCCGCCTCCACGGTGCTCTTTCCGGCGTACGCCTTTCCGAACGCCCGCCCCGCGCCCGACCAAAGAGGGCCACCATCATCCGTTGGAGCGACCCAAGGAAAGCTTGATTGTGCTTGGTGAGCACGTCGTCCATTGACTCTTGGAAGATCCGCGCGCATTCTTCCTTTTCTTGTTGGGTCGTAGCGTCGGTTTCTCCCGCAACAAAGCACTCGGGCGGTGCCATTCTTCGATATGGTACACCGCTTCGATTCTTTTTGAATGACATGAGACACTTTTGTTGAAACTGATTCACGGCGTCCAAGAGCTGCTGATGCTGCTCCGGAGAAAGGTCCTCAATGTTGACATCCAGGAGGTCTGTGATCTCAGGCATCCTGAACCAATTCGGCTGTAGGTCCCACTGGGCGTGCCAAAAAGTGTGTTGACGCAAAATGTGCACTCAGCGCCAATCACACAGCAAGCCGAAAAGCTTAGCTTCGCACGCGCAGAGAAAGAGTGACGTGCCAGTCAATTTTTCCTGAAAATTAACAAAAGATGAAACGGTTAAATACCAAAATTTGGAACCCACGGGTGGTACCGGGCAGTTCCATATTTACGGCTAAGAAGCCAAGCAAGACGACATGTAGCTATGCGAAGCTACCTGTCAAAGAACCACGACCATTCGGGTAACCAAGAAGGGGAAAAAGAACATTGCCGAATGGATGACGTAAGCATGACAACGATCGATCTTTGAATGAACATGGATGCATGTGCCAAGCCATAACCGATCCTCATGAAGATTAACATTAAATAAAGTAGAGCACGAACATGATCATGTATTAAAATAAGCATGCATAGATCCAAAGCGTTAGTCTACCGCATGTCTAATCACTTTAAGATCCGTCGGGCACGACATCAGCAAATCTATCCACCGCATGATACAACTTGCATGAAAGAACGCACCACTTTCCACAAATAGATCTATCCACCGCATGATACAACCTAAATATGGAAAGCTAGAAGCATACGTCTTTTAAAACATAAATAACGCACGTGATCTACTCGTGAAGATATAACCGAATGCGGCTGAACAACCGATTCGGGGTCCATGAAGAAGGAACAAACATTACCACGTGAATAAATCTATCGAGCCTGAATTGGAAATCTAATCCACCGGATGACTAGCTCCAAAGCAACCCAAAAACCCGCATCTACCGCATGATACCCGGCTCTTTCAAGATTTATGCTAACAAAGCAAGCTTGAACCCGCAACATGTAACAACCTAGATCGATTCGGTTTCGGCTATCGGAGAGCACGAGATCCACACGTCAAAATACGAAACCCGCTCGTGCACGGATCTTAAAAGAAAAAGAGCCGATCCAAACCCATCTAGATTGGGCAAAGTGTATTACATGAATTAAAACATAAAGCAAAACTCATGATAACACAGGGTAACTTAATGAATCTACCGGATCTTGCCAAAATCCAATAGAGCCGATAACTAGCTTCGAGCTAAACCTTAGCCTACCGCATGGCTCATGATCTAACAAGAAACCCTCTTGAACCAAGCTTGAATCTACCGCATGACACGAAGCATGGTAACAAGACTACTTGCATCGATCTAAATCCACCGCATGATACTAGACATGATACAAGGTTGCCGGTACTCACGGAGGTCGACGGATCGATTGGTCCTCTCGAAGAACTCGACGACACGACAAGGGACTCTAGGGTTGTGGCGTAAGGCCGGTGTGTATTGAGGAATGAACGTCCGTTTTACATACATCCAGGGATCATATTTATACCCCGCCGATTACAATTGCGAATGGATTCATTGCCTAACTAAACTTGATCACCCGTCCATCCATTCGCTTCTCCCCGATCGAGCCACGTCACCGTCCAATCCCGCAAAATCAGCCTCTACCGTTCCTTTGCCGAACCGGGAGCGGATAGCCGACCGCGGATCCTTCGCCGAAAATCTCTCGAAGATACCTTTCCTTCCACCGGACGGACTCTTTTCCGAATCGGTCCCACATGTCATACTCCTTACCAAATTTTGGTGTTAACGGCAGGAGAGCCTTCTGAGGTAGGAGCAGGAGCAGGAGTAGGAGTAGGACAGCCTTATGAGGTAACAGGAGCAGGAGAAGGAGTAGGAAAGACATTCGACGTAGCAGGAGATGGAGCAGGATCAACTGCACGAGAGCCTTCCGAGGTAGCTGGAGCAGGATCTTTCGGACCATTTGCTGTTTCTGCCAAAGGATCTTCCTTATTCATTTTCTCTACTGCAATATTAGATAGAACCTATAGTATTGTTGCATCTGCTTCCTTCTTTTCTTTGGAATCCTTTTCTGTCATCCATTGTGAACCAATTGCTGAACTGTGAGGCAGCTCATAGACTTCAAATGACTTACCCAAGTTAGCAGGAAGCATGAGTTGCAAGGGGTCTGATTAATAGGTGGAAGTAGAGCGGGCGGTGGCGGTAAGCCATTAACTTGGTGAAGGTGACTAAGTGAAGCATTCACAAAATTCTCCATAGTGCGTTGTTGTTGTGTTACCATTTGTACTATCTGCTACAATTGTGCGCAGTTTAACTCCTTTTCTTCATTGGCAAAGTCCATTGGCTCACAGTTTTAGAAAGAAGGCAAAGTTTATCGATTCGATTTTCCTAGTACTACATGATCATGAGCACGTCAAGTTGCATACTACTCGATCATGCCCACATTGGAGATCAACACATCCCTTCCTGTCGATTCGATTTGCCTAGTACTACATGATCATGACGCACGTCACGTTGCATACTCCACGATCATGCCCACATTGGAGATCAACACATCCCTTCCTTCGTCGATTCAATTCGCCTAGTACTACATGATCATTAGCACGTCACGTTGCATACAACTCGATCATGGCCACATTGGAGAGGAAAAAAAATGGATATTTTCTATTCTACCATTCACGTAGCCCATACAGGACGTTCCTTTGTTTTATAATACAACATACCGGATAATCAGTCATCCCCATGCATGATCGTATGTTTTGTATAAGTCACAACAGGAAGTTCCGATGCTACATAATATAGTGAACCGGATAGTAACCACCTATGGTAGGTTTAATATTCAGGAAAGTGCACTTCAACTACATATGAATTACATATAAATCATATGGCCCACATGATTTCTGTTCGGATCGACTTAAACATTCACTTTCATCTGCAGCATTTTCATCTTCATCGACGTATTGCTAGAGTGTCGTCATCCTCATCTTCAGAATTGAATCCATCTACATCAGACAACTCCTGCTAGCGATTTGCGTCAACTTCAGCGGCTGCAACAATAGTCTCGTCGCCAGTAGTAGGCATCAGAACCTCTGAACCATCACCGAGACCATCATCAAGTATAACATCATGCAAGGTTTGGTCAATTTCATCATCTTGATATGCAAGTACCATGCCAGTGGGAGCTATGTTCTCCTCATTTTCATTATAGCTCGACAAATGCATGTGCTCAAATTTTTGCACCACTCTCCATGGGTGCTGCACCAGGGTGTCTGGCAAGTAAAAGACCTTAGTTGCTTGTTCAGCAAGAATGTAGGGATCCTCTTGGTACTAGTAATCTCTAGTATTGACGCTTGTGAAGTAACCATCATTTATAATCTTTGGTTCCTTCTTGGTCCCTTCCAGATCATACCAGTCAACCTAGAATAAAACAACAGTTGGATCTCTGTCAAGCCCCGAGTTGTACCGCAGCTCAATAATGTCTCTTAGTGAACCGTAAAATTCAATTTTTTCAATGTCTTTATGTGATCCTGTAGTCATGATTCCACTATCCCGTGTCTTCCTATTTGTCTCTCGGGCCTTGGTGTGCTACCGGACACCGCCTACAATACATGTTGTACAAGTTTTTGCTCGCCGGTCTGGTTCAGTTGATGATGCATATAGGTTGTCGTCACTCACCGAATTGTTTGTAATATGTACAGAAGAGCCATAGTTTTTTAATATAGTCTTGTGTAAAGGTCCTCACCAGGTAATATAAGCTAGCTAACAAACAAAAAAGTGAATACCAACATGCAATCTAAACCAGTGTCAAAATTATGTAACAATTTGACGATCAATATCCTCGTCCGACACACCTTTCTCTTTTAATTCATTCATGAACACTCTGCAAAGCAGTACCATCTCAAAGTTAGAACGAAATAATTGTAGTTCTATCATTGCAATGGTGATTTACTTACTTCAATATGGCTTCACCTCTTCGCAATTGTTTAGCCCATACCAACCCACCATGTCATACTTTGATGCAAGCGAACAAGTGGTCCCTGCTCCAACTACTTGGACATTGTGATCGAAACAAGATGTTCCATCTATAGACAAATCAACATTCTATCTGTTCCTTCCAACCTGATTGAATCGTGTGGCCACATCATCGGCTGCGAAATACCTAGAGCAAAATGTCAAGCCCTCATTAGCAACATATGCTTCTGTAATGGATCCTTTAGGCCTAGCTTGGTTTCTCAATGAATGCTTCAATGTGTGTAGCGTTCTTTCGACGGGATACACACTAAGTGAAAACCTCAAATAGGTCACACAACATTTGTAATGGGCCCTTAAAACCCGTTACATGCACCCAAATCTGTAACAGTTGTTACTTGTCGCCCGTTACAGATAAGCGCGGCAGGCCGACCCCGGGGCTGGCCTCCGCAACGCCCGTTACCAATGTGGACTTTTGGTAACGGTCTTCTTAAATGCCCGTTTCATAAATTCTTTGTAACGGACGTTAAATATAGCCCGTTACACAAGTTAAACCTATTGGTAACAAACTAGTAAAGTCAGTTACTAATCAATGCCCTATTGGTAATAAGCTGTTTAAGTCTGTTACTGATCACTCCGTATTGGTAACGTGCTATAAAATCCGTTACCGATGAGCATTTGACGCCCGTTACTAGTTTGAGAGCCCAATAATTAAAGTCTGAGAGCACTCAACTGCCGTGAAGCGGAGCGCGTGTTAGTGAACAAATGAGACAGAGGTTAATCATCATCTCTTTTGAGTCTATCCTCATTGATAGGTCAACTCGATCCATCTCTCATTGCTTCTATTTCGACATACAGGCACAATCAACACACATATCTCCTGAGACAAAACAAACATCATAAGAGAGATAACCTGTCCACAATGATGAAGATATAACTTGTCCACAGGAATAAAGATAATTATTACAAAAGGTTAACTTGTCCATATGTCTAGCTAGGACTTAACTAGTCCATCACATAATTTACTATGGTCGTTCTATCTGACCATACACATCAACAAAGGCATGCCCTTGAACATCCACAAGAGTATGACTACTCACCCTGCACATCAACAAGCTTGAACTAGATCATACCCCATCAGGATTATTGGCTCTGTTTGCAGCCTCTTCGTAAGCAACCAAGGTTTCCTGAAGCCCTTCTAGCGCACCTTCAATGGGGTCGAGATTTTGTTCAGTAGTATAATTGTACCTCCTTATGTGCTTAGCCTTTTTGATGAGGATGTTCACTTCTTTTGTGATTTTTTCAAAATCAGGTTTCACATAATCCCAGACATTAAGGATAAGAAGTAACTCGAGCTCTGCTAGCGAGTCAAAGAGTTTTGCTTGAAACAGGGTTAAACATGGTATAAGAACAACATAGTTAATTGAGAACTAATTTGCCTCAGACCTTGGAGTAGGGTGTGACAAGTAAAAGCAGAACTTAGTTCAAAACTGATTTATCTTAGAACTTGGTATAATTAAGATTATGACAAGCATGGAAGACATCATCATAGGCACTAATTAACTTTATGAAGCTCAAGCTCAAGCTACCTTAAGCTCCATCTATAGAACAAGTAAAAAGGCAGTGTGATTCAGAGAAACTTGCCTCGCCGTCGTCGTAGTCGTTGCCAAAGTCAGAGATGAGGTCCTATACACCTTTTTCACTACTCCCTCGACAGCTCTTCGTAGTTGCCAGACACTTTTGCTCGCAAACGTGAGGCAGGCCCCTCACCCACTTCACTACCCCCCTCGCTGGCACGCTCCTCCTTGCCGCTGCTTGGCCCCTCGTCGAAATCCGAGAGGATCCAGTTGAGGACCCTCGTCCCTGGCATTGGGTTCACTCCACCGCCGCTTGTCCCCTCTCCGGTGCTCATCATCGTCTCCCTCTTCACTACCATCTCGTCGGCATGCGCGCGGATCCAGTTGCGGCAACGCTTCACTTTCCGGTTCTCCATGATCCCGGGTACGCGGGGTCGTCCGCTGCTTGGCCCCTCACTGGCGCTCATTGTCGTCTCTGTCTCCACGCCTCCTCTCACGCCTCCTCTGCGCTTTTTTTCAAGAAAAGTGCTGCGCTTATTCATTCGGAAAGAAGAAAGGGGCAATATTTGGGAAGGAGGGGGTAGTAGTCAATACCGACGCAGGTTAACAAACCCGGGTCGCTTTGTTGGCTGGTGCGCGGGCAATGGTTACCTTCTTTAACGCTTTTTTTGAAATGACACTTAATTGCTTCCATCAAAAATTGGGGCCCGTAAAGCAGCACCTAAAAACTAGGTGATTCCCTACGTGTTGTTGCAAGATATGAGAAATTTTTTTGATAAATTATGAACCAATATGCTACCATAACCAGTTTATGCAATAACCCTTAGTTTGATGGGAGATCATGTGGGTAGCTTGCATGAAGAGAGAAATGAAGTTAGTGATAGTTAGTGGCTACGAATTATATAAGTTATATAGATTAATATAAATATGAACAATTCATAGTTTTTTAAGAATCGAACAACTCATAGGAGTAGCTGGGCATTTGGTATTTTGAATAAAATATGAACAGTCACACGTCTCCTTGGGACCACATGATTTTTGTGACCACACGTCTACTGAGTGGACACGGGTTCCGAGGTGCGTGACCGACCCCGTGATGGTTCGTCATCTTGTCAATATAAATCATGGACGGCCAAGAACTTCGTTAATCGCGGAACCAAGAAAACTCCAACATCACCGTCTCCGGTCACCAAGAAGTGAATCTAAGAGCTTCTCCTTCCTCAAGCAAGCGCATGGCGTCAAGCGAGCCATCAAGGAAGTGGGGGAGGGAGGAGGTGCCGTCGCCCCCGCCCGAGGAGGTGCCGCCGCCCCACCCAAGGAGGTGAAGCGGCTGAACCCGCCCCGGCGCAAGGTGCCGCCGCCCCTGCGTGCTCCAAAAGTAAATTTTGAGGATGCCTAATTTTCAATGAAGATGCTCTACCAGCCTTGGCAGAGTCTTGGAAAGATGGCCATTCATCTCGGGGTCCAACGACCCACTGATCCGCTGCAGATGACCGTGATGGATTACGCCTTCAGGGTCAATGTCTTGGCTGGGCACCTGGAGAGAGAAGTGGTCCCCCTATCTACCATGATGAAGATGATGGCGGCCTCAACGTCTCCATCTCTGGCTCTGATTCTGACTCCGACTCTGACAGTGGGGCTCTTCCGGTGGCAGCTACCTCTGATTAATTAATTTGTTCCTCTATTAATGTGTTCTTCTAGTGTGCTCGTTCAACTTGTGATGGACTAACTAGTAAATCTGTGTATGTTGAACTTGTGATGAACTAGTATATCTAAGAGATGTTGTAGATCAATCCATGTCTCCTATTTTCGAAGGCATTGCAATGTCTATGGTAGCAGCTTACAACGAATTGCAATGTGTATGCCAGAAGTTTGATAATCTGTTTGTGCCATTATATGGTAGTAGTTCACAATGAGTTGCAATATGTACATATGCCAGAGTTATGCTATAAGTTTGTTACTCTGTTTGTCTTAATAATATGCATTTCCTTTGCATTGTGCTGCAATGAAATGTCAGCACAGATGAAATGATGAATTTTGTGATGTGTGACACATTAAGATTTGTGACGCCCCAAGTTTTTAATTACCGTCATTAACGCTAATGACCGGATCAGCCGAGTCAAACCAGTCAAACGTAGGTCAACCTGGGTCATCACCCCGAAAACCTGACCAATGAACCCTAATGAACCCCTTGACTAAGCCTACACACACCCGTAGTGGACCTTTGGTCAAAGGCACGGTCAAAACCGGCTTAACTGTTGACATCAGCGAATGTCGTCCGGAACTTTTACCGCGTTCTCCAAAATTCACCTAAACACTTCAAACTCTACCTTTAGGAAAGTTGTCCATCTTGATGAGGGACACAACTTTCATGTAGATTGGCATTTCAAATTTTGAGTGGAAATTGATGAAAAACTTGATCGACCGACAGTACCTCCTGTTTTCCAGAACAGGTCGGCATTCAAAGTTTGCACGACGTTCCTGCAAAATCCGTTGAGAAAAACACCCTAGAGCCTTTTTAGAAGTTGTAGAGGGTGACTAAATCTATAACTTTCATGTTCACCACTTGGTCAAGTTCTATACAAAATTTTGGAGAAAATCGTGTTCGAACGGGGGCACACCGAACATAAATCGGCCGCAGACGCGCTCCCGCGCGCACGCCGCGCCGCGCGCGCGCCGGGGCTCGCCGGCCGGGCGCCGCCCCGCGCCCGCCCTCTCGCCGTCTCGACGACCGTGCCGGCTCGCGCCTTCCCGAGGACCCCCCTCGCGCCTTCCCAATACCCCTCCCGCCCCGAGACGCCTAGAACACCGCGCCGCCCCCGCCCGCCCGCGCCCGGAGTGCGCGCCGCCGTACGTCCCCGCCCCGCCCGCACCGCCCGGCCGTCCTTGCGCCCGCATGCGCATCCGTAGGCGGCCGCGCCCTCCCTCCCCGTCGCCTATTTGGCGGCCGCGCCGCCCCCACGCACGGCCGCGCCCGCGCCGGCCGCACAACGGGCCGCCACCGCGCCGCCATGGCCGGCCACGGGTGCACCGCCGCCCCACCCGCCTCCACTACCAATTGAAGACCCGGCGCCCTCCTCTAGCCCCTCCACAACTCGCCGGCCAACTTTAGCCACCGCCCGAGCCTCCCCCTCGCCGGCTTGGCCGGCCCGCGGCGGCCGGCACCGCCGGGCCGCCGCGAGCCCGCTCGCCGGAGCCGCACCATCCCCGTCCAACCCCGGCGAGCCTTGGCCACTCCCCTACCATCCCCGGCCGGACCTCGGCGATCCCCGGCCGGAATTGCCGCCGGACCGCCGCTGCCCGCTCGCAGGTGTCGCATTGCAAAGAAGAAAAACTTCTCAGGGGCCTGACTGCAAAAGGGTAACTCCAATAGTAAAACCCTTTGGCTGATTATTGTAAATTGCATAGAAAATCATAGATAAATCGGAAAAATGGAAAACCAATTTTGTTTTATCCGCTGTGAATTATCCTACAACTTTTGTTTTCTGGCCTGAGCTAATTCCTGTTAGTTTTTGCATGAAAAATACAAATGTGTAAAACCTAGATATGCAATATCTCAAAATATAAAAATCCTCTGTAGCTAATTGTTGGATATGTTGTGTGTTAGGTCATGACTAGGTCCTATGCCAAAAATTGCACAAAGTTATGATGTAAATCGTTTTATAAAAATATTTTTCCATTTCTGCCAGAGCTGCTTAGATGATTTTTCTTGTTAAGTATATTTAGGTTCTTGAGCTTAACTTGTGCACACTGTCTTGTAATGCCAAAATACACATTTTTGTGAATTAATCATGAATTTTGGATTAACAGAAATAATTATTCTTGATTTATGCATGTGTTCCTTTGTAAATTAATAAACCAAGTTCAGTAGAGATTCCATGTGAACATGCTGGTTCTTTAGACTTGTCTAGGACCAGAGAGCAGGCAGGAGAAAGTTTGGATCAAATTGATGCTTATTTATTTTTTATGCATTTAAGTTGAATCACTAGCTAGCCTTTGTTATTTTCAGAAATATTTAATTTTCTAGCTTCCAACACTTGCATGTGGGTCCAATGGACCAGGATAGGTGCTAATATACATTTGAAACATTTCTTGAATTTTTGGTAATTTAATTGTTTAATAAAAAGTTTAAAAGCCCTTTTAATGTTAAAGGGGAATTAAATAAATAAAAACACCCTCATTAATTCTTTTTCCTTTTTGAAAAGTATTATTTAATATAATTTAAAGATAATTAATTATCATCACTGATCAGAAAGTAAGTTATAAATAAAAATACTATCTATACCCTTGCTTGTGAAGATGAAAAGAATTAAAGCTTCACATGAAATGACAAGTATAATAAAAACCTTTATTCAAATGTACAATAAAAGAATAACCCATGTACGCCCAATGACCTTCCTAAAAGAGAAACCCTATCTAAATGCTTGTTAAGGTGAATATGACCAACCAAGAGTTGGATAAGACAACAAACTATCACATCACCTAAACTTGCATTGCATTCCGTGTAGATCTTCCGGACGGAGATTACTCCCTTGTCCCGGAAACCGAGGAAGGAGGAGCGGAAGCATCGCTGCAGTACGTAGAAGTACTCGACACCGAGGGTGCCCAAGCTAACCTAGCTGACGAAGGCAAGCTCCGGTGCATATAACCTAGTTTTAAAGTTCTTTATTCAATTATCTATGAATGATTGTGCATTTACGTTCAGGAGTTGAATGAAACCCTAGATGCATGATCCATTGGTACCTTTGCCCCTACTAGCATGATAGGTCGATAGCTGCTAAGCTATAGGACCGTTACAAGTCGGGTGATGACCTCACTCGCGAGAATAGGTTCCTAGATAGGAATCACAATTTATCCTTAAATGGATTGCTCACATGGTAAGAGCATGGGATCTGGACTCCGGTCCAGTGGTTATGTGGGTTAAGTTTTTGAACGTACCAAACATTTGCCGGGAATGGGACCGGTAAGCCTAGTACCTTAATGAGACGGCGAGGGATCCTACCGTTACTACTCTTGGGATTCGCTCTCACGGCTCGCCACCGGTGGTGTATGGTGACTCCGGGTATCTCGCGGGGTATGTCGGATAGCCTGCACCAAAGACTGTAAGATTCGATCCCGACCCGAGGATTTCTGGGGACGGGCTGGGAAAGTTGTTCTCGCGGGGACAGCCTACCGTGTGTTTGGGTCTACCTTGAAAGGTTTAAATCAATCGATTGTCGGCCTCTCACCGTTATCCAAGACTACTTACTCCACTAGTCACGAGATCCCTAATGATGGAAGTTAATGAACTTTATGCTTGATTAATTGTATTGTACAACTTTGTTTGTACTAGTTGGCTAATGTAGGAAATATTAAACCTACTAGAACTTGTGCTAAAATCTTGAAAGTAAGGACCTACTCTTTGTTACTTTTTAGCAAAAGCAACCCAGTAGCCAAAAAGCCTTTCCTGGTCTAGATTTGGTGAAGTAGTTATCACTGACGGGTAAGTCTTGCTGAGTATTAGTATACTCAGCCTTGCTATAATGTGTTGATCCAGGTAATGCATTCAGTGATGTGTGGCCCGGAGAGATCCCGCCCGGCTGGGAGCTGGAGTGGGTGGAGGACGACTACTGAAAGCATCATGGATGGCCTCCCGTGATGTCTTCGCTTCCGTTAGTTTAATTCCGCTGCTTTTCGAAAACTCTGAACTATTTCCTTATGGCAAAAACTATGGTTTGTAATAACTAAACCCATCGGGGTACGAATTTGGATATTAATGTTGTTGTATCTCTGGACTCGCCTTCGAGTGAGTTTTAATGCATATATTCGATCCTTGTTGCTTTTCAAGTGATTTACCAGGTGTTATCCTGGCAACTAACGACAGGATGATACTTTATTATTGCTTAATGACAAAGTGGATCGGTCTTAGCCGATAGTACGGTATTTTCCTGGGCGGGTTGTCACAGTTGGCATCAGAGCTTATATGCACCAGAGATTAATTAATAAACCTTAATCACTGGTTTTGAATAAAATATGCCAAGATTGTCTGATTTTCTAAAATACGTTGGTCCGCTAAGAATAAACTAGACCGAGAGGCCCTAGAGGGAATTTTTGGGTTCTTTCAGGTGGCTTAATTAACTTATGGTCTATTTTGCTAACTTCCAGCACATTACTTTCTGTCAGACTTACTTTGATGCACAACCAAACTAGGAGCCACGTGTTTTATACGTGTGCTATTCCGCATCACGGGAATTGCGATGGTCGACGGAGTGATCCATTCCACGGATCCCATCTTCGCGTCTATTTATGAGTTGTGTGTCGCCACGTGTTTCATACGTGTGCATTCCGCATGTCGCTCATGCGAGGCAAGGATACACTCCATTCAAACGGAGGGTGTCCGAGGTTGGACGCTATCCATGCAGCGGCTTAACGCATGGATACCGTTTCTATAGTGAACGGTAATGTATGTGGACGCTTTCGTGACGTGCTGGCACGAAAGGTTCGTTTTCCGGAGTACATAACGGCGCTTCGTTAGTTGTTAAGCGAGTACCGTATAGCTCTCGACTAGATATTATAGGGAGAGACGAATAAAAGCCTTGCCACCGGCACTAACTTCGATTTTTGGCTTGATTGCCATGTGAAGTCGAATAGGACGTCTTGCATGCATATTAAAAATCGAAATAACTAAAATGGATCCAAAAATCCAATTTCCATATGTTCTCTAAGGAAGTTTATGCTAGTGTGTGCTTTTTATAAACTAGAGTACCTTCCATACCTAGCCGTCATGCTGTCGAAATTTTGTGAAAAAGTTGTTTACCATTTGCTAGGCTAATTAAACCAGATTGCTAAAAACAAAAGCTCCTTAACTAGCTATTTTGTAATAGCAAGTCTCAATCCTAGTTCTTTTTGGGTTGGTTACACTTTCCTAGGCACATCCAGGTTTAGGACCATTCATCTTGTTTCCTTGATCGATGCTCAACCTTAAAAGTTTAATTAAAAGTATTAAAGGTTTAACTTAAAGCTTGGGAATTTTTTGAGGTTTCTGGATTTTTGGTTATGAATTTTTGTTCACAACTGCCAGAACTTCAAGTCATTATGTATGTGAGCTCGCTTCGAGTTCTAGCATACAACTTTGCCCTTGTGCACATGACTACCCAGTATTACCCAACAGGAGAAAAGAGAACTTTTGCCATTCTACCACGCCGTGGGAATGCCCTGATCTTAGAATTCAATCTTCACTGGTGATTCTCCTATCATCATGTCATTTCCGTCGGCTTGTATTTTCCCTTCAACCCCTTTTGCCCTTAAACATGTTGAAGCACTAGGATATTCTTTGTATTGATATCCCTGTCATGGTTACTTCAACTTCCAATCATGAGCTTATTCCCTATGGTCTTGCTCACAACCTTTTGAAACATAAATAAATAATTATGTCCCTCCTTGAGCATGCATTTGCATAGAATGTGCATTCGGGAACCTTGGGTGAACTAACGTGCATACGCATGGAGTGTTTTCAATATCTTCCACTCTATCCTTTGTGTTTGGTGACGTTGTTATCCCATAACTAAAGGTGCCGTGACGGAACCTAGGGCGTCATGTGCGCTGCAGCCACATGATTGCCACTAGGAGCGCACTAGGTATCTTGGTTGTGAGAGTTGCGACTCGCCACACACACACCCCTTCTCAACCTGTGATTGTCCTCTCAATCACTAACCCGTTTGTGGAAAACTGAGTCATGCTAACATGCATCGTAGGCACCTACTACATGAGCATATGCATCGTGTATCCATACACATGTGCATCACATAACTTTTTGAAAAGCATTGCATCATAGTGGCACGGCCATGCCACACAAGGTTGCAAACTAAATAACGCATGAGCAAGATCGTTCAAAAAATCCTATACCAATTTATCTTTCCATACTTTCCGCTTGCATCCGCAAGCAAGCTCCGTGCGAAAGCTTTCCATTTCTTGTCGTCTTTGATTACTCTTATGGGCTAATCTTCGACCGATGGTAATTATACTCTCTGACCAATAACCCCATCGTGTTGCTCCCTCAGAGTAATTCCAGAAAATCCGAGGGGACCACTTCTGTGTTTCCCTATCTTGTCCTTGGAATTTCGAATCTCGGGACGAGATTCCTTTTAAGGGGGTAGACTGTAATGCCCCAGGTTTTTAATTACCGTCATTAACGCTAATGACCGGATCAGCCGAGTCAAACCAGTCAAACACCGGTCAAACCTAGGTCAACCTGGGTCATCACCCCGAAAACCTCGCCAATGAACCCTAATGAACCCCTTGACCAAGCCTACACACACCCGTAGTGGACCCTTGGTCAAAGGCACGGTCAAAACCGGCTTAACCGTTGACGTCAGCGAATGTCGTCCGGAACTTTTGCCGCGTTCTCCAAAATTCACCTAAACACTTCAAAATCTACCTTAGGAATGTTGTCCATCTTGACGAGGGACACAACTTTCATGTAGATTGGCATTTCAAATTTTGAGTGGAAATTTGTGAAAACTTGATCGACTGACAGTACCTCCTGTTTTCCAGAACAGGCCGGCATTCAAAGTTGGCACGACGTTCCTGCAAAAATTCGTTGAGAAAAACACCCTAGAGCCTTTTTAGAAGTTATAGAGGGTGACTAGATCTACAACTTTCATGTTCACCACTTGGTCAAGTTCTATACAAAATTTTGGAGAAAATCGTGTTCGAACAGGGGCACACCGAACAGAAATCGGCCGCGGACGCGCTCCCGCGCGCACGCCGCGCCGCGCGCGCCCGGGCGTGCCGCCGCACCGCCGCGCGCCGCCCCGCGCCCGCCCTCTCGCCGTCTTGACGACCGTGCCGGCTCGCGCCTTCCCGAGGACCCCCCTCGCGCCTTCCCAACACCCCCTCCCCGCCCCGAGACGCCCGGAACGCGCGCGCCGCCCCGCCCGCCCGTGCCTCGGAGTGCGCGCCGCCGCACGCCCCCGCCCGCCCGCACCGCCCGACCGTCCTTGCGCCCGCGTGCGCACCCCTATGCGCCGCGCCCTCCCTCCCCCCGTCGCCTATTTAGCGGCCGCGCGCGCCCCACGCACCGGCCGCGCCCGCGCCGGCATGCACAACGGGCCGCCACCGCGCCGCCATGGCCGGCCACGGGTGCACGCGCCGCCCCACCCGCATCCACCGCCAATTGAAGCCCCGGCGCCCTCCTCTAGCTCCTCCACAACTCGCCGGCCAACTTTAGCCACCGCCCGAGCCTCCCCCTCGCCGGCTTGGCCACCGCGGCGGCCGGCACCGTCGGCCGCCGCGTGCCCGCTCGCCGGACCCGCACCATCCCCGTCCAACCCATCAACTCGAGCCCCTAGTGCCCCTAGGCCACTCCCCTACCATCCCCGGCCGGACCCCGGCGATCCCCGGCCGGAATTGCCACTGGACTGCCGCTGCCCGCGCCCAGGGGTCGCATTGGAAAGAAGAAAAACGTCTCAGGGGCCTGACTGCAAAAGGTTAACTCCAATAGTAAAACCCTTTGGCTGATTATTGTAAATTGTGTCGAAAATGACAGAAAAATCAGAAAAATGTAAAACCAATTTTGTTGGATCCGCTGTGAATTATCCTACAACTTTTGTTATTCTGGCCTGAGCTAATTCCTGTTAGTGTTTGCATGAAAAATACAAATGTAAAAAACCTAGATCTGCAATATCTCAAAATATATAAATCTTCTGTAGCTAATTTTTGGATATGTTGTGTGTTAGGTCATCGCTAGCTCCTATGCCAAAAATTGCACAAAGTTATGATGTAAATCTTTTTATAAAAATATTTTTCCATTTCTGCCAAAGCTGCTTAGATGATTTTTCTTGTTAAATATATTTATGTTCTTGAGCTCAACTTGTGCACACTATCTTGTAATGCCAAAAAATACACACCTTGTGGATTAATCATGAATTTTGGATTAACAGAAATAATTATTCTTGATTTATGCATGTGTTCCTTTGTAAATTAATTAACCAAGTTCAGTAGACATTCCATGTGAACATGCTGGTTTTTTAGACTTGTCTAGGACCAGAGAGCAGGCAGGAGAAAGTTTGGATCAAATTGATGCTTATTTAGTTTTGTATGCATTTAAGTTGAATCACTAGCTAGCCTTTGTTATTTTCAAGAATATTTAATTTTCTAGCATCCAACACTTGCATGTGGGTCCAATGGACCAGGATAGGTGCTAATATACATTTGAAACATTTCTTGAATTTTTGGTAATTTAATTGTTTAATAAAAAGCTTAAAAGCCCTTTTAATACTAAAGGGAAATTAAATAAAGAAAAAACCCTCATTAATTCTTTTTTCTTTTTTAAAAGTATTATTTAATATAATTTAAAGATAATTAATTATCATCACTGATCAGAAAGTAAGTCATAAATAAAAATACTATCTATACCCTTGCTTGTGAAGATGAAAATAATTTAAGCTTCACATGAAATGACAAGTATAATAAAAACCTTTATTCAAATGTACAATAAAAGAATAACCCTTGTACGCCAAATGACCTTCCTAAAAGAGAAACCCTATCTAAATGCTTGTTAAGGTGAATATGACCAACCAAGAGTTGGATAAGACAACAAATTATCACATCACCTAAACTTGCATTGCATTCCGTGTAGATCTTCCGGACGGAGATTACTCCCTTGTCTCGGATACCGAGGAAGGAGGAGCGGAAGCATCGCTGCAGTACGTAGAAGTACTCGACACCAAGGGTGCCCAAGCTAACCTAGCTGACGAAGGCAAGCTCCGGTGCATCTAACCTAGTTTTAAAGTTCTTTATTCAATTATATATGAATGATTGTGCATTTACGTTCAGGAGTTGAATGGAACCCTAGATGCATGATCCATAGGTACCTTTGCCCCTACTAGCATGATAGGTCGATAGCTGCTAAGCTATAGGACCGTTACAAGTCGGGTGATGACCTCACTCGCGAGAATAGGTTCCTAGATAGGAATCACAATTTATCCTTAAATGGATTGCTCACATGGTATGTGGGTTAAGTTTTTGAACGTACCAAACATTTGCCGGGAATGGGACCGGTAAGCCTAGTACGTTAATGAGACGGCAAGGGATCCTACCGTTACTACTCTTGGGATTCGCTCTCATGGCTCGCCACCGGTGGTGTATGGTGACTCCGGGTATCTCGCGGGGTATGCCGGATAGCCTGCACCAAAGACTGTAAGATTCGATCCCGACCCGAGGATTTCTGGGGACGGCCTGGGAAAGTTTTCTCGCGGGGACAGCCTACCGTGTGTTTGGGTCTACCTTGCAAGGTTTAAATCAATCGATTGTCGGCCTCTCACCGATATCCGAGACTACTTACTCCACTAGTCATGAGATCCCTAATGATAGAAGTTAATGAACTTTGTGCTTGATTAATTGTATTGTACAACTTTGTTTGTACTAGTTGGCTAATGTAGTAAAGATTAAACCTACTAGAACTTGTGCTAAAATCTTGAAAGTAAGGACCTACTCTTTGTTACTTTTTAGCAAAAGCAACCCAGTAGCCAAAAAGCCTTTCCTGGTCTAGATTTGGTGAAGTAGTTATCACCAACAGGTAAGTCTTGCTGAGTATTAGTATACTCAGCCTTGCTATAATGTGTTGATCCAGGTAATGCATTCAGTGATGTGTGGCCGGGAGAGATCCCGCCCGGCTGGGGGCTGGAGTGGGTGGAGGACGACTACTGAAAGCATCATGGATGGCCTCCCGTGGTGTCTTCGCTTCCGTTAGTTTAATTCCGCTGCTTTTCGAAAACTCTGAACTATTTCCTTATGGCAAAAACTATGGTTTGTAATAACTAAACCCTTCGGGGTACGAATTTGGATATGAATGTTGTTGTATCTTTGGACTCGCCTTAGAGTGAGTTTTAATGCATATATTCGATCCTTGTTGCTTTTCAAGTGATTTACCGGGCGTTAACCCGGCAACTAACGACAGGATGATACTTTATTATTGCTTAATGACCAAAGTGGATCGGTCTTAGGCGATAGTGCGGTATTTTCCTGGGCGGGTTGTCACAGATGAATTGATGAATTTTGTGATGTGTGACACATTAAGATTTGTGACCCAATTGTCTTTCAATTCATTCTTCATTCATACATTTAAGTTTGTCATATGTGACAAATTTTTCATTCTTCATCCACACAAATCAAGCAAAAGCACCACTTTTAATATCAGAATTACTTCTTTGCAGCATACATCCCTAGTAAACATCCAAATACTACACAAGCAACAACCACAATAATCAAGTTCATCTTCCAGATCACATTGTCCATCTCCTCCTCCAGTGCTTTCTTTCTCTACTTGTCCTCTAGTGCTTGCCTCTGCTCGCCACTCCTAATTTGACATTCCACTGAATCAACTACTTCATTGACAACATCTGCCCAGTTCGACGGACGAAAAACAATGATGCCATCATCCTTCAGCATCTGGAGATACTCCTTGTGGAAACGATAAAATCCACGATTCTTGTCGTACTGCAGAATCAAAAGCACATAAGAACCCTAACTTAGATTTGGGAGACACAGCAGACTACTCACTCAGTTCCTTGCACACTTGAAATAAAGACGACGTGGTTTTTACCTTTTTTCTACTTCCGCCCCTCCACCACCCGAGCCATACCACAGTCCGGCCAAGGGACCAGTGGAAAGCCGCTTAGCTCACCGACTGGATCCAAGCTGATGGAGTGATTGTGGCTGCTCCAGCAACCTTGGACCCTGCTCCTCGCACGTGCACCTCCAGACGAATCGGCGTAGTGCGACATGTGTGCGACGGCGGGGAAGGACGGGCGCGCGGTGGTAGTGGAGCTCAGATTGGGGAAGAAGAAGGGGGCAGGGGTCGGGGCTGATGCATATTCATTCGACAAGGGGCATTTCTGATAATGGAGCACTTGTTGGCGATGATGGTTAGTGTAACGCCGTCGCCAGGGCGGATGCCGGCCAGGGGCATAATGGAGCACTTGTTGGCGACGATGGTTAGTTTACCCACATCGCCTTTGTCGGTCGGGCAGGCTACGGTTATCTTTTTTATATAGGCTTCTGACGCTGACACGTGGGCCAGACACTATTTTTTCTGAATTGAAACGTGCTTCCCTCAAATATTATACCCCATAAACAGCACCAAAACATTCGTAAAAATACGGATAATTCATAGTTGGTTTTTTAGTATTTGAATAAAATATCAACAGCCACACTTGTCTAAGCAAATTTCTTAAAATTTGAATTTTTATCTCTTGTTTACGATATAATAATTATACTAACGTCTTAGTGTGTTCTAAAAATTCTACAAATTGACTTGGAAACATAATTTAAGTCCCTAAGCTTGTCTACAAAAATTCAAATGGTTTCGAAAATGGAAGATTATACTTGTGTACAAATGTCTACATCTCTCACATAGTTTCTTAGAATGTTACTTCAACATTGAAGTTTTCTACACTTCAAAACATGTTCGAACTCATATGCATTTGAAATTTTAACATAACCTTATGTTCACCATAACATTACGAAATGCAAAGATTAGTAATGGTTGTGTAAAACAAATATTATATGTGGTACTTATAAGGAACAATATAAGGTGTATAAACAACATCCAACAAATAGAATTACATACGAACAAATGTCATAAATGAATGAATGTTGATTTTAGAAAAATTCAGAAACAAATATCATCAAATTTGGATTACGGTTGACAGAGAAAAATGTGATACAAATTTTGATTGCAGATTAAAAGAGGAAAACAAACTATTCTTCATTCGAACAGACCTGGCCTCGCCCCTTCATTGGCGACGGGTGTTGTTAATCATCGTATCAATTGCGCATCCAAACCTTTTTAATAAATGCTCCGCCCTGCCTTCCACCTTCTATCCCCTTCCTCGTCTCCGTCGCAGCCTCATCTCTCTCACAGGTATGGCCCACGACTCTAGGGGGAGGTTCTGCAAGGAGGAGGCCCGCAGCCACGTCCCCATCCGTCTTACTCGGTGTTGTCCGCCACCCCCGCAAAGAGAGTGAGGTTCCACGGTGACGGAGAGGAGTCGTCCCAGCGCGCCGCCCCCATGCGTCTTCCTCGGCGCTCGATGGAAGAGGCCGGTTCTTCGTCGTCCCGGGGGAGGAAGACGTACACACGCGCAAGGGCCAAGTTGGCGGACTCCAGCGACGCCCCCCATGGAGAGAACACGAAGGAAGAAGCGGTCCATGCGCATTGAGGTGAGCGCGGACTCCTCCAGCGACGACCCGGGCAGAAGAGTGGTGATGGTAGACCTCATCTCCTCCGGCGACGACTCCGGCAACAACTCCGGTGACGTCTGTGGCAACAACTCTGGCAATGATTCTGAAGACCATGAGGCAAGTTCTGAAACCATCACGCACGAGATTTGTCCTCGGACCTTCACATCTTCATTGATCAATTGTTCCAATGCATCAATTTCCATTTGTTGTAGGAAGTTATTGCACATGACATTGACAGGATTTGGACTGAAATCAACAAGCTCAAGGAATCGGCTGAAGAGAAGCAGACAAGTTTTGAATTCAGTTAGAGCTAAAATAGCTTTTTGTAAATTACAACTGTTATGAAGCTTGCATAAATATAACTTTTTTCCTTTGTTTTAGGACCGTGTTGTTACTCGTGATGACATTGACTACATCTGGAAAGGAATCGACAAGCAAAATGAGCAGCTTAAAGCCGCACAAAAGAGGTAGGAGATTGAACTTCAAAAGAAGAATGCTGAGCTAGCAGAAAGAGTTGCAAAACTAGAGACAAGGCTAGCTGAACTTGAGGCAGCAGCACAAGAGAAGCCATCTAGCTAGATAACTAGTTCCCTTGCAGCAACAATCTAGTTTGGTGATGCGCCCAGCTAATGCAGTCTTATTTTGGTGATGTGCCCTACTGATGCATGTCAGATGTGAATATGTTTGTTATGACTTATGAGTTAGTTTGCTTGGTGATGTGACCTACATTACTTGTTTTAAGGCCCACACAAGCCCACTCATGCTAGGTTAGTAGGGAAGGACACCTCCCTCACGCAGTCTACTCCCACTTTCCCCTCGCGCCGCCGCCGCCACTTTCTCCCCCTCGCCTTCGTCCCCCTCACCTCCCCCCACGCCGCGACCCACTCTACACCCCTTCGCTGAGATGCGCGCCACACCACTCTCGGCACGATGCGCACCACACCTCTGACAACGAGATCTACAGGAGGAGGGATCCAGCGACGACGATGAATAGAGGAGGGATCAAGCGATGACTACGACGCTGACGACTAGGAGGAGGGATCCAGCCACGAGGTCGACGCGAGGACGAGGATGTGGCGGCGAGCAGGCAGCGACGAGGAGTAGAGATCCCTCCGCTCCGGCAGTGTGAAGGTCAGTGGCAAATCTAGGATTTGAGTTTATGGTATGACGCTCTAAAAATATCATATACAATTCGGTCAATGCATTCTGCCAACTCGGTAATTTTTTAAAATAACAACAATTCAGTAATAAGCTAATTTGGTATATTTGCTCGAGTTTATGGAATTAGGCCAAGCGCGCTATTGCAGCACACATGCGTTCATGTAATCAAGTATACAACATATGCGTGCGTATGGTTTTCTTTTTATACAAATGTGTAAAATATACTTGTACTTGTGGGAATTGCAGGTTATGCCGTGGCTCCTTTGTATAAGTACATGTGGACATACTTAGCTGTCGATCATATACATACTTAGCATTTCCCTTTAGATTGACTCTTACATTTGGTTTTGCTCTTGTTCCTATGCACATCTGCACATTCTCTCCAAGTTGAATAAGTACCTCATCAGCAACCGAGGCAGCCTGCATCTTGCTCTTTAAAATGGTATGGTCGCTTTGCCTGCACTAATTTTTTGGTTACTGGATTTTACATTTATGTTAATGGTTTAACAAGAACCAATGATATTACAGTGGGCTAAAGTAGTTACTGTAATTCCGTTGACTATTAATTCATAGGATAATTCTGACGAGGACTATAGACCTGGGCCACAAGATGAAGAAGAGGGTTATGGCACTGCTAGTGCACAACAAGACTAGATGGGTGGGGCTCAGCGCCGAGGCAGAGCGCCAAGGACATACACAAAGTGGCCAAGTGACACAATGATAGTCACTGAGGTCGACATAGTGGGGATGCCAGTACCATTGACTCAAAAGGACAGGTTCAGGGCGCTTGTGGGACTCGTTGCTAGACAAAAGATACCTTTGAACTTGCCAGAAATCAAAGAACTAAGAAATGATGAAATGTGGGACTTCTTTGATAAGCATGTGCAGAAACACTTGAAGTTCCAGGAAGATGCGAAACCGCAGGCATTCAAGCTTTTCTGGAAGACGACAGCCAAGGCATGGAGACAAATCAGATTTCAGCTTAGGCGAGATTTTATCAGAAAAGGACTTGAGCCATTTACAATTCACCCATTTATTGTCCCGAAACCGTGGAACGAGTTCATGAAACAGGCAGAAACCGAGCAAGCCTCATCTGCTAGTGTCAAGTTCAAAGAACTCCGAAGTAGGAACACAAGCGAGCACAACCTGGGACCAGCTGGTTAAACTGTGAAACTAGAACAATGGAGGAAGAGGACAGACAATTAGCTGCAGCTGGTATCCGCAACCCATATGACGCCTACCCTGACGATCGTTCCAAGAATTGGCTATGAGCAAGGAGTAAGCTAGTGATTAAAGACTGTGTTGCCGTGATAGTGTTCAACAACAAAGAAGCAAAAAAAATTGATTACAGACATCAATGAGAAGATTGCATGTGCAGAATCTTTAGGAATGGCAGGGCAGAGGGAATATGATGTGCTAAGTCAGTGCTTGGGCCGCCCTGAACAACACGGTCGTGTGTGTGGTGTCTCCAGCTACCAGGGCTGGAAGTATGCATGGCCTCAGCACATTGAGATGTATAGGAAGAGGAAAAGAACGAATACCGACACATCAGTTGATACGAAAAGATAAAGGAACAAATAAAGCATGAACTGGTGGCTGAGATGCGGATGCAAAACATGCAGATGCAGAGGTGGTGTTGTCACCATATGGTGTTGTCACCAATGTCCAATCGCGCAAGCCCTTCACCCACCACACTGAAGAGCAGTTGTGCTTCCGCAGATGTAGGTTTGATCGATGGCACTGTAAAGTTGGCGATGGAGGTGCACCGTGACGATCGTACACACGAAGAGCTTATAGGCATGTCGACCGAACGCACACACTGTGTCCTATGGATCACGTGGAGGGGGCTTCAATGTGAGGCTGCACTTGGTCTTGTTCATCTAGAGGAGACTACGCTACAAACAGTCCTGATTCATGAAGACTGTGTTGTCGTTGAAGTGATCACTGTATATACTACCTTTGCTGTTGAACTGTTGGAATAAACTCCTAACTACGAGGTGATAAAACTCGAACAAGCTCAAGGACAGAGGCTATAGTGGAGATGGTGTCGGATTGACATCAAAGGAGCACCAACATGTATATCTCGCTCACAGGCTATTGTATAGATTCCTTGTAGTTCACACAGTACGATACAGCTTCCTTCTTCAGATGGTTCCCCTCCTCCTCCTCCTCCTCCTCCTCAATCCCCACATGTTCCATCCCAACATCCAGAAGGTACACAAAATATTCCATCCCTACCTACTCCTAGTCCTGAAAAACAGAAAAACTTGCATCCCCACCTCTGCAAGAGACACCAAATATTCCATCCCCACCACCACGCCCACCACCTCATCCTCCTTCTCCTCCTCATGAAACAACAAAACCTACACCCCCAAACGGAAGTGCTCAAAACAATCGTGCCAAAGCAGGTACATCGGGGCCTAATACCTTTGTAATAGGTCCTAGTGAGACACCACTAGGCAAGAAAGCCATTGAAAAACCTTCAGCCATTTCAAATCAGCAAGGAAAGAAACTTGCTGAAAATAATATCTCTGCACCACGTACAGCAGGCAAGAACTCCTTGAGAAACCTTCGGCCATTTCAAACCTGCAAGAAGAGAAACTTGCCAAAAATAAAAGCTCTACACCACCTATAGCAGGCAAGAAAGCCCTTAAGAAACCTTCTTCAGCCATCTCAAAGCAGTAGGAAAAGGGAAATTGCTATAAATAAAACCTCTAAGAGGCCTACTAGAAAGTGATCTAAAAGAAACACCAAGGAGAATCGTTGGTATATGACTAATCCAAAGCAATCTTTGAGTGACACCGAGAAGAATCCTTGGGCTATGGTTAACCCAAATTAAAAATTCGGAAAGAGCCTTCTCAGTGATCGTGATCTCAAAAAGGCTCCTCCTTTTACCAGAAAGCTCCACACATTCTACATGCACGTGGTGAGCTAGATGATGATTCTCAAATTATGGTCGCACTTCGGCCCATGACCAATGCATGGCTGAAGAGAGATGAATCGTCAAGCGGTACTTTATTGGGATCTTCATTTGTAAAACCTGCAACTGAGCACAGTTCTTGCTTATTAGCACAACACATGTTTGATAACCACCTATATGTGCTGACTGGTGACATTGTTATATCCAGAGCTTAGGGCTAGAGGAGCATCCTCTCGACAAATCATTGCTGGCAGCTGTTCATGAAAGAATTGCCAAATTCCTCATGGAACAGGTGATCATGGCCGGAGGAAAATTTTATACTGATGACGCTGTGTGGGCTGAGATTATGTATGGTGACTAGAAATCTTTTGCATTCCTCCTTGTCCATGAATTTTTGCATTCCTCCTTGTCCATGAATTTTTGTGATATTCTTGCATTCCTCCTTGTGAGATGCATTTCCTCTTTGTGAGATGATGATGCTGAATTTTGTCATATGATGCATGTGAATTGTGCATTTCTATGAATTTGGATGTTGGATCTATTTTCTATGAATTTAGCCATATCCTGGCTGGTTCTAGGATGCAGCCCCTAATGGCTGCCAAATCTTGGCTGGATCCAGGATGCAGCTGGCAAGCAGGCAGCAGGTTACTGTAGGGGTGGCCTACGTATCTGTAATGGGTGTTATTTAAAGATCGTTACAAACACTGACCACTGAGTAACGGGCTTCAATTGGAACACCTATTACAAACTTGCCAACAAAGTAACGGGCACTGTAAAAGCCCGTTACCAATACTGACCGGTGGGCCCCACAATGTGGCTCGTTCGTTGAGACATCAGAGATGCCGGTTCACCACACACGTCTCTAATATTGATTTCACAGTAACGGGCTTTGTTTTGGTGCCCGTTACCAAAGTTCTCTATGGGCCTAGAGAAACAGTCATTTTCAAGTGACCGGTGGCTAGTTGTGGTAACGGTCGTTGTTTTATGCCCGTTACGAATATGTGTTATTAGTAACGGTCATCTGCCCATTACCTTTCTTGGTTATTTGTAACACTTGATCGCTAATGGGCGCATTGCCCGTTACCAAAGGCGATCTACGCCTGTTACCAAAGCCAGTTTTTCACGTGGTGATATCCATCCATATTGTACTGGACCTCTTAGGATTGCTTCCTCAGGCAAATGGATAGCCAAGTGGTCCATAACATCAAACAAGGCAGGAGGGAAAATTTTCTCAAGCTTGCACAAAATTATTGGGATATTTGTTTTCAGTTTTTGCAAGACATCCAACTTCAGATTTTTGCAACATAGTTGCTGAAAGATGTTTCCTAATTCTACAATAGCTGCATGTATCTCTTTATCCACTAAACCGCGAAGACAAGCCAACAAAACCCTTTGGAGTAGGATATGATAATCATGAGTTTTCAGTCTTTGTAGTTTGCATCCATCTGCAACAATAGACCTGGCTAAGTTTGAAGCATATCCATCTAGGAACTTCACCGAACTTATAAAATCATAAAAACAACTTCTGTTTTGTTTTTTAAAGCAGATACGGAGCTTCTGGCATTTTGCATGACCCACCATCCTCAGTTGCCACCATGTGTAGATTTGATTTTACACCCATCTCTTCCCAATCAACCCCAGTATTGATGGTGTCATTTGTCTTCCCAACAATTTTAAAAAATGTTCCAATAATGTTTTCGCATATGTTTTTCTCAATGTGCATCACATCAAGGTTATGTGCCAACTTCAGAGATGACCAGTACGGCAAGTCCCACAAACAAACCCTTCGGCTCTAGCACTGTCCGGGTTCCTTCTTCCTTTTCTTTCCATGAGGTAGAGGATGCTTTCCTGGTCAAACGTCTTTAACCTTCTACAGTTGTTGCTTCAGCTCCTCATGAGTACTTGTTGACGGTGTATTTTGGTACACCTAGCATGTTCATTACACTTTGGTTTGGATTTGATTATGTAACTAACCCGCCACTAGGCACACTAATCATATAACAAGTTCATCTATGTGCATGCATTTGGAAGTGTTGTGTTTATGTAGGAAAACATGGACATAAAGGACGGATTCGCAACAAGTTCAAAGGAGCATTTACGGAGTCTTGTTTGTGTTCATGGGCTTGATGAAATCTCTTCCAATGGTGGCGAGGATCGAAGTGCTACGAGGAACACCCCTGGGGATTGAAGCGTAAAAGACCGAACTTCATGCGCGGAGAACCTCCATCTTGGACGTGAGAATAACATCGTCAAAATCATGCAAGTGGAGGGGCAAAGTATATAAATGCATAAGGACCCACGGGAGCGAAAGGGGCGACCGAACCGGGCCGAGATGGGCCCAGGCCGGCCGGCCCAGCCCACTTCGGTGGTCGGTTCGGTCCCGTTTTCCTTGCACCCGAAGGATCTTGAACCCTAAAAGCATGGGCGCTGCCATTCAACAGGGGGAGAGCCATTCGCACCAGGAGGCCATCCACAAGCTAGAGAGAGAGAGGAGGAGGATCTCTGGAGGGAGATCAACCACCTCGAAGGAAGCACCCTCTCGTGGAGAAGAAGGAAGACACCATCGGAAGGGAAACCATGATCAACGGTGCCATGATCAGCACCTTGATGGGGGTAATCTCCTTGTTCGTCCATGGGTTGTAATCGATCATAAGATGTAATCATACTTTGTTAGATTATCTATCTATCATCTTGTGTTGAATATACTTTAATGCTAAAAGGATTAGCTACCTTACCGTAAAGGGAGTAGGGCCCCAATGCTTCCTTGGATCAATTCAATACGCCGTGTCCATCATAGGTCTAGTCATGAATAACTTCGCGTAGTGACAGTACGAGAGGAGGGAAAGGGCGAAACCGTGGTCACAACCCCCAATAGATTAGATTGCTTTAATATTTTCAATTGATTGCATGATAGTAGACCCATGGGCGAGTGTCTCCTATCTTGATCACATATCGTTCTCTCTAGTGTAGTTTAGTTGTTTTCTAGTATAATAATAGTTAGGGTTTTAGTAGCTAGTGTGTCGTTGTAGATTGAACGCTTGTAATCCCCTTGCTCCGCAGATTGACAAGAACCTTGGGAATCCCGTGGTGAAAAAGGTGTGGGGTCCGCACGCTTACGGATCGTAGAGGGATACGTCTTTTATCCGTCAACAAGCCCCTTTTTCTGGCGCCGTTGCCGCGGAGCAAGCTAGTTTACATCGTTTGATTTGCATTTGACTTAGTTTTATATTTTAGTTTATCTTTTGTTTGCTATATCTAACATATATTATCTAGAAAAACACTTGTTTCGTTTTTGTTTTTGTTTTTATATTATTGTCTAGATGGCGTTCGTTAATCAACCCGTGGAAGAACCGGAGAAATCATTAAGGGATTACGCTAGCCCTCGATGTGAAGACATAAAAGTACAAGAGTCGGATTCGAAGCTCGAAGCGACCAAGTATGAGATTAAATCCAAAATCATCGAGATGGTGGCGGCAAACCCATTTGAAGGGATGGTTACGGAGAACCAATATAGACACATAAGGGATTTCATGACAATATGCAACACGGTGCGTCAAGGAGTCCCCGATGAATGGTTCAAATGGAATCTCTTTCCCTACTCACTTGCCGGCAATGCAAAGACATGGTACTCGTTTGCGTCCTTTGAAGTTGAAGGCAATTGGAACAAGTTGACAAAGAAGTTTTGCGAGAAATTCTTTCCAATTAGCAAGGTTCAACATCTAAGGAGGCAAGTGATCAATTTCATGCAAGGAGAAGAGGAAGGAATAGGCCAAGCCTGGGATAGGTTTAATGGGTTGATCGAACAAGGACCAAAACTCGGCTTCACCGGTGACGTACTCTTGCATACATTTTTCTTTTCCCTAACCCCTAGTTGCATGCAACACGTCGAAATGTGTGCAGGTGGGGATCTCATGGAGAAAACACTCACGGAAGCCGCCCAACTTCTACAAAAAATTAGTAAAGCGGCTGCCATGTGAAGAGATTGGGAAACAAGACCTGGGGAAGAGCCGGAATACAATTCAAGGAAGAAGAAGTGTGCTGAATTTTCTAAAGAGGCAACCCCGGAAGTCACAAAAGAGGAACCAATCACGGAAAAGCTTGAACAAGAACACATCAAGTCAAGAACTACCCCGAGCATCGACTTCACCGTACCAAATGAGACGAACAAGAGAAGCATGTCAAGCGCGAAGCCACTAAGGGAGTTCGAACCAATGGATTGGGTTCCTATTGATTACGGATAAGTATTCGACAAGAGAAGACCGTTCCCTAATCAAAAGGGAATGGCGAGAGCATTGGAAGTGGATTTCCCACCGGAGAAGGAAGCGGAAAATTCGTACGACCTTGAAACCACCGGTGAGATCTTTCATAAGCTCTTTGGAGATGACATAGTGGATCCGGAACACATAGCCGAGGTAAAGAGAATCATGGGGATCAAGCCCGAAGCATCACAATACGCTCGCCTTGCCGAAATTTACGCGATAGGATCCGAAGAAGAAGAGAAGATGACACCACACTTGAGTTGCGAGATCAACGGAGTTCAATGTAAAGCTTTATGCGACATCGGAGCCCAAGTAAGTGTTCTATCTTCTAAAATTTACGATAAAGTTCAAGACCACAACCTAGGCTTAGCTCCAACATCAACAAAATTAATTATGGGTGATGGTAGAACTATCAAACCTCTAGGTATTGCTTGCAACATGAAAGTAAAAATCTCTAGAAACTGTATACCAACCGATTTCTTTGTTATTGATGCTTACCAAAGTAATCATGATCACATAATCTTAGGTAGGCCCTTTCTTAAGTTGGTTGATGCCGTGTTAGATACCAGAGAAGGCAAAGTAACAATGAACCTTAATGGAACAAAGTACACATATAACTTTCTTCGTGCTTCTAAACACCTTACACCCTTTCCTCCCGAAGATGAAGAAGTAGAAGAGATAGATTGTCTTTGTTTTGTTGAAACCCTTAGAGACCCGCTATAAAGAGCGATGGAGAATCAAATTAGTAATCAACAAGATGAAGAACTAGAAGAAGCAACAAAAGGCTTGGAACCACATGATGGAAGCGTGGATGAAGGAAAATTCGAAGACATAGGAGAAATAAAACCCGAGGAGCCACAAGCGCCCGAGCTAGACCTTAAACCTTTGCCCAAAGGATTAAAGTATGAATTTTTGGGCCCAGAAGAAAATGAGGCGTTGCTGATTTTATTAAAAAAACATAGGAAGGTGATTGGATATTCAATTAATGATCTGAAAGGTATTAGCCCAGCCTTTTGCACTCATCGTATACCAATGGAAGACCAATGTAAGCCCGTAGTGCACCACCAAAGGAGGCTAACCCATGCCATGTGTGACGTAGTAAAGAAAGAGGTCATCAAGTTACTTGATGCCGGAATCATCTACCCGGTTCCGCATAGCGAATGGGTGAGCCCGGTACATTGTGTACCAAATAAAGGAGGTTTAACCGTGGTGAAGAATGAGAAGAACGAATTGATACCGCAAAGAACCGTGACCGGGTGGTGAATGTGTATCGATTATCGTAAGCTTAACAAAGCGACGAAGAAAGATCACTTCCCCCTACCGTTCATCGACGAGATGCTCGAGAGGTTAGCAAACCACACTTATTTTTGCTTTCTCGATGGGTACTCGGGGTTCATGCAAATTCCCATTCACCTGGACGATCAACACAAGACAACGTTTACGTGCGCTTACAGAACGTTTGCATATAGAAGGATGCCCTTCGGTCTATGCAACGCTCCGGCCTCTTTTCAACGTTTCATGATGGCGGTATTTTTGGAATTCATCGAAGAAATTGTCGAGGTGTTCATGGATGATTTTTTTCGTTTATGGGAAGACATTCATGGATTGCTTGGCAAACTTGGAAAAGGTCCTCACGAGGTGCGCGGAGGTAGACTTGGTGTTAAATTGGGAAAAGTGCCACTTCATGGTTAAGCAAGGCATAGTGCTCGGACATGTTATATCCGATAGAGGAATTGAAGTGGACAAGGCTAAGGTAGAGACGGTTGAGCAACTCCCACCTCCTATGGATGTTAAGTCCTTAAGGAGCTTTCTAGGCCATGCCGGATTATATAAAAGATTTATTAAGGACTTCTAAAAGATCACTAAGCCTTTAACACATCTTCTTCAAAAGGATGTGGCTTTCGACTTTGATGAGAAGTGCCTATCGGCATCCCGGACCTTGAAAAGTGCGTTGGTGAGTACTCCCATCATCCAACTCCGGATTGGAGCGGACCTTTCGAGATCATGTGTGACGCAAGTGACTACACCGTAGGCGCGGTTTTGGGTCAAAGAAAGGAAGGACGAGTTCACGCCGTTTACTATGCTAGCAAAACTCTTAGTGGGGCGCAATTAAATTATGCCACTACGGAAAAAAAAGTTGCTAGCGGTGGTATTCGCTTTCGAAAAATTCAGATCTTACATCGTGAACTCGAAGGTCATTGTTTACACCGATCACGCAGCCATCAAGTATCTCTTGGCTAAGAAGGAAGCTAAGCCACCTTTGATTCGTTGGATCCTTCTTCTCCAAGAGTTTGATGTTGAAATTCGTGATATAAAGGGGGTGGAGAATATTGTGGCCGATCATTTGTCTAGGATGAATCATGGACAAGATGATAAAGAGCCCATAGAAGATAAGATGAGAGATGACCACCTCTATAGATTGCTTGATAAAGATACTTGGATGATCGATATCATTCGAACAATTCGAAAGATGCCTCTCGATCATCTAGATAAAAACTCTCAAAAGAAGATAATCTCCGAAAGTAGGAAATACTTTTGGGATGCACCATACCTATTCAAACTTGGCAATGATGGAGTAATGAGAAGATGGGTGCCAAGAGAAGAGAGGGTTGAGATTCCAAGGAAGTGCCACTCGGTGGAGTACGGTGGACACTATAGCCATTTTCGAACACAAGCAAAAGTATGGTCAAGCGGATTCTTTTGGCCGAAGATGCATGAAGATACTAAAAGATATGTTGCATCATGCCCCGAATGCCAAAGAACCGGAAACATCTCTCAAAGAAATTCTATGCCTTTGAAATAAAACCTACAAATCGACATATTCGATGCATGGGGTATAGACTTCATGGGGCCTTTTAAAAACTCATTTGGATTTGAGTATATTCTAGTCATGGTTGATTATGTATCCAAGTGGGTAGAGGCTATACCATGTCGTAAAGCTTCCACGGAGGAGTCCATTACTATGATCAATAACGTGATTTTTCCTCGTTTCGGTACACCGATAATCTTGATAAGTGATGGAGGAACTCACTTCACCGGGAAGAATTTCAAAAAGTGTTTGTCCAAGTTGGGAATTGAGCATAGGGTCTCTACGGCCTATCACCCACAAACCAATAGGCAATTAAAAAGCATCCTCAAAAAACCATAGAGAAGGGAGGCAAAGATTGGTCAAAGAAATTAGACGGAGCTTTATGGGCTTATCGAACGGCGTTCAAAACACCGATAGGTATGACTCCATATCAATTCGTCTATGGAAAAGCTTGCCACCTTCCGGTTGAGCTGGAACATAAAGCCTATTGGGCGATTAAAGAGATGGACCTCGATCTCGATGCCGCGGTGGTGAAACGAAGGATCCAAATTAAGTGAGCTAGAGGAGTTGAGGTTGAAAGCGTATGAAAATGCAAGCATATACAAGGAGAGAATCAAAAGGTGGTATGATAAAAGATTGAAAAAGAAAGAATTTAAAGGAGATAAGGTCCTCCTCTACAATTCGAGGTTTAAAACCTTCAGAAAGGGGAAATTGCAAAGCAAGTGGGACGGACCTTATGTTGTGCATTCGGTGCTCTCCAACGGATCGATAACCATTATGGATATAAACGGCGATCAATTTGTGCTGAATGTTCAGTGGCTTAAGGTTTACTACGAACCGACGTTGTGCCCCTTCACCATGTTGATGTCTTCACCATGGAGGAAGAGCCTGAACGTCCCGCCTAGGACGAAAAACAAGGCATGAATTTCTGTAAATAGTTTTTCTTTTAGTTTTCTGGAGTTTCTCGCGAAGATTTACTGGGCCAACTTTTTCCCATGGGCTAAGGAGGTGAAAAAAGGGCGGTGCACGAAAAACCGGACCGGCCCGGCCCCCGAGACGGGGGTGGGCCGGCCGGCCGGGCCGGCCGGCCCAGGTGGGTCCCGGCGGCAGTCGTCCCCGATTTTTGCCCGAATTGCTCCTTTTCGACTTCCTTCTTCGGTCAGAAAATTTTAAGGGAAGTTTAAAAAAGGAAAATGAGGTTCTCATGGTTTTTCCCTTTGGACTATTTATTTGGCCGAATTGGGAGCTCGGGAATCAACCCCTTCAAGCAAAATTTTGCACCCTTGCAGCAGCCATTGTGCCCCCAAGGAGCTTAGAGTTGAAGCTAGAAGCCAAGGAGCCATCGATGGAGGAGGCGATGCGATGCGAGCTCAAGCTACCCGTCAAGAGGACCACCCGCATCCGTTGCAGAGGGTGTGTCCCAACCGGAGCTCTTGCATCTCGCAACCCCGTCGAAGGAGAGAAGGTCCCTACGCCCGTTCGAAGGTCGGCACACATTCAAGGCATGAAGCGCAAAGACTACAAGGAGGCGTTGCCCGAGCCTAAGGATTATGGGGGTAGCGACTACTCCGACGATCGTAGCCCGAGCTCGTGGGCGGCCACCGGAAGAGATGATAACGACCTCTACATTTTGGATGAGCAGCCCAAAGAGAGGACTCCTGAAGGCCCTAACGGCGATGGTAACGATGGCAACGAGAGCGGCAACGACAATGGAGGCGGCGACGACGGCGGTGACGACGGTGGAGACAATGGCGATTAAGACCCCTTCGGATTGCATCCGATGTGTTGTCGAACTTGCCGTCAATCCATCGGGCATCTCTACGCGTCGGCTGATGAATATCTCCAAGCCATGGAAGTGATGAAGCAGCGTATGGAGGATTTGGAGCACGTAGTTGAAGACAACTACAAGTTCCTTAACCGTAACGTGCGCAAACTTTTTGGCATGGTTGGAAACATGAGAGGCAAGTGGTGCAATACTTACTTGAAGTACCACTGGGTCTAGTTTTCCCCTTAGGAATTTTGTAAGATACGACGAGGACGTCGTATGTTTTTAGCGTGGGGAGAGCTAGCTAGCTAGCCTTAGCTTTTGAGTTTCAAAGTTTAGGTTCAGTTTAATCTTCGAGTGAGAGTCTTAGAGTTTAATGAGTCTTAGTTTTTGAGTGTGTTTTTAAATTTTTGCAAGTTTGCAAGTGTCTTAAATTAGTGTTGAGTCACAGAAAATCAAATAAAAAGAGTCTTTATATATTTTTGTGTCTTGTGTTATGCTTATCTTTATTCACTTGTTTGTTTATCTTTGATTCTTGGTATATGAACATAAGTATGTGGTTTGAAAAATGTTTACCGTGGTGCTTAGTGGAATTGCTACTACTTAAAGTACCCATACCGCACTTCGATCTTGAGCTTCACATGTTAGTTGTGCTATGTTCAATGCTAAAAGTTGGAGGATTTCAGTTCCGAAAATTATCTTAAAACCCTTGAACTAAAGGTTAGCAAAACCTCTTTTTCGAAGTTGAGAGTAAGAAAAAAATCCTATACAAAGCCAAATTATTTTTTGCTCCACCATAAGTGTGATTAGCACGATGAGTTAGGCTAGGATCCTCTCTCTTGGGAGTTTTAATTTCAAGCAATGATCATGTTCTTGTGCTTATCTTTTGTTGCTAGCCTCGTCATACATTCGGTCACAAGACTTTCACCTTGGAAGTCCCGTGCATCGTCGAATTCCATACCCAACCCTATACATCTCTTTTGTACATCGCATTCCTTGAACACAACCTACTTTCAAAAGTTTCATCTCGTCTCTAGCATGATTTATTTAAAATTTCAGATTGTATGCATGCGAGAAAGAGAGGAGTAGAGAGCTTTGAAAAGTTGCAAGAGAGGGAAAAATAAAGAGAAAAAGTATGAGTATGGAAAAGAAAAGAAAAAATATGTGAAAGAAAAAAATATATATGAGAATGAAAGAATGAAAGAAGAAAAAGAAAAACAGAAAGAGGAGGTAGCAATAAAGATATGAAAGGGATGGATCAAGTGAAAGAAAAGAAAAAATAAAGTGTAAGGAAGGATGTCACGTTGTTGAGAGACGAAACTTTCATTCTTTTTCCAACCATGTGCAATCCGACAACGAGGACGTCATCGCTGCCTTGTAGTCATAATTTTCTTTTGCCCTTGAACATGTCCACCATTCTAAATCTTCTCATCCTTGATATCCCTACATATGGTTAATTCTCATGATCATTGGCTTTGAAAGGTAAACAACCACTAGAGGAACTTCTTAGTTTGACATTACTTGTGTTGATTGCGCTAGCCCTACCTATAGCTCCACTTTACATGTTATATGAGAGACTTATGGGAGGTGAGAGTTTTATAAAATTGGTTTAGGATAGCCACCTCATATGAGTGACTTGAAAGAGCTTGGAGAAAGGTTTTTGTCTAATACTTGTTGCAGGAATTTTGTTTTTAAAATCATAAAAACCCTCCGATGGAAGCAAAGAAGTAAGCATGGCTGAATTTGAAGACTTTGAGTGAAGAGTTTGAGTTGTGGGGTAAATCTTGACGTGGTAAAAATTCTAAACGCCCATGTTTATGTTTGAGGATCATTACTTTGTGTTTATGTATTAAAGATGAAAGGATTGACTAACTTGTGAAGAAGGATAAGTGGTACATGATTACAACACCTTGGACGAAGTTCTTTTACGAGTCCTTGCTCGAGGACGAGCAGGAGCTAAGCATGGTGGATATGTTGACAGTGTATTTTGGTACACCTAGCATTTTCATTACACTTTGGTTTGGATTTGATTATGGAACTAACCCGCCACTAGGCACACTAATCATATAACAAGTTCATCTATGTGCATGCATTTGGAAGTGTTGTGTTTATGTAGGAAAACATGGACATAAAGGACGGATTCGCAACAAGTTCAAAGGAGCATTTACGAAGTCTTGTTCGTGTTCATGAGCTTGATGAAATCACTTCCAATGGTCGCGAGGACTGAAGTGCTACGAGGAACACCCCCGGGGATTGAAGCGTAAAAGACCGAACTTCATGCGCGGAGAACCTCCATCTTGGACGCGAGGATAACATCATCAAAATCATGCAAGCGGAGGGGCAAAGTACATAAATGCATAAGGACCCACGGGAGCGAAAGGGGCGACCGAACCGGGCCGAGGTGGGCCCAGGCCGGTCGGCCCAGGCCGGCCGGCCCAGCCCACTTCGGTGGTCGGTTCGGTCCTGTTTTCCTTGCACCTGAAGGATCTTGAACCCTAAAAGCCTGGGCGCCGCCATTCGACAGGGGGAGAGCCATTCGCACCAGGAGGCAATCCACAAGCTAGAGAGAGAGGAGGAGGATCTCTGGAGGAAGATCAACCACGTCGAAGGAAGCACCATCTGGAGGAGAAGAAGGAAGACACCGTCGGAAGGGAAACCATGATCAACGGTGCCATGATCAGCACCTTGATGGGGTAATCTCCTTGTTCGTCCATGGGTTGTAATCGATCGTAAGATGTAATCATACTTTGTCGGATTATCTATCTATCATCTTGTGTTGAATATACTTTAATGCTAAAAGGATTAGCTACCTTACCGTAAAGGGAGTAGGGCCCCAATGCTTCCTTGGATCAATTCAATACGCCGTGTCCATCATAGGTCTAGTCATGAATACCTTCGTGTAGTGACAGTACGAGAGGAGGGAAAGGGCGAAACCGTGGTCACAACCCCCGATAGATTAGATTGGTTTAATATTTTTAATTGATTGCATGATCGTAGACCCATGGGCGAGTGTCTCCTATCTTGATCACATATCATTCTCTCTAGTGTAGTTTAGTTGTTTTCTAGTATAATAATAGTTAGGGTTTTAGTAGCTAGTGTGTCGTTGTAGATTGAACACTTGTAATCCCTTGCTCCGCAGATTGACAAGAACCTTGGGAATCCCGTGGTGAAAAAGGTGTGGGGTCCATACGCTTGCGGATCGTAGAGGGATGCGTCTTTTATCCATCAACAGTACTACTCTGGCTTTTCTCAGTTTTCAACAGTACCATCAAAATTTGCTCTCTTTCTTATCCTTGGATGGTCAATTGGAAGGAAATGATGATGCCCAATGTAACTTCTTCTTCTTAAGTCTCCTTGAGCAAGGATCCTTGTCGCAACGCACACAGGAAAAATAGCCTTTCGTGACTCACCCAGACCATGTGCTCAATGCTGGATAATCATGTATGCACCGAAACCGTAGCACGCAGTTTAAATCCTTTACCCTCAACAACATCGATTGCCCAGACACCCTTCCAAAGTTGCTACAGCTCTTCGACGAGAGGTTCCATGAAGATATCAAAATCCTTTGATAGAGAACTCAGCCTAGGGAACAATAAGGCCATCATGAAGTTTGATTCTGCCATGCATAACCATAGTGGCATGTTATACAGCACAACAAATATTGGCCACATACTATATGAGTTGTTCATGTTGCCAAATGGATTGAAACCATCAGTTGAAAGACAAAGTCTAAGGTTCCTAGCATCCTTTGCAATTTTTTCCAACTTTTATTAAATTCTTTTCGTGCCTCATCATCAGCTAGATGGCTAAGCTCATTCTTCACTGGTTTTCACTTCGACTTGTGCCATCGTGCATCCTTTGCTGTTTTTGATGAAAGAAACATCCCGTTCAGCTAGAAATCAGCAGAAAATGCCTCAATACCTTTTGAGGAACGCACTTGTTGTTGTTGTTTGCATCCTTCCATGTTGAATTCGCTTCACAACATACTAGCACACATCAAGTTTGACATACTTCTCCTTGTGAAACAATATACAATTATTTTTGCATACATGGATTTTTTCATAGCCGAGTCCCATGGAATGTATGTACTTCATTGTCGCATCGAAAGATCATGAAGACACGCTTCTAGGAATCCTTTTTGTAACAAGTTCATCGTTGCATTGAATGCGACGTTGCTCATCTGACTGAAAGACTGTATATGAAGTAACTTCACAACAAATATAAATTGTGCATATGAAGATGTCGGTGACTGTAACACCTCGTCCACCTAAGCCGCACCGCCCAACACTTCAGTAGGGGCGAGCACACGTACACATAGCACCCTGCTTACACTTTTGTCCTTGCTTCGTGTAAAAGGGTTAACCCGAGGGTGGTATGGCTGGTGGACGAAGGCTTATAAGTTGGCTCCACCCTTTCTCAACTAGCAATGTGGCATTAGACACGCGCACCTATGCTCATGGGCCACTCATGGACCATCGAAATTGGGCCGGGTGTGACAGTGACACCATACGGTTCAGATGTTTATTTAAAAATTCATACATTTTCTCACCAAGCACCTGACCCATGCGCCAGTCAGCAATCAATTTAGACATCCCATCGTCTATCACACCCTGAAATTTCCAAGTTTCAAGATGTGAATAGAAAAGAAAATGAAACAACGAATTTCTGAAAATTTTAAAAAAAAATCCAACATTTATTTTTATTACAGGAAATATAGTATAGGAAAAGTCTTTATTTTTTGACATAATTAATTAAATGACTTGATGTTTGTTGCATTCATGTTGATGCATTGTTTCTGTTTGTTAGAATTCAAATTCAAATTTGATTTCAAGTGTTTGAATCCTTCTTAAAATTTCAAAACCCTTCTCTACTCATCCCTTCACCTTTCCTTCCTTTCAGCCCAGTTTCATTTTGAACCCAGAGTCAAAGTTCATGTTTGCTGCTCCTCCTAGCCCATCGGGCCGCATCCCAGCTCCACTAGCGATTTGTGCGTCCAAGTCCAGAGGACCACTCTGGTCTTTTTTCCTCACCGCGCCTCGTGTCGTTTCCCTTAACCTAGTAGCCCGCGACCCAATCCCGCTTCACCCTCCGCTGGCCCGCTCCGCCTCCTTCTGCTGCAACCGCTGACATGCGGGTCCCGCGTGTCATCTCCAACCGTGTGTCGTGCCGGAGCTGGACTCAGGGAGTCCCGGTCGTCCCCGCCTTGCACACGCCCTCGAAGGCATGGCCCGCACGCCAATATGCATCACTGGTCTCTATTTAAGTGGCTACCGGCAATTGTGCGTGGAATCCCCAAACCCTAGCCGCCCGTGCACCAGCGTCGCTGCTACTGGAAACCCTAGTGTTGCCGCCACTTCGATCTCCCTACCTGTCGCTTCCGTGTCGACGAGAAGGTCACCCGGAGTTACGTGTTGAGGTGAGGAAGCCGCCAGTGCCTTTTGTTCGCGTCTCCATGCTTCGAGCTGGCCGAGCGAGTTTGCTAGAGTGGCGCCACCACGGTCGCCCACCTCGTCATATCTGGTGACGTCTCCGCCGTGCTTCTGCGGATCGTGCTGCCATAGTTTGCTTCGTCGCGCTGAGCTCTACATCCTGGTGCTATCCATGTGCCGAATCGTGGAGCAGAGATCGAGATCGATCTTCGCCAGCGAGTCCGCCTCCACAACGCTGTCTCTCGGTGTCCAGTCGTCACCGCACGCAAGTTTGCATGCAACCTCAACCACCAGATCAAGATCCGACGGCCCTGTTCGATCTGATCTAAGTCAACCGGTCATGCATACCAGTCAAAACAGCCTGGTCACCATCTTTTTGCAATAGAACCTCGAAGTTCCTCTGGTTTTACTTTTAGGTCCTCCCGTAGTAGAAAGTTTATCACACAGTTCAGTCCTTTTCTTTCTTTTCAGCCCCTGGAAGTTCAAGTTTTTCACAGATATACCCCTGTAGCTTGTTTTAAGTGTAGATTCACCATTTTAGCTCCATTTTAGCGTTCTTTATGTCCACGCGATCGCCTCGTAGCGTAGATTAGTTTTTCACCTTTGTTCTGTTAGTATTGTTTGATGATTGTTTCTTATTTAATCTTTTTTTATGCTTGTATATGAATGATGTGGTGCGTAGAGAGAGTCGTTCGAATGATCAGAAGATCATGTTGTGAAAGAATTTGAGCAGCAGCAGAGTCTTGTTGAAGGCAAGTCTCCCTTGATCCATACCCGTTTATCCTATATAACATGCTCTTAATTCATTGTATTTATTTTTATTGCTTGCATTAACCTTTACAGGTACCTACTAAGGATCATACCTAGGATTTTATGACCTTTGCCTTGTAACTGGGTTATTAAATTAATCTTTATAGTAGCTATTGCTTAGCATGCTTAACTGGGATGGTGTTAATCAACATTGTTAATATTTAATGCTCTTTGTTCCGTTATGTTATTTTAATTTCAAGACCACCTTTGATATGTTAATCGGAACATGGAGAACCACCCAGGAAAATAGTACAACCACAAGAACTAAACAGGCAATGGTCTTGGCCAAGTAATTAGGAACTTTAGCTTGGGGTGATCTTATCTGATAAGGACAAGGGATCGATGGTACTATGGGGTATAGACCTACCACAATGGGGGGTTGGGTGAGTTCTTTTGATGGTGGGGTATTGACCTGTTAGGGGGCTTCATACCTTGCTAACTGATCCGGACCTTGTGGGTCACAACTTGCTGGGGAACCTTTGTAAAGGCCTTGTAGCGTCCCTATACAACCACACCTCGGTAGTGTGGTATGGTGCCTTGCAAACACCACATGGTTGGGTTCCAAGTTCTTAGAAGCTTTTACGCTGCCTGTGGTGAAAGTGTACAACCTCTGCAGAGTGTAAAACTAATCGGTTAGCCGTGCTCACGGTCAAGAGCGCCATGGACCCTAACATGACTAAGTTATGGAACATGATGTTAAATCATTGCTTTATCTTTATTTATGATGTACATGCTTTATATTAAATGTGGGTTGGTATAAACTTGTACTTTATAGTAATTATGTTGCAAAAAAAAGTTGACCAACTAAAATGCTAATTTGCTTGAACCTTAGCCATCCACCATATGGTCGTGCATGTTATATGTTGATTTCCGCTTGCTGAGTACGGCACGTGCTCACGCTTGTCTATTCCTTGTATCTACAACGCTCAGATTGCTTCTCAAACTGGGAGAGATTTGAAGACTAACCTGGAAATTTCAAGGAGTTTTAGGCGTATGTGTCTTTAGTCAGCTGCCTGTGGAGGCGTCTCTATCCACTGCGAGAACTCGTCATTTATGTTCGTTTAAGACTTTTGGTCATGTAATAACTCTATATCCGCGTGGCACTTATTTTGGTATTCAATGAGTCATTACGTGTGTGTAACTTGATCCTGGCGTACATGTAATCAATGCATTCGGTTTTGAATTTAAAACTGGTTGTGACATCATCTCCAGGCCTTCATCCTCCTCCATACCTAATATGTATTAGTTTTCCTAGACTGTTTCCTGATCACCACCATCTCGTGGAGCTGCATTATCCACATCCCCCTCTGCATCCGGCAGAATTGTGTTACCTTGTACATTTGTGTCATCGTCAACCACTCTAAAGCTTCTCCATGATGGATCCACCTAGTGTAAGTGGTTGCCATCCCACTCACAATTAAGTGAACTCCAATTCACTCTATAGTCCCTGTAGAATTATTGAGGCTTCGACGACACATGCATAGTATTTCTATGTCATCAGCTTATCTTGTCCAAAGAAATACCAAGAAATCATGGACCCCTTTCTCATGATCGGTGGTAAAACTAGTACAACTGGTTATCCAGTATCTATCCATCTAGAAAGTTTTTGGCGAATCCAACTCAAAATTACTTACCACAAAACGAATCAAAAAGGAGAACATTCTGCCAAATGAAATTTTCGAGATTGAACACAAAATTACTTGCCAGATTGACATGCCGCTGCAACAAGTATCACCCATGTTGCACCCGAAGGAGTGAGCAGTCATTGGAAGTCGTGAATCACCACTGGAATGATCCATTTTGGTACCCTACTCGCCTCTCTGTTCTTCGTTTTCCCGTTTCGGGGTAGCGGGCTGCGGGAAAACTATTTTTGGCTACAATGCGGGCTTTTCTCCCACCAACTTATCAGAACAACCGCTCTGTGCTCTGGTTGGGGTGGAAAGTATTTGTAATTAAATTGACACAACCAAGAGGTGGTGCAATGGTAGATAGTGTTGTCTTGTTCCTATAGGTCTCTAGTTCGACAGTAGGAAACAAGGAGTTTCACGATCGTTACTCGGGAAGGTCCTTCCAGCAAAACATTAACAGAACGGACCAACAAAACATCAGCAAAATTAATTCAGAATGGCGAGTATGCTCAACTCAATTTAAAATAGATTAAACCAAAACAGCATAATAAGATGGAATCTCATAGCACTCATCACCACAAAGTTCACACCACCAAGTAGAAAACATCATAAGATGATGAGGTAGAAATATGTTTCTTATGATTGCTGGAACTTCTCCAGCTCACTTCTGGCCTCCTGCAGCTTCACACTTCATGTTACATTTTTTCAACTGGGATATTTTCTCCCGGGTAACTTGGTTAGCCTCTTCCATCAATTTGCAAGCCACTTACAACACATTAGTATGATCGTTCTATAACTCATTAAATTCTTTAAGTGCGGCATTCTCCCATTGTAACAATAGCAGAGACAAGTCATTCAGCTGATGTAACGATTGCTTATACAGGCCCTTGTATAATGCAGCCTCTTCCTCAGCAACAGTGGCTTGAAGCTTCTGCAGAAGCTAGTAGAATACAAGAACCTATAAATCCATCAAACGATGCAAATTGGAAACTAATTGAATCTAACACCTATGAGTTGTGCAAAGGATAAGAATCATGACAGGTACCAGATGCCCCTCACAGTCTGCAACTCAGAGATAGTCTCCTCAATCTATCAATCCATAAAACGATGCAAATTGAAAATATAAGGATCTATCAATCCTATTAATTGTTCACCTACAGAAAAATCTATAAAATGAGTGGCATGAAGAACATCCGGAAGCTACTAAAATATAAGAACCTATCATAAGATGATGTAAATTGAAAACTAACTGAATCTAACACCTATGAATTGTCTATAGCCTATCAGCTTCTAACAACAATCGAAGTGCAAATCTAAGAGTTCGATGATATATGAATCTAACAATCTCAATATCCCCAAACCTAGGAAGATAGGGGAGCATATAGCGGCTCAAACCAGAGAGAGGATTGACCTCGTCGTGCTGTTTCATCCTCTCGTTGCTTGGATATGGCAGCGCAACCATCTTCCTGTTGCCGCTAGGATCCACCATTGTTGGTGTTTTGGACCGGTGACCTACCAAGGGGAGTACCCGAGGTAGATGAATGTGGCCTCACCGAGATTGGTAACTCGAAGGAAGAGACATGTGGCACAAAATTTTGACAGGTTCAGGCTGCGATGTGCGTAATACCCTACGTTCTGTATGCTGTGTAGCTCTGGATTGATTGGGTGTGTTTACAAGATGATGCAGATGATGAGAGAGGGGTCCCTGCCTCGCCTCATATAGCCTGGGAGGCAGGGTTACAAGTCGGTTTAAGGAGAGAGTACTAGTCGTGTACGTCTAGGAGTTCTTTACATGGATCCAGACATGCACAACTTCCTATCTGAGTACTCCTCCATCGTAGTCCTTGCTCTCAACGCCATCAGGTGCCGTGTATCACATGTCGAGTAGTCCTAGGGGCCCACCGAGTAGTCGAGTAGTCGAGAAGGATAGTTTCAAGTAGTCTTGATGGCCTTGACGAGTTGTTCCCAAGTGTCCTCGAGTTCTACAAGCCAAAATTCCTCAAGAGTACCTGAAGCATCCCAAGGCTGGAAGGTACTCCAGCTGATTCTCGAGTAGTCTTGAAGTCTTATCGAGTAGTTCCCAAGCATCCTCGAGTTCTTCTCTTGACGGTCTTCAATAGTACTCGCGTTGTCTTGACGAAGGAACCATATGTAAAATGTGATTCGAAGAATCGCATTCCACATGGAATGTAGCCCCCGAGCCTTAGGTTGAATCATAGATTCAAGCTGAGAGTCAATCTGAAGTTCTACCAATCTTATCCCGTAAAATCTGGAGAAAAAACTGAAGGACATGTGGCACGGAGCCCCCGAGCCTTGAGTCGAGTACTTCCTCTCGAATTAAAGGGTCATCTTGATTGTAGAATGTGTCCTGAGTGGGTCTTGACTCTTGTAGTAACCCACAGTATCCAACTAACGTAGCCGAGCCCCCAAGGTGAGGAGCGTCGAGTACTAGGAGATGAAGAGTCGGGTTGTCGTCGTAGAGTCACCCGCCTAGCGCTTATCCGCTCGGTCAGTGTATTGCCGCCTGTTAGGTTACAAATAAGAGATGAGGCCCTTAGGGTTTTTCATTCCCCTCAGTAGCAGCCACTTGAATAGATCTGCTCCTCAGTCCTCTCTTGCACTGCTTCTGCTGCTGCCGCCACTGCGTGATAGAAAAGATCTAGGCGCACCGCCGCCCATCACCACCAGTGTAGCCCCCGAGCGAATACGAGTGAAGAAACCTTGCACTTGGAGGATGAAGGAATCCCCGTCCAAGAGCTCGAAGACCGGTGCGGGGAAGAAGAGGGCCTGTAGTGAAGCGGAGGGGTCTGCCCCAGAGTTGTCGCCGCCGTCTATCCCGCATCCCAACCGGGCCAAGGAATGGAAAAAGGCCAAGTTGAAGGCTAAAGATCTGCTTGCCATGTTCAACAGTGGGTTTCTGCGAGAAAAAGAGATGGATCTGTGGTGCGCCGCCACTGGCAACCCTTATCCAATAGAGAAAAATCCAGATGAGATTCCAATCTTCGCCCGATTCGTGGAGCGTGGACTGGCGCTCCCCGCCAGTGATTTCTTCAAAGGTCTTCTCAGGTGCTACGGTATTTTCCACATCTCCGTCTTTGTACGTTTGTGTGAGGTGTTTGTGGGAATCAGGCCCCATTGGGTTCTGTTCTGAAAGTTCTTCCGGGTGAAGCCACAACCGAGCACCAATGACCCGCGAGTAGTAGAAGGAGCTGGCATTAAGATGCTCGGAGATGCGGATAGAATTGAACCAGGACTAGAAGGCGAAGTGGTTCTACATTAGCAACCACCATCGGAGCTGTCGAAGCCCAGCGGGAAGCAACCGAAGCATAGGCCGTGCTGGAACACGAAGCCAACAATGGAAAAGGGTATCTAACTATCCGAGCTAACGAAGAAGATCAAGGCCATTAGGGAGGCCAGGCTGCGGGCCGAACACATGGCCTTCAGCTTCGTGAAGAGGAGGATGCAGCCGCTGATGGCTCGTGACACCCTTGGGTACCAGTACACGAGCGACGAGGACACGTCGAGGATGCCCGGCATCGAAGTCGATGATGATGATATTGTCGAGAGGTCGGGCAAGATATTCAAGGACATGCCACTGTACACGCCTTTTCCAGTCCCCGAGTACTCCGCAGCACATCAGCCAAGCAAGGTCAGTAGTCGTGGCCGAAGCCTCGTACTGATTTGCATGCTATAGTCGTACTCACATGTATTGTTTACTGCAGGATGACGTCGCCATGTTCATCTCCGGTTCGCCCTCCCTCTGCAACCTGAAGATGTGCCGAGAGAAGGGAAGGGCAAGGCGAAGGAGCACCATGAGGTCGGTGAGGGTGACGACACCGTCACCATTGAAGACACCTCAGACGACGAGGATGGGGAAACGCTCCAGGAGTGATTTCAACTACGATCTAGGTTCAGCCACCCTAGAAGGGAAGCGAGTCGAGTTAGGCGACGCAGCGTGAGTTGTCATCTGCCAGGTCTGCAAGCTTGCGATGTAGTGGGGCATCCTCACACGATGGCTCAATAGCCAGCTCGCATGCGGTGACCCAATGGGACGTCGAGTTCGAGTTGCAGGTGGATCCAAACTCGGCGTCGGCGTATTACTTGTAGGGCAAAATTTCTCCCAATTTTTCGGCGAGGGTGCCCGTGGTCACTTCGGAAAGTGTCACAAGTCCAGTCTTCGCGTTGCGCATCATGGTGAGGCGACGTTGGATGGAGCCAGTGCCGTCCGCAGTGCAGACCCAGGAGTCGAAAACGAAGGTGTCGCCGCGGTTGAAGGCGACGGTTGGTTTGATGAGGATTGAAGCCGTCATGTTCGCCATGAGATCTTCGGCGAGATCCCCTACCTCGCGCGCCAGCTGTCGGTGTTTTAGACCGGCAACTTACCAAAGGGAGTACCTGTGACAACCCGCCCAGGAAAATACGGTACTACCGCCTAAGACCAATCCACTTTCGTCGTTAAGCAATAGTAAAGTATCATCCTGTCGTTGGTTGCCGGGTTAACGCCCGTTAAATCACTTGGACATCGAACAGAGGATCGACACATGCATTAAAACTCACGCGAAGGCGAGTCCAGAGTACAACATGAGTTAAACATTTTATTACAAACCATTGTTCCTGACATGGAGGAAAGATCCGGAGTTCGAAAACAGCGGAAATAAAATAACTAGCGCAACGGTAAACATCACAGGAGGCCATCTGTGATGTCATCACTTGTCGTCACCCTTCCGGTCAATCACACCTGCATCAACAATTTTAAAGCAAGGCTGAGTATAATAATACTCAGCAAGACCTAACCATCGGGTGATAACTACATCACCAAACTCTAGACATGAAAGGCTTTTGGCCGGTGGAGCTTCTTTTGCTGAACAGCTACTAAGAGTAGATCCTTACTTTCAATATTTTAGCACAAGTTCTAGTTGATTACCATTTCTACATGTGCCATCTAATTCAATCAAGAATTGGACAAGCAATTAATTCATACAACAATATTTCTCGAGTTCCATCATTATGGGATATCATGGCCAGTTGATTAAGCAGTCTCGGATAACGGTGAGAGGCCGACAATCGCTTCATTTAAACCTTGCAAGGTAAACCCAAACACACGGTAGGCTGCCCCCGTAAGGACAACTTTCCCATACTGTTTGCAAAAGTCCTTGGGTTGGGAGCAAGCCTACAGTCCTGGGTGCAAGGTTAGATAGTATACCCCGCAAAGTATCCAGTCTCACACAATACACCCCCCTTCCCGGTAGCTAGCCGGTAAGGCGATTACTCAAGAGTGGTAGGGAAGAGTTCCCGTGCTGTCTCATTAAGGTACTAGGCTTACCGGTCCCATTCCCGTCAAATGTTTAGTACGTTCAAAAGCTTAGCCCACGAAAGCAACTGGACCGGAGCCCAATCCCATGCTCTTGCCACAGGAGCAATCCATTTATAAAGATCTTATGATTCCAACATAAGAACCTATTCTCGCGAGTGACGAACATCACTCGACTTCTATCGGTCCTATAGCATAGCAGCTATCGACCTAGCACACTAGTGATAGAGCATAGGTACCTAGGGATCATGCATCTAGGGTTTCAAATCATCTCCTGAAACGTAAATGCACAATCGTAGCAAACATAATTGCATAATTTTAAAAGACGGGGTTAATGATCCGGGGCTTGCCTTCGCTAGCAAGGTTGGCCTTGGGCCCTTCTGGACTTGGGTCCAGGTCTTGAGCTACGTCCATGCACGGCAGCTCTTTGTCGGCACCTTCGTTTCCTCCTTCCGGCACGAACGTTCGTCTATCGTCGGAAAGATCTACACGAAGATGCAAATGCCAGATTTATTTGACGATTTTTAATTTAATTGACCACAAACCATAAATGACAACCATGGGGTGTATTAGTTGGACACATTCACCTAGATAAGAATACATTTAGCCTACTCTTCCAAAAAAGAACAATTTGCAACTCTTTATTAAAAATTCTTTTTGATGGTGATTGTGTACATATATATATATATAAACACTTTAATGCAACTTCACAAACAGCATTGGGTGGGTACATTTAACCTTTTAACATGATTTGCACCCACACACAAGATTAGTAAGGATGGTTTGGTGATTTTTCCCATTTAATGACTATTAAGCCCTTAATGACTTACATAGCTTTTATTCATGGAATTAATTAATAAAATTCATTGGAAGGGTGTGTTATACTCTAAATACCTATAACAAGCTACTGGACACACATGCATGCCTTGGATAGCTAGAAATTAATTATTTTCGAAAATAACAAAGGCTAGCTAGTTGGATAAGGTAAATGCACACAAAAATAAATACTGAACAAAATGATCCAAACTTTCTCACACATATTATATGGTCCAAAACTAGCCTAGTGGTGCAGCACATACACCTAAAACTATTATGAATCTTGAGTTATGTATTTTCAAAGAAATTCAAGCATAGTTCAAGAATAAATATTTCTGTTAATTATAAAATTGTGATTAATTCACCAAAGGTGTGTTTTGGAAACAAAAGACAGTGTGCAAAAGTTGGTTGCAAAAACCTAATTAATTGTAGTTATAAAAATCATTTATGCAGATCTGGCAGAAATGGAAAAACATTTTTATAAAAAGATTTACATCATAACTTTGTGCAATTTTTGGCATAGGAGCTAGTCATGACCTAACACACAACATATCCAAATATTAGCTACAGAGGAATATAGAATTTGAGACATTTGAAGGACCGATTAGGCGACCAGAGAGGGGGGGAGTGAATGGGAGCCGATAAAAATTCTTCTCGAGGGAGATTGAAACTCCAACAAGACGAACTAGCTCGGTCGAACCCCCGAAATCACACGCTCCGCACTACAACCTCCCGTTTGCCAAAACCACGTAGCCACTGGAGTGCTACTGGTCCTAGGAGCAAACTCTACCAAAGCAACCACAACACACACGCAAAGACCGACGGCGGAAACAACTCGAAAGCCGGCTAACCGGAGGGGGCGGTTAGACCGGTATAGGGGGCGGTTAGACCGCCTCCACCCGGCAACCAAGAAATCCTCCGAAACGCCTCTTCCAAGCACCAAAACTCACCCCGGCTTCACCAACAAAGATCTCTCGGTCAAGGCCATACTAGCTACCGAGAAAATCTTGGCGAAAACCAAAACTTCACCCAAGAGCCTAGGGGCGGTTAGACCGGCTACCGGGGGCGGTCTAACCTCCCGTACCCGAAGCAACGAACTCCAAACAAGAACTCCTAGCAAACCACACTAAAACGAGCCAAGATTTCACCGAACGCTCCTCGATCAAGGTGAACAAACTCACGAGAGAAAGGTCCAAAGCAAAATCAAACTTTCTTCGGAAAGGCCTAGGGCGGTTAAACCCGGTGCCGGGGGCGGTTAGACCTCCCTCCCCCGAGCACAAAGATCCGAGTGAAAACCCAAGCAAACGGACTCGAAACGCTCCAAGATCTCAACCATACAATCCCCTGGTCAAGGCCAACATGCTACCAGAAGATCTCAGCCAAAATCAAAAATTTCTCCGGACGAGCCCGGGGCGGTTAGACCGCCCCTCCTACGCGGTTAGACCGCCCTCCCCAGACAGAACGGGAAAATGGGGAACCGCGGGTCAACCCTCAACTTTGCATCACCCGATCTCCCGATTCACCCAACGGATTGCAGCGAAACTTTGGGGATGCACGGGTCACCTCATGTACGACCTCTCCCTCAAAGGAATTGCACCGAAACGCTCTCAATCATGGGGAATCGCAAATCTCGTGACCAAACCTCAAGAACTCGAGTTCCAACGAAAAACCACCAAATCGAGTCCGATTCAAAGGGGATTTGGGGGCAAAGTCACCAGCCAAAGAGGCACAAGAACCTCATACGTGACACCCACCAAAAACCCCAAGAAATCGTCCTCAAAACACCGCCAAAAAGAGCTCCGAAAATCAACACCAAAGAGACGGGGAAAACCACCATGATGAGCAACGCCAAACCTTCTATACATGCCATGAATGGTTCGTACAAGGTCTAGCTTGCCACCCAAACATCCATCCCTCTCTCTAGATCTCACATGAAGCTCTCAAGCTAGCCTTCTAAAATCCTAAGGAAAATATAGAACGAAAATGGAAAAACCAAATGAGCTAGGGTTCCAAGAGTTGGTCGCCATCCACCCCTCTAATGAGTATATATGGAGGCACCCAAAAGACTAAACTACCCTTCACTAATAACTAGGGATACATGCCCCTCAAGGGCGGATTTGGAATTCTTGATGTCTTCACCATCGGACGGATGCCCGGCGACCGCACCCCGCGTAGCCTCGACGCACGCCTTGCGATCCCGACGCGTGTCCTCCGCTTCGAAGCTTCTCGGCGCCGGCGGCCGGGCGGTCGACCGCCCCCACGGGCGGTTAGGACCGGCCCAGTGGATCCGACCGGCCCCAGGCGGTCTGACCGCCCCTCCTGGGCGGTTGAACCGGCCTGGGTGGCCGCACCTCCTCGTAGAGTCTTCGGCCTCGGTTTTGTGGCTCAACCGAGTAACCCGGTGGTTTTACGGTGAACCACCGCAAACCCCGCGAACTCGGTGTAGCCTCCGCCAATCTCCACTCATGACTCGGCTCCCACGTAGTCCCGGCTCGACCTTGGTTTTGAGGCTCTACCAAGAAACCGTCCACGACTTCATCTTGTTGTTCATGCCACCATGCGGCCCGCACTTGACCCCCGCCGGCCACCGGGTCCCTCGAACGAAGCCTACTTGTCTTCTCCACACCTGGAGGCCTCACCGGCAACGACCTTTCGCGCTTGTTCTTCACCTGCACCAACACGAGTCAAGCCGCAACCTGCACCTGCAATACTTAGCCAAGAATCAGTCCACACAACGTTGTCAATCACTCATCACACAAGGAAGCGACCATCCACCGGTTCTCGAACCACACATGGTCCTCAATCTCCCCCTTGATGAGTGCATTGACAACACACATGATTTGTAACCAAAGATAAAAAGAAAAGAAAAGAAACTACTAAAAGAAAAACTCCAACAAGTGATCAAAAGCCAAGGAAAGGCAAAGAACAAGATCACTTGAAGAGAACAAGTCTCGGACCCCTTAGGCAAGGGCAACGGCTCAACACATCCGAGACAAAACCATGCTCAAACAAAGAGCGCAAACCACCGAACCAAAGCTCGAACACCACAAAGAGCTCCCCCTACACATATGCAAACTCCCCCTGAACCAATGCATGCAAGAAGGTCACTTGGAAATGCATGACAAAGAGCAAACCAAGCTCACACTCGCATAGGGCGGTTAAAGCGCTCGCACGGGGCGGTTAAACCGCCCCTGGTCATGTGACCGCCCCCCTGGGAGGTTAGACCGCCCCATGTGACCGCCCTGCAAAAACTTCTCTCGAAAATTGCCGAACCACTTTGGACACCTTCCATTAGCTCCCAGGTGCCCAAATCATGCACAAACTTCTCCCCCTTGTTGACAATGCATGAATCAAGGCAAAATGCGAAAAGTTTCAACATATAGCTTCTCAAATATACAAAATTCATCACAAGGAGCTACACAAGTCCAAATGAGCAAGTTAGATACTCGACAGGTTCGTAATGACCTTAACTACATGATCACCAAGTTTCACAATCATTGGACAAGGCTAAAAAGGAATTGAGTAATTTTGCGAAAAGTTACTCTCTCACAAGCAAATACCTAAACATGATCAAAACATATCAAAATGGCAAAGCCACTCAAACTTCATGCTAGGACAGCCATTCTAATCATAAGACCATCATAAACACCCAAAAGCACCTCATGTCATGTCAAAGCCACCGAGCCATGTGCCTACTTCTATGTATGAGACTTCTCATTGGTAGGCATCATGCAACGGTTTAGCACCCATAGCAAATTAAATTCAAGACATATGACATGGGAGCACATTTTCCAAGCATTTTTCATTTCATTTTCAGATTTATGATTGGTACATGAAATGTCTTTGCGACAAAAAGGAACTTATGCTCCTCCACAAGATTAAGCAAGAGGGCTAAACATTCATGATGGCAAATGAGCCTTTGGCCCCAAATGATCAATAAACTAGCTATCCAACCACAAAGTAAGCATAGCAAAGCCACTAAAATATGTCAAGATCATATATAGGCATTTACGCATGAGAGAGCATGTATATGACATTTTTCAAAAATTAGCCATCAACCATGGATCATTCAACAAGATCATCAAGAGCTAAGCCAAACTAACCATAGCATACCAAACAAGCTCACAAGAACATATATAGCGACCCATGGTGAACAAAGTATATAGGAGAAGCTTTTCCTATCCGATGCATATGATACAAAATGCATGCAATCTAAGATACAAGGATGCCTATACATCATGTTACATATGCAATGCCAAAAGCAAGAAATGCACAAAGGAAAGCTATACATATGCTACACAAGGAGCTTCACCACCAACTTAGGAAACCAACCACACACACAAAGCTCACAAAAGACCGGCTCCTCGAGGGGAGGCAAAAAGGGCTCGACACCACCGGCAAAAGAGCAAAGGAGCACAAAACTCACAAGCTCCCCCTAAACACATGCACTAGGGCCAAAGAGCATACAAAGCTCACCCTACACACATGATATAGAGAAGGAGCAAAACACACCAAGTGGCTTGACCAAGGCCACACACTCGAAGTTCACAAAGCACTTACCTTTATCATTTCTTCACAATTCACTCATCCTTGTCCACCATCCCCGAAAGTGATGCACCTACATGTCACCACCGGGGTATGAGGCCGAAGAACCACCCCCGATATCAACCAAATGTTCTCCGGGCCTCCCACCTGCAACTCAAAACCAAGAGCGAGAACCAAGCAAATGACTCAACACCGGGGTTAGTCCCAAAAGTGTGAAACCAGTGTCGGGCCATTTCCTCAAAAGTAGGGTTAGCAACATTCATCCTACCCTGCCTATCAATACAGCGATCCATCCTGTCAAACCTATCAAACCTGAAACCACCATGGGAACACCACTCCCGTCTCACTGGAGGAGTACGAGTACCACGAAAAGGAAGGCATGGTCCGTAGCCCCTCTGAGACTCAAAGTTGCGACGTCTCCCAAACTCGTATTGATCACGAGGTAGAGAACGTCCAGCAAACTCAACACCACCAGACTCAAAGTGTCTACCATCTGGACCATAACCAAGGGAACTGAAACCATCAACATCACGACCTCGGAAACGAACCGCCGGGAAATGCGGGGGCGGTCCGACCGCCTAGCCGGGCCGGCCCGACCGCCCTTCCCCGGGCGGGGCCGGTCGACCGCCAAGCCGGGCCGGTCGGCCCGCCCTCTCCAGACCACCACTGCGGCTACGGGATTTCTCATATCCCCATGCCGGATCCTTACGCACAAAGCCCTTTCCCTTACGTAGTGGCATACGAGGCTCAGGCACACCATGAGAAGGGTGGTACCTGTCCTTGTTCGCCCACTCCTTAGCCATTCTCGCCTCTCTCTTTCTCTTATAGCAAAACTCTCTCTTGTGACCATCCTTCCCACAAAACTCACAATGGAAAAGAATTGGTTTGGGCTTAGGCTTGGGGAAATGCTCTCCACTTGGTTTCTCACTAGGCTGTTCACTTGCCTTCTCACTCGGTTTTTCTCTCGGTTGGTTTGGCTTGGATGCAAACTTGTCTTTGGGTGTGGTTTTGGTGGAACTGAAACATTCCCAAATTTCCTTTCTCTCTCACCACTGCCCTCACCAACCTCATCCAATCCCAAAGCCCAACCATCAAAGCGCTTACAACTAGCAATCATCATACCAAGCTGAGGTTCTTGACTCGACAACCAACTCAGCGCTTCACGCAACTTATCATTCTCATCTTGCAAGCGACCAACACATTTTGCAAGATCCAAATTCTTCATAGCATGCAACTCACATGTAGAACAAGAAGTAGGAATAGGCACTTTCAAATCAGCCTCTAGCGAACCTATGCGAGAACGAAGCTCAACAATTTTCTCATGCAAACCAGGGCAAGAAGTGCAAGCACCAAGCAAAGTGGGTCTAGATTGTAGCTCGCCCAATTCAACCCTAAGCACATCTAGTTCCTCACACTTGGAGGCATACTTCTCCCTAAGATCGACCAAGTCGGCTAGGAAAGCAGAGCAATCAAGACAATCATTTTCATCGAAACAACGGGGCTAGCCTTAAGAGAATCAATTTCATGCTTGCTATCAAGAACCCGTGTTTCTAGCTCGCCCACTCTAGTCCTAGCATCCTCGAGCAAAGATCTAAGCTCCTTCCTAAGCTTCTTAGCCTCTCTAAGCATGTGATCGCGATTATCAAGCAAGTCAACCAACTCCTCATTCTCCTTGCGCAAAGAAGAGAGCTCATCACATACCTCATCCTCGGAATCCAAGTCCGAGGCGTCCTTCTGGCTTCTCTTGCTACTCGAACTGCGAGCCATGCCGCAGAAGTCGTCCCTGAGGCTTAGGCCCGTCACACAAAGGTCGTTGAGATACTTGCCAAGGTTCTTCTTCTTCTTCCTCTTCTTCTCATCCTCTTCGTCTTCATCACTCGAGCTTGAAGACGTGTCCTCGAATCGACTCGATGTCGCTTGATCTCTTCATCTTCTCTCGAGACCGTGCCTTCTTCCCATGTCCATGGTCCTTCTTCTTGGACTTCTTCCTCTTGTCCTTGAACTTGTGCTTGTCGTGGTTGTTCACCTTCGGACACTCGGCGAAATAGTGTCCGGTCTTGCCGCACTTGAAGCATGTCCTCGTGTTCCTCCTCATGTTCACGCGGTTCTCGTGCAGCCTCTCGAACCGCCTCGTCAGGAGCGCCAGCTCGTCCTCTCCAAGCACGTCGAACTCCTCATCTGGCATAGACATCAAAGAGGACAAAGAAAACATCCCGGTGGATGGGTTAGTGTTAGCCTTTCCTTTCAAACCACCAACGAGGGCAAGACTATGGGAATCAGTCGGTCCCTCGAGCTTGGCGATCATGCCCCTATCCACCTCGGCCCGACTTGAGCTTCGAGAACAGCTCGTTCACCGTCAGAGTGTCATACTTCTCTGACTCGACAATGGCCTCGAACTTTCCGCCCCATATCGTACGATCCAAAGAGTGTAAGAGCTTGACCGCTCTATCATGATCATCGTACGGGAGCACGTCCACATTGGCCCTCATGTTGTTCACCACCACCGTGAACCTCTCGAAACAAGGCATCGATGGACTCACCGGGGGAGATGAGTGAAGTTCTCGTACTCTCTCCGTAGGTCGCATACATCCGTGCTCGAACACGGGCGTTGCCAACATGAGCCTCCTTCAACACCGCCCAAATCCTACAAGCCAATTGCTCGGTGTGCACCCGATCGAACTCGGCCGACACAAAGCACGAAACAAGTAGTCGACCGCCTTATTGTTGGCGTCGAATCCGTCCCTCGACCCCGGAGCAAGGAAATCCATCGGCCGGACATAGCCCGTGTCCACCGTGACATCCCAAAGCGGCCGACCCTTTCCGCGGAGGAACGCACCCATCCGCTTGCTCCACATCTGGTAGTTCTTGCCATCGAAGTGTGGAGGACCCGAACCCCGTTCCTGGTACGCCATCCTTGGATCTTAGACTGGTTAGAGTCAACAAAGACCCGAACCGGCTCTGATACCACTTGAAGGACCGATTAGGCGACCGAGAGGGGGGGGAGTGAATGGGAGCCGATAAAAATTCTTCTCGAGGGAGATTGAAACTCCAACAAGACGAACTAGCTCGGTCGAACCCCCCGAAATCACACGCTCCGCACTACAACCTCCCGTTTGCCAAAACCACGTAGCCACCGGAGTGCTACCGGTCCTAGGAGCAAACTCTACCAAGCAACCACAACACACACGCAGCACCGACAGCGGAAACAACTCGAAAGCCGGCTAACCAGAGGGGGCGGTTAGACCGGGTATAGGGGGCGGTTAGACCGCCTCCACCTGGCAACCAAGAAATCCTCCGAAACGCCTCTTCCAAGCACCAAAACTCACCCCGGCTTCACCAACAAAGATCTCTGGTCAAGGCCATACTAGCTACCAGAAAATCTTGGCGAAAACCAAAACTTCACCCAAGAGCCTAGGGGCGGTTAGACCGGCTACCAGGGGCGGTCTAACCTCCCGTACCCGAAGCAACGAACTCCAAACAAGAACTCCTAGCAAACCACACTAAAACGAGCCAAGATTTCACCAGAACGCTCCTCTGATCAAGGTGAACAAACTCACAGAGAAAGGTCCAGCAAAATCAAACTTTCTTCGGAAAGGCCTAGGGCGGTTAAACCTGGTGCCGGGGGCGGTTAGACCTCCCTCCCCCGAGCACAAAGATCCGAGTGAAAACCCAAGCAAACGGACTCGAAACGCTCCAAGATCTCAACCATACAATCCCCTGGTCAAGGCCAACATGCTACCGGAAGATCTCAGCCAAAATCAAAAATTTCTCCGGACGAGCCCGGGGCGGTTAGACCGCCCCTCCTACGCGGTTAGACCGCCCTCCCCGGACGTAACGGGAAAATGGGGAACCGCGGGTCAACCCTCAACTTTGCATCACCCGATCTCCCGATTCACCCAACGGATTGCAGCGAAACTTTGGGGATGCCTGGGTCACCTCATGTACGACCTCTCCCTCAAAGGAATTGCACCGAAACGCTCTCAATCATGGGGAATCGCAAATCTCGTGACCAAACCTCAAGAACTCGAGTTCCAACGAAAAACCACCAAATCGAGTCCGATTCAAAGGGGATTTGGGGGCAAAGTCACCAGCCAAAGAGGCACAAGAACCTCATACGTGACACCCACCAAAAACCCCAAGAAATCGTCCTCAAAACACCGCCAAAAAGAGCTCCGAAAATCAACACCAAAGAGACGGGAAAACCACCATGATGAGCAACGCCAAACCTTCTATACATGCCATGAATGGTTCGTACAAGGTCTAGCTTGCCACCCAAACATCCATCCCTCTCTCTAGATCTCACATGAAGCTCTCAAGCTAGCCTTCTAAAATCCTAAGGAAAATAGAGAACGAAAATGGAAAAACCAAATGAGCTAGGGTTCCAAGAGTTGGCTGCCATCCACCCCTCTAATGAGTATATATGGAGGCACCCAAAAGACTAAACTACCCTTCACTAATAACTAGGGATACATGCCCCTCAAGGGCGGATTTGGAATTCTTGATGTCTTCACCATCGGACGGATGCCCGGCGACCGCACCCTGTGTAGCCTCGATGCACGCCTTGCGATCCCGACGCGTGTCCTCCGCTTCGAAGCTTCTCGGCGCCGGCGGCCGGGCGGTCGGGGACCGCCCCCCCGGGCGGTTAGGACCGGCCCGGTGGATCCGATCGGCCCCGGGCGGTCCGACCGCCCCTCCCGGGCGGTTGAACCGGCCCGGGTGGCCGCACCTCCTCGTAGAGTCTTCGGCCTCGGTTTTGTGGCTCAACCGAGTAACCCGGTGGTTTTCTCGGTGAACCACCGCAAACCCCCGCGAACTCGGTGTAGCCTCCGCCAATCTCCACTCATGACTCGGCTCCCACGTAGTCCCGGCTCGACCTTGGTTTTGAGGCTCTACCAAGAAACCGTCCACGACTTCATCTTGCCGTTCATGCCACCATGCGGCCCGCACTTGACCCCCGCCGGCCACCGGTCCCTCGAACGAAGCCTACTTGTCTTCTCCACACCGGAGGCCTCACCGGCAACGACCTTTCGCGCTTGTTCTTCACCTGCACCAACACGAGTCAAGCCGCAACCTGCACCTGCAATACTTAGCCAAGAATCAGTCCACACAACGTTGTCAATCACTCATCACACAAGGAAGCGACCATCCACCGGTTCTCGAACCACACATGGTCCTCAACATTGCAGATCTAGGGTTTTGACATTTGTATTTTTCATGCAAAACTAACAGGAATTAGCTCAGGCAAGAATAACAAAAGTTGTAGGATATCTCACCACGAATCCAAAAAAATTGGTTTTGCATTTTTCGATTGTTCTACGATTTTCTACACAATTTACAAGAAACAGGGAAATTACATCACTATTGGAGTTACCCTTTTGTAGGGAAGCCCTCGGAAGGAATCTTTCCTTTGCAATGTGGCCCCTGGGCGGTCGGCCGGTGCGGGCTGCTCGATTCCGGTGAGCTCGCCGCCGGGCTTGGCCGGGGAAGGGCTGGGGAGGGTCCTACGGGCCACTAGGGGTTCATATGGGGGGTCGGACGGTGGAGAAAGGGCGGCCGGGAGCGGGCGCACCGGCGGCCGGGGAGGGGCGGCCGCCGCGGCCGCCCCCGCCTCCGGCGAGGGGCGGCTCGGTCGGCTTGGTGAGCGGGATGGCAAGCTATGGTAGGTGCGAGGGGAGGTGGAGGAACGTCGTTTGGTGCTCGCGGCCGGCCCGCAAACGGAACCTCGCGGCGGCCGCCGGTGGAGCCGGCGGACGACACGGCCGCCGGGTGGTTCCGTGCGCGGGGGGGGGGGGGCAACGACTCCTTTTAAGGCGACCGACACGCCTGCCTGTGACCGTTGGACCGAGGACGTTGCCCCTAGGTACACGCGCCCGGCCTTGGTAGGAACGCGCGGCGGGTACGGGATGTATGGTGGCACGGAACACCCCGCGTCCTCGGCATGCGCGCGGGCCTGGGAAGGTGGGCTGCGTTGGGAAGGCGCGACAGACCTCGGGAACACGCGCGCAGCGAGACCGGACGCCGAGGCGGCGGCGGCCGAGGCGCGCGCGGCGCGCTATCCGGCGCGGCGTCGCGGCGCGGCCTTGCTCTGGCACTTCACGTTTGGGACTGAACCACTTCGAGCACAATTTTCTCCCACAACTTGAATACAAGTGCACAAAACAATGAATAGGAAAGTTGTAGATCTAACTACCCCCTACAACTTTCACAAAGGCTCTAGGGTGTTTTTCTCAACGGATTTTGCAGGAACGTCGTGCCAACTTTGAATGTCGGCCTGTCACTGTGAACAGGAGGTACTGTCAGTCGATCAAGTTTTTCACCAATTTCCACTCAAAATTTGAAATGCCAATCTTCATGAAAGTTGTGTCCCTCAACAAGATGGACAACTTTCATAAAGGTAGATTTTGAAGTGTTTAGGTGAATTTTGGAGAATGCGGCAAAAGTTCCGGACGACATTCGCTGACGTCACTGGTTAAGTCAGGTTTGACCGTGTCTTTGACCAAGGGTCGACCTCGGGTGTGTGTAGACTTGGTCAAGGGGTTCATTGGGGTTCATTAACGAGGTTTCGAGGTGATGACCCAGGTTGACCTCGGTTTGTCTGATGTTCGGCCGGTTTGACTTGGCTGATCCGGTCATTAGCATTAATGACGGTAATTAAAAACCTGGGGCGTCACAGCCTACCCCCCTTAAAAAGAATCTCATCCCGTGATTCGAAATCACAAGAGGAGGTGGGGAAAAGTTCGTGCATAGAGGCGTTACCCATTGAGTTGAGCCGGTCTGGCTTTCCTTGAAAAATCGGGTTCTCACCGTGAGCACACTTAGCTGCTCCGAGGTTCTGATACTGATGTTGGCGATTTGGGAAATTATGTCTGTAATGCCTGGGTTGTCTATAATTGTGGCACAAACACAGTGGAAACTCTCCCGGCTTGGAGATTTGTTGCTGGGCTTTCTTGATAAGACAGAGCCTCTTCCTCTCCTTTTTTCTTTTTAACTTCATGGCTCGCAAAGGTGTTTTACCAACAGGGAGTTGAGTAGCCTTGCTGGTGTCACATCTTTGTTTGCTCTCACGCGGACGAGTTTCCTTACAGGTAATTTCCCACTCACTTACATCTATCTCGGATAAGAATCGTTTGTTGCCTCGATTTGCCTTCTCTTATATTCTAAGATCCATTGGTAGTCGTGAAGGTGGTAATATGGAGTCGGAGGCTTGGGGTTGGTCTCGGTTAACATACTCCTCCAACAAATTGAACAAACGGGCTTGTTCGACCATAGAGGTAGATAAGGGCTGAGAGAGATTGTCTGCCAAACTATTCTGATATGGTTTCCCATAACGTCCTTGGATGATATCGTATACCATCTGGTTCAGCATGGAATTCTTCCCTTCTAACAGTTGAGTTGCGCCGACAATGGCGTTTATGTCACTCTGGGTAGGTACTTCAGGCGAACAGGGATTGGAAGATTGGGTCTTCTGTCGCATCGGGGGCATTAGTGGAGTTGTTGAGCCATTTGCTATTGTGCCTGCAAGAGCTGTCACAACACCTCGGTATGCACTGCTACGAAAGCTTCGGTCATCGTCGTGGGCTGTGGTAGCGTAAGATCAGCACTACCCGATGCATCAAAACCATTGGGGTTACTTCGCACCGGTCTGAACATCTGAAAATTAGATCCCTAATTAATACATGTTGAGAATCTCACTCAAAAACTCATAATTCGAACATACTCTACGGGACTCATTCACGATAAGTAATGAGAACCGGACATCAAAAATCACAAAAACAATTCTGTAAAGCTCTGTCTACACGTCCCATAGTCGGGAATGCAGATGGAACAAAGGTGCAAGGTGCGTTTCCTACTCTCTCATCGCCGTTCATGAGGAAGCGGGCGATGGATGTGCACATGTACGGCTAATAACAAACAGATTCCGCCTACGATACAGGAATACATCCCTATCAACATCCAGCGAAATGACTCGAGCTCTTCCAAAGACGGAGTCATTGGTGGCAGCTTGGCTTGAATTCTTTCGTTCAGTCTACTCTGAGCTTCTCCTCGACATCCGGGACGAATACGGAAGAACAGCTTGCTCGGCGAGGAACGGAATAGATGGAAGAGATGGCTAGTGCCAAAGTGGCCAAGGCTAGCTAGAGTAGGAACAAGAATAGTGATAATGCCGAGCTCGGATGGAAATGGAGCATTCGCCATCGGCGGTTCCGGGTAAAGGGTTCCATTTTATAACCGCTGCAGGGCTGTAACGGTCAGTTGACCCAGCCGGGTATCTGGTGTAGACAACACGGAGCTCGACAATGGTCAGCCCGTGCGGTCTCAGCATCGTGAATACGGTTGCGGAAAAAGATGGCGGCATGACGTCATGGCGTCGCATGGTCGTGACACTGATGACGATGGGGCTCAACGGTCTAAAGACTCGACCGTGATGGGGAGCAAAACGAGAAAAGCTCAGTGTACAAAGCTTTACGTTTGTGATAGCATCAAAGAGAAGCGTGGCAAAAGCTTCGATCGATCCTGGGTTGACTTCCTTGCTCGATTCTGAGTATTTGAAGGTTATGAGCACGGACCAAGAACGAATACACGATGGATGATTTCTCCATTTTGACTATTCGAGAACCTTGACTGCTCAAGAGAATTTCTATTTCTACTTCTCCCACTTGGCTAGCAGGAAGAGAAATTGATGCTACAAGGCCGTCGAGAGTCGTGGCAAGGGACCAATTCGACAGAGATTTCCCAAAAGACCATTACGAAGAAAAAGGAAGGCTACTAACAGAGTTCCATAATTTCTTGTACGAAAGATGACTTCAAGCGGAACTTCAGAATAATCTTTCTCACACCTTTACTTATTTCTTAAATTTGGGGTTTTGGCAACTCATTATTTTTAAGGTGTGAAAATTTTCAAAGGTGATGCGATGCGCATGCTTGTGAAGACACTATGCACATGCTTGTGCGGGATGGTGCTCGTGATGCACGTTAGAATGACTCGGTTACCCACATGATGAGTTAGCGAGTGCGAGGGCAATCAAAAGGCAGAGAGACAATCTGAGTGGCGAGTCGCTTTCTCACAGCCAAGATACCTAGCGTGCTCCTAGTGGCAGTCGTGTGGCTGCAGCACACACGGTGCCCTAGGTTCCGTCGTGGCCCCTTTGGCTATGAGATCACTACATCACCATCAAGAGAAGCAGAGTAAGGGTACGGAGTTTTTCATGTGAATGCACGTTAGTATACCCAAGCTTCCCAAATGCATATGCGATGTAGTGCATGCTTAAAAGTAACATTTTATTTTAAAACACAAGGTTTTGAGCAAGACCGAAAAGAATAAGTTCAGGATTGAGGAATCGATTGGATATTTGATTGGCACGAAATTCATGGAGGACGGAACTTGATTGATCACAACAAGCATAAGTAATGTCTTACAAGATCATTACAGAAAGAGATGCTTAATCAAGGCATTACACCGATGAGGGTTTTCAGAATTACCAAACAATGTTTGGCATTACAACGCAGACTAGCTGCACAAAGAAGCCCCTAGTTCAAACAACCGCAATAGGTAACTAAACGCGGTTAAACGCACACTAGGATTCCTTACAAACACTACACTCTTACGACTTAAAGTTTCTTCCCCACATACAAACTTCCTAGGGTTGGGTCTTCCACGCTGAAAGACTATGGTGACTCGGGTCTAGAATCAATTCCAGATTCTCCTTGGATATCTTCAGCATATTCTTCTTGTGCTGGTCCCGGAATGACAGGTTCTGGAGGTGGAACGGCTATAGCTTCCAGTTGATTTTCTAGTTCCAGCATATACTGATCGTTATGTTGCACCAAGAAATTCTGCTCATGTATGATCTCACTCAACTCTTGTATCTTTGCCTTGTCTTTGCGTCTTTCCTTCTTGAGAGTGCCTATCATTGCTCGGGCTTCATTCAACGCTTGAGCTATACACTCCATTTCTTTAACTTTGTATCTATAGATTTGATGTCTATAGAATACACTTTCTCCCACCATCCGTCGGTAGGTGTTGTACATGGCTTCCGAGAAGCGGACTGAGGTGACAAGGTCAGGACTATAGTGAGAGTTGCCTTGAGCTGGAAGGATAGTTTCTCGTTCGCCACCATGTACAATGTGTCGCTCGGGTACCGGAATTACTTTGGCGGCAGAGTTGACTATCTCGTATGGGTGCTTTCCACAGAAAGTCGTGAGTGCTTCGAGAGCAGCCTTCTGCACAGCGTCGGACAAGTTTTGCCCTTGTGCATTACACTCCCACTCTTCCCAAGAAGGATTAGTCAGGCACAGGGGAATCTTCACCTTGACTTCACAACGAAGGAGTTGGCCTGTGGTCATGACCTCACGTGTCGAGTACTCGGGTAAGTGGTGTACCCAAAGTCCTTCAGGGTGTCCCACGAAAGTGCAGGAAATCCTCCCTCCTCGAGATAGTTCACGAGAGTCCACGATTCCACATCAGCCGACGTAGAGCCAGCGTTGTCCATCTGGACATAACGACAAAAGTGAAAATCAATCGGGTGCGAGTGTACAAGGGTAACTCGATCCACGAATACGGATAGGGTTAAGGTATGGGGTAATTATGTACACTAAAATCCACGTATGCTGAACTCGAACGAGCAGGCATACCAAATGGTAAAAAGTTTTTGGTAAATGGCAACCGAACTTCCTAACTCAAACTGGAGTCCAACATTTCTCAAATCTGCGTAGCACTTGGTAAGGTTATGAGACTCAAGTTGGCTGTGCACGGTTGAGCTAGAAGATTAGGGAATGTGCTTAACCAGGCAAGATTTTAAAGGTTCTTGGAGGATAGCCAACAGGGGTCGACTAAACGAGCATACTTGCGGTGGAACTAAGTTATGATCGTGAACTTCGGCGAGCAGAACTAGATTGGATTGGAGCAACCTAGGTGGAGATCACCTTGACAAAAGATTCTTGGACAAGAACAACAATCTAGGCAACAACCCTAATAAATTTATGCACAACAACACATCTTTGCTAGAGAGGCTAGATAGGACAAACACACTATCACTATTTCACCTCAGAGAACATAAAAACAAACGTGAGTTCAGTTTAGGTTCTTCCATGAATTTTAGCATGATGCAAGATGTCCTATTCGTCCTCACAATGGCATTCAAGCCAAAACTCGGAGTTAGCGCCGGTGGCATGGCACATACATGTGTCTCCCTATAATAACTAGTCGAGATCTAGTCGATGCTCACTTTAGCGACTTACGAAACGAGGTTAGGGTACCTGCAGAAGATCACAGAACACAATGAACCTTTCATGCCAGCACTCATGAAAGCGTCCACATACATTACTGTTCAATATAGAAACGGCATCCATGCATTAAGCCGCTGCATGGACAGCGTCCAACCTCAGACATCCTCCGTTTGAATGGAGTATATCCTTGCCTCGCATACTCGACATGCGGAATGCTCACGTATAAAACACGTGGCGACACACAACTCACAACCAGACGCGAAGATGGGATCCGTGGAATGGATCACTCCATCAACCCTCGCAATTCCCGTGATGCGGTGCAACACACATATAAAACATGTGGCTCATCTAGTTTGGTTGTGCAAGAAGTGTCAGGGACAGCCCTAGGGGTCCCCTTTAACAACCGGGAAATCCCCACTTAAAACCTGCAACAAAGCCAAACAAACTTTGCCTAACCATGCAGGATACGGCCCACGCCGCAGGGACCTCAACGACCCACCAAGGCGGCCCCCTTGAAGATCCCCTCGAGCAGGCTCCGCCTCGCCCGAGGGTGCGCGCCTCCCTCGGGCGGGCTCCGTCCCGTTCGAGGGGGTGCGCTTCCCTCGAGCGGGCTCCACCCCCGCTCGAGGGACCGCTCCCCCTCGAGCGGGCTCCGCCTCGCTCGAGGGTCCGCCCCGCCCTCGACCGGGGTCCGCCTCGCTCGAGGGCGCCCCGCACGCGTACGCCTGCCCCCGTACACGGGCATTTAACGCCCTGACACTAGCGGGACAGCGCCATCATGCGCCCGGGGCTCGCGCCCCGGTGCCGCCGCACCAACTCCCCAGGAGGGAGCCCTCGAAGGGGGGCCGGCTGCACCCTCGATTTGCTTTCTTGTGACCCTACAGGGTTAGGTGGAGACGCTAGGCCGGTGGAACGCCATCCCTGCCACTGTTACAGCATGGCTGCCATCCCCGCGCGTGCAGGCGCACGCCAGGCGCTGTAGCAACGACTCCAGCACTGTGAAACGCACTGGAACGGGACGCCGCTTTACCTACTCCTGTACTCCGTACGGGCCAACGTCAGCAGCTCCCTCGAGCCCGTCAGAAGACATCACCACCATCCGCCGCCCTTCTACCCTCGAACCGCCACTGTTCGGGTACAAGATAGGCCATGGCGGCCGGATCGTTGCAAGGATCGTCCGGACGGCCGCCCGCTCTACAGCGTAGCACGCCACGCCCCTTCACGTAGCTAAATAGCGCGGTGCGCATGTGATTCGCTCCCTCCTTGATCTATAAAAGGGGGACGAACCCTCCCTGCCGCGGGGGAGGAGGACGAAAAAACACAGACACAACACAACAGGAGACAGGCTGCGCCACGCACTTGCTCTCCAATTCTCCCACAACATCTTCAGCCACTACACCAGGGACTTGGAAGCCACGCTTCCTCTCCCGCCTTGCTTGTAGCAGCCCCACTACAGCACCCCCGTGCCGAGCAATATAGTGCCTCGAGCACACCACTGCTGGACGTACGGCCCCCTCGGCCGGAACCAGGATAAATCCCGTGTCTCTTATTGCTTAGCATCGACCATTGAGGGATAGATCTCGGCGCTTTCTACTAGTTAGTGTCGGGACCACATTCCGCACCGACAGTTGGCGCCCACCGTGGGGCAATCTGAGCGCCTAAGGTCAACCCGTCAACTCCCTCCATGGTGATCCGCACTGAGTACCGCGGTACGCGTTACAACATGGGCAGCTCGGACCCTCTCCCTGCCGGGTTCGAAATCCGGTTTGGGGGCCTGAACATTCAGGCCACAGGGAATGGCTACCTCATGCGCCTCACCAACCGTGAGGAGCTCCGCGCGCGGTGCCAGGCCGGGTCCGCCCCGGTCCCCGCTGCACGCACCACCACGGCGCGGACACCCGTAGGCACGGACGCCGCGGGCTCGTTAACGCCACGACGTCTCCGCCACTGCGGGCCGCGTTCACGCCGGGCGCGGTCGAGCGACGGCAGGCTGAGCGCGCCGCCTCTCAACATGACGCGCCCGCCACTACGACCGCCGCCACCCCAGCAGGACGGCGCGCGGTCTCCGGACCGCGCCTTCCCATTGGGCTACGCGGAGCCACGACGGCCTACAACAACAACGTCAACACCACGATGCGCGAGGGTCCCGCCGGCCGTCACGTCTTCGTCGCCAGGGATCCCGGCGCCTCAGCGGGCGACGAGTCGTCCCCGGGCTCCCTCGACGCTCCGCCACCCGTCAACCGCCACGGGTACGCGGAATGGGGACTTCTCCGCGTGCGGACCCGGGTCATGTTCAGGCGTTTCCTTGACGCTACGAACTACTGGTTCGGTTGCTCCGATGACTCCAGCACCGGGAGCTACGACCCCGCGCGGGAATGCTGCGTGGTCGTCACTAACGACTAGGCCAACGCCACCAACGCGGTAGGCGCCGGAGACGGGGAGATCACGCCTGCCCCCGGGATCGCCACACGCCTAGCCGCAGGGCCAAGCGCTCCTGCCGGGGCCGACGCCGATGCACAGCTAGCCCAAGCCCGCGAGCTTGAGGCCAAGCTGGCGGAGGAATATCGAACGGTGCGGCTGCTCTGCGCCTCGATGGCTGGAGAAGCCTCCGCTCGCGGCGAACGCATGCGGGAGTTGGGCAGACAGGCCCGCGACCGCATCAACGCCAACAACCCTGACGTGCCGCCGCGAGCAAGTCAGAAGGTCGTTGCCGCCGCAACGCTGCTACGGGCCATGCAGGCACCCTCGACCCCTGAGGCACGAGACCTGCACCGGGAGGTGCAGACTCTCATCGAGCAAGCGGCCGTCCAGCAGGCCGAGAGCTCGGCGTCGCGCATCCGCCAACAAGGGGATGTGCAGGGCGACAGGGCCGCACAAGGGAGCGAACCCTCGGTCCACGCAGGGGAAGCGGCGGGGCGACCCGCCAACTCGGGACGCGCAACGGCCAAGGAACGACTCCTTGACACGCGCAGAGCGCTGGACGGTGACGCTCGCAACGTCATCAACACCCGCCGCACAAGCAAGGCGGGCGCCCGAGCAGCGGTGGGCTACCACCCTCGACGGGGTGGACGCTACGACAGCGGCGAGGATCGCTCCCCGACGCCGGAGCCCCCCGGGGACCCGTTTGTTCGGCCCGGGAGATCCGCACGGCGACCTTCCCCCAGCGCTTTCGCCAACCTTCGACCATCGTCAAGTACAACGGGGAGACGGACCCCCGCGTGTGGCTCAACGACTACCGCTTGGCTTGCCAGCTAGGCGGGGCCACCAGCGACGAGGTCATCATCCGCAACTTGCCCCTGCACCTCGGCGATGCTGCCCGGACGTGGCTCGAGCACTTGCCCGTTAGCCTAATCCACAATTGGGACGATCTGGTACGCACATTCGTGGGCAACTTCCAGGGCACGTACGTGCGCCCTAGAAATTCATGGGACCTGCGCTCCTGCACATAGAAGCCCGGCAAGTCGCTGCGGGACTTCATACGGCGCTTCTCCAAGCGCTGTACGGAGCTGCCCAGCGTAGCGCAGTCCGAGATCGTGCACGCCTTCCTCGAGGGCACCACATGCAGGGATCTCGTGCGAGAGCTGGGGCGCAGCCCGCCCGCGGACTCGAACGAGTTGTTCGACATCGCCACCAGCTTCGCCTCAGGAGAAGAGGCCGTGGGAGCGATCTTCGACGGCAAGAAGGGCAAGCGCTCGGAGGACGCGCCCGCGGAGGGCAGCAAGTCCAAGGAGCCCCACCGCAACGACAAGCGGGGCAAGAAGGGAAAAAAGCCGCGCCGCGAGGCGTGCGAGCAGGGGCGCGACGGCGGTAATGCCGAGGCCCTCGCTGTTGACCCGGCTCGACGGGGCCCTCTACCGGCCCCTCGAGGCCCGGGGGTGTTCGACGACATGCTGAAGAAGCCATGTCCTTATCACAAGACCCCAGTGAACCACACCCTTGAGCAGTGCGATATGCTCAAGAAATTCTATGGCCGCGCCGCCGTGAAGGAGGCAGAGGCCAAGAAAGACGGAGGAGATGGCGACGCCGGCGGCTTCCCCGCCGTGGAAAACGTGTTCCTCATCTTTGGGGGGCCAACCGTCGACATGTCGAGACGCCAGCGCAAGAAGGAGCGGCACGAGGTCCTCGCCGCAGAGAAGGCGCCTCCCTCCTTCCTCAATTGGTCGGGGACGCCATCACCTTCAGCCGGGAAGACCACCCGAACCGCGTCCCCAATCCAGGCCAGTACCCGCTGGTGGTCGACCCAATCATCGGGAACGCGCGGTTCTCGAAGGTCTTGATGGACGGGGGCAGCAGCCTCAACATCCTCTACGCGCATACACTGCGCTTGATGGGGATCGGGCTGGACCAGCTGCGGCCCAGCACGAAGCCATTCCATGGCATCGCGCCGGGCAAGCAGGTTCAGCCCCTCGGGCAGATCGACCTGCCAGTTTGGTTTGGCACCGCAAAGAATTTCCGCAAGGAGATCCTCACCTTCGAGGTGGTAGGGTTCAAGGGAGCCTACCACGCTATACTTGGGCGACCCTGTTACGCCAAATTCATGGTGGTGCCCAACTATACCTACTTGAAGATGAAGATGCCAGGACCAAACGGCGTCATCACCGTCGGCTCGTCCATCGAGCACGCGTTCGACTGCGACGTCGAGTGCGTGGAGCACGCAGAGGCACTGGCGCTGGATGAAGCGCTGGTGACCACTTTGGAGAAGATGGTCAACGACGACCTCGGCTCCACCGCCAAGCACACCGGCACCTTCGAGGCCGCGGAGCAGACCAAGGAGGTCCCCCTCGATCCTTCTGCCCCTGAGGGCAAGGCGTTGAGGGTTAGCTCCACCCTCGACCCCGAATAGGAGGTGGTGCTTGTCAACTTCCTCCGCGCCAACGCCGACATCTTCGCGTGGAGCCCCTCGGATATGCCAGGCATCCCGAGGGAAGTAGCCGAGCACTCCCTTGACATCCTGCCTAACGCCCGCGCCGTGCAACAACGGCTCCGCCGCTTCGACGAGGAGCGGCGACGGGCAATCGGAGCGGAGCTGCGGAAGCTTCTCGAGGCCGGATTCATCAAGGAGGTGTTCCACCCCACGTGGCTAGCAAACCCCGTGCTTGTAAAGAAAAAGAATGGGAAGTGGCGGATGTGTATAGACTACACTAGTTTTAATAAAGCATGTCCTAAAGTTCCTTTTCCTCTGCCACGCATTGACCAAATCGTTGATTCAACGGCTGGGTGTGAATTGCTTTGCTTCCTTGATGCTTACTCCGGGTATCATCAAATAAAGATGAAGGAGTCCGATCAGCTAGCGACTTCGTTCATCACACCGTTCGGGATGTTCTGCTACGTCACCATGCCATTTGGCCTCCGAAACGCAGGTGCAACATACCAGCGCTGCATGCAGCACGTTTTCGGAGACCACATCGGGCGGACGGTCGAGGCGTATGTGAACGACATCGTCGTAAAGACCAGGAAGGCGGACGACCTGGTTGGCGATCTTGGCATCGCGTTCGGCTGTCTACGGGCCAATGGGGTCAAGTTAAATCCCGAAAGTGTGTCTTTGGAGTGCCGCGAGGCATGCTCCTGGGATACATTGTCTCCCAACGGGGAATCGAGGCCAACCCTGAAAAGGTTGCAGCTCTCGAACGAATGGGTCCGATCCGGGACCTCAAAGGGGTGCAACAGGTGCTGGGGTGCCTTGCCGCCTTAAGCCGCTTCATCTCGAGGCTCGGCGAAAAGGGCCTGCCCCTCTATCGCCTCCTCAAGAGGCACGAGTGCTTCTCCTGAACGTCGAGGCCCAGGACGCGCTCGACAAGCTAAAGGCGTCCTTAGCGCACGCCCCAATTCTCACGCCGCCGCAGGATGGCGAACCCCTGCAGCTCTATGTAGCCGCGACCACCCAGGTGGTCAGCGCCGTGATCGTGGTGGAGCGCACGGAGGAAGGGCACGCCCTGCCGGTCCAGCGGCCGGTCTATTACATCAGCGAGGTCCTAACAGACACCAAGACGCGTTACCCCCAAGTCCAGAAGTTGCTGTACGCGGTAGTCCTTGCGCGGCGCAAGCTCCGCCATTACTTCGAGGCCCACCCCGTCACGGTGGTCTCCTCCTTTCCGCTGGGGGAGATCATCCGCAATCCCGACGCCGCGGGCAGGATCGCCAAATGGTCCGTGGAGTTGATGGGCGAGACGCTTGCCTACGCCCCGCGCAAGGCCGTCAAATCCCAAATCTTAGCAGATTTCGTCGCTGAGTGGACGGACACACAGCTGCCGCCGCCGCATCCAAGAAGAGGCTTGGACTCGTTCTTCGACGGCTCGGTGATGAAAACAGGGGCGGGCGCGGGCCTGCTCTTTGTGTCCCCCCTCGGGGAACACATGCGGTACGCAGTGCGCCTCCACTTCCCCGCGTCTAACAATATGGCTGAATACGAGGCCCTCCTCTGTGGCCTCAAAATCGCCATTGAGTTAGGCGTCAAGCGCCTTGACGTGCGGGGGGACTCGCAGCTCGTAATCGATCAAGTCATGATGTCACACCCGTTTTCCGAAGAAAACCGAATGCATCTCATACGTGTGCCATAATCACAATTTCACACATATGATAGACAAGTGAGTGTAATATCATAGTACAATGCTCAAAACGTACATAGAGAGGTTTATTAATTTATTACACTCATCGATAGACACGAAGGTCTAAACACGAACATCGATAGCAAGACGATGGAACACCGTCTCCAACTTCACAAGCTCCTGATCGGGGGTAACGCGAGCCTCGTAATCCATCGAACTCGTCGAAGAACTCGCTCCGCATCCTCCTCTCGAACACATATGGCAAGGGTGAGTACACTTATGGTTGGTACTCAGCCGTGGGGGAAAAATGCAAAGCTATCAAGGGTAGGCTAGGGTTTTCAGCGGTAAGCATTTTAAGTTGGTCAAATTTTATTAGCAAGCACCTATTTACTAAGTGTAAGTGTATACCACCCCAAAACTTAGCTTTTCAAGACTATTCCTCCAAATTATAAGTAAACCACAATTTGAAATCCATTTCTAGTTAACTATCATGTGAGGGTCCAAGCCGCTCTTGACCGTGAGCACGGCTGATCGATCAGTTTTCACTCTGCAGAGGTCGTACACTTTACCCACATTCGTGTTCCCCATCCCCGCCCGGTTTGCAAAGCCCTTAAACACTTCCGAGGTGAGTGGCAAGGGGTTCACTACGAAGCCTTTACAAAGGCGTGCAAAACACCAATATCCCACGACGATTCTGACTCGGGCGGACCATAACCCTCCCTAGTGGTCGGCACCTTAGTAAAGGCTACTACCCCAAAAGGACCGGCTATACCCCCGCAACCCGAGCCCCCCGTGTTCCTTCCGACAAGGGCTATTAGATATTTTACACTCCTAATTAATTGGCTAAGCCGAGCCATGTGGACCGTGGTTGCACTTGTTTTCTGGGTGGTTCTCCATGTTTTAATTTATGTGTTCTTGAAATTCCATAAACACAAATTCCATTTAAATTCAACATTTTAAAAGATAACTTCCATTCCCAAGGTATAGCATCTAAGCATTTATCTACCCAAACATTTATTTAAAACAAGGTATGCAAGGTATAAGGATTAAAATCTAGTCATTTCCTTAATAGGCATTTCCCATCAAAATTTATGCATAACGATAAAATTTAAAGTGTGATAACATTCAAGTTATTAGGACAAAAAGAGTATGCAGGGGGGAAATCCACTTGCCTTCTTCTCCTAAAAACTGGGGCTCAATCTCTTCAAAAGATGGCTCCTGCTCAATCTCGAACGGCACGTCCTCTACGATCACAAAAGAAAAACAAACAATAAATAAAACAGTACATCAAACATTGCTAAAAGTCTAATACAAGCTTCTAAAACTAACGTGCTTGTTGAGACGATCGCGTAGACACCAAAAACTCCTAAATCGGAGCTAGGACGGAAAAGTTATGATTAAAACAAATTTCAGGGACTATTTTGTAAAAGAAGAATGATCCTTAGGGGGTTTTCTATAAAAATTCAGGGGCTAAAACATAATTATAAATATAATCTAGAGGTCCTAGGTGCAAAAAGGGCTTTTGGACTGCGGGTGAATCATTTTTTAAAGGCTAGGGGCTTAACCATAAAAACCAGGGACTAACTTGCAAGGGTTTTATATGGTGGGAGGACCGGGTTACAAATTATAGAAAAGACAAGGGCTCTTTAGGAAGTTTGCCGGCGCAACCCTAGGTTTGACCGGTACCTTCTGTTTGACCGGGGGCTCGATTAGATCTAGGCCGTTGGATGAAGATCTAAGGGCTGCGGTTGGCTAGCGGCTAAGGGCGGCGGCGGCACAGTTCGGCGGCGGCGGCGCGCGGTGGCGGCGGCGGCGCTCGCCGGCCGGCTCGCCGGAGAAGGCCAAAACCACACTACGGTGCTCTAAACAACAGAAGGAAGGCACCAAAATGAAGAGGAGGAGAAGTGGATTTCACCGAGCCGCTCGAAGGGGAAGAAGAGGCGGCGGCGAGGCGCGGAGCTCCGGCGGGCTTCCTTGGGGGCGGCGGTGTAGAGGAGGAGGAGAGCTCGATTGAGCGGTGCGAGGTGGAGAGGAGCTCGGGGGCGGCCTTTTATAGGTGGTGAGGGGAGCGGAGGAGCCGCGGCAAGGCGGTGGCGCGGGGCAACGGCGGCGGCCGCCATTAATGGCCGGGCTCGGTGGGGCGGCCGTTTCCGGGAGAGGAAGAGGCGCGGGGCGGCTTGAGGCGGCGCGGTTGAGTGCTCCGCGCACCGGAGGGAGGGGGAGGCGGCGCGGGGAGGCGAGGGGGCGCGGGGGCGTGGCGGCGGCGGCGCGGCGGGGAGATGGGCGGCGCCGGGGAGGTTGAAGGTGGCCCCGACAGGTGGGCCCCACCGTCGGGCCGCGTGAGAGTGGGGGGGGGAGTTAGCGGGCCGGCTGGGGTAAGTGGGCCGTGCTGGTTTGGGCCGCGCGGAGGAAAAAGAAAAAAGATAGGTTGGGCTAGTGGGCTGGAAGAGAGTTGGTTGTTTTGTTTCTTCTTTTTTTTTCAATTCTTTTCTCTCATCTCTTTTTCAAACTTTTACTCAAAATCTTTTCAAAAAAAATTTTAAACAAACTTTTGACCACACAATCAATTAAAAATCCATGCATTCAACATGATGCACAAACACTTGGTTTCTCTAAATTAATTAATTATCATTGCATATATTTAAAGGCAAATTTAATTATTCAAATTCATTAACCTTAGAAAATAAAATTCTAATTGTTGCTAGCATTTTTTTTTAAGTGATGGAATTTTGGGTGTTACAAATCCTACCCCCTTAAAGAGAATCTCGTCCTCGAGATTCGTGAAGATTGGGAAACAAATTTGAGGAAATTCTGCCATAAGCTCATCTTCTCTTTCCCAAGTAGCTTCTTCCTCTGAGTGGTGACTCCATTGGACTTTGCACATTTTAATGACTTTGCTTCGGGTAATTCTTTGTGATGTATCTAGAATTTTGATAGGGTGTTCCTTATAGGTTAGATCATCCTTTACATCAAGATCTTCCAAAGGTAGGTGGTCTACTTTAGTCTCACTTGAACACTTCTTGAGCTGAGATACATGAAACACATCATGTACATCTGACAATCGAGCTGGGAGTTCTAATTGATAGGCAACTTCTCCCTTTCTTTCTAAGATCTTAAAAGGTCCAATGAATCGTGGTGACAACTTCCCTCTAATCTTGAATCTTCGTAGACCTCTAATGGGTGATACTCTGAGATACACATAATCTCCTATTTCAAACACAACTTCTCTCCTTTTGGGATCAGCGTAACTCTTTTGTCGTGACCGAGCAAGCCTTGAGATTTTCCCGAATTATCTCAACTTGTCTTTCGGCTTCTTTTATAATGTCCGGTCCAAAAAGTTGACTCTCCCCGTTTGATCCCAATACAATGGTGTTCTCGCACTTTCTCCCGTATAAGGCTTCAAAAGGGGCCATCTTAAGGCCGGTTTGGTAGCCGTTATTGTAGGCAAACTCGCATATGGCAAACTTTTATCCCAGCCTACCTCCATGCTTTAAGGCACATGCCCTAAGCATATCCTCTAGGATTTGATTTGTCCTTTCGGTTTGACCATCTGTTTGTGGATGATACGCAGAATCGTAGTTAAGCTTTGTATCCATTGATTCATGTAGCTTTCCCCGTAAACGTGATGTAAACCGTGTCCCACGGTCGCCGATACTATCCTCTTTGGAACTCCATGTAAGCATACAATTCGGGACATATACGGTTCTACCGGTTTTGGCTCCGGTGTAAGTAGTTTTGACAGTATAAAGTGAGCAACCTTGGTTAACCTATCCACAATGACCCATATGGAGTCATATCCATCACGGGTACGTGGCAATCCCACAATAAAATCCATGCCTATTTCCTCCCATTTCCACTCGGGTACTTTCAGTGGTTGAAGCAAACCTGCCGGTCTCTGGTATTCTGCTTTTACTTTCTGGCATATGTCACATAGAGCTACATAAGCAGCAACATCCTTTTTCATTCCATACCACCAATATTTCTGCTTCAAATCTTGATACATCTTGGTGCTTCCGGGATGAATTGAATAGGCAGAGTCATGTGCCTCCTTAAGTATAGTCTCTCGAAGATGATCAATTTCGGGCACACAGATTCTATTCCTGAACCAAATAGTTCCTTGGTCATCTCTTTTAAAATCTGGAACCTTGCCAGCATCAATCAACCGTCCATACTCCTTAATCTTCTCATCTGTCATTTGACCCTTCCTGATTTCTTGTTCAAGTGTAGATTCTACTTCCAACTTCATAGCTTCACTCTGGGTGACAATTCCCAGGTTGAGACGTGCCATCTCCCAGCACAACTCTTGGGGCATCACATGAGCTATCAGTGCGTTTGCCTGACTTTTCCGACTCAAGGCATCTGCCACTACGTTTGCCTTGCCGGGATGATACTGAATGTCCAGGTCATAGTATTTGATTAATTCCAACCATCTACGCTGTCTAAGATTTAGATCCTTCTGGGTGAAGATGTACTTCAAGCTCTTATGGTCAGTGAAGATGCGACACGTATTTCCGATCATATATTGCCTCCAAATTTTTAGAGCGTGCACAATGGCAGCCAACTCCAAATCGTGAGTGGGGTAATTTTGCTCATGTTTTCTCAATTGCCTAGAAGCATAAGCAATCACTTTTCCCTCTTTCATAAGTACACAGCCAAGTCCCTGAAGTGAAGCGTCACAATACACATCAAAGCTCTTGTGAATATCTGGCATTATTAGCACAGAGCCGTGGTTAATCTCTTCTTTAGTTCCTCAAAACCTGTCCTCGCACTTGGCATCCCACTTAAATTCTTTTCCCTTTTCTAACAATGAGGTGAGAGGTTTTACAATCTTCGAGAATCCTTCGATGAATCGACGGTAATAACCTGCCAATCCAAGGAAACTTCTGATCTCAGCCACATTCTTAGGCGGATTCCAATCCAGAGATGACCTTCACCTTACTCGGGTCTCTTTCGCTATTCCACTCTCTCGTGATAATATGCCCAAGGAAGGAAACTTCCTTTAGCCAAAAATCACATTTGCTGAATTTGGCATATAACCGATGTTCTCGTAGTTTCGCAAAGCACGAGTCTCAGGTGTTCTTCATGCTCTTCTTCATTTGGGGAGAACACCAGAATGTCATCGATGAAAACTACCACAAACCTATCAAGGTACTCCATGAATACTTTATTCATCAGATACATGAAGTATGCTGGTGCATTTGTCAAACCAAAGGGCATAACTGTGAACTCGTATAAGCCATATCTAGATGTGAAAGCAATTTTGGGAATGTCCTCTAATCGGATTTTCGTTGATGGTACCGGATCGTAGATCGATCTTGGAGAATATTTTAGCACCTTTCATCCGATCGAACAAATCTCCAATCCCGGGTAAGGGGTATTTATTCTTGATGGTGAGGACCATGTGTGGTTCGAGGACCGGTGGATGGTCGCTTCCTTGTGTGATGAGTGATTGACAACGTTGTGTGGACCGATTCTTGGCTAAGTATTGCGGGTGCAGGTTGCGGCTTGACTCGTGTTGGTGCGGGTGAAGAACAAGCGCGAAAGGTCGTCGCCGGTGAGGCCTCCAGGTGTGGAGAAGACAAGTAGGCTTTGTTCGAGGGACCCGGTGGCCGGCGGGGTCAAGTGCGGGCCGCATGGTGGCATGAACAAGAAGATGAAGTCGTGAACGGTTTCTTGGTTGAGCCTCAAAACCAAGGTCGAGCCGGGACTACGTGGGAGCCAAGTCATGAGTGGAGATTGGCGGAGGCTACACCGAGTTCGCGGGGTTTCCGGTGGTTCACCGAAAACCACCGGGTTCCTTGGTTGATCCACAAAGCCAAGACCGGAGAACCGAAGACGGAGGTGCGGCGGCAGCACCGGACCGGTCCGACCGGTGGGTCCGGCCGGTCGACCGGTGGGGACCGGTCGACCGGTGAGGAGCACCGGTCCGACCGTGTGCGACGACGCGTCCGGAATCTTCGAAGCGGAGGACACGCGTCGGGATCGCATGGCTTGCGTCGAGGCTACGCGAGGGTGCGGTCGCGGGCATCCGTCCGATGGTGAAGACATCAAGAATTCCAAATCCGCCCTTGAGGGGCTTGTATCCCTAGTTAGTAGAGAGGGGCATTTTAGACATTCGGTTGCCGCCTATATAACCCAAGAGGTGAGAGGTTGGCGGCTAACTCTTGGAACCCTAGCTCATTAGTTTCCCTATTTTCCACCTATTTTCCTTAGGTTTTCCTTAGGGCTAGCAAGAGAGCTTCACGGAGAGATCTTGTAGAGAGGGATGGATGATCGGGCGGCTTGCTAGACCTTGTACGAATCCTTGTTTCATGTATAGATGATTCGGCGTGATTCCTCAAGGTTTGGATGTGTTTTCCCCGGTTGTTTTTGGTGGTGTTTTTCGGAGCCCTCTCCCGGTGATTTCTTTGGAGTGTTTTTGGAGCTTTTCTCTTGGTGATTCGGTGGGGGAAATTTGTGGGAACCCTTCGTGGTTCTTTGGGCCGTGATTCCCCTCCCAAATCCGTGAGAAAAGTTGCTCGAATTTGGGGTTTCTTGAGTTCTTGGGTTGGAAGTGCTTTCGGCGGGATTTCTTCGATTCCTCCTTTTTGGACGAGTTTTGGTGGGATTAAACTTGGCTATGAACTCCTCATGAGGTGTTCATGATATCCCCAAAGTCTTGTTCAAGTCCGTGGAGTGATTCGGGAGATCGAGATTTGGATTTGGGGGAGTTGACCCGCGGGTCTTCGTTCATCCCGAGTCGCCGAGCACACCGGTCGACCGGTGCTCTTGGCCGGTCCGACCGGTGCGGGCCCTTGTGGGTTTTCGCTCGGGTGAGCGTCTTGGTGTGTTCTTTGTTGTCCCGTGGTGCCGTCGTTTCGAGTTTGGGTTCGTTTGGTGGTCGGTTGGCTCTGTTTGGTGCCTTGGGGGCTTTCGGTCGCCATCGGTCCGACCGGTGTGTCTCACGGTCGACGGGTGTAGAGCCACTTAGTGGAAGTTGCTCGGTTTCACCGGCGGGGACCGGCCTCGACCGGTGGTGCTCACCGGTCCGACCGGTGTGGGTCCGTAGACTCGAGGTTTGGTTTTTCCGCCGCGTTTCTCGGGTCGGAAGGTTGCGTGTTGGTTCCTAGGTCCGGTGGCACTCCGGTGGCTACGTGGGCTTGACCAACCTTGGTAGTGAGTCGGAGACGTGTGTTGGAAGCCGCGTTCGTCTTGTTGGAGTTCTCATCTCCTTCGAGAAGAATTTTTATCGGCTCCCATTCACTCCCCCCCCCTCTCGGTTCGCCGTATCGGTCCTTCAAGTGGTATCAGAGCCGGTTCGGGTCTTTGTTGACTCTAACCAGTCTAAGATCCAAGAATGGCGTACCAGGAACGGTGTTCGGGTTCTCCACACTTCGATGGCAAGAACTACCAGATGTGGAGCAAGCGGATGGGTGTGTTTCTCCGCGGAAAGGGTCAGATCCTTTGGGATGTCACGGTGGACACAGGCTATGTCCGGCCGGTTGATTTCCTCGCTCCGAGATCGAGGGGACGGCTTCGACGCCAACAATAAGGCGGTCGACTACTTGTTTCGTGCTTTGTGTCGGCCGAGTTCGATCGGGTGCACACCGAGCACTTGGCTTGTAGGATTTGGGCGGTGTTGAAGGAGGCTCATGTTGGGAACGCCCGGTGTTCGGGCACGGTTGTATGCGACCTACGGAGAGAGTACGAGAACTTCACTCATCTCCCCGGTGAGTCCATCGATGCCTTGTTTCGAGGTTCACGGTGGTGGTGAACAACATGAGGGCCAATGTGGACGTGCTCCCGTACGATGATCATGATAGAGCGGTCAAGCTCTTACACTCTTTGGATCGTACGATATGGAGCGGAAAGTTCGAGGCCATAGTCGAGTCGGAGCGGTATGATACTCGACGGTGAACGAGCCGTTCTCGAAGCTCAAATCGGCCGAGGTGGATAGGGGCATGACTGCCAAGCTCGAGGGACCGATCGATTCCCATAGTCTTGCCCTCGTTGGTGGTTCCAAAGGAAAGACTAACTCTAACCCATCCACCAGGATGTTCTCGTTTTCCTCTTTGATGTCTATGCCAGATGAGGAGTTTGATGACCTTGGAGAGGACGAGCTGGCGCTGTTGACGAGGCGGTTCGAGAGGTTGCACGAGAACCGCGTGAACATGAGGAGGAACACGAGGACTTGCTTCCAGTGCGGCAAGCCGGGACACTTCATCGCCGACCGCCCGGAGAGAAGGCCGAGAACAAGGACGGCTACAAGCACAAGCCGAGGAAGAACGATGACAAGTACCGTTCGAGGCGCGACCACAAGAGCAAGCACAAGAACAAGTACAAGGACGAGCGACGATCGAGGAAGAGGGAGGGCCGAGGCAAGGCCCGAGCGATGGTTGGAGCGAGCGACGTTGACTCCAGTTCCGCGTACTCCACCTCGAGCTCGAGCAGCAGCGACGACGAGGGAGATCGCCGCAAGAACAAGAGGTCGTCCAAGAACCTGAGCGGGCTGAGTTGCTTCGCGAGAGACGGCTTCTGCACCATGGCGCTGAGCTCCGGCAGAAGAAGGGCACACGGAGCGACTCGGACTCTGAGTCCGACGACGAGGTGCGTGATGAGATTCCCTTCTTGCGCCAGGAGAATGAGAGGCTTGGCTCTTTGCTTGATAACCGTGATGACATGCTTAGAGAGGCCAAGAAAATGAGGAAAGAGCTTAGGGCTTCACTCGAGGATGCTAGGACTAGAGTGGGCCGAGCTAGAGACACGGGTGCTTGATAGCAAGCTTGAGATTGATTCGCTTAAGGCTAGCCCCGTTGTTTCGATGAGAATGATTGTGCTCGATTGCTCTATTTTCCTTGCCGATCTTGCTTTGTTCAAGGAGAAGCATGCCTCCAAGTGTGAGGAACTAGATGTGCTTAGGGTTGAAGTGGCCGAGCTTAAGTCTAGACTCGCTTTGCTAGGTGCTTGCACTTCTTGCCCCGTTTTGCATGCTAAGATTGATGAGATGCATGCTTACACTAGTTCGCTCGAGGCTAAATTGAAGGAACCCATGCCTACATCTTGCTCTACCCGTGAAATGCATGCATTGAAAAATTTGGAGCTTGCACATTATGTTGATCGCTTGCGGGATGAGAATGATGATTTGAGAAAGTTGATGGGTTGGTTGTCCGGTCACGAGCCTCGGTTGAGGATGATGATCGAGGCCTTTAAGAGGCAAGATGGTGAGGGGCTTGGAGCAAACAAGGTTGGTGAGGGAAGTGGAGAGAATATCCGGAGCCACCAAAAACCCACCACAAGAATGACTTCCCACCAAAACCTAACCATCTAAGGAACCGACTAGACACAACCCCGGCTCCACCCGTGTTTCCTACACCCACAAATGACCTACAAAAGCCTATCAAGTTTGTGAGCACTTCGGGGGAAAGTGTTCTTTGGGAAGGAGAGTGAGAAGGCAAGTGGTGAGAAACCGGTGGAGGGTTTGAGTGGAGAGAAACCAAGTGAGCGACCACATCCCAAGCCAAAGCCTAAGCTTGTGAGGTTCCATTGTGGCTATTGTGGGAGAGATGGCCATAAGGAGGAGTTTTGCTTCAAGAGGAAGCGAGAGGAGAGAATGGAAAAGGAGTGGGCTAACAAGGACAAGTACCACCCTTCCGATGGTGTACTTGAGCCTCGTATGCGGATGCCCGGGGGCAAGGCGATTGTGAGGACGGTTCGGGCTTGGGGAGAGAAGAAGGCTGCGGGGTGGTGCTGCGCCGGACCACACCGGTCGGACGGTGTGGAGCACGGTCGGCCGGTGCGGGCACTGGGCGGACGGATGTTCGGGTTTCGTGCTCGTACGGTGCGAGGGTTGTTTACGGTGGTCGTGGTTCGGTGGTTGGGCTGGAAAGGGTGCGGGTGGTCGGTTGCTAGGCGTTCTCCACCTCGTGCTCAATACGGGGATTGGAGGAGTCGTGGCGGTGAGTTGGAGAGGAAGGACGTTCCACGGGCTTTCTTGCGTGGTTTTGGTCCTCCTCCGGGCGAGAGAGGGGTGGTTCCCTCGGGGTGGTTACCGTGGTGGTGTTCGTGGAGGTAGTTTTGGTAGGAGAGATGCTTTGGTTGGTGCTAACCCCACTTTCGAGCAAATGGCTCGGCATCGGTTTTCCTCTTTTGGTACTAACCCCGTCTTTGAGTCGTTTGTTCGCTCACGTGACTATTTTTGATTTTCGGGTGGGAGACTTGAAGAACATTTGGTTGATTGACTCGGTTGCTCGAGGCATATGACCGGGAGACGGGGGGTGGTTCTCAAGTCTCGTCCCGTGGTGACGAAGAGGTACATCACTTTTGGGGACAATGGGCGTGGGCGTGTGCTTTCGAAGGTGAGATAAAAGTGAGTGACAAGATCACTGCGAGGCGTGTTGCTCTTGTTCAATCGCCGGGGTACAATTTGCTTTCGTGTCCCGGTTGTTGGATGAGGGCTTTGAGGTGTTGTTTCGGCCAGGTGGTTCTCGGATTGTGGACTCTCGAGGGGACCTTGTTTGTATGGTCGTTCCCGAGGGTCAGGTGTTTCGTGCTGATTTTTCTCAGTCTTCGGGTGTGGAGCGTTGTTTCTTGGCTGGTTCTTCGAGTGAGTTGTGGAAGTGGCATAGAAAGTTGGGTCACTTGAGCTTTGACCTTTTGTCTCGCTTGAGTAAACTCAATTTGGTCCGAGGATTGCCACGGTTGAGGCTTGAGAAAGAGTTGGTTTGTGCTCCACGTAGGCATGCCAAGATGGTGGCCTCTTCTCACCCGCCTCTCACCGATGTGATGACTGAGCGTCCATGCGAGCTGCTCCATATGGACCTTGTTGGCCCAGCTCGTGTGCGATCTGCGGGTGGGAAGTGGTATGTCCTTGTTGTGGTGGACGACTACTCTCGGTATGCGTGGGTGTTCTTTCTCGAGGAGAAGGGGGAGACGTTTGGTTTTGTTCGAGATCTAGTCTTGAGGTTGAGGAACGAGAGGCACGGAGATGCCATACGAGCTATCCGTAGTGATAATGGCTCGGAATTCAGGAACTCTCGTTTTGAAACCTTTTGTCATGACTTGGGTCTTGAGCACCAGTTTTCGAGTCCGTATACGCCTCCCCGTGAATGGTGTAGTGGAAAGGAAGAACAGACCTTGTGCGAGATGGCTCGGACGATGCTTGATGAGCATAGGACTCGAGGAGGTATTGGGCTGAGGCAGTGAACACCGCGTGCTATGTGTCGAACAGAATATACCTCAGAGTACACAAGAAGAAGACATGCTATGAGTTGATGCATGGTCGCACACCCAAGGTGAGTCACTTCCATGTCTTTGGTTGCAAGTGTTTCATTCGAAGAAAGGCGGGGAAGTTGGATAAGTTTGAGGCTAGGTCGTCGATGGCATTTTCTTTGGTTATGCATCTCATTCTAGAGCATATCGTGTGCTCAATCTTGAAACTAACCGGATCGTGGAGACTTGCGAGGTAACCTTCGACGAGACAGAGCCACGTAGTCAGCTTGTCTTTGAGTGTGCAGGTGATGATGAGCTTGGCGAGGAGATCTTTCAGGAGGAGGAGCATGAACATGGTGATGATGAGGATGGTGGTGCGGTGCCCCCGGCTGAACATGTACCCACTACTTCGACTACGATGATGGATGGACCCTCTGCTACACCTACGACGACAAATCAAGAACGAGGAGAAGCTGATGTTGAGGGGGAGGTAGCTTCGAGGCGAGAACCTCCCCGGCGAGTTCAAGTGGATCACCCAGCTTCGAGGATCATCGGCGACATGAATGAACGCACTACACGGTCGAGGGTTCGAAACAATTCCCATTTCGCTCATGCTGCATTTGTTGCTTCTTTCGAGCCCAAAGACATTGGACACGCACTATCTGATCACAATTGGGTTAACTCGATGCATGAGGAGTTGGAGAACTTTGAGAGGAATCAGGTGTGGGAGTTGGTTGACCCTCCCCCAGGGTGTAAGCCGATTGGTACCAAGTGGGTGTGGAAAAACAAAGAGGGAGAGAAGGGTGAGGTTGTGAGGAACAAGTCGAGACTTGTTGCCCAAGGGTTCAGTCAGAAGGAGGGGATTGACTACGAGGAGACCTTTGCTCCCGTAGCCCGTTTGGAGGCGATTAGGATCCTTCTAGCCTTTTTCGTGGCTAAAGGGTTCAAGTTGCACCAAATGGATGTGAAGAGTGCTTTTTCGAATGGTGTGCTTGGAGGAAGAAGTGTATGTGAGGCGACCTCCGGGGTTTGAGAGTGAGAGGTACCCCCACGGGTGTACAAGTTGAGGAAGGCGCCGTATGGGTTGAAGCGGGCGCCTAGAGCTTGGTATGGCGAGGTTGAGGGGGTTCTTGTTTGAGAGAGGTTTTGAGATGGGGAAGGTCGATCGGACCTTGTTTTTGCCGAGGCGGGCGGAGATATCCCGATTGTGCGGGTATACGTGGATGACATTGTCTTTGGTGGCTCGTCTAACTCTCTTGTTGCGAGGTTTGCGATGATATGAGCGGGGAGTTCGAGATGAGCATGATGGGTGAGTTGCGGTTCTTTCTCGGGCTACAAATCAAGCAATCAAAGGAAGGAACATTTGTGCACCGAGCTAAGTACACCAAGGACATTGTGAGGAAGTTCAAGATGGAGGACTCCAAGGCTATGACGACGCCGATGAGTACGACTACGGCTCTTGATGCGGACGAGGAAGGTGAACATGTGGACCGAAGGAGTACCGGAGCATGATCGGGTCACTCCTCTACTTGACGGCGACGAGGCCGGACATACGGTTCTCGGTGTGTCCGTGCGCTCGTTTTCAAGCGTCTCCGAGGACTTCGCATCGGCAAGCGGTGAAGCGAATTTTCGTGTACTTGCGTCACACTCCCGACTTCGGCCTTTGGTACTCCGCGTCCTCTTCGTTGGTGCTTCATGGTTTTTCGGACGCGGATTTTGCCGGGTGTCGGTTGGATAGGAAGTCCACTTCCGGGACTTGCCGTTTTTGGGTTCTTCGTTGGTGTCTTGGTCTTCCCGTAAGCGGTCGAGTGTTGCTCAATCCACGACCGAGGCCGAGTATGTTGCCACCGCTAGTTGTTGCTCTCGGCTCCTTTGGATCACCTACACCATGAGTGACTTTGGTGAGGAGTATACCCATGTCCCACTTCAATGTGATAGCACTAGTGCCATAAGTGTTGCAAAGAACCCGGTGCTCCACTCCAAAACCAAGCACATAGAAGTGAGGTATCATTTTCTGAGAGACAACGTTGAGAAAGGAAAGATAGCTTTGATCCATGTACCCACACATGACCAACTAGCCGATATTTTCACCAAACCCCTAGATCAAGCAACTTTCACTCGTTTGCGGGGGGAACTTGGTGTGTGTTTGATTTCTTGAGTTGGGTGTGTGGGAGCTTTCTTTTGCCGGTGGTGTCGAGCCCGTTTTGCCTCCCCTTGAGGAGCCGGTTTGTAGCATATGTATAGCTTTCCTTTGTGCATTTCTTGCATTTTGCATGGCATATGTAACATGATGTATAGGCATCCTTGTATCTTAGATTGCATGCATTTTGTATCATATGCATTGGTTAGGAAAAGCTTCTCTCATATACATTGTTCACCATGGAATGAGATAGATGTCTTTGTGAGCTTGTTTGGTATGCTACGGTTAGTTTTGGCTTAGCTCTTGATGATCTTGATGAATAATCCATGGTTGATAGCTATGCTTTTGAAAAATGTCACATGTATGCTCTCTCATGTGTAAATGCCTTTACATGCTCTTGACATGTTTTTGTGGCTTTGCTATGCTTAATTTGTGGTTGGATAGCTAGTTTATTGATCATATGGGGCCAAAGGCTCAATTGCCATCATGAATGTTTAGCCCTCTTGATTTATCTTGTGGAGGAGCATAAGTTCCTTTTTGTCGCAAAGACATTTCATGTACCATTTACAAATCTGAAAATGAAATGAAAAATGCTTGGAAAATATGCTCCCATGTCATATGTGCTGAATTTAATTTGCTTTGGGTGCTAAACCGTTGCATGATGCCTACCAATGAGAAGTCTCATACATAGAAGTAGGCACATGGCTCGGTGGCTTTGACATGACATGAGGTGCTTGTGGGTGTTTGTGATGGTCTTATGATTAGAATGGCTGTCCTAGCATGAAGTTTGTGTGGCTTAGCCATTTTGATATGCTTTGATCATGTTTAGGACTTTGCTCATGAGAGGCAAGTTTTTCGCAAAATTGCCAAAATCCATCTTAGCTTCGTCCAATGGTTGTGAAACTTGGTGATCATGTAGTTGAGATCGATACGAAGCCGTAGAGTATCTAACTTGCTCCTTTGCACGTGTGTAGCATCCTATGTTGAATTTTGTATATTTGAGAAGCTCTAGGTTGAAAGTTTTGCATTTTTGGCTTGATTCATGCATTGCCAACAAGGGGGAGAAGTTTGAGCTTGAAATGGCTTAGTGGATGCATTTAGAAGGTTTTCGGGTGGTTTCGAGCCATTTCGGGTTTCGTTGTACACCGGTCCGACCGGTGAAGAGCACCGGTCCGACCGGTGTGAGTGCTGGTCCCGTACATATGTTGGGCACCGGTCCGACCGGTGGTGATGACCGGTCCGACCGGTGTGAGCCGAAAGTGCTTTGCTTGTTGTCCCGTTTCATGTGGTTTCTTGCATGCATTCGTCCAGGGGGAGTTGCATTGGTTCAGGGGGAGTTTGCATGTGTGCAGGGGGAGCTCTTTGAGATTTTTCGAGCTTTGTTTCCGTGGTTTGTGCTCTTTGCTTGAGCTTTGCTTTGTCTCGGATGTGTCGAGCCGTTGCCCTTGCCTAAGGGGTCCGAGACTTGTTTCCTTCAAGTGATCTTGCTCTTTGCCTTTGTTCGGCTTTCGATCGCTTGTTGGAGTTTCTTTTAGTTCGTTTCTTTTCTTTTTCTTTTCTCTCTTGTTACTTTCATGTGGGTGTTGTCAATGCACTCATCAAGGGGGAGATTGAGGACCATGTGTGGTTCGAGGACCGGTGGATGGTCGCTTCCTTGTGTGATGAGTGATTGACAACGTTGTGTGGACTGATTCTTGGCTAAGTATTGCAGGTGCAGGTTGCGGCTTGACTCGTGTTGGTGCAGGTGAAGAACAAGCGCGAAAGGTCGTCGCCGGTGAGGCCTCCAGGTGTGGAGAAGACAAGTAGGCTTTGTTCGAGGGACCCGGTGGCCAGCGGGGTCAAGTGCGGGCCGCATGGTGGCATGAACAGCAAGATGAAGTCGTGAACGGTTTCTTGGTTGAGCCTCAAAACCAAGGTCGAGCCGGGACTACGTGGGAGCCAAGTCATGAGTGGAGATTGGCGGAGGCTACACCGAGTTCGCGGGGGTTTCCGGTGGTTCACCGAAAACCACCGGGTTCCTTGGTTGATCCACAAAGCCAAGACCGGAGAACCGAAGACGGAGGTGCAGACACCGGGGACCGGTCCGACGGGTGGGTCCGACCGGTCGACCGGTGGGGACCGGTCGACCGGTGAGGAGCACCGGTCGGCCGTGTGCGACGACGCAGTCCGGAATCTTCGAAGCGGAGGACACGCGTCGGGATCGCATGGCTTGCGTCGAGGCTACGCGAGGGTGCGGTCGCCGGGCATCCGTCCGATGGTGAAGACATCAAGAATTCCAAATCCGCCCTTGAGGGGCTTGTATCCCTAGTTAGTAGAGAGGGGCATTTTAGACATTCGGTTGCCGCCTATATAACCCAAGAGGTGAGAGGTTGGCAGCTAACTCTTGGAACCCTAGCTCATTAGTTTTCCTATTTTCCACCTATTTTCCTTAGGTTTTCCTTAGGGCTAGCAAGAGAGCTTCACGGAGAGATCTTGTAGAGAGGGATGGATGATCGGGCGGCTTGCTAGACCTTGTACGAATCCTTGTTTCATGTATAGATGATTCGGCGTGATTCCTCAAGGTTTGGATGTGTTTTCCCCGGTTGTTTTTGGTGGTGTTTTTCGGAGCCCTCTCCGGTGATTTCTTTGGAGTGTTTTTGGAGCTTTTCTCTTGGTGATTCGGTGGGGGAAATTTGTGGGAACCCTTCGTGGTTCTTTGGGCTGTGATTCCCCTCCCAAATCCGTGAGAAAAGTTGCTCGAATTTGGGGTTTCTTGAGTTCTTGGGTTGGAAGTGCTTTCGGCGGGATTTCTTCGATTCCTCCTTTTTGGACGAGTTTTGGTGGGATTAAACTTGGCTATGAACTCCTCATGAGGTGTTCATGATATCCCCAAAGTCTTGTTCAAGTCCGTGGAGTGATTCGGGAGATCGAGATTTGGATTTGGGGGAGTTGACCCGCGGGTGCTGTTCATCCCGAGCTGCCTAGGCTACACCGGTCTGACCGGTGCTCTTGACCGGTCTGACCGGTGCAGGCCCTTGTGGGTTTTCGCTCGGGTGAGCGTCTTGGTGTGTTCTTTGTTGTCCCGTGGTCTGGCTTGTTTCGAGTTTGGGTTCGTTTGGTGGTCGGTTGGCCTGTTTGGTGCCTTGGGGGCTTTCGTGTCGCCATCGGTCTGACCGGTGTGTCTCACCGGTCTGACCGGTGTAGAGCCACTTAGTGGAAGTTGCTCAGTTTCACCAGCGGGGACCGGTCCGGACCGGTGGTGCTCACCGGTCCGACCGGTGTGGGTCTCGTAGACTCGAGGTTTGGTTTTTCCGCTGCGTTTCTCGGGTCGGAAGGTTGCGTGTTGGTTCCTAGGTCCAGTGGCACTCCAGTGGCTACGTGGGCTTGACCAACCTTGGTAGTGAGTCGGAGACGTGTGTTGGAAGCCGCGTTCGTCTTGTTGGAGTTCTCATCTCCTTCGAGAAGAATTTTTATCGGCTCCCATTCACTCCCCCCCCTCTCCGGTTCGCCGTATCGGTCCTTCGGATGGTAACATCGTTAAGGGGACGATAATCTATGCACATTCTTCTAGTACCATCTTTCTTATCAACAAAGAGAATGGGAGACCCCCAAGGTGACGAACTAGGTCGGATGTAACCTTTACTAAGCAACTCATCTATGTGTTTCTTTAATTCGGCCAAATCTTAACATTCATTCCATATGGTCTTTTATAAATAGGAGCAGTACCAGGTAAAAGTTCAATGCTGAATTCAATGTCGCGGTCAGGCGGCATACCTGGTAACTCATCTGGAAATACATTGGGATACTCGTTCACAACTTTGATCTCTTCTAAGGATTTGCCTTTTGCTGAATTCACTGTTCCTTGTTCTTCGGATGAGTTGTCCACTTTGAACTCAATTCTGTCTCCCTGTGGGCTAGTCAAAACCACTGATCTCTTGCGACACGGAATCACCCCGTCATGCTTGCGCAACCAATCCATTCCAAGTATTACATCTATTCCCCAGGATTTTAAAACTACTAGGTCGGCTAGAAATTCTATCTCATTAAGTTTAAGGTTCACCTGTGGACATATGTGTCTGGCTTTCATTTCACCGCCCGGGGAGCTAACTAGTAATGGTGTCTTCATAAGACTCATGGGCAAGTTATATTTTTCCACAAATTGATTGGTAACAAATGAATGTGATGCTCGGAATCGAATAAAACGGATGCGGGTTCGTAATTGACAAGGAACGTACCAAGCACGACCTCGGGAGCCTCCCCGAGCTCGCTCAATCGTCACGTGGTTTACTTTCCCACGCACAAAGTTTTGTTGAGCCCCGTTGCCCCGAGGAGTAGAATTCCCGGTGCGAATCCGAGAGGATGGCCGCCCGGGCTTCGACCATTGCCCTTCCGTGGAGTTTGCATTCCACGCTTGGGACGATTATTGGCATAATGCCCTAACTCTCCGCACTTGAAGCATCCATTAGGCTGAACCGGTGTGGTGTTTCTCATCGGGGCACACGGGGCATTGTTCGGGCGACTCTGGCCGCTGAATTGGGGTACGTGGAGTCCGCCGATGGAAGCGCCGGGGCCGCCGAGCCGAACGCCGGAATGAGCGGATTCTCGCTCGAAAATTCCCACTATATCCTCCCGAGCGGAACCGAGGATTCGTGGTGCATTATAGCGGGGACGTGTGTTGCTGCTAGGATCGCCCTTGGTTTTGGAACTTGCGTTTCGGTCTCCAAGTTCTCTCGCGCTTGCTTTCAAGACCGATAGCTTTGTCTAATAGGGTCCGGAAGTTGGGGAAAGTGTGGCTCGGGAGCCGATAGTTCGGTGGCCCCATGAGACCATCCGTAAATCATTCTTGCCTCTTCGGGTCGGTATCCACTTCATCCGGAGCATACCGAGACGGTTGGGTGAACTTGTCCCGATACTCGCTAACGGACATGCCGCCTTGCTTCGCAGCGAGAAACTCCATCTCGCTTCGGCTTTATTATTCCGGACGGAATGTGGTGAGTACGGAAAGCTTCCGGAACTCCCCCGGGTGATAGTGTCAGCAGCGGCATGTGCTACAATGTAGGCATCCCACCAATCGGCTGCAGCACCCTCTAAGCGTCCCGAGGCATACAGGACTTTCTCTCGGTCATTGCACTGAGTGATGTTCAGCTTCTTATTGATAGTCTTGAGCCAATCATCTGCGTCAAGAGGATCCACTGAGTGGGAGTAGGTGGGTGGATGGTGGCTCATAAACTCTGTATGTTTGTTGACTGGTGGAGGTGGTGGAGGTCCTTGTGGTGGCGGATTGTTCGCCGTGCACTGCGGAGGTTACGGGCGATGGCGGGAAGATTCTGAATCAACTGCATCTGTGCCGTGAAGAACTGTTGCATGGTTGGATCCATTGCTAATCCCTGAAGTGGAGGTGGGGCGGGATTCTGCTGATTGGCGATGTGAGCACGTATCACAGGCGGTACGTCCTGTCCACCTCCGGACCTAGTGTTTACCATCTGATTGTTAGAGAAAGTCATTTCAGATAAGAGCAGTATCGATAAACATGAGTAAGAGAGAAAGGGGCTAAGATTAAATTTAAACTTAATTATTTTATTAATGCACATGCGGCCATCACACCACAAGGCATTTCGGTACCAATCAAAAACCCAAATCAAACATGTTTTCAATCAACAAGCATTATTACATCGATTACGTCCTCGCGAGGGACGGGTCTAACGATCTCAACTCGGGGTGGCATCCTAACCCGGAAGACCCGTGGTAGCGGACGAAGAGCCGTAACGAAGCCTCTTGCGGGGTGGTGACTCCGCGGGGAAAGGGGTCTCGTCGGGGCCGGACGGGTGGCTCCCTACCGTCACGCTCGGCCTCCGACCGAGCAATCCCGGCGTAGGCGTCCTTCGGCTCACCGTGGGTCCGCTCCCGGCTCGGCCGTAGTACTCTCCCGTGTCGGTGTTGAGTGCCGCCGTGACTCGGGCAAGAGTGTGGAGGCGTGGGTCCTCGGAGCCGGTCGGTGTTACCACCGTCCGCTCGGTGCCACCGGTACGACGAGGGATGTGGTGGTAGTCACCGAGGCTCAACTCCCGGTCATGCTCGAAACGAAGAGAGAACAAGGCCCTCCCGGCGGCATTGGCGACGGATGCCCGGTAGGTAGAGTGAGGTGTAGTAGAATCATGGGTCGTGCGCGAGATATAACCTCCTCCGCATGGTTGCGCACCCCGATGTGGACCCCGGTCGTGTAGTAGGTGCCCGGTGGCGGTTCGTTCAAGGCCGTGGGTGACGTACATGGGGTACACGGTGTTCCCCGGCTCCGAAGAGAGTGTTCCGCAGCAGCCCAAGGGAAGTAGCCAAGTGCCACCTCGGACGAGTGCATGATACAAGACGGGTCTCCCTCGCGAGGTCCCTCGTAGTAGGCGTCGTCCCTCTCCTCGTTGTCATCCTCCGTCGCCTCACTTGTCCTCGGTGTCATCGCCGTAGTCGTTTGGATCTCCTTCCGCGGCATCGCGGTGCGGGATCCTCGGGAGCGACGGGAGAGCCGCCGGTGAGGCAGGGGGGCGGCGGTGGCGGGGAAGGCGAGAGGTCGCGGAGATCCCGGCTCTCCATCGGTGTACACCTCCGGGATCGCTCCATCCTCGGCCTCTACGAAGAAGTAGGGATCTTCCGGTTCCTCCTCGAGCCGGACAGAGGGGGCAGGCGTGCTCCGAACGGGCTGAGTCCTGGCCATCTATGAAAAGAAAACTGAACTCAGAGCAGAATAAAACAATAAAGGGGACAAGGTTTTAACAAAACCAAATAAGATAGATTTTTAGGTGTATTTAGGGGTTTTTTTGAATGAGAGAGCTGAAATGTCTTTCTAGATAATGTCCTTATTTCGACCATTTCTATCTAAGGCTGCGTCCTACAGTCAGCATTGCTCTGATACCACTCTGTCACACCCGTTTTCCGAAGAAAACCGAATGCATCTCATACGTGTGCCATAATCACAATTTCACACATATGATAGACAAGTGAGTGTAATATCATAGTACAATGCTCAAAACGTACATAGAGAGGTTTATTAATTTATTACACTCATCGATAGACACGAAGGTCTAAACACGAACATCGATAGCTAGACGATGGAACACCGTCTCCAACTTCACAAGCTCCTGACTGGGGGTAACGCGAGCCTCAGAATCCATCGAACTCGTTGAAGAACTCGCTCCGCATCCTCCTCTCGAACACATATGGCAAGGGTGAGTACACTTATGGTTGGTACTCGGCCTCGTGGGGGAAAATGCAAAGCTATCAAGGGTAGGCTAGGGTTTTCAGCGGTAAGCATTTTAAGTTGGTCAAATTTTATTAGCAAGCACCTATTTACTAAGTGTAAGTGTATACCACCCCAAAACTTAGCTTTTCAAGACTATTCCTCCAAATTATAAGTAAACCACAATTTGAAATCCATTTCTAGTTAACTATCATGTGAGGGACCAAGCCGCTCTTGACCGTGAGCACGGCCGATCGATCGTTTTCACTCTGCGGGAGGTCGTACACTTTACCCACGGTTCGTGTTCCCCATCCCGCCGGGTTTGCAAAGCCCTTAAACACTTCCGAGGTGAGTGGCAAGGGGTTCACTACGAAGCCTTTACAAAGGCGTGCAAAACACCAATATCCCACGACGATTCTGACTCGGGGCGGACCATAACCCTCCCTAGTGGTCGCACCTTAGCAACGGCTACTACCCCAAAAGGACCGGGCTATACTCCCGCAACCCGAGCCCCCCGTGTTCCTTCCGGACAAGGGCTATTAGATATTTTACACTCCTAATTAATTGGCTAAGCCGCAGCCATGTGGACCTGTGGTTGCACTGTTTTCCTGGGTGGTTCTCCATGTTTTAATTTATGTGTTCTTGAAATTCCATAAACACAAATTCCATTTAAATTCAACATTTTAAAAGATAACTTCCATTCCCAAGGTATAGCATCTAAGCATTTATCTACCCAAACATTTATTTAAAACAAGGTATCCAAGGTATAAGGATTAAAATCTAGTCATTTCCTTAATAGGCATTTCCCATCAAAATTTATGCATAACGATAAAATTTAAAGTGTGGTAACATGCAAGTTATTAGGACAAAAAGAGTATGCAGGGGGGGAAATCCACTTGCCTTCTTCTCCTAAAAACTGGGGCTCAATCTCTTCAAAAGATGGCTCCTGCTCAATCTCGAACGGCACGTCCTCTACGATCACACAAGAAAAACAAACAATAAATAAAACAGTACATCAAACATTGCTAAAAGTCTAATACAAGCTTCTAAAACTAACGTGCTTGTTGAGACGATCGCGTAGACACCAAAAACGCCTAAATCGGAGCTAGGACGGAAAAGTTATGATTAAAACAAATTTCAGGGACTATTTTGTAAAAGAAAAATGATCCTTAGGGGGTTTTCTATAAAAATTCAGGGGCTAAAACATAATTATAAATATAATCTAGAGGTCCTAGGTGCAAAAAGGGCTTTTGGACTGCGGGTGAATCATTTTTGAAAGGCTAGGGGCTTAACCATAAAAACCAGGGACTAACTTGCAAGGGTTTTATATGGTGGGAGGACCGGGTTGCAAATTATAGAAAAGACAGGGGCTCTTTAGGAAGTTTGCCGGCGCAACCCTAGGTTTGACCGGTACCTTCTGTTTGACCGGGGGCTCGATTAGATCTAGGCCGTTGGATGAAGATCTAAGGGCTGCGGTTGGCTAGCGGCTAAGGGCGGCGGCGGCCTGGTTACTGGCGGCGGCGGCGCGCGGTGGCAGGTGGAGGAGAGCTCGATTGAGCGGTGCGAGGTGGAGAGGAGCTCGGGGGCGGCCTTTTATAGGTGGTGAGGGGAGCGGAGGAGCCGCGGCAAGGCGGTGGCGCGGGGCAACGGCGGCGGCCGCCATTAATGGCCGGCTCGGTGGGGCGGCCGTTTCCGGGAGAGGAAGAGGCGCGGGGCGGCTTGAGGTGGCGCGGTTGAGTGCTCCGCGCACCGGAGGGAGGGGAGGCGGCGAGGGGAGGCGAGGGGGCGCGGGTCGGTGGCGGCGGCCGGCGCGGCGGGGAGATGGGCGGCGCCGGGAGGTTGAAGGTGGCCCTGACAGGTGGGCCCCCCCCGTCGGCCGGCGTGAGAGTGAGGGGGGGAGTTAGCGGGCCGGCTGGGGTAAGTGGGCCGTGCTGGTTTGGGCCGCGCGGAGGAAAAAGAAAAAAGATAGGTTGGGCTAGTGGGCTGGAAGAGAGTTGGTTGTTTTGTTTCTTCTTTTTTTTTCAATTCTTTTCTCTCATCTCTTTTTCAAACTTTTACTCAAAATCTTTTAAAAAAAAAATTTAAACAAACTTTTGACGACACAATCAATTAAAAATCCATGCATTCAACATGATGCACAAACACTTGGTTCCCCTAAATTAATTAATTATCATTGCATATATTTAAAGGCAAATTTAATTATTCAAATTCATTAACCTTAGAAAATAAAATTCTAATTGTTGCTAGCATTTTTTTTAAGTGATGGAATTTTGGGTGTTACACATGAAGAGCGCGAGCTGCCATGACGACAAGATGGAGGCCTACTGCAAAGCCGTGCGAGCCCTCGAGGACAAGTTCTACGGCATCGAGCTCAACCATGTGCCCCGCCGGTACAACGAGGAGGCGGACGAGCTGGCCAAGATCGCGTCCGGGCGGATCACCGTCCCCCCGAATGTTTTCGCGCGCGACGTCGCTCAGCCCTCGGTCGTCTTCGAGCCCCACCCCTTGAGTCACGGCAAACCCTCGGGGGCTCCCTAGAGCCCAGCGGGTGCGGAACCCATGGACGAGGACCCCTCGAACGAGGCGTACGTACTCTCCCTCCTCGAGGGGTATGGCTCCCACGAGGCCGACGTGATGGATATCGAGCCGGCCCCTGTCAAAGCGGACTGGCGCGACAAATATATCGCCTGGATGGCTCGAGGGGAGCTCCCCGCGGACCGGGCCACGGCCAGGCGCATCGCCAGGATGGCCAAGTCCTTTGCCCTCGTCGATGGCGAGCTGTACAAGCGCGCCGCCTCTGGCATCCTATAGCGATGCGTGCCCATCCCCGAGGGGCGCGAGCTCCTACGGGACATCCACGCCGGAATCTGTGGCCACCACGCCGCGCCTCGTACCCTCGTCGGCAACGCGTTCCGCCAGGGCCTCTACTGGCCTACCGCGATCGCGGACGCCAGCGAAATCGTACGCACTTGCGAAAGGTGCCAGTTCTACGCCCGCAAATCCAACCTGCCCGCCCATGCCCTACAGACCATCCCCGTAACATGGCCATTTGCCGTATGGGGGCTGGACATCGTCGGGCCCCTGCGGAAGGCGCCCGGGGGCTTCACCCACTTGTTGGTCGCGATCGACAAGTTCTCCAAGTGGGTGGAGGTGCGCCCCATCACGAACCTCAGGGCAGAGCAGGCGGTAACATTCTTCACCGACATCGTCTACCGCTTTGGAGTGCCAAACTCCATCATCACCGACAATGGGTCCCAGTTCACGGGCAGGAAGTTCTTGGAGTTTTGCGACAAATTCCACATTCGTGTGGATTGGGCAGCTGTGGCACACCCACAGACCAACGGCCAAGTAGAGCGTGCCAACGGCATGATCTTACAAGGCCTCAAGCCCAGAATTTTCGACCGGCTAAACAAATCTGGGCGAAAATGGCTCCAAGAGTTACCAGCGGTTGTGTGGAGCCTAAGGACTACCCCGAGCAGAGCCACTGGGTTCACCCCGTTTTTCCTAGTCCATGGCGCGGAGGCCGTCCTCCCCACGGACTTAGAATACGGATCGCCCAGGGTTCGAGGCTATGACGAGGAGGCCAACCAGCGAGCCCGCGAGGACTCGCTGGATCAGCTGGACGAGGCACGCCTCGTGGCCTTGATGCATTCCGCAAGGTATCAACAGTCCCTAAGACGCTACCAAGCGCGCAAGATACGTCGACGGGACTTCAGCGAAGGGGACTTGGTCCTAAGGCTACGCCAAGACAACCGAGGGCGCCACAAGCTGTCGCCCCCATGGGAGGGACCCTACGTTGTGGTGAAGGTACTCAAGCCCGGGACGTACAAGCTGGCCAACGAGGACGGTGAAGAGCTCACCAACGCTTGGAACATCCAACAGCTACGTCGCTTCTACCCCTAGCTAGGATTTCCAAGTATTTTTTGTTGTAAAAATCATATGACCAACGCCCCAGTTGGTGACAACCATGTAAATACCATAAGTCTAATAGAAAGGGCAACTCGGCTTTCCCCTGAAACCCAAGTTACCCTCGGGGGCTACTGCGGGGGGCATTCCCTCCCAAAATGGTCCCATTTTCGCGCAAAAACAAGACAACTCATGAGCGCTAAGTTTGTTTTCTACTCCAGCCTCGAGCAACGATTCGAACAGGGCGCAGGCGGCCTAGCGGAAGGAGCGCGCGAGCCAGAGATAGCCTACGCCGCGAGGATATGGCCCTTCTCTCTCGCCTCCAACCCAGCAGGCCCCCCGCGAAAATCGAACTCTCCTAAGTAAAATCTACTCAGGAAGAAGGAGAAACAAAAAAGCGCAATAAGCAAAAGACTTCATTTCGTATCAACAAATGTTTACGATTGAGATAACTTGTTTATTTACAAAGGCCGCATGGCCAGAATACTGATACACAAATAAAAACGGGCCTAGCGCCCAACTGTCTTCAGGCGGGAGGAGCGGCAGCATCAGCAGCGTTCGGAAAGAGGAACTCCTCGAAGGCTTCAGCGAGCGACCCGGCGGCATCGGCGGCGAGCGCGTCCACACGCTCCATCGCTACCTCGTCCTCAACACCGTCGGGGACGACGTAACCCTCCGCCAGCGCCTCGAAGTTGACCTCGTAGTGGGACCGCACCACTCCGAGAGCCTTCTGGACGCCCAAATGCAGCGCCCGGCGCATCCGCTCAGTGACGTGGCCGCCAAGGGCGCGCGAGCGGCCGGCCGCCGAGCTGCCGGCTTGTGCTTCGCCCTCCTCCACGGCTTGGCAGGTCTCGAGGGCCGCACCACGCAGCTCCTGTAGCTCTTGCTCGGAGGAGTTATAGGAAGCCTGCAGCGCCTCGGCCCGCTCAGCTGCATGCCCCAGAGCGGTGCGCAAGCCTGGAATCGCCAAGACAAGAAAGAAATCAGAAAGGGGAATGCGAACCTTCTAACAGAAAACCAACAAAGCAGGAGTCAAACAGCGGCTCACCTTCGACTTGCTTCCTCTCCACCTCGAGGGCACGGCGCTCGGCCTCGACCGCCAGCTCGAGGCCCTTGACGGTCTCACCCTGCTCCTGGAGGGCCAGCTCTTGGTTTGCACTTGTAATGCTGAGCAAAATGAGCTCGCCCTCGGCCTTAGAGAGCTTGGCGTCCCGCTCCGCCAATGACTTCTGCGCCGCCTCGCGAGCGACACGCTCTGCTCCCGGCGCCGACCGGCGTCGACGAGGGCGGCTTGCTCCGCCGGAGCCGCCCCTCGGCCCCTTGGCGGGCGGTGCGCTCTGCGCAGAGCCGCTCCTCGGCTACGACGAGCGCCGCGGCCTTGGCGTCGAGGGCGGCCTTCAAGTCGTCGGCCTCCTTGGCCGCCGCTCCCCCCCCGCACGCCCGCTCCTCGGCCCGGCGGCGCCGCGCCGCGCCCCCTCGAGCGACGAGCGGAGCCCCCGGTTCTCGCCGCGGACGGCCGGCTACCTCCGCCTCCCAATTGGTCGCCGGCGTGTGCATCTTCTCCAAGTCCGAGCGCGCCCGCGCGGCGCCTCATCACGGTCGATGAGGGCTGCGCAGACCCGCTCGAGGCTAGAGCGACGCGCCGGATCCTGCCTCGAGCTCTCGGGGAGTTTGTCGCGCCAGGCCACGGCCCGGTACATCAGCCAGCCGTCCAGAGTCCTGAGGGCGTCAGCAAGCGCGTCGAAAGCACTGCATTGCTCCCGGAGCTGGTGGAGCTCGGCGTTCGCCCGATCGAAGGCTTCGTACTTGTCGTGGGTGCGGCGCTCGAGCTCCTGGCGCCCATAAATCAAAACCCGTAAGCGCCACAACACGGAAACAGCGCACAAAAATGAGAGAAAGAAGAAGACGAATGACAACGCCCTACCTGGAAGACGCGCCATGCGGGGCCGCCATGGACCCTCAGCGCCTCGTTCAGCGCGCGGTCGAGCGTGGCGCCGTGGCTCCGAAGCTCTCCCCAGAGCTCCTGCTCTCCCTGGGCGTCAGCGAACGCGGGGGGATCGCCCGGCGGTCCCCTCTACCGGGCGGAGTGGCCGGCGCCGGAGGGACGAGGCCTCGACGCCGTGTCCTCGGTCCCCCGCCACCATGTGACCCTCGCGCCGCCTCAAGAGGGCCCCCTCCCGGGGCTCGGGGGGAGCGTGTGGGGAAGCTCGCCCACCGGTCCCACCCGGCGGCGGGGAGTCGTCGTCCGGGACCTCCACCACCTCCGCCGGGAACCGCCGGCGTGCGCCGGCCCTTCGGCCCGCCTCCACTTGGGCCTCCACCGCCGCGGGCGCCGACGTGGCGCCGCGCCCACCGCCTGCGGCCGTGCCCCCGCGGCGGCCGGGCGCCCGGCCGCCCTTCCCGAGAACCACCGCCTCCGGCTGTGCCTCCACGACCACGGGTGCCACCGCGGGCCGCACCCGCTCTCGCCTCCGCCACGGTTGGCGCCACGAGTCGCGCCTCCGCCGCGGCCGCCCACCATCGGCCGCACCTCCGCCGCGACCGCCGCCGTGGGCCGCGCCTCGCCACGGCCGGCGCCGGCCGCTCCTCGGCAACCGCCGGCCGCACAATGGCGGCCGGATCCGCCGCCGAGGCCTCGAAGCCCTCGCCCGGGCCTTGCGAGCTCTCGGCCGCCGCCGCCGTGCTTGCTCCCGCTCGCGACGCCCTCGACGAGCGCCGCCGGGTGGGGATGGATGCGTCCGCCCTCAGCACCTTGGCCGGTGCGAGGGGAGGCACAGTTGGCACCACCCTGCGCAAGCACAAACAGAAAGTTCGAATGCCTGATCGTCAAAAAACCGAACCAAGTGGAGGATCGAGCCCCTTACCTCGAAGAGGAAAAGGCGCGCTTCCTTTTCCTCGAAGCCTCAGCGGATGAGGCCGGCGCGGCCGGCACGCCCACCGCCGCGCCTCCCCGACGACGCCACCGCGCGCGCGGGCCCCGCCCGCGCGCGGACACGCTACCCCCCGCGCGCGCGCGCGCGCCGCGCGCGCCCCCGTGGCGCGCGCGCGCCCTCCGCGCGCGCGCGCCGCCCCCGTTGTCGATTGCACGGCGGCGGGCGCCGTTGCGCCCGCCCCGGCAATGCCGCCCTTGCCGCCGGAGCCGGCTCCCGGCGACGGGCGCGGGCTCCCACCTATCGAGAGGGGCCCCGCCCCTCGCTTCTTCTTCTTCGTCCTCCTCCGAGGACGAGTACTCCTCGGTCCCCGGGGAGGAGAGCCCCAGTTCTTCGCGCCGCCGGTACTCCGCGTTCCGTCGCTCGCGGCGCTCGCGGTGCGCCGCCTCGCGCGCCCTTCGCGCGCGCCGCCCGCTCCCTCGCTCCCGCCGGCCGCGCCGCCCGGCCGAGCGCGAGGGAGTCTGGGGTAGGCGGAACGGACTTCGCGGCGGTGAAGCTCACCAGCTGCATGCAGGAACGTCAAAGATGCGTCAGAAGGCAGAGGCCGCGCCAAGAATTAAAACGAAATCAAGAATCATACTCACCAGCGGGCCGGTGGGGAGCATCTCGAGGTCCCACAGGGTCCGGTCCGGGTGCGCCGGCATCCGGGTGTCGACGGCGCTCCGCGCCCGAGTGAGCGCATACGGCCGCCCGAGGGGGGTTGGGAGCATCCGCGACCTCGCCAGCGCGATGGGGTCCGCCTCCTCTGTCATCTCGTAGATGCAGAGCGGCCTCTCCATCAGAGGCACGACCCGCCGGTGATGGAGGAAGGCGAGGACGCCCATCGCGGTCAGCCCTTGCGACGTCAGGCTCCTCATGGCGGCCAAGACCGAGTCCTGCCGCCTCCGATGCTGGGCCGTGGACACCCTGTAGCCCCAGGAGCTGGGCTTCTCCTTGAACACCCGACCGGTGTAGGGGGGAGGCCGGGCTCGGCGTTGCGCAGGTAGAACCATCCCCGCTCCCAGCCGGCGTTGTTCGTCGTCATGGTGCGGGGGATGTAGTCGTCCTTGAACGCGCCCCCCGCGGGCGAGCGACATCCCGCCGGCGCGCACCACGCGGCGGGTCCTCGGCTCCGTCGTGGGCTGCGTGAAGAGCTCCGCGCGGAAGAGGTGTACCCAGAGCTCCCAGTTGACTGGGATCCCCAGATACCCCTCGCAGACGCCCACGAACGTGGCCGCCTGCGAAATCGCGTTGGGCGCGAAGTTGTGCAACTCCACGCCGTAGTAGTGGCACAACGCTCGCATGAAGCGGCTCGCCGGCGCGTTGAAGCCTTGCTTGTGGAAGCGGATAAAGCTCGCCACGTAGCCTTCCGGCGGGTTGGGCACGCGGTCCCCCGCCGGCGGCACTATCCACTCCGCCAGGCGGCCCTCCTCATTTGCCGCCAACTGGCCGGCGGTGACCAGCTCGGTGAGAGCCAGCGAGGTCACCGACGACCGCTCCCAGGCGTACGGGTCATGGATCGTGAGGGGCGAAGGCGGCGCCATGAGAAAAGGGCAAAGGAATGCGAGAGCGGAGGACAGGAAGAGGAAGAAGAGCTCTAATGGTGATGCTGCACGGTGGCGAAGGCAAAGCGAGGACGAAAGCACAGGGGGCTAAAATGGCGGAGCGCTAAGGTAAAAAACCTCCGCTTCCCCTTCCCCTTAGATTTATAAGCCGCGGGCGAGCTCTCCGGGGCGGACGTCCCGCGCGCACTAACTGCAGGGAATCTTCTTTTCTCGCTGACGAGTGGGCCCCGCCACGACCACAGCGGCCACATCGCCGCGAACGGGCCATCATCACGGTGAAGACTAGCAGGGACCGTGGCAGGCGGTCACGTCCGCCGCCACGCCGCCCACTACACGCGCGCGCGGCCGCGGCGCCTAAAAAGGCGCGCCCGCGATGCGAAATCGCAGCCTCCACTGTGGAGCATTTAATGGCCCGGTCCCTTGCAAAGCAAGGAGAACCTTCGAGTGGCACGGACTCCTGGCTCGGGATAAATTCGACCCTCGAAGGGGTACAAGCGTGAGAAGGTCGCCTCGAGGCCCGCTTGAAACAAAGCAGGCATCGCGAGCACCCATGCCACGTAGGACCCTCGAGCGGTGCGAGCCCCAGGCTCTAGACGGTGTCAGCCCTCTGATGGGAACAAGCGTGAGAAGGTCGCCACGGGGCCCGCTTGAAACAAGGCGGGCATCGCGAGCACCCATGCCACGTAGGACCCTCGAGCGGTGCGAGCCCCTGGCTCTAGACAATGTCAGCCCTCTGATGGGAACAAGCGTGAGAAGGTCGCCACGGGGCCCGCTTGAAACAAAGCGGGCATCGCGAGCACCCATGCCACGTAGGACCCTCGAGCGACGCGAGCCCCTGGCTCTAAACGATATCAACCCTCTAAAGGGGCGCAAGCGTGAGAAGGTCGCCTCGGGGCCCGCATGAAACAGGGCAGGTACCACAAGCACCCATGCCACGCTGTGCTGCTGACCAGCGCCTCGAGGGCTGGCTCGCCCAGACCCCTCGACGGCCGCAAACGCAAAGACAGGGCCGCCCAGGCGCCGCCCCGCACGGCCCCTCCGATCGGAGGTTCGAAGCCTAACCCTCGACGGGTTCGAACGGGCGCCCCGCATCGCGAGTCGGGGACGACGAAGGCACGCGCATTCGAGCCGTTCCTCGAGCCCGTCGGCTCGAGGGTGCCCCACATGTCGTGTTCGAGAGCCGGCGAGGGCGGCAGCGGGGGATCCCACCGAGGCAGAGCTTCCGCGCCCTCGGTCCCTATCGAACGGGACCGAGCCCCACCTAGCAAACCCACGCAAGCGCTTCATTGGACGTGTCTCTGGACCACGCAGCCTACCCTTATCGAACGGGGCATGGGCGTCCACTCGAACCACCCACTAGCAGCTCAAAGAGGAATCCGCAATCCGCGACCCGCTCGATGGGGGTCGCGGAAACCTCACCCTCCGTCCCGCGGAGGGACGGCGAGGGCGCGTTAAGAAGCAAGTCGTAAAGCTCTACCCGATCACCTCGAACGGGCCCAGGCTCGGGGGCTTGACGCACGGCTACACCTCCTTGGTTTGCACCCGCCGGAGACAGTGCCAGCAGCGCGTGCGTCACCGAAGCCGACTGAGATATCGCCGACGCCGGTTGAAACATGTGCCACGCCCTCTGACCAGCTCTCACGGTTAACCCCTGCAGGAGCACCCACGCTCCTGCAGGGCTTCGGGGGCTAGACCCGCGGGTCCGCTGACGCGGCCCCACAGAAAGCGTTCGCAAGACAAGGAGGGAAGAACGTCCTATCAGTAGGCTCCAACATCTGCGAGAGCCTCAATGGCAAACCCACAGATGCTCGGAGGCTACTGTCGGGGACAGCCCTAGGGGTCCCCTTTAACAACCGGGAAATCCCCACTTAAAACCCGCAACAAAGCCAAACAAACTTTGCCTAACCATGCAGGATACGGCCCACGCCGCAGGGACCTCAACGACCCACCAAGGCGGCCCCCTTGAAGATCCCCTCGAGCAAGCTCCGCCTTGCCCGAGGGTGCGCGCCTCCCTCGGGCGAGTTCCGTCCCGTTCGAGGGGGTGCGCTTCCCTCGAGCGGGCTCCGCCCCGCTCGAGGGCCCGCTCCCCCTCGAGTAGGCTCCGCCTCGCTCGAGGGTCCGCCCCGCCCTCGACCGGGGTCCGCCTCGCTCGAGGGCGCCCCGCACGCGTACGCCTGCCCCCGTACACGGGCATTTGACGCCCTGACACCGGCGGATCAGCGCCATCATGCGCCCCGGACTCGCGCCCCGGTGCCGCCGCACCAACTCCCCAGGAGGGAGCCCATCCCCATCACTGTGGGGAGGGACTGTGCAACGCGGTGGGTGTCAGTCCCGTGACGCCGTGCTCCTGCTCCAGTACGGCTAACGCGCCGAGCCCTCGAAGGGGGGCCGGCTGCACCCTCGATTTGCTTTCTTGTGACCCTACAGGGTTAGGTGGAGACGCTAGGCCGGTGGAACGCCATCCCTGCCACTGTTACAGCATGGTTGCCGTCCCCGCGCGTGCAGGCGCTTGCCAGGCGCTGTAGCAACGACTCCAGCACTGTGAAACGCACTGGAATGGGACGCCGCTTTACCCACTCCTGTACTCCGTACGGGCCAACGTCAGCAGCTCCCTCGAGCCCGTCAGAAGACATCACCACCATCCGCCGCCCTTCTACCCTCGAACCGCCACTGTTCGGGTACAAGATAGGCCATGGCGGCCGGATCGCTGCAAGGATCGTCCGGACGGCCGCCCGCTCTACAGCATAGCACGCCACACCCCTTCACGTAGCTAAATAGCGCGGCGCGCATGTGATTCGCTCCCTCCTTGATCTATAAAAGGGGGACGAACCCTCCCTGCCGCGGGGGAGGAGGACGAAAAAACACAGACACAACACAACAGGAGACAGGCTGCGCCACGCACTTGCTCTCCAATTCTCCCACAACATCTTCAGCCACTACACCAGGGACTTGGAAGCCACGCTTCCTCTCCCGCCTTGCTTGTAGCAGCCCCACTACAGGCACCCCCGGTGCTAAGCAATATAGTGCCTCGAGCACACCACTGCTGGACGTACGGCCCCCTCGGCCAGAACCAGGATAAATCCCGTGTCTCTTATTGCTTAGCATCGACCATTGAGGGATAGATCTCGGCGCTTTCTACTGTTTAGTGTCGGGACCACATTCCGCACCGACAAGAAGGTAAGTCTGACATAAAGTAATGTGCTGGGAGCTAGAAAAATATACCATAGATTGATAAGCCACCTGAAAGAACCCAAAAATTCCCTCTAGGATCTCTCGGTCTAGTTTATCCTTAACGGACCAACGTGTTTTGCAAGTCAAACAATCTTGGCAGTTTTTATTCCAAAATCATGTGATTAAGGTTGTTAATTAAACTCTGGTGCATGCAATCGCTCTAATACCAGCTGTGACAACCTGCCCAGGAAAATACCATACTATCGCATAAGACCGATCCACTTTGGTCGTTAAGCAATAGTAAGTATCATCCTGTCGTTGGTTGCTGGGTTAACGCCCGGTAAATCACTTGGACATCGAACAGAGGATCGACACATGCATTAAAACTCACGCGAAGGCGAGTCCAGAGTACAACATGAGTTAAACATTTTATTACAAACCATTGTTCCTGACATGGAGGAAAGATTCAGAGTTCGAAAACAGCGAAAATAAAATAACTAGCGCAACGGTAAACATCACAGGAGGCCATCCGTGATGTCATCACTTGTCGTCACCCTTCCGGTCAATCACACCTGCATCAACAATTTTAAAGCAAGGCTGAGTATACTAATACTCGGCAAGACTTAACCGTCGGGTGATAACTACATCACCAAACTCTAGACATGAAAGGCTTTTGGCCGGTGGAGCTTCTTTTGCTAAACAGCTACTAAGAGTAGATCCTTACTTTCAATATTTTAGCACAAGTTCTAGTTGATTACCATTTCTACATGTGCCATCTAATTCACTCAAGAATTGGACAAGCAATTAATTCATACAACAATATTTCTCGAGTTCCATCATTATGGGATATCATGGCCAGTTGATTAAGCAGTCTCGGATAACGGTGAGAGGCCGACAATCGATTGATTTAAACCTTGCAAGGTAAACCCAAACACACGGTAGGCTGCCCCCGTAAGGACAACTTTCCCAGGCCGTTTCCAAAAGTCCTCGGGTTGGGAGCAAATCCTACAGTCCTGGGTGCAAGGTTAGTGGTATACCCCGCAAAGTATCTAGTATCACACAATACACCCCCCTTCCCGGTAGCTAGCTGGTAAGGCGATTACTCAATAGTAGTAGGGAAGAGTTCCCGCGCCGTCTCATTAAGGTACTAGGCTTACCGGTCCCATTCCCGGCAAATGTTTAGTACGTTCAAAAGCTTAGCCCACGAAAGCCATTGGATCGGAGCCCAATCCCATGCTCTTACCACATGAGCAATCCATTTATAAAGATCTTATGATTCCAACATAAGAACCTATTCTCGCGAGTGACGAACATCACTCGACTTCTATCGGTCCTATAGCATAGCAGCTATCGACCTAGCACACTAGTGATAGAGCATAGGTACCTAGGGATCATGCATCAAGGGTTTCAAATCAACTCCTGAAACGTAAATGCACAATCGTAGCAAACATAATTGCATAATTTTAAAAGACGGGGTTAATGATCCAGGGCTTGCCTTCGCTGGCAAGGTTGGCCTTGGGCCCTTCTGGACTTGGGTCCAGGTCTTGAGCTACGGCCACGCACGACAGCTCTTTGTCGGCACCTTCGTTTCCTCCTTCCGCCACGAACGTTCATCTATCGTCCGAAAGATCTACACGAAGATGCAAATGCAAGATTTATTTGATGATTTTTAATTTAATTGACCACAAACCATAAATGACATCCATGGAGTGTATTAGTTGGACACAATCACCTAGATAAGAATACATTTAGCCTACTCTTCCAAAAAGGAACAATTTGCAACTCTTTATTAAAAATTCTTTTTGATGGTGACTGTGTACATATATACATAAATACTTTAATTGAACTGCACAAACAGTAGTGGGTGGGTAAATTTAACCTTTTAACATGATTTGCACCCACACACAAGATTAGTAAGGGTGGTTTGGTGATTTTTCCCATTTAATGACTATTAAGCCCTTAATGACTTACATAGCTTTTATTCATGGAATTAATAAATAAAATTCATTGGAAGGGTGTGTTATACTCTAAACACCTATAACAAGCTACTGGACACACATGCATGCCTTGGATAGCTAGAAATTAATTATTTTCGAAAATAACAAAGGCTAGCTAGGTGGACAAGGTAAATGCACACAAAAATAAATACTAAACAAAATGATCCAAACTTTCCCACACATGTTATATGGTCCAAAACTAGCCTATTGGTGCAGCACATATACCTAAAACTATTATGAAACTTGAGTTATGTATTTTCAAAGAAATTCAAGCATAATTCAAGAATAAATATTTCTATTAATTATAAAATTGTGATTAATTCACCAAAGGTGTGTTTTGGAATTAAAAGACACTGCGCAAAAGTTGGTTGCAAAAACCTAATTCTTTTTAGCTAGAAAAATCATTTATGCAGATCTGGAAGAAAAGGAAATGCATTTTTATAAAACGATTTACATCATAACTTTGTGCACTTTTTGGCATAGGAGCTAGTAATGACCTAACACACAACATATCCAAATATTAGCTACAGAGGATTTATAGAATTTGAGATATTGCAGGTCTAGGGTTTTCACATTTGTATGTTTCATGCAAAAACTAACAGGAATTAGCTCAGGCAAGAATAACAAAAGTTGTAGGATATCTCACCACGGATCCAAAAAAATGGTTTTGCATTTTTCCTATTTTTCTTCGATTTTCTCCGCAATTTACAAGAATCAGGGATGTTACTTCACTATTGGAGTTACCCTTTCGCAGGGAAGCCCTCGGAAAGAATCTTTCTTTTGCAATGTGGCCCCTGGGCGGCCGGCCGGCGCGGGCAGCTCGATTCCAGCGAGCTCGCCACCGGGCTTGGCCAGGGAAGGGCTAGGGAGGGTCCTACGGGCCACTAGGGGTTGATTTGGGGGGTCGGACGGTGGAGAAAGGGCGGCCGGGAGCGGGCGCACCGGCGGCCGGGGAGAGGCGGACGCCACGGCCGCTGCTCCGGCGAGGGGCGGCTCGGTCGGCTTGGTGAGAGGGATGGCGAGCTATGGTAGGGGCGGGGGGTGGTGGAGGAACGTCGTTTGGTACTCGCGGTCGGCCCGGAAACGGAAGCTCGCCGCGGTCGCTCGGTGGCGCCGGCGGACCCGCACGGCCCGCCGGGTGGTTCTGTGCGCCGCGAAGGGGAGGGGGAGGGACAGCGGCTCCTTTTAAGGCGACCGGCGCGCCTGCCTATGACCGCTGGACCGACGACGTTGCCCCTAGGTACACGCGCCCGGCCTTGGTAGGAACGCGCGGTGGGTACGGAACACCCCGCGTTCTCGGCATGCGCGCGGGCCTGGGAAGGTGGGCTGCATTGGGAAGGCGCGACCGACCTCAGGAACACGCGCTGGTGAGACCGGACGTCGAGGCGGCGGCGGCCCGCGCGCGGCGCGCGCGGCCGGCGCAGCGTCGTGGCGCGGCCTTGCTCTGGCGCTGCACGTTTCAGACTGAACCACTTCGAGCACGATTTTCTCCCAAAACTTGAATACAAGTGCACAAAACAATGAATTGGAAAGTTGTAGATCTAACTACCCCCTACAACTTTCATAAAGGCTCTAGGGTGTTTTTCTCAGCGGATTTTGCAGGAACGTCGTGCCAACTTTGAATGTCGGCCTATCCCTGTGAACAGGAGGTACTGTCAGTCGATCAAGTTTTTCACCAATTTCCACTCAAAATTTGAAATGCCAATCTTCATGAAAGTTGTGTCCCTCAACAAGATGGACAACTTTCATAGAGGTAGATTTTGAAGTGTTTAGGTGAATTTTGGAGAACGCGGCAAAAGTTCCGGACGACATTCGCTGACGTCACTGGTTAAGCCGGGTTTGACCGTGTCTTTGACCAAGGGTCGACCTCGGGTGTGTGTAGACTTGGTAAAGGGGTTCATTGGGGTTCATTGACGAGGTTTTCGAGGTGATGACCCAAGTTGACCTAGGTTTGACTGATGTTCGACCGGTTTGACTTGGCTGATCCGGTCATTAGCATTAATGACGGTAATTAAAAACCTGGGGCGTCACAGTACCCGAGGCAGATGAATGTGGCCTCGTTGGGATCGGTAACTCGAAGGAAGAGACACGTGGCACACAATTTAGACAGGTTCGGCACGCGATGTGCGTAATACCCTACGTCATGTATGTTGTGTAGCCCTGGATTGATAGGGTGTGTTTACAAGATGATGCAGATGATGAGAGAGGGGTCCCTACCTCGACTTATATAGCCCGGGAGGCAGGGTAACAAGTCGGTTTGAGGAGAGAGTACTAGTCGTGTACGTCTAGGAGTTTTTTACATGGATCCGGACATGCACAGCTTCCTATCCGAGTACTCCTCCATCGTAGTCCTTGCGCTCCACGCCATCAGGTGTCATGTAGCACAAGTCGAGTAGTCCCAGGGGTCCACGGAGTAGTCGGTCCTAGTACCCACCAGAGTAGTGGGCCTAGGGATGTGCATACGACAGCCATTCCTGCTAAAAGTCTCACCTTGGAATTGCTGATCTGCGTTGCAAAAGCCAAGAGTCTTTGAGAATGTAGTGAAGCATTTCGCCTTCGAATTACCAATTTATATTAAAGACTCACATGAAATTTATAGGGGGACCTGGTCAATGTAAAAAAAAATTCCTTCGAGTGGGACCCTAGAACTATTTATGACGACTTGGATCACTTTATTATCGAACCTTACATGTGGGACCAAACGTTGTTTATGATGCCCCTGACATGGGAAAATGCTTACATGTGGGACCGTGGAAAATTTTATGACGACTTGAAACACTCTATTTTCGAAAAAATGCTTACATGTGGGACCCAACTAAATTTATGACAACTTGGAACACTCTATTTTTAAAATAATGTTTACATGTGGGACCAAAGTTGGTTTATGACGCTATTGCGGAGCTTGTGTCGTCAAAAAACAAGAATGGAACAGTAAACAGTCGGCTGCAGTAGCAACTATTGTGACAGAAGTTTTTTTTGTCACTAAATTTGCTCAGAAGTGAAATACTATGATGAGATCAGCTAGGAACGTCATAAATCAATGACGCTAAAATGTGGTTGCATCACTAATCTAGTGTAAACATATGTACCTCAAACTTTTAAATGCAAAATTGCATTTTCTTTTAAAAATTACATAATCATAGATATTTATACACACCAAAAACATATATAGTTCTTCATGGGGGGCCTCCTAATGGGTGAGGTTTGTTATCTCTGAAATGAAAAATAATTATGCGAGCGGGTGAATGTGGGCAATATACATCACAACGTCGTTTTTTGTTACCGAGTCTTATGCATGCATGAAAAAACAATCAAAATTGTTGATGTAATCCACAAGCAAAGTTATTTGGAATTTTGATAAAAATCATAAATCGTACAACGAACCACAAAATTAAATTTTGATTGCAGCATTGAATTTCTGACTATAAAATCTTCACAATAGATCCCACTTGACTATATTTTGACAATATTTTTAATAAGTTGCATATTTTCGGAATATTTACCAAGGACAAATAGATATTCACTAGAGCCAAACAAATACATATAAAAGGCAAACAAATATTCTCTAGGTCCGAGCAAATACATATAGCGGCTGAGAATATGTTGGAAAGTGAATGAATTGATTGATTGATGAGTGGGTGGACCCCACTATTTATGTACAAGGAAGGGGCATGCAGGCACCCTTTGGCAGGAGGGGACGCGCTCGTACAAGAGAGACACGCCTGTACGAGGAGTGGCTGCCTCTTCCTAATTACACACTAATGATTATGTTAATTACATAATTAAGCTAATGATCACTACTAATTATTTCTTAACACTCCCTCTTTATCAATAGCTTCATGAGGTATTGATGTAAGTTGACTTCAATCATCCTTAGATATCATCTTGTAAAACTCCTCCAAAAACCCTATAGGAAAATCTTGAGGCGAAACCAATCTGTGTGTATCTGCCACTAAAACTCCTTTAAACCGAGTGGGAAAATATTAGGAGAAAATGATATGGCATTATTGACTCATTAGATACTTGTATGAGAAAACCTTTGCTAAGGAAAAACTCATTAATAACTCTTGAGAATAGTGATCTGAGGATCATATTTGAATATCCTTCTCCAAAACCTAATAGGAAAATATGTGAAGGGATTTTATATCTTCTTAAAAACTCTTATAGAGAAAATAGAAGATATGACATAGTGTATGTCTTGTGTACCACCCTTAAAACATTTGTGGAAAAATTAGATGATATCTGATATGTTCTTGTATTGATATTGCCTCATTAAAACCTTTAATGAGAAACCTTGTAGGGAAAACTCATATAGGAAAAAAGTACAATATTCATAATCAGATGATTATGTATAGGTCTATATCAAAGGAATGTCTCCCCCTAATTCTTGCAAATCGTTGAGTTGTCTCATACCTATTCCAAAAACATTTTTCTGGAATAATGTTGTTGGTAAGGACTTTGTAAATAAATCTGTAAGTTTATCACATGATTTGGTTTGCAAGATTTCTATCTCACCTTTCTTTTGTAATTGATGAGAATATCTCCTCTTGAACCTTGCAAAATTTTATGTTGTCACTCACCACTTACCATGAAAACCATTCTACGATGTAGTGGTGGATAAGCACATTAGTGTCTTTTGCAAGATATTATTCTCTCACTTTGTAAAGATGAGGATGGACATTTTGATCAATACAAGATGCATTATCATTTATGGATAATGTTAGTGATTATATGGAATCACATTTTATCATTCATTGGAGTCAAGCATATGAATATGATGCTTCAGAATGATAGATAAAAGTTTTGTTGTGGTGTCCATTATGATGACTACCATGAAAACTTTATTATTTGTATCAGTCTAAGATCTGGTAATATATATGGGGATCAGCTAGCCAGTATCTTGATTTCCTACTTGGTCAAGTCTCAAAATATTTATCAAGACTTTTTGTACCATTTGATATCTATGGATATCATTTTTCACTCCCACCAGCATGGTGTTGTTGGAACTTAATTATAGCAAGGTATGTACAACTGCAATATTAAGCATGTTGTAATTTTCATGATCCACAAGCACTTTCTTGGTACTAAAATTTATCATCCCAGGGTCTAAATGGATATTGATCCATCTTTAGGGATTGAATGACCATGAGTATTTATGGATATGTTTGTCTAATATTTTTTTTGAAAATTGGTACATGCTATCAATTGAATATTGATAAACTGATATATATTTTCACAACTTGTAAACTTGAGCATAGTTTGGTTTTACCAAAATTTCCATCTCAAATTCCGTCACTAAACGGTTGCTTGTTTGATAATGTTTATTAAAGAAGATGATGGAAAATTCAAGTTGGATTTGTTTATTAACACACATGTAACCATAGTGATTGGAGTAATGCTTCTGTGGAAGATACTCGCTTAGTCAGTGTACCACAATCAACTTGACTATTTCAAGTTATGAGTGACTTGAATGATACACAATATATGTTGCAATTTATATTTAGATGTAGAATATGGAATAAGTCGAAGACTTGTATATCCAAATCTATGAAAGTCATTTGATCTGCCAATAATAAAGTATAAGAACATAATTTTCACATATACCACAAGGGTATGTTGCTCTGTCTCTTCGTGAAACCATTGCTACAATATCTCATTATATCACCACCTTGCTTTCATGAAGAATGCATTTGTGAGAAGATGGCATTACTGTGGTAAATACCTCTCACTAGTGAATGAGATAAATTCTCCATAACTGTCACCTTTATATTCGACCCAATTTGAGTGTTGATACACTCTGCCTAAGACTTTTGGTCTGGATCTAGTTTAAGGTGTATAGCAATTTTGAGTAGTATTTGTCGGCATTTTATAGACTTTGTATGAATGATTCAATGGAACCAATATATATAGCATCTGAAATATTAATACTTTATAACTCTTATCTCATTTCCCAAGACGATAGAGTAAGGATGTTCCAATGATGCCTCAGTGCCTAAATTTATGTGCACATGTACTGGGCTTTTGAATGTTAAACATTCATAGGCTTTGGACTTTCAATTATCCATAAAGTGTCTAACAACATGCATGATGTTGATTTGCATTTACTATTTTGCAGGATAATGTTTATTAAAAAGCTACATCCCTACTAACCATACTTCTCCCCCTCATATTTTAATTTGGGAGTTGAGTGATCTTGTTAGAAGTCCACTCTTTTCTAGAACATTAAATTGTAGGAATTGAATAAGATGACACTTTTGATAAGTAAATGCATTTGGTAGAATATTTGTAATATGCTAGAAATATATAAGATGTTCTGAATTGATAGTTCAGATATTCTTTCGTATGTATGTGAATGTGAGGATTGAATGTGATGTGTAACATTCATTTTGTATTCCTGGCATTCTATATGTGGTATTAATCTCCCCCTAATGCCTGGAATTATTCTCATGGTGTGATCAACATGCGGGCTTTTTGTGTAAATCCCCGTAGAGACCTAAGGTATTATATGTATGACGGATAATTCCTTTAATTTTATGTAGGTCCCTAATGCCCATGATGTAGGTTGTGAGGTGGTGATATCGGTATGTGCAAGACATAACCAACACGTAGATGGGAAATATTTGGCTGTGGCCAAGCTTCCACATATTAACTGCAACGGAGGGAGCCATATGATTGCAGCTCGATGAATGTAAAATATGTGGTGTGTAAATCCACATATTACCAACCTGATGTTGATATGTTGAATTCTATTGTGATGGTCATGCAAATGAGTTATCTTGATAAGAGATTAAGTTAAGCCATAATTAGTATGGACATATGGTACTTAGTGATATAGTTCCCAAAAACCAAATAAATCCATATGAATGGATGTAATCCTGCGTCCAGAAATGTTTTGCTCAAAGTTGAAAACTAGAACAATTAATTTGGTAATTTGTTGTGCCTTATGATCAGTAAGGGACACAAATGGAACTATTCATAAATAACTTTATGAGCACTTGATAGCGCTTAGATAATCCATAAATGGTTGAATATGCCAATTTGTCTTGAATGCATTCAAGGATTTGTATGGCTTATTACTTAGAATTTTAAGGTAAGAGGGCCATAAAACTAATGCTCAAGTGACACATGCGGAGCAAAAAATCTGGGGATTTTGAAAATGTGTGCTATGACCAATAGAATTGATAATATTTTTTATTATCATTCATGAGTTAGAATGACCAAGGCTATCATGCCAATTCTTGATATAATCGAGATTAAAAAATTATTTGATACACAACATGTCATATGGGATTTATGTATGCACAGATAACATATCCCAGATAATATGAAAGGAATTTGTATGATAATTGAAATTTTCTTGTCCATTTTACCAAGTTGAGTGCTGATTTTTCATCATTATCCTTGGTAATGGGTTTCAATATGAAACCATATACAAATGGATGTCACAAAATCGGGGGTATGTGTAGAATACATGAGTGCATCTACAATAAATAATTGAATAATTAAGAGGATAGTAAATTTCTCACAATTATAATAGCGCTGATCCACTTTATGAAATTCCTTTTCTTTCCGGGTGTATCCCGAATAAATACCATGTATGAAGTACATGATATTATTGATGGACAATGTACTACACATGTAGTATAATACTGAACTAATGATAATTTCATGAATTTATATGGAAACATATGGAGATCTAATTTAATTGAAGTGCGCTTCAAATTGATCTCCTTGAATTCGCTTTCCTCCAATGTTGTGGAGGTATTTGTTTAAATAAAATATTTGATTTGGAAATCATGTGTACATGAATGTACAATCACACTTTAGACAAACATGAGATTTGTCATTATAATTACTTGAAAGTGACATGTATGCATAGGATCCATTAACTTGTATATTTTATGAACTGAAAGTTCTATTTTTTTATTGATAACTCTATTAAAAGTTCAAAGAATAAATGGATCTTGTTCCTATGGGTAATCAGATTTGTAAAATCTGAAGAGGAAATTTAGTAACACCAAAGGTGTATGTGTGGTAATTTAATTGTGAATTGTATTGGGTATTACTTCAAAGTAGAACTATGGTGGCTTGGATGCCATGAATCTTGTAATGATATCGTTGATACAATGTACCCATATTGGATAGAAAACTCAATTGAATGCGAATTCAAAAATTTCTACTTTGAAAACATTAGTCATGTCCTACACGAGTTAATCATGTATTTGAATGAATTTACTCGATGAGTAACTTATATAGCATGAGATATCATGGTGCAATTTTTATTAAAATCAAGTTGATACTTGATTATAAGTGGACTATTCTATAATTTTCTAGCAACGCAAGTTTTGTTGCATATACTTTTGGACTCTATTCTTGTGAGCATAAATATAACACCCCAGAATAGGAACAACATTCTAGAGTGTTACCACACCACAACAAGCTATTACAGGCACACACATAAGAAAAAAACAGCAATAAAGAGATAAATTAATAGAGCACGCGGAAGCAAATTAAATCATCTAGATAACCATCCCAAAATAGGTCCAAAGAGATTATAAGCTAAGCAAGGAATTCCCAACTAAACATTTTTATTACAACACATGTGTCCAAATATATATATATATATATATATACATACATATATATATATATACATACATACATATATATATATAAAGAAGGTGTGTGCACACGTGTCGCTACTCCCATCCACCATCGCACTCCAAACTCAAGGACCTGCGGGGAGGAAAAAGCGTATGAGGTTTATGGAAACCTCAGCAAGCAAACTACTTCAACCATGCCATTTAAATCACAATAACTTAAGCAACAATTTAAGAATCACTATTATAAAAGATGCACCACATAACTTCAAGTAGTAAGATAAAACAAATACTCCACAACAATGCTTCATGACGAATTGCAAATGGTGCAATGCAATGCATATCTTCACTTCTACCCACACATCCCGAAGGAAGGATACGTACTAGTGATGAATTAACACATCAAATGGTAATCACCAGAATGGTGTAAACTTGAAATGGTGGACGAGGAACTCGTTGCTATAGGTATAATTTGCATGAGTCAATATCTTAGACTCCACTAATATGTGTTACACTAGTAATATTAGGTCATTTTAGGAAATAATCACCATGTTGGTAATATAATTATGCAACGATTAGTGAAGGCAAGATGATTCTTGCAATAAAAATTACTTTCCTAATGTGAAATTTTGTTGTAAAATAAGCAAAGTAATGAATGTAAGATGATTCTTACAAAATTAAGGTATATGACATATTAATTCCTATATATAGGAATAATTTGACTTGATAGTCATTAAAATCATTTGTCCATCTGTATGAAACTTGAATATACACTTCGAAGGTAATCATCACAAAGATGTAGACCTTCTAGTGATGAGCAAAAGCTGGCTAAAAGCACGGATTTCAAGGTAAATAAATTCTTATAAAGAACTTGTCACATCCAGCACCTAGGTCGCATCACCTTGTGTTATTCCAAAATATATGTAGGAACCTTAATTTTAATTTTTCTTTATGTTCTTCTTGATGTAGAAAATTTTGATTAATTTAAAACATGCAAATAAAATAAATTTCATATGTAAGAATGGTTCAAACACCTAAAAATGACCTGCGGATCATAAACATGAATAATTACTGTGGTAATTATAACATTTAAATTATATAGGTGCGTATACCAGATGGTACAAATAATAGTGTTCATCACAACACAAATTTACAGAACAATTTATGGTCTAAATCATAAGTATAGAGCACTAAAAAGTCTGAATTTGTAAATAGATAAAAGCCTGAGGGCTAATTTAAAGTTCAGGGGTTAATCTGGACTTTTCGAAAGTTGGAGGGGGTCCAAAGGACTTCTTGAATTTGACGAAGCAATATGGGCCGTGTGGCTTGTGGCTTTGTCCGGGCTTGGGCCGGCCGGCCTGAGAACAACCCGCGGTGAGGCCTGCAGGCCCAATTCGGCCTGCCGTGGCTAGCCCGTATAAAAGGGGTTGAGGGGGCGGTTAGGATTCCTACCCCTGACCGTCCGCCCCCCACAACACCGCCACCACCTGTAGGTGGCGCCACCGCCGCCGGTGTACTGGCCGGACAGTTGGCCGGCGTCAATCCCCACCAGCAGCACTTGCAGATCCACGTCCTTCCACTCCACCTCTCTGTTTTTTTTGCGTCCACCGCCCCTTGTTGCACCGGCTTGTGCCGGCCGCTGGCCATGGCCGGCCGTCAAGCTCGCGGAGGAGAGCCCCAGCACGGTAGGAGGGATCCTCGTGCTGCGCCAGATCCCAGGGCAGTGGTTCATGACCGCGACGGGGTCGAGGAGCCTCGATTCGGTGTGAGTTGTTGAGTTCGTCGAGGGGTACGTTGCGGAGGCAACTGGCGACTCCAACCAGTGAACATACGGTGGCCACCACGAAAAATGGCAGCCATGGTGACCACACACCTTGTAATCTTGTATGACGGCACGCCTGCTACGGATGCAGAGTCTGTGGTGTCGTCCAGGAGTCCACCGCCGGTAGCCATGAAGAGGAACGACAAGAAACAATCTTCCAGAAATGTTATGTAAGTCATCAGGATCCGTGCTTACTGATAGACTCGTCTCCGGTGACGAGGAGACCTTCGGGCCTCCCTTTAGTTCTTGTAACGGTGAGGCCCTGCCTCTGGCAATGGTGACGGTGAGGCCGTCCAGCCTCTGTTTCTTCCTATGTGCTCAGAGGAAGAGCAGTGCTGATAACATGTTGTAAAGTGAATAAATTGATTGACTGATGAGGGGGTGGACCCCACTATATATGTACAAGGAAGGGGCAAGCATGCACCCTTTGTCATGAGGGGACGCGCCCGTACGGGAGAGATACACCCGTACGGGGAGCGGCTGCCTCTTCCTAATTACACACTAATGATTATGTTAATTACATAATTAAGCTAATGATCACCACTAATTATTTACTAACAGAATATATTTGATCTAGCTATCCAAGTATTTATTCCCAGCAATACTAATTAATATTGAGTATTAAAACAATATTTTCAAAATATTTCATCCAAACATAGTCAAGTACTCAAGTGTGGCGAAAGGGCCTGTAGCCTAGTGGTTACAGAGCCCCGGTAGCACCTCAAGTCCTGGGTTCGACTCCCCGTGGGAGCGAATTTCTCAGAATTTAACGGCGTTTATCCTTTCAGTGGTAGGCGACGTTCCCGTCAGCGAGGCGTCTGTGGTGACTTCGTCAATCTTGAGGATTTGCCGGCACAGTCTTCAAAGATGCTCCTAGGGGTAGGGTTTGCGTGCGTGTATTCATAGGGATGAGTGTGCGTGCGTTGTGAGTATCTACGGTGTATTGTGTCATTCAAAAAAAAAGTACTCAAGTGTGATCGTATTTTGAAGATCTCGGTACAAGAAATCTATCGGAGGAATCAAAATTTAGTTTAGATGCATAGTTTCAGATTTATAATTTTTTTAATTTTGGAATGAATTGGATTTGTAGTAGGGTCACGTGCATGCAGACTTTTCTCTTATTTAATTTCTGATGGGTGAGGGTTGGCCCATATAACACGTATCGAAGGAGGGAGACACGATGGTTTTCTATATATCGTTGAAGCGATATATAGCCATGGGCCCTCTTAACCGTACTAGATCCAACAGTTTCTCCACAGATCATGTAACCAAAACACACAAATGACAAACAATACCAACCTCTTGGAACTAAGACAACTTTTGATGGTTGAGATCACAGGATATGGCCTCACATGAAGCTAGCTAGCTCGTCATTGTCACGCTCATGCGCACACACGAGCGGCCGGCCACCGGTTAATTCCGTTATTTCTTTCCAGCGATCGTGTAGTTGAGAGGGAGCATGGAAGCCGTGAGGACGCATGCCATGCATGACCCAGCGTTCGTGTGAGTGTCCCGGCCCCCTTTATGGAAGCATGCAGCGCAGATCATGAGACCTTAAACCTACTCCCTCCGTCCCTTTTTGTCGGTCGCCAAAAAACAATGATTCCCTTCACCGACATGCTTTCCGGACGACCACCAATAATAGACGGAGTAGTACATTATTTCCCCTCCCTTTTAGGGCATGGATGCGCAGTCTTTTAGCTCATATATGCGTGTATTGCCAATGCAGCCAAATGTAGTGAACATGGCCCCATTTGCCATTTGTCCGAGTTGATTTTGGTGATTCATGCTAACACAAATAATGGGACTAACCACATCGTCTAGCATGTCTTTGTAGGCATTCCTAGGTCCCATACATGTTACCACATGTTAACATACCATGCACAAGTTAACATACCATGCCCAAGCTAACATGTCATACCACAAGTTAACATACCATGGACATGTTAGGTTACTTACAACAAATTTGAGGGCTTAGTATATATTTTGAGGCTATAAGTAATGGCATGTTAAGTATGTTAAGTTGAAGAAAAATCCAAGTTGAGGACGCAAAGAAAAAGAAGGAAAAGCACACCGTCAGATGAACCGACGGTACCTAAATAGCAAGCGTCGGTGCAATCGTCGAACGAGTTGGTTCACTAGGTGAAACCATAGGCACCGTCGGATGAACCGACGGTCCATTTTGTAGATGCGTCGGACGAGTTCCAGAGGAAGAGCAGCGAAGACAGTAGCACCGGATGATCCGACGGTCTGAGTGGGGACACCGTCGGTCTATCCGACGCTTAGTTTGAATCAAGACAGAGACGCGCCAAGACGAAGCCTTCAGCACCGGATGATTCGACGCCTTGGTCAAGGGGTAGCGTCAGTCTATCCGACGGTCGCGTGGAAACTAAAAGAGACGACTTGGTTGCAGGGTCTTCAGCACCGGATGATCCGACGGACCATCTGTGCATAGCGTCGGAGCAGTTGTGTTAGAGAATCTCAACGGCTATGTGACGTGGGAGGGGCACCGGATGAACCGACGCCCTGGAATATGTAGCATCTGTTCATCCGACGCTTACTTTTTCAGTGGCCGTTAGCCAACGGCTAGTTTGATGCCTTGGGCTATTTATACCCCTCCACTCACCCATTTGAGGTTGCTGGATTGTGTGGAAGTGCAGGAGAGTCCAAGATACCTAGAAGATCATATCCAATCCATCCATGTGCTTAATTGCTCATCCATAGACTTGCATATGCTTAGTGTATGTGCTTAGTGCTAGGCTTAGCTTAGAGCTGAGTGAGTGCAAGGTTGTGCCAACCTTGTGAGGTGATTCTTGAGTGAAACAAGTTGTACAAGGTTTGCCGGAAGCCTTGGGGCCTAAGTGGCTCACTGGCAATCGTCATCGACCCTCCGGCTTGGTGTGGAGCGGTGAGGACACTTTGTGCGGGGGACGTGGAGACCCCCTTCCTTGGTGGAGAAGCTCCTTAGTGGAGGCGGCATCAAGGTGACCAAGGGAGCTTGGCAAGTGCCTAAGTGGCTAGCCTTTGTGGCGACTCAAGTGGTGCTCTTGGGAGAGACTTGTTGACCGGGAAGCAATACTCTTGTGTGAGTGCTTCAACAACGTGGACTAGGGGTGCCTTAGTGCCTACCGATACCACGGGATAAATCGTGTGTCAAGAGTTTGCTTCCTCTCATCCCCTTTACGTTTCCGCATTTAGTCTTTTGCAATCTTTGCTTGCCTTTACTTTCCTAGAGTAGTATCATGCTAGGAATGGCTATAGGTTGCAAACCTTGTTTTGGGATGGGAGTTTCACACTAGAACAACCCTAGTTGCACATCTAGATAGTATGCTCTAGTTTATCTTTGTGTAAAATTAATGAAGCCATAGGTTAAGGTTTTAAGTTGCCTAATTCACCCTCTCCCCCTCTTAGGCTAACGAGCATCCAATTCCTTACACCAAACTTCTCATAGGTGTTATATAACCATTAATTCTAACAAAGAAGCACTTCACAAATCATCATAAAAGCACTTTAGAAATCATCATCACCGCCGGTTACTGTGCTTTACACGTACTATCATAACAAGTTTGAGTGCATAATTAATAGCCAATTCCAACTCCTCCTCCCAAACGAATCTGAAACATTAGAGAATTCATTTTAGAATTCATTTTAGAAGAGAATTTGAACATTAGAGAATTCATTTCAGAATTACTTGGCCTCACGCCGAAACGTTCCAAGCACATTGACATGTACCTAAAATCAATTGGATGATGACAATAGTCTTTGTGACCTGTGAGCAAGTTGGGTGCTTGAAGATGAAGGCTTCCATCCATATGCACGATGATGCAAACAGGAGGGGCCGGACCATGGCCAGTTACATGTATATGCAGGCAGCAGAGGTCAACTATTACAAATGATGGAGAAAACGATGAGAAGTAAAAGAGATCAAACCGCAAGGGGACACGAGATTTAACGTGGAAAACCCTCCCAACACGAGAGGGAAAACCACGGGCGCCAGCCAGCAAGCAATTTCACTATGATCGGAGTCCGGCTACAAATGCCAACTGCGGCGGCTTACAAGAAGTAGAATGAATCAATCTCCAATGGAAAACCCTAACAGGTTTAAATGACCCGTACCGTACGCGGGGGCCTTCGCCCCCCCCCCACCCACGCACCCCCAGTCGTGACCTTGCCACCGGGGTACAGCCCAGTGGGCTAATTTAGACCTCCGGCCTTAGCCTCCCGGCGGACCTCCGCTACACTTTGTCGGAAGTTAGCCAACCTCTTTGCAATGAATTTGGATCATCAATCAACAAACTCCACCTTGAGACAAATTCCTTCTTATAGCATCACAAAGAACCTTCATCCCGAACACATCACAAGAAAACAAAATACGTCTGGCGCCAAATAGCCTCTTAGGCTAATTAATAATACCAACTAAGCTTGGGCAAAGCTCAAACTTAGCAACAGGAACTGGCTTTGTCAACATATCAGCTGGATTATTATGATTGCTTATCTTGCATACCTTTAGCTTACCCTTTTCGATCTCATCTCGAACATAATGGTACTTGATCTCAATGTTGTCGGTGCGGAATGTGGTCCCGACACTAACCAGTAGAAAGCGCCGAGGTCTATCCCTCAATGGTCGATGCTATGTAACAAGTGACACAGGGTTTTTATCCTGGTTCCGGCCGAGGGGGCCGTACGTCCAGCAGTGGCGTGCTCGAGGCACTATATTACTTAGCACCGGGGGTGCCTGTAGTGGGGCGGCTACAAGCAAGGCGGGAGAGGAAGCAGGGCTTCCAAGTCCCTGGCTGAAGATGTTGTGGGAGAATTGGGGAGTGAGCACGTGGTGTGCGAAGGGTTCCTGTTGTCTGCTGTGTTGTGTGTGTTGTGTTCTGTGTCGTATCCCCCGCGGCTGGGGGGTTCGCTCCCCCTTTTATAGATCAAGGGGGAGGCGGTTTACATGCGCGCCGCGCTACCTAGCTACGAGGGGAAGTGCGACGTGCTATGCTGTAGAGTGGGCGGCCGTCCGGGCGATCCTTGCAGCGATCTGGTCATCATGGCCTGACTTGTACCCGAATAGTGACGGTTCGAGGGTAGGAGAGCAGCGGATGGCGGTGATGTCCTCTGATAGGCTCGAGGGAGGTGCTGACGCAGGCCTGTACGGAGTACAGGAGTAGGCAGAACGGCGTTCCTTGCCGACGCGCTTCGCAGGGCTGGAGTTGTTGCTACAGCGCCAGGCGTGCTCCTGCACGCGCGGGTACAGCGGCCACGCCGTTACAGTGGCAGGGATGGCAGTCCACCGGCCTAGCGCCTCCACCTAACCCTGTAGGGTCATAAGAAAGTGAATCGAGGGTGAAGCCGGCCCCCTTTCGAGGGCTCGGCGCGTCAGCCATACTGGAGCGAGGCGCACGGTGTCACGGGACCGACACCGGCCGCGCTGCACAGTCCCTTCCCACAGTAGCGGGGATGGGCTCCTCCCCCGGGGAGTTGGTGCGGCGGCACCGGAGTGCGAGCCCCGGCGCATGATGGCGCCGTCCCGCCCGTGTCGGGCGTTAGGAGCGCCCTCGAGCGTGGCGGACCCCCGCCGAGGGCGGGACGTACCCTCGAGCGAGGCGAAACCCGCTCGAGGGGGAGTGAGCCCTCGAGCGGGGCGGAGCCCGCTCGAGGGAAGTGTTGCTCCTCGAGCAGGGCGGAGCCCCGCCCGAGGGGGCGTGCGTCCTCGAGCGAGGCGGGGCCTGCTCGAGGGGATCTCTAAGAAGGCCGCCTTGGTGGGCCGTCGGTGCCCCTGCGGCGTGGGCCGTGTCCTGCATGGTTAGGCACCTGCATGGTTGGGCTTAACGTGTTTTGGTTTCGTTGCGGGTTTTAAGTGAGGTTTTCCCCATTGTTTAAGGGGACCCCTTGGGCTGTCCCCGACAGTAGCCCCCGAGCATCTGTGGGTTTGCCATTGAGGCTCCCACAGATGCTGGAACCTACTGATAGGACATTCTTCCCTCCTTGTTCTGCGAACGCTTTCCGAGGGGCCGCGTCAGCGGACCCTCGGGTCTAGCCCCCGAAGCCCTGCAGGAGTGTGGGTGCTCCTGCAGGGGTTAACCGTGAGAATTTGGTCAGAGGGCATGGCACGTATTCCAACCGGCATCGGCGGTGTTTCAGCCGGCTTCGGGGGTGCACGCGCTGCTGGCACTGTCTCCGGGGGGTGCAATTTCAAGGAGGTGTAGCCCTGCGTCAAGCCCCCGAGCCTTGGCCCGTTCGAGGCGATCGGGTAGAGCTTTGCGACTTGTTTTTTAACGCGCCATCGCCGTCCCTCCGCGGGACGGAGGGTGAGGTTTCCGCAACCCCCATCGAGCGGGTCGCGGATTGCGGATTCCTCGTCGAGCTGCTAGCGGGTGGTTCAAGTGGACGTCCATGCCCCGTTCGATAAGGGTAGGCTGCGCGGTCCGGAGACACGTCCATGGAAGCGCTTGCGTGGGTTTGCTAGGTGGGGCTCGGTCCCGTTCGCTAGGGACCGAGGGCGCGGAAGCTCTCCCTCGGTGGGATCCCCTGGCTAGCTGCCCTTGCTGGCTCTCGAACACGACATGTGGGGCACCCTCGAGCCGGCGGGCTCGAGGAACGGCTCGAATGCGCGTGCCCTCGTCGTCCCTAACTCTGCGATCTGAGGCGCCTGTTCGAACCCGTCGAGGGTCAGGCTTCGGACCTCTGATCAGTAGGGCCGTGCGGGGTGGCGCCTGGGCGGCCCCGTCTTTTCGCGTCTGCGGCCGTCGAGGGGTCTGGGCGAGCCAGCCCTCGAGGCGCTGGTTGGTAGCACAGCGTATGTGCCCTTTTTAGAGGGTTGACATTGTCTCAAGACGGGGGCTCGTGCCGCTCGAGGGTTTTACGTGGCATGGGTACCCGCGGTGCCTGCTTTACATCAAGCAGGCCCCGGGCGACCTTCTCACGTCGATGTCCCTTCGAGGGCTGACATCATCCTGAGCCAAGGGCCCGTGCCGCTCGAGGGTTTTACGTGACATGGGCGCCCGCGGTGCCTGCTTTACATCAAGCAGGTCCCGGGCGGCCTTCTCACGTCGATGTCCCATCGAGGGCTGTTTTCGTTTTGAGCCGAGGGCTCGTGCCGCTCGAGGGTTTTACGTGGCATGGGCGCCCGCGGTGCCTGCTTTACATCAAGCAGGTCCCGGGCGGCCTTCTCACGTCGATATCCCATCGAGGGTTGCCCTTGTCTCGAGCCAGGGGTTCGCCCCGCTCGAGGGTTCTCCTTGCTTGGCAAGGGACCCGGTCATTAAATGCCTCGCAGTCGAGGCTGCGGTTTTGCAGCGCGGGCGCGCCTTTTTAGGCGCTGCGGCCGCGCGCGCGCGTAGTGGGCGGCGTGGCAGGCGGACGTGAATGCTTCGCCTCGGTCCCGCGGGTCTTCGCCGTGATGATGGCCCGCCCGCGGTGATGTGGCCGCCTGCGGTCGTGGTGGGGCCCGTCCGTCGACGTGAAGGGAAGATTCCCTGCAGTTAATGCGAGCGGGGCATCCGCTCCGGAGAGCTCGCCCGTCGGCTTATAAATCTGAGGGGAGGAGGAGACGGCGGTTTTTTACCTTAACGCCTCACCATTTTCAGTCCCCCGCCCCTTCGTCTTCATCTCGCCCTTGCCACCGTGCGGTGTCGCCGTTAGAGCTTTTCTTCCGTTCCTTGTCCTCCGCTCCTGCTTTTCTTTGCCTTCTTCATGGCGCCGCCTCGCCCCCTCCCCTCACGATCTTGGAGCCGTACGCCTGGGAGAGGTCGACGGTGACCGGCTGGCCCTTGGCGAGCTGGTCGCCGCCGGCCACGGGGCGGCCAATGAAGACGGACGTCCGGCGGAGAGGATAGTGCCGCCGGCGGCGGACCGCGAGCCCAACCCGCCGGAGGGTTACGTGGTGAGCTTCATTCGCTACCACGAGCGGGGCTTCAACGCGCCGGCGAGCTGCTTCATGCGGGCGATGTGCCACCACTACGGAGTGGAGCTGCACAACTTCGCTCCCAACGCGATTTCGCAGGCGGCCACATTCGTGGGCGTACGCGAAGGGTACACGGGGATCCCGTCAGGCGGGAGCTCCGGGTTCACCTTTTCCGCGCGGAGCTCTTCACGCAGCCCACGACGGAGCCAAGGACCCGCCGCGCGGTGCGCGCCGGCGGGATGTCGCTTGCCCTGCGGGGGCAATTCAAGAACGTCTACATCCCCTGCACCATGACGACGAACAACGCCGGCTGGGAGCGGGGATGGTTCTACTTGCGCAACACCGAGCCCGGCCTCCCCCTACACCGGTCGGGTGTTCAAGGAGAGGCCGACTCCCGGGGCTACGGGGTGTCCACGTCCCGGCATCGGAGGCGGCGGGAGAGTCGGTCTGGCCGCCTGCCGGCGCCGGCGGCGGCGGGGCTGAACGCGATGGGCGTCCTCGCCTTCCTCTATCACCGGCGGATCGTGCCATTGATGGAGAGGCCGCTCTGCATCTTCGAGATGACAGAGGCGGCCAACCCCGTCGATCTGGCGAGGTCGCGAATGCTCCCGACGCCCCTCGAGCGGCCATATGCGCTCACCCGGGCGCGGAGCGCCGTCGATACCCGGGCGCCGATGCCTGTGGGCCGGACCCCATGGGACCTTGAGATGCTCCCCATCGGCCCGCTGGTGAGTTTGGTTCTTGGTTTTGTTTTGGTTCTTGGTCTTGCTTCTGTCTCCTGACGCGTCCTTGTTGCTCCTGTGTGCAGCTGGTGAGCTTCACCGTCGCCAAGTCCATTCCGCCCACCCCCGACTCCCGCGCTCTTGGCCGGGCGGCGCGGCCGGCCGGGAGCGGGGAGCGGGCGGCGCGCGAGAGGGAGCGCGCGAGGCGACATCAAGCGCGCCGCGACCGGTGGGCCGCGGAGTACGGCGGCGCGAAGAGCTGGGGCTCTCCTCCCCGGGGACCGAAGAGTATTCGTCCTCGGAGGAGGACGAAGAGGAAGAGGCTGAGGGGGAGGGCCCCTCGACGGGTGGCGACGCGCGCCCCGTCGCCGGAGCCGGCGCCGGCGGTGAGGGCGGCATCGCCGGGGGCGGGCGCAACGGCGCCCGCCGCCGAGTCATCGACATCGGGGGCGGCGCGCGCGCGCGCGGAGGTGCCGGCGCGCGCCACGGAGGTGCGCGCGGCGAGCGCGCGCCGTGCGCGCATCGAGCGTGCCTCGCGCGCGGGGCGAGCGCGCCGCGCGCGGGGCGAGCGTGCCCGTGCGCGTGGCGGCGTCGTCGGGGGGGCGCGGCGTCGGGCGCGACCGCGCGCGGCGGCGCCGTCGGGGGAGGCGGCGGCGGCGGGCGCGCCGGGCACCGGCCTCATCCGGCGAGGCCTCGAGGAAAAGGAAACGGGCCTTTTCCTCTTCGAGGTAAGGAGCTCGTCTTTTTGCTTGGTTCGATTTGTTGATGTTCAGGCGTTCTAATCCTCTCGTCCGTGCTGCGCGCGGTGGTGCCAACCGTGCCTCCTCTCGCACCGGCCAAGGTGCGAGGACGGACGCGTCCATTCCCACCGGCGGCGCTCGTCAAGGGCGTCGCGGCGGGGGGGCGAGCACGGCGGCGGGCGTGAGCTCGCAAAGCCCGGCCGGGGCCTCGAGGCTCCGGCCGGCGGATCGGCCCCGCCGCGGTGCGGCGGAGGTCGCCGAGGAGCGGCCGGCGGCGGCCGTCGTGGGGACGCGGGCCGCGGCGGCGGCCATGGTGGAGGTGCGGCCCGCGGAGGGCCGCCGGCTGCGGAGGCGCGGCCCGCGGTGCGGGCGCGGAGAGGAGGTGGAGCGGGCGCAACCCGTGGCGGCGCCCGTGGATGCGGCGGCACAACCGGAGGTTGTGGCCACGGCGCCGTGCCGGGCACCCGAGGCCGCGGAGGCGCAAGTGGAGGCGCCGGTGGAGGCGGCACAAGCGGCGACGCCCGCCGGCGATCCGCGGGCGGAGGTGGTGGAGGTCTCGGACGACTCCCCGCCGCCCGGGTGGGATCGGTGGGCCGGCCCGGCCCACGACCCCCCCGAGCCCCGAGGAGGGGGCCCTCGTGAGGCGGCACGAGGCTCACATGGTGGTGGGGGGTCGAGGACATGGCGCCGAGGCCTCGTCCTCCCGCGTCGGCCGCCCCGCCCCGGGTGGAGGGGGGCCGTCGACGATCCCCCTGCGTTTGCCGACGCCAGGGGGGAGCAGGAGCTCTGGGCGAGCTCAGGAGCCACGGCGCCACGCTCAACCGCGTGCTGAACGAGGCGCTGCGGGTCCATGGCGGCCCGGCATGGCTCGTCTTCCAGGTAAGCCGTGGTTGCTCGTTCTCTTCTTTCTTTCGTTTGTGTATGCTGCCTTTGTGTCTCGGCACTTATGGGTTTTGATTCTGTGGTTGCCAGGAGCTCGAGCGTCGCGCCCACGACAAGTACGACGCCTTCGACCGGGTGAACGCCGGGGTCCACCAGCTCCGGGAGCGGTGCAGCGCTTTCGACGCGCTTGCTGACGCCCTTAGGACGCAAGACAGCTGGCTGGCGTACCGGGCCCTGGCCTGGCCTGACGAGCTCCCCGAGAGCTCGAGGCGGGGACACGGCGCGCCGCTCGAGCCTCGAGAGGGTCCACGCAGCCCTCATCGACCGTGATGAGGCGGCGTGGCACGCGCGCTCGGACTTGGAGAAGACGCGGACGACGGCCGCCAAGCGGGAGGCGGAGGTGGCTACCGTCCGCGCCGAGAACCGAGAGCTCCGTACGTCGCTCGAGGGGGCGCAAGCGCAGCAGCACCGAGCCGAGGAGCGGGCGCGCGCGGCCGGGAGCGGCGGGCCAAGGAGGCCGACGATCCGAAGGCCCGCCCTTGACGCCAAGGCCGCGGCTCTCGTCGCCGCCGAGGAGCAGCTCCGGCAGAAGAGTGCACCGCCCGCCAAGGGGCTGAGGGGCGGCTCCAGCAGGAGCAGGCCGCCCTCGTCGACGCCCGTGCAGCGCTGGAGCAGGAGCGCGCCGCCCACGAGGTGTCGCAGAAGTCCTTGGCGGATCGGGACGCCAAGCTCTCCAAGGCCGAGGGCGAGGTCATCGTGCTCAGCATTGCGAGCGCGAACCAGGAGATGGCCCTCCAGGAGCAGAGCGAGGCCGTCAAGCGCCTCGAGCTGGCGGTCGAGGCCGAGCGCCGCGCCCTCGAGATGGAGAGGAAGCAGGTCGAAGGTGAGCCACTGTTTGACTCTTGCCTTGTTGGTTTTTCCGTTTGAGGGCTCGCGTCCCCCTTTCTGATTTCTTTCTCGTCTTGGCGATTCCAGGCTTGCGCACCGCCCTGGGGCACGCGGCTGAGCGGGCCGAGGCGCTGCAGGCTTCCTACAACTCCTCCGAGCAGGAGCTGCGGGAGCTGCGCGATGCGGCCCTCGAGACCGCCGCGCCGTCGAGGAGGGCGAGGCACGGCCGGCGGCTCCGGCCGGCCCGCCCTGCGTGCCCTTGGTGGCCATGTCACCGAGCGGATGCGCCGGCGCCGCATCCGGGGCGTCCGGAAGGCCCTCGGAGTGGTGCGATCCCACTACGAGGTCAACTTCGAGGCGGCGGCGAAGGCTACATCGTTCCTGAGGGCGTCGAGGACGAGGTGGCGATGGAGCGTGTGGATGCGCTCGCCACCGACGCCGCCGGGTCGCTCGCCGAGGCCTTCGAGGAGTTCCTCTTCCCCGACGTCGCTGATGCTGCTGCTCCTCCCGCCTGAAACATCTGGGAGCTGGGCCCGTTTTTTGTGTATCAATATTCTGGCCTTGTGGCCCTTGTAAATAAATACATTATGTTCATCGTAAACATTTGACGATATGAAATGAAGCCTTTTGTTTATTGCGCTTTTTTGTTTCTCCTTCTTCCTGAGTAGATTTTACTTAGGGGAGTTCGATTTTCGCTGGGGGCCTGCTGGGTTGGAGGCGAGAGAGAAGGGCCATATCCACGCGGCGTAGGCTACTCTCGGCTCGCACGCTCCTTCCGCTGGGCCGCCTGCACCCTGTTCGAATCGTTGCTCGTAGTTGAAGTAGAAAACAAACTTAGCGCGTGTAAGTTATTTCGTTTTTGCGCGAAAAAATTGGGACCATTTGGGGGGTGCCCCCCCCGCAGTAGCCCCCGAGGGTAACTTGGGTTTCAGGGGAAAGCCGAGTTGCCCTTTTATTGAACTTTGAAGCTTTTACATAGTTGCAACCAACTGGGGCGTTGGCCGTGTGATTTTTACAACAGAAATACTTGGAAAATCCTAGCTAAGGGTAGAAGCGACGTAGCTGTTGGATGTTCCAAGCGTTGGTGAGCTCTTCACCGTCCTCGTTGGCCAGCTTGTACGTGCCCAGCTTGAGTACCTTCACCACGACGTAGGGTCCCTCCCATGGGGGTGACAGCTTGTGACGCCCTCGGTTGTCTTGGCGTAGCCTTAGGACCAGATCCCCCTAGCTGAAATCCCGTCGACGTATCTTGCGTGCTTGGTAGCGTCTTAGGGACTGTTGATACCTCGCGGAATGCATCAAGGCTACGAGGCGTGCCTCGTCCAGCTGGTCCAGCGAGTCCTCGCGGGCTCGTTGGTTAGCATCCTCGTTATAGCCTTGAACCTTTGGCGACCCGTATTCTAAGTCCGCGGGGAGGACGGCCTCCGCGCCGTGGACTAGGGAAAACGGGGTGAACCCGGTGGCTCTGCTTGGGGTGGTCCTTAGGCTCCACACGACCGCTGGTAGTTCTTGGAGCCATTTTCGCCGCATTTGTTGAGCCGATCGAAAATTCCGGGCTTAAGGCCCCGTAGGATCATGCCGTTGGCACGCTCCACTTGGTCGTTGGTCCGTGGGTGTGCCACGGCCGCCCAATCCACACGGATGTGGAACTTGTCGCGGAGAACTCCAAGAACTTCCGGCCCGTGAAGCGGGACCCATTGTTCGTGATGATGGAGTTTGGCACTCCAAAGCGGTAGACGATGTCGGTGAAGAATGTCACCGCCTGCTCAGCCCTTAGGTTCGTGATGGGGCGCACCTCCACCCACTTGGAGAACTTGTCGATCGCGACTAGCAAGTGGGTAAAGCCCTCGGGCGCCTTCCGCAGGGGCCCGACGATGTCCAGCCCCCACACGGCGAATGGCTATGTCACGGGGATGGTTTGTAGGGCATGGGCGGGCAGGTTGGACTTGCGGGCGTAGAACTGGCACCCTTCGCAGGTGCGCACGATCTCGCTGGCGTCCGAGACCGCAGTAGGCCAGTAAAAGCCCTGGCGGAACGCGTTGCCGACGAGGGTGCGGGGTGCGGCGTGGTGGCCACAGATCCCCGCGTGGATGTCCCGTAGGAGCTCGCGCCCCTCGGGAATGGGCACGCACCGCTGTAGGATGCGGAGGCGCGCGCTTGTATAGCTCGCCGTCGACGAGGGCAAAAGATTTGGCCATCCTGGCAATGCGCCTGGCCGCGGCCCGGTCCGCGGGGAGTTCCCGTCGAGCGATCCAGGCAATGTATTTCTCCCGCCAATCCGCTTGGACAGGAGCCGGCTCGATGTCCATCACGTCGACCTCGTGGGAGCCGTACCCCTTGAGGAGGGAGAGCACGTACTCCTCGTTCGAGGGGTCCTCGTCCATGGGTTCCGCACCCGCTGGATTCGAGGGAGCCCCCGGGGGCTCGTTGTGACTCGAGGGGTAGGGCTCGAAGACGACAGAGGGTTGTGCGACGTCGAGCGCAAAGACGTTCGGGGGAACGGTGATCCGCCCGGACGCAATCTTTGCCAGTTCGTCTGCCTCCTCGTTGTACCGGCGGGGTACATGGTTGAGCTCAATGCCGTAGAACTTGTCCTCGAGGGCCCGCACGGCCTTGCAGTAAGCCTCCATCTTGTCATCATGGCAGCTCGTGTTCTTCATGACTTGATCGATCACGGAGCCGCGAGTCCCCCCGCACGTCGAGGCGCTTGACGCCCAACTCAATGGCGATTTTGAGGCCGCGAGAGAAGGGCCTCGTATTCCGCCATATTGTTGGACGCGGGGAAGTGGAGGCGCACCGCGTAGCGCATGTGCTCCCCGAGGGGTGACACGAAGAGCGGGCCCGCGCCCGCTCCCGTTTTCATCACCGAGCCGTCGAAGAACGAGCAGTCCAAGACTCGCCCGGATTTGTGGGGGCGGCGGTCGCGTGTCCGTCCACTCAGCAACGAAATCCGCCAGGATTTGCGATTTGATGGCCTTGCGCGGGGCGTAGGCGAGCGTTTCGCCCATTAGCTCTACGGACCACTTGGCGATCCTGCCCGCGGCGTCGGGGTTGCGGATGATCTCTCCTAGCGGAAAGGAAGAAACCACCGTGACGGGGTGGGCCTCGAAGTAGTGGCGGAGCTTGCGCCGCGCAAGGACTACCGCGTACAACAACTTCTGGACCTGGGGGTAGCGCGTCTTCGTGTCTGATAGGACATCGCTGATGTAGTAGACCGGCAGCTATACAGGCAAGGCGTGCCCTTCCTCCATGCGCTCCACGACAATCACGGCGCTGACCACCTGGGTGGTTACGGCTACGTAGAGCTGCAGGGGTTCGCCGTCTTGCGGCGGCGTGAGGATCGGGGCGTGCGTTAGGGACGCCTTCAATTTGTCGAGCGCATCCTGGGCCTCGGTGGTCCAGGAGAAGCGCTCGTGCTTCTTGAGGAGGCGATAGAGGGGCGAGGCCCTTCTCACCGAGCCGCGAGATGAAGCGGCTCAAGGCGGCGAGGCACCCCAGCACCTTCTGCACCCCTTTGAGGTCCCGGATCGGACCCATCCGTTCGAGGGCCGCAACCTTTTCGGGGTTGGCCTCGATTCCCCGTTGGGAGACAATGTACCCCGAGAGCATGCCTCGCGGCACTCCAAAGACACATTTTTCGGGGTTTAACTTGACCCCATTGGCCCGTAGGCAGCCGAACGCGACGACGAGGTCGCCAACCGGGTCGTCCGCCTTCTCGGTCTTCACGACGATGTCGTCCACGTATGCTTCGACCGTTCGCCCGATGTGATCCCCAAAAATGTGCCGCATGCAACGCCGGTATGTTGCACCCGCGTTTCTGAGGCCAAATGGCATCGTGACGTAACAGAACGTCCCGAACGGTGTGATGAACGAAGTCGCGAGCTGGTCGGACTCCTTCATTTTTATTTGGTGGTACCCGGAGTAAGCATCTAGGAAGCAAAGCAATTCGCACCCAGCCGTTGAATCAACGATTTGATCAATGTGTGGCAAAGGAAAAGTAACTTTAGGACATGCTTTATTAAGACTAGTGTAGTCTACACACATCCGCCACTTCCCATTCTTTTTCTTTACAAGCACGGGGTTAGCTAGCCACGTTGGGTGGAACACCTCCTTGATGAATCCGGCCTCGAGAAGCTTCCGCAGCTCCGCTCCGATTGCCCGTCGCCGCTCCTCGTCGAAGCGGCGCGGCCCGCCGCCGCACGGCGCGGGCGTTTGGCAGGATGTCAAGGGAGTGCTCGGCGACTTCCCTCGGGATGCCTGGCATATCCGAGGGGCTCCACGCGAAGATGTCGGCGTTGGCGCGGAGGAAGTCGACAAGCACCACTTCCTATTTGGGGTCGAGGGTGGAGCTGACCCTTAACGCCTTGCCCTCAGAGGCTGAGGGGTCGAGGGGGACCCCCTTGGTCTGCTCCGCCGCCTCGAAGGTGCCGGCGTGCTTGCTGGCGGGGTCGAGGTCTTCGTTGACCATCTTCTCCAGCGTGTTCACCAGCGCTTCGTCTAGCGCCAGTGCCTCTGCGTGCTCCACGCACTCGACGTCGCAGTCGAACGCGTGCTCGATGGATGACCCGACGGTGATGACGCCGTTCGGTCCCGGCATCTTCATCTTCAGGTAAGTATAATTGGGGACCGCCATGAATTTGGCGTAACAGGGTCGCCCAAGTATAGCGTGGTAGGCCCCTTTGAACCCCACCACTTCGAAGGTGACTCCTTGCGGAAGTTCTTTGGGGTGCCAAACCGAACTGGCAGGTCGATCTGCCCGAGGGGCTGAACCTGCTTGCCCGGCGCAATGCCGTGGAACGGCTTCGTGCTGGGCCGCAGCTGGTCCAACCCGATCCCCATGAGGCGCAATGTATGCGCGTAGAGGATGTTGAGGCTGCTGCCTCCGTCCATGAGGACCTTCGAGAACCGGGCGTTCCCGATGATGGGGTCGACCACCAGCGGGTACTGGCCCGGGTTGGGGATGCGGTTCGGGTGGTCCTCTCGGCTAAAGGTGATGGCGTCCTCCGACCAATTGCGGAAGGACGGAGGCGCCGTCTCCGCGGCTAGGACCTCGTGTCGCTCCTTCTTGCGCTGGCGGGTCGACATGTCGACGGTTGGCCCCCCAGAGATGAGGAACACATTCTCAATGGCGGGGAAGCCGCCGGCGTCGCCATCGCCTCCGTCTTTCTTGGCCTCTGCCTCCTTCGCGGCGGCATGGCCATAGAACTTCTTGAGCATGTCGCACTGCTCAAGGGTATGATGTACTGGGGTCTTGTGGTAGGGACATGGCTTTTTCAGCATGTCGTCGAACACCCCCGGGCCTCGAGGGGCCGGTCGAGGGCCCCGTCGAGCCGGGTCGACAGCCGAGGGCCTCGGCGTTGCCGCCGTCGCTCCCCTGCTCGCGCGCCTCGCGGCGCGGCTTCTTCCCCTTCTTGCCCCGCTTGTCGTTGCAGTGCGGCTCCTTGGACTTGCTGCCCTCCGCGAGCGCGTCCTCCGAGCGCTTACCCTTTTTGCCGTCGAAGATCGCCCCCACGGCCTCCTCTCCGGAAGCGAAGCTGGTGGCGATGTCGAACAGCTCGTTGGAGTCCGCAGGCGGGCTGCGTCCCAACTCGCGTACGAGGTCCCGGCACGTGGTGCCCTCGAGGAAGGCGTGCACGATTTCGGACTGCGCCACGCTGGGGAGCTCGGTGCAGCGCTTAGAGAAGCGTCGTATGAAGTCTCGCAGCGACTCGCCGGGCTTCTGCGTGCAGGAGCGCAGGTCCCAGGAATTCCCAGGGCGCACGTACGTGCCCTGGAAGTTGCCCACGAACGTGTGGACCAGGTAGTCCCAGTTGTGGATCTGGCTGGCGGGCAAGTGCTCGAGCCATGTCCGGGCCGCGTCGCCCAGATGCAGGGGCAAGTTGCGGATGATGACCTCGTCACTGGTGGCCCCGCCCAGCTGACAAGCTAAGCGGTAGTCGTTGAGCCATACACGGGGGTCCGTCTCCCCGTTGTACTTGACGATGGTCGAGGGTTGGCGAAAGTGTTGGGGGAACGCTGCCGCGCGGATCTCCTGGCTGAACACCCGGGTGCCTGGGGGCTCCGGTGTCGGGGAGCGGTCCTCGCCGCTGTCGTAGCGTCCACCCCGTCGAGGGTGGTAGCCCCTTGCTGCTCGTGCGTCGGCCTTGCTGGTGCGCCTGGCGTTGATGACGTTGCGGGCGTCGCCATCCCGGCGCCTGCGTGCGTCAAGGAGCCGCTCCTTGGCCGGCGTGCGTCCTTGGTCAGCGGGTTGCCCCGCCGGTCCCCCTGCGTGCACCGAGGGTTCGCCTCCCGGCGCAGCTTCGTCGTCCCGCGCATCCCCCTGTTGGCGGATGCGTGAGGCTGAGCTCTCGACCTGCTGGACGGCCGCTTGCTCGATGAGAGTTTGCACCTCACGGTGCAGGTCTTGAGCCTCGGGGGTCGAGGGTGCTGGCATGGCTCGCAGCAGCGTTGCGGCGGCGATGAGCTTTTGGCTCGCTCGCGGGGGCGCGTCCGCGTTGTCGACGTTGGGGACGGTGTTGATGCGGTCGCGGACCTGTCGGCCCGGCTCCCGTGCGCGTTCGCCGCGCGTGGAGGCCTCCCCCCGCCATTGAGGCGCGGAGCGGTCGCACCGTTCGGTACTCTTCCGCCAGCTTGGCTTCGAGCTCGCGGGCTTGGGCCAGCTGCGCGTCGGCGTCGGCCCCAGCAGGGGCGCTTGGCCCTGCGCCCAGGCGCGTGGCGATCCCTGGGGCAGGGGTGATTTCCCCGTCTCCGGCGCCTGCTGCACCGGCGGCATTGGCCGGGTCGTTGGTGATAACGGCGTAGCACTCCCGCGCGGGGTCGTAGCTCCCGGTGCTGGAGTCGTCGGAGTAGCCGAACCAGTAGTCCGCAACGTCTAGGAAACGCCGGAACTCAACTGGGTCAGGTACGCCGGAGAAGTCCCACTCCGCGTACCCGTGGCGGTTGGCGGGTGGTAACGTGTCGACGGAGCCCAGGGACGATTCGTCTCTGGCCGAGGCGCGGGACCCCGGCGACGAATACGTGGCGGCCGGGGTGGAACCCCGCGCATCGTGGTGTTGACGTGGGCGTTGTAGGCCGACGTAGCACCACGCGGCCCGATGGGGATGCGCGGTCCGAGACCGCGCGCGGTCCCCGCCGGGGCGGTGGCGGTTGTCGTAACGGTGGGCGCGCCGCGTTGAGTGGCGGCGCGCTCGGCCTGCCGTCGCTCCGACCGCCCGGCACGAGCGCCGCCCGGAGCGACGACGACGGCGTCGCGGCGTTGATGGGCCCGCGGCATCCGTGCCTGCGGGCACCTCGCGCCGGAGTCGTGCGTGCGGCGGGGGCCTGGGCGGACCTGGCCTGGCGCCGCGCGCGGAGTTCCTCACGGTTGGTGAGGCGCATGAGATAGCCGTTCCCCGTGGCCTGAAAGTTCAGGTCCCCGAAGCGGTTTTCGAACCCGGCTGGGAGGGGGTCCGAGCTACCCATGCAGTAGCGTGTACCACGGTACTCAGTACGAATCACCATGGAGGGAATTGGAGAAATGACCTTAGACGCTCGCTAGCCCCACGGTGGGCGCCAACTGTCGGTGCGGAATGTGGTCCCGACACTAACCAGTAGAAAGCGCCGAGGTCTATCCCTCAATGGTCGATGCTATGTAACAAGTGACACAGGGTTTTTATCCTGGTTCCGGCCGAGGGGGCCGTACGTCCAGTAGTGGCGTGCTCGAGGCACTATATTACTTAGCACCGGGGGTGCCTGTAGTGGGGCGGCTACAAGCAAGGCGGGAGAGGAAGCAGGGCTTCCAAGTCCCTGGCTGAAGATGTTGTGGGAGAATTGGGGAGTGAGCACGTGGTGTGCGAAGGGTTCCTGTTGTCTGCTGTGTTGTGTGTGTTGTGTTCTGTGTCGTATCCCCCGCGGCTGGGGGGTTCGCTCCCCCTTTTATAGATCAAGGGGGAGGCGGTTTACATGCGCGCCGCGCTACCTAGCTACGTGGGGAAGTGCGACGTGCTATGTTGTAGAGTGGGCGGCCGTCCGGGCGATCCTTGTAGCGATCTGGTCATCATGGCCTGACTTGTATCCGAACAGTGACGGTTCGAGGGTAGGAGAGCAGCGGATGGCGGTGATGTCCTCTGATAGGCTCGAGGGAGGTGCTGACGCAGGCCTGTACGGAGTACAGGAGTAGGCAGAACGGCGTTCCTTCCCGACGCGCTTCGCAGGGCTGGAGTTGTTGCTACAGCGCCAGGCGTGCTCCTGCACGCGCGGGTACGGCGGCCACGCCGTTACAGTGGCAGGGATGGCAGTCCACCGGCCTAGCGCCTCCACCTAACCCTGTAGGGTCACAAGAAAGTGAATCGAGGGTGAAGCCGGCCCCCTTTCGAGGGCTCGGCGCGTCAGCCGTACTAGAGCAGGCGCACGGTGTCACGGGACTGACACCGGCCGCGCTGCACAGTCCCTTCCCACAGTAGCGGGGATGGGCTCCTCCCTGGGGAGTTGGTGCGGCGCCACCGGGGTGCGAGCCCCGGGCGCATGATGGCGTCGTCCCGCCTGTGTCAAGGCGTTAAATGCCCGTGTACGGGGCCGGCGCACGCGCGAGGAGCGCCCTCGAGCGTGGCGGACCCCGGCCGAGGGCGCGACGTACCCTCGAGCGAGGCGAAACCCGCTCGAGGGGGAGTGAGCCCTCGAGCGGGGGCGGAGCCCGCTCGAGGGAAGGTCGCTCCTCGCGGAGGGGCGGAGCCCCGCCCGAGGGGGCGTGCGTCCTCGAGCGAGGCGGGGCCTACTCAAGGGGATCTCTAAGAAGGCCGCCTTGGTGGGCCGTCGGGGCCCCTGCGGCGTGGGCCGTGTCCTGCATGGTTAGGCACCTGCATGGTTGGGCTTAACGTGTTTTGGTTTCGTTGCGGGTTTTAAGTGAGGTTTTCCCCATTGTTTAAGGGGACCCCTTGGGCTGTCCCCAACAAATGTGCTTTGTCTTAGCATGGAACATTTGATGTTTAGTAAGATAAATTGCTACTTTGACTATCAAAAAACAGGTTAATGCAGGAATCAACTCCACAAAGCTCAACATACAATCCCTTTAGCCAAATCAACTCTTTGCATGCTTTAGCAATAGCCATGTACTCTGCATCAGTAGTAGACAATGCAACAACAGGCTGCAAAACAGCCTTCCAACGCACAACACAACTGCCAATAGTAAACACGTAACCTGTGAGTGATCTTCGCCTATCCAAATCACCAGCATAATCTGAAACAACATATCCAATAAGTCCCTTAGCTGTCCTGCCAAACTGCAAACAATGATCTGTCGTCCCACTGAGAAACCTGAAAATCCACTGAACTGCCCTCCAGTGTTTTTTACCAGGATTAGACATATATTTGCTAACAATACTCATAGCATAAGATAAATCCGGACGAGAGCAAACCATAGCATACATCAAGGAACCAACAGCACTGCAACACGGAACTTTTGACATGTATTCAATATCCTCATCTGAACTAGCACACTGCTCAGCAGACAATTTAAAATGCAGTGCAATAGGAGTACTAACAGGCTGTGCATCATGCATGTTGAAACATTGAAGGACCTTCTCAATATAAGCATGCTGACTAAGGAACAATAAACCAGCTTTTCTGTCTCTAGTAATTTCCATACCTAGAATTTCCTTAGCCGCACCAAGGTCCTTCATCTCGAACTCACTACTCAACAATCTCCTCAATGTAGTGATCTCTTTCCTGCTCTTGGCAGCAATCAACATATCATCAACATATAACAGCAAGTATATAGGTGATCCATTAACATGGTTGATGTAAACACAACTATCATATTTAGATCTCTTAAAGCCATGTGACAACATAAATGAATCAAACCTTTTATACCATTGACGGGGAGACTGTTTCAAACCATACAAGGATCTCTTCAACTTACAGACATAATTCTCCTTGCCAGGCACTATGAACCCCTAAGGCTGGTCCATGTAAATCTCCTCCTCAAGCTCTCCATGTAAAAATGCAGTCTTCACATCTAACTGCTAAAGCTCAAGATCATGTGGATCAACAATACTAAAGAAAGTGCGTGTCGAATTGTGCTTAACAACCGGAGAGAACACATCATTATAATCAACACCAGGAATCTGACTGAAGCCTTTAGCAATTAACCTTCCCTTATACATTGGAGGCTCGCTAGGAGATAAATCCTCCTTTCTCTTGTAGATCCACTTGCAGCGAACAGGCTTCTTACCCTTAGGCAAAGGAACAACATCCCACGTGCAGTTCTTCTCCAAAGACTGCATCTCATCCTGCATGGCTGCAATCCACTTCTCACGGTCACTGCAAGCAATGGCTTCAGAATATGTGGCTGGCGCATAACTGCTATCAACCTGTTCAACACACTCAAAGCATAATAAATCATGTTACACTCCTCAATAACACGACATGGTCATCTACAACCCCTCTTAGACTTGCGAGTAGCAATGGGCAAATCCACATCTAGCTACAAATCAGGGGGTAAGTGTTGAACATCATCATGAGCCTCATTATCAACAGCTTCATTTTCCTGGTCATCCACAGGCGGCTCCACCTGCACACTTGTATCATCATGCACATGTTGCTGCACCTGCAAATGTTGCTGCACCTGCACACCTTCCTCATCATCCACATGCTCCACTTGCACGCTGATATGCTGCAACTCTTTATCAAAATTATCCGGAACATGATCTGATGTCAAACTGTTATAAAACATCATGGATTCATTGAAAACAACACTCCTGTTCACAAAAGTCTTTCTTGTTTCGGGATTCCACAACTTATATCCTTTAACTCCTGAACCATAACCAAGAAAAAGACATTTAATAGCTCTAAAAAAGACATTTAATAGCTCTAAAATCTAATTTTCCATTATCAACATGAGCATAAGCAGTGCATCTAAAAACTATCAACTGTGAATAATCAATGGGTGTGCCAGACCATACCTCAATTGGTGTTTTCTTATTAAGTGGGATAGAAGGCGACCTGTTTATCAAGTAGCACGCGGTGTTAGCAGCTTCAGCCCAGAAACGCTTGTTCATCTTAGCGCTGGATAGCATGCAACGGGCCTTGGAGATGATGGTCCTGTTCATGCGCTCAGCCACACTGTTTTGCTGAGGAGTATACGGTATGGTGTGGTGCCTGACAATGCCTTTCTGCCCGCAATAATCATGAAACGCAACAGAATAAAATTATCCACCATTATCAGTGCGAAGCACCTTCACCTTTCTATCAGTTTGCCTTTCTATCATCACTTTCCAATCTTTAAATGCAGCAAAGGTGTCATCTTTATTTTTCAGAAAGTAAGGCCATACTTTTCTAGAGTAGTCATGAATAATAGTAATCATGTAACGAGCACCACCATAAGAAGGCTTACGAGAAGGACCCCATAAGTCAGCATGTACATAATCAACAGTACCTTTGGTGGTATGAACAGTGTTATTGAACTTTACCCTTTTATGCTTCACGAAAATACAGTGCTCACAGAACTTCTTGCCACTCAGCGTACAACCCTTTAGTAGTTTTCTCTTCATCAATTCTGCCATACCAAGTTCACTCATATGTCCAAGACGCATATGCCAAAGGTTAGTCTCACAAGGTTTATCATCAGTAACAGCAACAGTGGCGGAAATAGAACCATCAAAAGTACTACCTCGAAGGACGTATAACTTAGCAGAATTCATATCATCTACGAATCAAACAAGGGAACCTTTTGATACCTTCAAAACTCCGCCTGAACTAGAGTATTTAAATCCTTCTACATCAAGTGTGCTGAGAGAAATCAGATTTTTGGACATCCCTGGTATGTATCTCACTGCAGCGTGTGTGTCATGCCATCATGAGCCTTGATCTGAACTGAGCCGACACCCACAATGTCACACGGGTTGTCGTCTCCTATACGCACAACATCTCCTTTCTGCACAGGCTTAAATGAACTAAACGAATCTCTGTTAGTGCAGCTATGAAGCGAACATGGGGAATCAAGTATCCACTCTTCATTACTAGAAACACAGTCAGCAGGAACTACTAGACAATCTCCAGAATCTGAACCAGCACCAGTGACAACAGATGCATTACCATCAGAATTATTTTTCCTGTTCTCCATGTTCTTCAGTTTCCAACACTCTTCAATAAAATGTGTTTTCTTTCTGCAATACTTATAGAACTTCTTGGGTGGTCTAGACTTTGAACGTCCTCTGCTTTCTTGGCTCTTGTAGTGATCATTGCCATCATTGGAGGATCTCTTTTCGGGCCTGCCTCTCACTTGAAAAGCATCGCCCTTTGAGGACAACCCATCAAAGTGTACCATGCCTTTCATCTTCTTCCTGGATTGGAGTGCCTCATAAACATCCGAGACGGTTAGTTCATCACGACTCAAAAGTATGGTGTCATGAAAAGATGCAAACAAACTGGGTAAAGAGCATAACAGTAAGAGGCCTAAATCTTCATCCTCATACTCAACCTCCATCAACACTAGGTCGGCAACAATCTCCTTGAAAACAGATATGTGGCTTAATACCGAACCACCCTCCTCCATCTTAAGCGTGAACAACTTCATCTTCATATGCATCTTACTGGTTAGATCCTTTGACATACAGATCGATTCCATTTTCAACTAGAGTGCTGCAGCAATTTCTTCCTGCAGACATTCTTGCAGTATATCATTAGATAGATGAAGCTGAATTAAAGGCAGACCCTTACGATCCTTGCGCTTCTCCTCATCGTTCCAATCTTTCGACGACTTGCCAACGAACTTTTCCAGTGCCTCATCTAGATCTTGAGTTTGCACCAGAATAGCCCGCATCTTCACTTGCCACAGCGAGAACCTCGTCTTGTAATCCAACAGCGGTAGATCGAACTTCATCGTCGGACACATCAAGGAACCCTAGTCTGCAACAGGCTCTGGTACCACTTGTTACAAACGATGGCGAAAACGACGAGAAGTTGTAGGATCAATGGCCCATAGAAGGGGGGGTTGAATATGGGACTTCTTTTTCAATTTCTAAAACAACAAAGAGACCTTAACCTATCAGCTATTGTTGCCCATCTAAAAGAGTTTTTCTCTACTACTAAAGCACACTAACAAAAGTTTCCTTAGCAAATATCACACTAAGAGATAATGAAACATCCTAGGCAAGATAAGAAGCACACAAGAAAATAACCAAGAACAAAGGAAACTTAAGTGTGGAAAATAGGTGCTGAAATTAAATGCAAGAAGTAGATTGAGAGACACAAGAGACGACCGGATTCTTTCCCGTGGTATCGAGAAGTTGACGCTTCCCCCTAATCCACGTTGGAGCACTTACTTAGAGTATAGCTCCCCCTTGAGTCACCAAGACACAAGTGCTCACTAAGAGTACCCGTTCTCCATCTCCGGAATGGTGGGTCTCGAACCGTGTACACCAAGCATTTCTTGAGGCTCCCACAATCTCCAAGAGCTCACCAAGAACCTCCAAATCACCGAGACCATCTAGGAGCCGTCAAACTCCAAGAGTAACAAGCCCACACACTTTCACTTGACCTGAGCACTCAGCTAAGCCATGCATGCACCTTGAAAACCCTTGATCACTAAGAAAGAGCTCCTCAATGGAGAGGAAGAGAATTCCAACTGGCAAGAACACACTCTCCTTCTCTCCTTGGCTGCAGTGGATCTTCAGAGTGGCAAAGGCAGCTCAAGAGAGGCAAGGGGGTCATATTTATAGGCCTAGCAAGGGAGGTTAGCCGTTGGAAAAGGTTTCCTGAAAAAGTAGTACCGTCGGATGAACCGATGGTCTCCCCGTGCGACAGCGTCGGATCATCTGATCACTCACAGACCTCAATATAGTCGTTGAACCAAGAAACCTAGACAATGCACCGATGCTATAAACCGACGCCCCGTCGAACCATCCGGTGCTGAAGACTTCTCACTCAGGCTGGTACTGTATGTTTCAAATATAACCGTCGGATGAACTGCTGAGTCAACATCCAAGTGTCGGTCCATCTGGTGCTGAAGCAGAAGCTTTGGCGCGTCTCTGTATGCTTTAAATGCAACCGCCAAATGAACCCTTACTGTTGCCAAAACCTAAGGCGTCGGATGAACCGATGCCTGTACCGTCGGTTCATCCGACAGTCTGTTTTTAATCCTTTGGCCACAGAACTCATCTGATGCATGTAGAAAAGAGGGTGTCGGTTCATCCGACACTATGATTTTCATTTTAACTCGTCCAATTCAAGCGCCTTTGAGTTTTCTGTCGATCCTTTTGCTTCAACCTTGCTTCCGTGAACTCTCTGAGCTAGATGACAACCAAGGAACTTTTGTGTGGATATTTTCATGGCTTTTGGTGCATGGTCAAGCTACTAGTGCATGAACCCTTCTTAATAGTACGGTCAAACACTTCAAACTAGCAATCCAAGTGTCCTTCATCTCCCTGTGACACTTGGAACTATAAAAATCCTTAGTCTTGTAGTATTCATCCATTTATCGTCCATGAATTCAAATTGAGGGGTCTCTTTTCATTCAACACTTGTGACAATAACCCAATATAAAATCTGCTACAAAACAAAGGTTAGACACAAGCATATGGTTGTCATTTATCACCGAAACACACCCTTACCAAAGGTGCGAAAGGGCCTAGATGGTTACAATCTCCCCCTTTTTGGTGATAGATGACAACACGAGTAGAGATATACGAAAATTTGAATTTAAAAGCATATAAACTCTACTTCTAATGCATGAAACGAGATAAGCTATAAACACACATGCATTAAGGTAAACAAGCACCACAAACATGAGTAGACATGTAAACCAATGACAAGCACAAGATCCAAATACATGTCTCATCATGAAACTTCAAAAAACGAGAGAGGCTACAAAAACTCAAAATCCTGCACTTTCCCCTAACTCCCCCTATCTCTACTCCCCCTATCTATCTCCCCCTTTGGCAACAAGCACCAAAAAGGAAACTAAGCCTGAGGTGGAGAGGAAGGATCTGACGGTGAGGTAGAGACGGTCCTCGAGGGTCGAACGGAGAAGCCGGAGGCGTCGTCGTTGTCGGAGTCGTCGCCGAGAGCAGAACAAGTCGGAGAGGAGGAACCCGGAGGTGGAGGAGGTGGAGCTATAGTCGTCCATGTGTCAGAAGTCAGAACCTGAGTGGCCTCGGGACCTGGAACCTCTGGGTTGGAGGCGATCATTGTAGAGATCTACTCAGAGATAACACGAAGGTAGTGATCGTCTTGACCCAAACCCTCTGTCCGCGGTGTAGTGAAGCTCGGAAGAGGAGAAGTTGCCCGCGGACTAGGTAGAGTAGTACGAGCTGGCATCTCAAACACAAGTGCTCCTGTGGTGAGTGGAGATGGCAGTTGTGACGACGTCGGAGTGGCCATCTGAAGCTGGTCAAGGAAGGTGGTAGAGGCCACTGCCGGAGGTGTCGTCGTCTGAGGTACCGCAAACATCCCCTTCTGAAGTAGTGGTGACTATGGAAACGACGCGAGGGGTATGTTCACGAACCCACCGACAGGAGGTAGAGGTGCAGTCGGGTCGCCCTGGAGCTACTGAGAGGTGGGAAACTGAGGAAGCTGCAACCCTGACTGCTGGAAAAGTTGACCGAGGCAACCAGACATGAACGCGAACATCTGAGTGGTCATCATCTGGTGCTGGAGCATCTGCTGCCTCTGAGCCTCCTGTTGAGTCTCTTGGTGCTGCTAAAACTGTGCCTGCATCTGCTGCTACACCTGGAGGGTGGCCTGAGTCTTAGTTGCCAGAGACTGTGTCAGTGAAGTGAGCTGGTATGGCTGGGTCACCTGAGCACTAGCGATCTGTGGAGGAAGTGGTGACTCAGCCTCTCTTTGTCCTGGCAACAAGGAACCACATGCCTCGTCGTCGTGAGTACGATGAACTCGGAAAACTAGCTCAGGTGCTGGTGCAAAGTCCTCGTCGTCCCTAGAAGACTCGTCGTCTATGGCAAGGTACTGTGGGAGAGGTCCTCAACTACTGCTAGTGTAGCGTCCCGTCGGGCTGCCTCGTCCATCACAACCTCAGCTACTGCTCGTGCCTGGAGGGTCTCCTCTGCTCTCCTTAAGCCTCTCGGGCCTCGCCTCCTGTCACCTGGCATCGGAGGTCAGTAGGTAGGGAACACAAACTTAGACTACTCAAGCATCCCTACGTACCTCTAAGCCTCGAGTCGAGAAAACATCCAGCTGATTCAATGAGTAAACGGCTGCTGACGTGTCATCCCCATCCCATCCATAATAGCATCCACGATCTCACTAATCATGATATCAACTATATCGAAGGGGCGCTTCACCATCACGTACATCAGTAACAACTGCTGCACCCCTGTCAACGACTCGGTGTTCCCCATCCTGTAGACAACGGACCTCCGGAGTGCGTAGTGAACAACGTATGCCTCACGGATCAGACGGTCCGGTGTCCTGGGAGTACCGGGGACGAACGGCTGGAGGAACAGAAAGCTGATCTCCTCGGCTGAGGGTAGCACTAGAGAGTAAGCTCGACGAGGAGACTCGATTGAAGGATCAGATGACGACTAGAGAGGGGGGGAGTGAATAGGAGCCGGTAAAAATTCTTCCCAAAGAACCCGGCCTATACCCTAGTCAAACCCCGGTCACACACGAGCGATGGATCGAATCACACACCAATCGCCAAGACCACGAGGTTATGGATCAACCTCTAGCCTTAGGAACGATTCCTTGAAGCACACACGGAAGCACTAGAAAGGAAGGGAGGAATCGAAACAAGAAGCACAGCTCACAGCTCCTGGCGGACTGTCCGGCCATACAGTGCGGACCGTCCGCGACAACACCGCGGACCGTCCGGCCCACTCCGCGGACCGTCCGTTAAACACACACAGAACCAACAGAGACGCACCCGCACCACGGACCGTCCGCGGGGAGCACGCGGACTGTCCGCCAGGCACCCGCGGACCGTCCGCCCTTTGCTGCGGACCGTCCGAAACTCCGTCCAACCGAAAACCAAAATCGCGACGAATCGAAACGAAAAGCGATCAAGAACACGAAGAACACGGGAGGAACCCTAGCCGCGCGGACCGTCCGCCAGCACCTCGCGGACTGTCCGCCAGGTGCGGACAGAGCAGAAACAGCCCGACCCTGAAAGTCAACTTCCCCAAATCATCATCGGATTTCCCAAACGGTTGAAGCTGTGGAGACAAGGGTTTGGGGACTTGAAAAGCGTCACACAAGGATGCTATAGCCCAAAAATCTTGCCTCCTAACTCCCTAAATCACCGGGAATCGCGAATCCTTTGAGCACCACCAAAAACTAGAGCACCGAACGAAAAACTTCGAATCGAAGTGGTTTCCAGGCGTTTGAGGGCACAAGATCAATCACAAAGATGCACGAGACATCTATCCATGTTTCCCTCAAAGAAATCCGGGGAGAAACCCACTCAAATCCGCGGAATCACACCGGGAACAAAGGCACGAAAACAAGCACAAAAGACCACGAGAAACACAACTCCGAATCTTCTATACAAACCAGGAAAGATTCACAAGGTCTAGCATGCCGCCCTAGCATCCATCCCTCTCAACAAATCTCTCATGAAGCTCTCATGCTAGCCTAGAGAAAATGGAAGAAAAATAGCTACGAAAATGAGAAATGGGAGGGAGGAAATGAAACCCTAAGTCGCGGAGAGAGAGAGCCATCCACACACCCTCATGGCTTATATATCGGGTCCCGCCGGAGTGGTAAATGACTCGACTACCCCTAACTTAACTACTGGCGATACAACCCACGCAGGGGCATTTAGGTAATGTTTGTGGGTCTTGCCATCGGACGGCCACGCCTTTGCCGCTGACTCAAGCCATGCGATCCCGCCGCGTGTCCTCCGCCTCGAAGCTTCCCGACACGCCCAGATCCCGTCTCCGTCGTGTTGGGCCCTCGGACTTGGTTTTGAGGCCCAAACCAAGAAACCGTCCTCCGATGGTTTTGTGGGCAAACCACCAAACCCCGCGTGCTCGGTCCGGCCTCCCGCCAAACCACTTGACTTGACCGCCACCGTGCACCGGCTCGCTTGTCCATGACTTCGTCTTGCTTGTGTCGCCACCATGTGACCCGCACCCAGTCCCGCTGTCCACCGGGTCCCTCAAACCGAGCCTACTTGTCTCTCCATCTCCCGAAGGCCCCTCAAGGCTGAAGACCTTTCGCGCCCGTTCTTCACCTGCAACAACACGAACTAGGCCGCAGCCTACACCAGCGCACTAAGCCAAGAGTCAGTCCAACACCCGTTGTCAATCACTCATCACTGAGGAGCGGTCATCCATCGACCACCGGGACGCTCCTGGTCCTCAATCTCCCCCTTGATGAGTGCATTGACAACACACAACGCGAAATGAAATTCAGAGAAAGAAAGAAAGGAAGAAGAAAGAAAAACAAAGAAACTCAACTCATGACCAAAACTGAAGAAAGGCGAAGAAAGGTCACAAGCTAAGCAAAGCACAAACTCCACACCGAAAACAGCAAGAAAGCTCCCCCTGAACATGTGGATGCAAACTCCCAAATTTCAGCTCAGCTCTTCTGAATTTTCATTAAGCTCACCTCTTCTCCCCCTTGACAATGTATGAATCAAGGTGAAAATGCAGAGATGCAAAACAAAGCATATAAACATCTACATGAGCTTCTCAAATAGGCCAAATATAGTGTCAAAGGCTAAGAATGAGACAAAGGTCACACATATGAATCATAGCACAGTCAAAGCATCGCCACAAGTAATATATGAAAACAAGCATGTGACAAAGCAAAATTTTCAGATTTAAGCAGTTTTACCAAAAGAAGACTCGCTTCACATGTAAAAGCCTATCCATGTCACACTTGAGCCACAAACATGCATACCACTCAAAGATCATACAAGGATAGCAAATTCTCAGCAAAAGATCATGGCAAACACCCATAAAGCAAAGCATGTCATGTCAAAGCTCATGAGCCATGTGTCCACTTCGGGGAGACTTCTCCACTGGTGAACATCATGCAACATGTTTTGCACCCATATGTGAAAGATAAGACATTTTAAGCATAGACACGATGGATGGAGCATTTTTTCAAGCAATATACACTTCTTTTCAAGATTAAATCATTTCATGGTACATGAAGTGCCTTTGCGGCAAAAAGAAGCTTATGCTCCCCCATGAATGCAACATAGGCTAAACATTCACAATGATATTCGGCCTTTGGCCCAAATGCAAGAACAAAGCATCCAAGTACAATCTAAGCATGAAAAGCACATTTAGACCAAACTGTGACATGGATACACAACTACACACGAGTGGAGCATATTTCATCAAAAATTAGTCAAGATTAGCATTTATTTCAAAAAGGGCTATCTCACCACACATATATCTCAAATATTTCAAGAGCATAGCCTCACATCACCATTTCTCCACACATATGACCAAAATCTCACAAATAGCCAAAGAAACTCAAATATGGCATATGAAAGAAGCTCATCATCCTAAAATGCAATATGATACAAATGCAACATGATATATGACAAGATGGCTATCCTACCATGGTTTATACATCAAGCAAAGCATGTATATACATCAAAGTAAACATGGTATGATACATATGGTACAAGAAGGAAATCCCCCAAGAGTCAACTAGAAAGGGCAACAAATCCCAAGTTCCCCCCGCAAGCGCACAAATGTAGCTTGGTCGAGAGGCTTTGTAAAGATATCGGCTAGCTGATCTTGGGTAGGGACATGGCTCAACACAATGGTTTCTTTCTCCACATTGTCGCTCAAGAAATGATACCTCACTTCTATATGTTTGGTTCTTGAGTGAAGCACTGGGTTTTTGGCTACGCTTATGGCACTGGTGCTATCACAAAGAAGTGGGATCTGGGTGCACTCCTCACCAAAGTCTCTCAAAGTGCATGAAATCCACAACAGCTGGGAACAACAACTCGCGGCAGCAACATACTCCGCCTCGGTGGTAGGCGAGCTACACTAGGCGCTTGCGGGAAGACCATGAAACCAGCGAAGACCCAAGAAAGCGGCAAGTACCGAAGTAGACTTCCTCTCGACTCGACAACCGGCAAAATCCGCATCGGAAAACCATGAAGAGAAAGAGTCGAGGAGGAAGAATACCAAAGGCCAAGACCGGGGGCGGGTCGTAGGTACCGAAAATCCTCTTGACGGCCGTCAATGTGATGTCCTCGGCGAAGCACGAAAACGAGCGCACGGACACACGGCGGGCGTATGTCTGGCCTCGTCGCCGTCAAGTAGAGGAGGGAGCCGATCATGCTCCTGTACTCCCGCTGGTCCACTGGTTCTCCGTCCTCATCCAAAGTGGCCGTACTCCCCATGGGAGTCGACATCGGCTTCACATCTTGCATCTGGAACTTCCTCAACATGTCTTTTATGTACTTGGTCTGGTGCACGAATGTTCCATCCTTCACTTGCTTGATTTGCAGCCCGAGAAAATACTGCAACTCGCCCATCATGCTCATCTCGAACTCCCTGCTCATCTCATCTGCAAACTTGGCAACAAGGTTATGTGACGAGCCACCAAAGACAATATCATCCACGTATATCTGAACAATCAACAAGTCATTTCCATGCTTGAGGAGAAACAAAGTCCTATCCACGGTACCCATCACAAACCCTCTGCTCAACAGAAAACCTCTCAATCTCCCATACCAAGCACGGGGCGCCTGTTTCAACCCATAAAGAGCCCTTTTCAACCTGTACTCCCTGTGTGGGTACAGCTCGCTCTCAAACCCAGGTGGCTGCTTCACATACACCTCATCCTCTATGACCCCATTCAGAAAAGCACTCTTCACGTCCATCTGAAACAACTTGAACCCTTTAGCCACGGCAAAGGCTAGAAGGATTCGAATTGCCTCTAGACGGGCCACAGGAGCAAAGGTCTCCTCATAGTCGATCCCCTCCTTCGACTAAACCCCCGAGCAACAAGTCCGGACTTGTTCCTCACAACCATCCCATTCTCTCCCTCTTTGTTCTTCCAAACCCACTTGGTTCCTATGGGATGGCAATTTGGAGGTGGTTCAACTAACTCCCACACCTGGTTCCTCTCAAAGTTTTCCAAGTCCTCATGCATATAATTGACCCAGTTTGCATCAGATAAAGCATGTCCAATGTCCTTGGGCTCAAATGTGGCAACAAAAGCAGCATGAGCAAAATGAGAGGAATTCCTGGACCTTGACCGTGTAGTACGTTCGTCGATGTGCCCAATGATCTTCGACAGGGGATGCACTTCTTGAATCCGCCGGGGAGCCTCACGCCTCGAGACTACCTCCCCCTCAACTTCAGCTTCTCTCGCCTGGTCCTCTTGTTGCACCGTTGTTGTCCATGAAGTAGACGGTCCACGCTCCATAGTGGTCGTAGGGGAAGTAGTGGGTACACACTCAGCTTCAGGCGCATGGTTCTCCCCATCATCATCTCCAGCTTCATCCTTCTCCTCTTCAAAGAGGTCCTCGGCCATCTCTTCGTCACCTGCACATTCAAAGCCAAGAGAGGTACATGGCATTGTCTCGTCGAAGGTTACCTTGCAAGTCTCCATGATTTTGTTAGTCTCAAGGTTAAGCACCCTATAGGCTCTAGAGTGGTTAGCATATCCAAAGAAAATACCATCACTAGACCTAGCCTCAAACTTGTCGAGTTTTCCCTTCTTGAGAATGAAGCACTTGCGACCAAAAACTCGAAAATGACCGACCTTGGGTGCCCGACCATGCATAAGCTCATAACAGGTCTTCTTCTTGAAAGCTCGCAATAAAATCCTGTTGGAAACATGACAAGCCGTATTGACCGCCTCAGCCCAATACCTTCTAGGATCCTGTGCTCATCGAGCATCGTCCTAGCCATCTCGCAAAGAGTCCGATTTTTCCTTTCCACGACTCCATTTTGAGGAGGTACATAAGGGGTCGAATACTGATGTTCAAGACCTAGATCACGACAAAAGGCATCAAAACGAGAGTTCTTGAACTCAGAGCCATTATCACTGCGGATAGCTCGAATAGCATTCCCATGCCTCTCGTTTTTCAACCTCACGATCAGATCTCGAACAAAACCAAATGTCTCACTCTTATCTTCCAAGAAAAACACCCAGGCATAGCGAGAGTAATCGTCCACCACAACAAGGACATACCACTTCCCACCCACCGAGCGAACTCGAGCTGGCCCAACAAGGTCCATATGCAACAGCTACGTCGGACGCTCGGTCATGACATCGGTCAGGGGTGGATGGGGAGTGGCTACCATCTTGCCATGCCTACAAGGAGCACAAACCAAATCCTTCTCAAGCTTCAACCTCGGCAATCCTCGGACAAGATCAAGACCACTCAAGCGGGAAACCAAATCAAAGCTCAAGTGTCCCAACCGCCTATGCCATTTTCACAAATCAGAAGAAGGACCGGCCATCAAACGGCGAGCGAGGACCCAAAGAACGAGAGAAATCAGCCACGAAAATGCGACCCTCGAGGATGATCATACAGACAAGATCACCTCGAGAATCAGCAAACGAGACTCGCCAGACTTGAAACGCACCTCAAAACCCTCATCAAGCAACTGAGAAACCGAAAGCAAATTAAAACCCAAAGACTTCACAAGAGCCACTCTCTTCAACGTTACCTTGTCACTCACATGCACAACACCCTCCGAAAGCACCCTTCCTCGTCCATTGTCCCCAAATGTGATGTACATCTTTTCCTTCACTGGGGTGAGGCTGGAGAACCACTTCTTATCTCCGGTCATGTGTCGAGAACACCCGGAGTCGATCAACCAAATGTCCTCCAAGCCTCCTGCCTGCAGTCAGAAACAAGAACGAGAATGAGCTAGCGACTCGACACTGGGGTTAGCACAAAGAAAGTTAAACCAGTGTCGAGCCATCTGCTCAAAAGAGGGGTTAGCAAACATCATTCCCTTGCCACCAACCTTCCCATGTCCCATGGGAGGAGTACGAGCACCACGAGGGGGAACACGTGGTCCGTAGTTCCTCTGGAACCCAAAACTGCGACCATCTCCCCTGAACCCGTATTGAGGACGAGTAGGGGGACGTCCAGCAAAACCACCACGAGCCCGACCAAACCTCTCACCAGCACGCACACCATCCTCTCTCCTGACAAACCTCTCACCACCACCTCTCTGTGGGAACACCGCCAACACTCCTCACACTTCCCACACCCCGTGGAAGTGGCACTCTAGGCTCGGGAATACCATGAGACCGGCGATACTGTCCCGGTTCGCTTGCTCCCTAGCAAGCCTCTCATCCCTCTTCCTCTTGTAGCAAAACTCGGCAAGATGCCTCTCCTTGCCACAATACTCACACCCGAAGGGGATGGGTTTTGGTTTTGGCTCGGCTTCTCTCTAGGCTTCTCACCCTTCTCACCCACAAACTTCATAGGTTTACGGAAGTCATTTGTCTTAGGTGGGAATTTGGGTGGATCTTGGGTTGTGTCAAGCTTGTTGCAAAGGTGATTGGGCTTTGGTGTGAAAGAGTTCTTGGGTGCTTTTGGAAGTGGGACTTGGATCTCTCCGATCACCTCAAACTCGGGGTTAGACTCAACACACTTCTCATACACACTCTCCCCACTGTTCTCTCTCACTTTCTCACCCAACTTCTCAAACCCCAAACCACGACCATCAGCTCTCTTGAACTCCTCAATCATGATTTTCAATTGAGGTTCCTGCCCAGACAACCAACCCAACATCTTCCTCAAATAGTCATTCTCTTCATAGATGACATCCAAACGGGAAGTAAGTTCAAGATTGCGCAAAGTAACCTTATCACAGCTAGTGCATGCATTGACAACAGGAGATTTCAAAGATGCTTCCAAAGAACTAATGGTAGAACGAGCATCAACAAGCTTAGCATGCATAGTAGGACATGATTTACAAGCACCAAGCAAAGTGGGTCTAGCCTTAAGCTCATCATATTCAGTCCTAAGAGCATCTAGTTTAGCCAAAGTAGAAGCATTCTTCTCATTAAGCAACTTGATCTCATTCAACCATGCATCACACTCAAGACATTCAACATCATCAGGAGTAGTAGGAGCAAGTTTCAAAGAGTCATTCTCAAGTTTCAATTCAAGCAATTTCGACTCTAGCTCTCCTACTTTCTCACTAGCATTCTCAAGTTGAGCCCTAAGATCTTTCCTCATCTTTTTGGCATTTCTTAGCACACTATCACGGTTGTCAATCAAGCCATTCAACCTAGCAATCTCAGCAAGTAAAGAGTCAGGGTCACGATTTACCTCATCCTCTGAGTCGGAGTCGCTGTCCTCCTTCTCGCTCTTCTTGCTGCTTGAGCTATGGGCCATGCCACAAAAGCCCTCAAGCGCCACACAGCTCAACCCGCTGAGGTTCCGGCTTGCACTCTTCTTGCCCTTGCGCCTCCCGGCGTCTTCATCTTCGCTGCTTGAGCTTGACTGCTCGTCGCTTGAGCTTGAGTCGACGTCGCTCGCACCAGCCACCATCGCTCTTGCCTTGTTCTTCTTGTAGCCGCTCTTGCCCGGTCGCCGCTTGTCCTTGTCCTTGCTCTTGGACATGTTGATGTGCTTGCCCTTGGAGGAGTACTTGTCTTCACGCCTCGGGTGCGCCTTGTACTCGTTCACCTTGTACTTGTTCTCCTCCGCTTCCGGGCACTCGGCGATGAAGTGGCCACACTTGCCACACTTGTAGCACATCCCTAAGCTCTGCCTTGCATTCCTCCGACTCTCGTGTAGTCGATCAAACCTCCTTGAGAGCAAGGCCAGCTCCTCCTCGCCCAGCACATCAAACTCCTCATCTGGAATGGACATAAGAGAAGACAAGGAAAACTGTCGACAGGAAGGGTTAGATTTGCCCTTTGATCCGCCCACAAGAGCAAGACTATAGTCAGTCGAGCCCTCATGCTTGGATTGCAACTTTTTGTCAACCTCAGCCGACTTGAGCTTAGAAAAGAGGTCATCCAACTCAATAGTCAAATAATGCCCAGACTCCTTGATGGCCTCAACCTTAGCACCCCAAACATTTGGGTTCCAAGACATGCAAGAGCTTCAAAGCCTGATCATGCTCGGTGTAAGGGAAATCCTCAACATTAGCTTTCATGTTGTTCACGATGGCGGTGAACCTCTGAAACATCGCATCAATGTCCTCACCGGGAAGTGGAGTGAAATTCTCATATTGCATCCGGTAAGAGACAAAGAGGCGAGCCTTCACATGGTTATCACCACCATGAGCAACCAACAACTTCTCCCAAATTTGCCAAGCAAGATTCAAATGGCGAACACGCTCAAACTCTGGATCACACAAGCTTCGGACCAAGTGATCAACGGCTTTTGCATTAGCCTTATACTTGGCTTTAGCACCGGCATCGGTCACCATAAGAGTATGGATGTTGACCGGAATAGCATATGTCTTGTCAAGCACAATGAAATCCAACAGCTTCCCACGAAGAAAGATCATCATTCGAGCCGCCCACTTGTGGTAACCCTTGCCATCGAAGTGCGGCGGACCGCCCCGCTCAACGTACGCCATCTTAGGATTCGAGACTTGTCAAAGCCGCAAAGAATCCGGCACCAAGCTCTGATACCAATTGAAGGATCAGATGGCGACTAGAGAGGGGGGGAGTGAATAGGAGCCGGTAAAAATTCTTCCCAAAGAACCCGGCCTATACCCTAGTCAAACCCCGGTCACACACGAGCGATGGATCGAATCACACACCAATCGCCAAGACCACGAGGTTATGGATCAACCTCTAGCCTTAGGAGCGATTCCTTGAAGCACACGCGGAAGCACTAGAAAGGAAGGGAGGAATCGAAACAAGAAGCACAGCTCACAGCTCTTGGCGGACTGTCCGGCCAGACAGTGCGGACCGTCCGCGATGAGCCGCGCGGACTGTCCGACCTGCTACCGCGGACCGTCCGCGACGACACCGCGGACCGTCCGGCCCACTCCGCGGACCGTCCGTTAAACACACACAGAACCAACAGAGACGCACCCGCACCACGGACCGTCCGCGGGGAGCACGCGGAGCGTCCGCCGTGCACCCGCGGACCGTCCGCCCTTTGCTGCGGACCGTCCGAAACTCCGTCCAACCGAAAACCAAAATCGCGACGGATCGAAACGAAAAGCGAGCAAGAACACGAAGAACACGGGACGAACCCTAGCCGCGCGGACCGTCCGCCAGCACCTCGCGGACTGTCCGCCAGGTGCGGACAGAGCAGAAACAGCCCGACCCCGAAAGTCAACTTCCCCAAATCATCATCGGATTTCCCAAACGGTTGAAGCTGTGGAGACAAGGGTTTGGGGACTTGAAAAGCGTCACACAAGGATGCTATAGCCCAAAAATCTTGCCTCCTAACTGCCTAATCACCGGGAATCGCGAATCCTTTGAGCACCACCAAAAACTAGAGCACCGAACGAAAAACTTCGAATCGAAGTGGTTTCCAGGCGTTTGAGGGCACAAGATCAATCACAAAGATGCACGAGACATCTATCCATGTTTCCCTTAAAGAAATCCGGGGAGAAACCCACTCAAATCTGCGGAATCACACCGGGAACAAAGGCACGAAAACAGGCACAAAAGACCACGAGAAACACAACTTCGAATCTTCTATACAAACCAAGAAAGATTCACAAGGTCTAGCATGCCGCCCTAGCATCCATCCCTCTCAACAAATCTCTCATGAAGCTCTCATGCTAGCCTAGAGAAAATGGAAGAAAAATAGCTACGAAAATGAGAAATGGGAGGGAGGAAATGAAACCCTAAGTCGCGGAGAGAGAGAGCCATCCACACACCCTCATGGCTTATATATCGGGTCCCGCCGGAGTGGTAAATGACTCGACTACCCCTAACTTAACTACTGGCGATACAACCCACGTAGGGGCATTTAGGTAATGTTTGTGGGTCTTGCCATCGGACGGCCACTCCTTTGCCGCACCCCGCGTCCCCCCGACGCAAGCCATGCGATCCCGCCGCGTGTCCTCCGCCTCGAAGCTTCCCGACACGCCCGGATCCCGTCTCCGTCGTGTTGGGCCCTCGGACTTGGTTTTGAGGCCCAAACCAAGAAACCGTCCGCCGATGGCTTTGTGGGCAAACCACCAAACCCCGCGTGCTCGGTCCGGCCTCCCACCAAACCACTTGACTTGACCGCCACCGTGCACCGGCTCGCTTGTCCATGACTTCGTCTTGCTTGTGTCGCCACCATGTGACCCGCACCTGGGCCCCGCCGTCCACCGGGTCCCTCGAACCGAGCCTACTTGTCTCTCCATCTCCCGGAGGCCCCTCAAGGCTGAAGACCTTTCGCGCCCGTTCTTCACCTGCAACAACACGAACTAGGCCGCAGCCTACACCTGCGCACTAAGCCAAGAGTCAGTCCAACACCCGTTGTCAATCACTCATCACTGAGGAGCGGTCATCCATCGACCACTGGGACGCTCCTGGTCCTCATCGATGTCAGGCTAGGCCAGGTAGTGAATCGAGTCTTTATGGAGGTCAACCTAGAGCACGTCTGCTATCCCCTCTCTGGTGAGCCGGTGTTGCTGACCCATAAACATGAACCTGAGAGAGAGTCGGTCAGCCTCGACGTACACAGTGGCATAGAACACTCGTACCCAGTCATGGACGTAACGTGACCTCTTGCTCACCAAGTCAGCCAAGCCTCTCTGGTAGTCAAAGAACGACAAGATAGGCTCTTCGGCTGTAGTTTCATGCTATGAACTATAGCATCCAGTGCTGACTCAACTGTGAACCCCTGTGAATGTAGGAAGCGTAGAAGCTCTCCTACAGTATGGTCTAGAACCTGGGGTCACACTCCTCACGGACACGAGGGAACCACTGATCCTCGGGCACACTTCTCAAATGCCGAATCTTCGGCCCGGGCAAGTGTTGCAAGTCACGGAGGTATACGCCGAAAGCCTCTGCCCGTGGACCTCTGGGGATCACTGGGTCATGTGCCTCCTGCTGCTCTTGCTCAACAAGCTCCTCAACTGCAGCTCCCCTCTGTCGTGGAGTCGGCTGTGGCTGGGTGTGTCCTCCATGAGTCCGAGGACCTAATCTAGCAAGTGAAGGAGGTGACTCGTCCGCTCCGCCACCGACCCCCGCATGATCGTCGTGGCCTGGCTGCCGCCGCCGCCGAGACCGCCGTCGCTAGTCACCCTGGGGCTGCTCCCCCTAACTCTGTGCACTCTCTCCAATATGAATGCCCCTTTGTGGCTGACCCTGTGTGTCTGGCACTGAGAGTACACGATCTCACTCCTCCTGACGTGTCTTCTTCTTCTTCGACGCGACAACCGCCTTACCCTTCCTCTTGTCGCCTGCCATCTGTTAAAGAAAGGTAGAAGAATATAGAATGACGAGCTACGAGTAACAAGATATGTAACTAAGGGTAAGAGTCCTTAAGTATATCAAAAGAATAGATATCAGCCTAATTATGACCAACCAGGAGATGTACTACCACATGATAATGAAAGAAAGTGCTAGGTAGGTCCTTAGGTGAACAAGATGTGCATTTGTGTGGACAATGGTGAATAGTGCGTGTACTTGCCATTTTAAAACTGCTCAAAATTATGGAAAAATAGCAAAAGCTATATGACATTTGAGCAAATACAGTAGCATGGCATGTATTCACTGAAGCATGAAGGCTCTAAGTACACAAGGGCTCAAAATCATGAACTTCAGATCAAGAAAAATCCCTTAAAACGATATGGAACAGTAGCAGCACAAGGGAACTTGAGGGATTCCTCACCACAACAGGGTATGGATGATCACAAGCGGCTTTAGAGGGACAATTGGTCCTTGCGCAGCCCCTGGTGAACGCCGATGAGCTACTGCTGCGGTGCACAGCCGGAATTGGCGGAGATAACCAAAACCCTAGCTAGGCGGCTCTGGCGCGCGCGCAAGAATCGCGAGGATGAGCGGCGTGGGCGGCCGGCGGCGAGCGCGGAGGGACGTCGGAGAGGGCGTGAGGTGCACGCGTGCGTGAGGATGTCGCCGGAGGCGGGCGTGATGACGGCGCACGGGCAAAACGGCGGCGGGCGGAGTGATTAGGGTTAGGGATGATAAGTCGCGCCAAACCGTTATGACAGATGGGACCAATGCGTGAGAGAGGCGTCGGATGAACTAACGGTGCAAAAACACTAGCGTCGGTCGAACCACCGGATCAGTTCTGCTCCTGGGTGAAAGCAAGCATCGGATGAACCGATGGCCTCGAAATTAGTTGCGTCGGAGCAGTTGCGCGAGGATCTGTGAAGAGATGATTTTTCTTCAGCACCGGATGAACCGCTGGTTAGAAACACAGTAGTGTCGGTTTATCTGATGGTGTGAAAAATTCTAACAGAGACGAACAAAGTGCACAGACCCCTTCACCGGATGAAGCGACGCTGGAACCTACTAGGCAGCGGTCATCCGACGGTGACAATTCGATTTTGTTGAACTATTTCTCATTTTTGATCCGTCGAATGTCACACACAAGCCAACACAAGCACATTCTTGGATCAATCCTGAGTGACAACCTCACCCCTCAAGCACTCCTTTGTAAAATACTTATACATACACATATAGCTCCCTAAGAAGGGATAAACCATAGATAAAATAGGCAAAATAAGAACCAATGGAGGGAGGGGACTCCAAAAAGGGAATGTATGAATTAATTGCCTTTGAACTTAGAGATTGACACCATAAGCTCGTTCGAACTTAACTCAATAGGCATTAAGCACACTCATTTGTCTCATCACACCTTAAGAGTTGTTGATTTGCATTGAACGCTAAGCAACTTTCTCATAGTGTGAGTTTCCTTTGTGACTTCTCTCACACAATGCTATGCAAGAACAAATGCATGAAATTAAACATGAATGCATCCTACATGACAAGCATAAGTGCAAAGGGAAAAGGTAAACTATCTTGCCATGTTTGAACCCTTGATAAGCTAATTCATGGAGAGCCTTTCAACATGCCTTGAGCGAGACCCATACTCACCACTATCTCATCAAGGTTAGACAAGCCCCTAATCATGTACATATGCAAATACAAACTATATGACAAGCATTACATGATGTTGGACGCATCAAGAACATTTAATTCACTTCGAAGCCTACAAAAGGTGTTTTCATCAAGAGGCTTGGTGAATATATCCGCCAATTGCTCCTCGGAGCGAACACCACAAAAGACAATGTCCCCTTTAGCAACATGGTCTCGCAAGAAGTGATGACGGATATCAATGTGCTTGGTGCGTGAATGTTGAACCGGGTTGTTAGCAATTTTTATGGCACTTTCATTGTCACAAAGGAGGGGAACCCTATCTAGAACCACACCATAATCGAAGAGGCTTTGCTTCATGTAGAGGATTTGAGCACAACAAGCCCCTGCGGAAATGTATTCCGCCTCCCCGGTGGATAAGGCCACGGAGTTTTGCTTCTTAGAGGACCAAGCAACCAAAGAGAGACCTAGCAAATGGCACCCACCCGAAGTACTCTTACGGTCTACTAGACATCCGACAAAGTCCGAATCCGAATAACCCAAGAGCTCAAAACAAGCACCATGGGGGTAACACAAGCCAATGCTAGGTGTGTATTTTAGGTATCTAAGGATCCTTTTCAAAGCACTTAGGTGAGATTCTTTAGGGTTGGCTTGAAAACGAGCACACATACAAACACTAAACATGATATTGGGCCTAGATGCGATAAGATAAAGAAGAGAACCAATCATAAAACGGTAAAGATTTTGGTCAACCGGTTTACCTCCCTCATCTAGGTCGAGATGTCCATTGGTAGGCATTGGAGTCTTGATTGGCTTACAATCATCTATCTTGAACTTCTTGAGGATATCATTAGTGAACATCTGTTGATGAATGAAAGTCCCTTCCTTCAATTGCTTGATTTGAAACCCAAGGAAGAAGTTGAGCTCTCCGATCATTGACATCTCGAATTCCCTAGTCATGAGCTCACTAAAATCCTTGCACACAATGAGATTAGTAGAGCCAAAGATAATATCATCAACATAAATTTGACAAATGAAAAGCTCTTTGTTGATTATCTTTGTGAATAGCGTGTTGTTCACTCTACCAATATTGAATCCCGCTTCAATGAGAAAATCCCAGAGCCTCTCACACCATGCCCTAGGAGCTAGCTTGAGTCCATACAAAGCCTTGTGCAACCTATAGACATGGTTAGGATATGTAGCATCCTCAAAACCGAGAGGTTGCTCCGCATAGACTTCTTCATTGATGAAGCCATTCATGAAAGCACTCTTAACATCCATTTGAAATAATTTCATTTTATGACTAGATGCATATGCAAGGAGGATGCAGATAGCTTCAAGATGTGCCACCGGAGCGAATGTCTCTCCATAGTCCAAGCCTTCTACTTGAGAGTACCCTTTGGCGACAAGTCTTGCCTTGTTCTTCACCACAATGCCATGTTCATCTTGCTTGTTCCGGTAGACCAGCTTAGTGCTAATCACATTCTTGTTCTTGGGGCGCTCTACCAACTCCCACACTTGATTTCTTGTGTAGTTGTTGAGCTCATCTTGCATAGCCAAGATCCAATCTGGTTCCCCAAGAGCTTCATCTATAGTTGTGGGTTCTACAAAAGAGACAAAAGCATGATGTTTACAAAATGATGCATATTGCTTGCGGTGAGTCCTTGTACCCCCTTTGGGATCACCCAATACAAGATCAATTTGATGGTTTGTTGAAGTCCTTGTATGCCTTCCAAATGTTGTAGAGGTGGGATCATCTTGAGATTGAACTTCCTCCGCTTCCTCTACTTGATCTTGAGTGTCTTGTGATATAGAAGGTGGTTCTTGTGAGGAAGATGCACTATCTTGTCTCGTGAAAGATGTTGGTGGACGCCTTGGTTGATCATCATTGTCATCATCATCGGAGGAGGAGTCTTCATGAATGGAGTGAGAATCATCATCCTCCTTTGGCTTCATGTCACCAATAGCCATCTTCTTCATTGCTTCTCGGAGAGGTTCTTTTCCTACATCATCACAACAAAAGCCATCTCCTTAAGAGCCATTAGATTCATCAAACTCCACGTCACATGTTTCTTCAATCACTCGTGTGGAGTTATTGAATACTCTATATCCCTTGGACTTAGATGCATAACCAACAAATATGCCCTCATCTACTCTACTCTCAAACTTCCCTAGATGCTTCCTCTTCTTGAATATGAAACACTTACAACCAAACACCCGGAAGTAAAAGATGTTGGGCTTTCTCCCAATGAGTAGCTCATATGGTGTCTTCGTCATTAATCGGTGGAGGTACACTCTATTTAAAGCATGGCATGCCGTGTTGATAGCTTCCGCCCAAAACCTTTGTGAAACCCCATAGTCATCCAACATAGCTCCTGCAAGAGTGATGATTGTCTTGTTCTTTCTCTCTACCACACCATTTTGTTGTGGTGTATAAGTTGAGGAGAATTCATTCTTGATGCCTTCACCATCACAATACTCTTCTACTCTTGTGTTGCGGAATTCCGATCCATTGTCAGTCCTAATCTTCACCATAAATGACCCAAACTCATTTTGGGATCTAGTAGAAAACTTCTTGAAGATGTCAAATGTCTTGCCCTTGTCCTCCAAAAAGAACAAATATAGCGTGAATAATCATCAACAATGACAAGACAATAGAGATTACCACCAAGACTCTTGTATGTAGTAGGTCTGAAGGGGTCCATATGTATGAGCTCCAATGGTCTTGTGGTAGATACATAAGCTTTCATAGGATGATGACTTGCAAATTGTTTGCTGGCTTGACATGCACTACATAACTTGTCCTTCACGAATGTAACATCTTTCACACCAAGTATCATAACCTTCTTGAAAGCTTTCTTGAGTTGGCTCATGCCTATATGTGCAATGCGACGATGCCATAGCCAACCCTTGGATGTCTTGGAGATGAGGCAAGTAGTCAAGTTTGCTTCATGGGATGCAAAATCTACAAGATAAAGATTGCCATACAGGAATCCCTTGAAAACAACTTCATTAGTTTTCTTGTTAGTGATTGTGACCCCTTCATCATGAAATGTGTATGAAAGACCAAGGTCACAAAATTGTGCAATGTGAAGGACCGATAAGGCGACCAGAGAGGGGGGGAGTGAATGGGAGCCGATAAAAATTCTTCTCGAGGGAGATTGAAACTCCGACAAGACGAACTAGCTCGGTCGGACCCCCGAAATCACACGCTCCGCACTACTACCTCCCGTTTGCCAAAACCACGTAGCCACTGGAGTGCTACTGGTCCTAGGAACAAACTCTACCAGCAACCACAACACACACGCAAGACCGACAGCGCGGAAACAACTCGAAAGCCGGCTAACCGGAGGGGGCGGTTAGACCGGTATAGGGGGCGGTTAGACCGCCTCCATCCGGCAACCAAGAAATCCTCCGAAACGCCTCTTCCGAGCACCAAAACACACCACGGTTTCACCGGCAGAGATCTCTCGGTCAAGGCCATGCTAGCTACCGGAAAATCTTGGCGAAAACCAAAACTTCACCCAAGGGCCTAGGGGCGGTTAGACCGGCTACCGGGGCGGTCTAACCTCCCGTACCCAAAGAACGAACTCCAACCAAGAACACTTAGCAACCGCGAGAGAACGACTCCAAATTTCACCCGGACACTCCTCCGATCAAGGCGAACAAACTCACGAGAGGAAAATCCGGCGAAACAAAACTTTGACCGGAAACACCCGGGCGGTTAGACCGCCCCCGTAGGCGGTTAGACCGCCCCTTCCGAACGAGGAACCCGCGGGTCAAACCTCAACTTCCTCGCGCCCAATCTCCCGAATCACTCCACGGATTGCGGTCAAACTTCGGGGATAGCCGGGTTACCTCCCGGGTAACCTCTACCTCAAAGGAATCGACCCGAAGCGCTCACAATCAAGAGGAATCGAAGAAATCGCTTCTCTAGGTCAAGAACTCGCCCAACTCGAAAAACCACCAAATCGAGTCCGATTCAAAGGGGATTTGGGGGCAAAGTCACCAGCCAAAGAGGCACAAGAACATCATACGTGACACCCACCAAAAACCCCAAAAAATCGTTCTCAAAACACCGCCAAAAAGAGCTCCGAAAGTCAACACCAAAGAGACGGGAAAACAACCATGAAGAACAACGCCAAACCTTCTATACATGCCATGAATGGTTCATACAAGGTCTAGCTTGCCACCCAAACATCCATCCCTCTCTCTAGATCTCACATGAAGCTCTCAAGCTAGCCTTCTAAAATCCTAGGGAAAATAGAGAACAAAAATGAAAAAACAAATGGGCTAGGGTTCCAAGGGTTGGCTGCCAACCTCTCACCTCTTGGGTTATATAGGCGGCAACCGAATGTCTAAAATGCCCCTCTCTATTAACTAGGGATACATGCCCCTCAAGGGCGGATTTGGAATTCTTGATATCTTCACCATCGGACGGATGCCCGGCGACCGCACCCTGCGTAGCCTCGACGCACGCCTTGCGATCCCGACGCGTGTCCTCCGCTTCGAAGCTTCTCGCGCGGCGGCCGGGCGGTCGACCGCCCCCCCCCCGGGCGGTTAGACAGGCCCGGTGCATCCGACCGGCCCCGGGCGGTCCGACCGCCCTTCCCGGGCGGTTGAACCGGCCGGGTGGCCGCACCTCCTCGTCGAGTCTTCGGCCTCGGTTTTGTGGCTCAACCGAGTAACCCGGTGGTTTTTCGGTGAACCACCGCAAACCCCGCGAACTCGGTGTAGCCTCCGCCAATCTCCACTCATGACTCGGCTCCCACGTAGTCCCGGCTCGACCTTGGTTTTGAGGCTCTACCAAGAAACCGTCCACGACTTCATCTTGTCGTTCATGCCACCATGCGGCCCGCACTTGACCCCGCTGGCCACCGGGTCCCTCGAACGAAGCCTACTCGTCTTCTCCACACCCGGAGGCCTCACCGCAACGACCTTTCGCGCTTGTTCTTCACCCGCACCGCACGAGTCAAGCCGCAACCCGCACCTGCAATACTTAGCCAAGAATCAGTCCACACAACGTTGTCAATCACTCATCACACAAGGAAGCGACCATCCACCGGTCCTCGAACCACACATGGTCCTCAATCTCCCCCTTGATGAGTGCATTGACAACACACTCACATGAAGTAACATCAGAGAAAAGGAAAAGAAAAGAAACAAAATAAAAGGAACCCCAACAAGCGATCGAAAGCCAAAGAAAGGCAAAGAGCAAGATCACTTGAAGAAGACAAGTCTCGGACCCCTTAGGCAAGGGCAACGGCTCGACACATCCGAGACAAAACACAGCTCAAGCAAAGAGCGCAAACCACCACAGCAAAACTCGAACACCACAAAGAACTCCCCCGCACAAATGCAAGCTCCCCCGAGCCACAAGACACTCCCCCCGAACACATGCAGCAATGCAACTCGGGAATGCAACAAAGAGCAAAAACCCGCTCACACCGCCCGGGGCGGTTAGACCGCCGCCCGGGCGGTTAGACCGCCTCCGCCCGACTTGACCGCACGGGGGGGCGGTTAGACCGCCCAAAGAAACCGGCCCTGCACCACACTGCTCAAAAACTGCCCGAAACAATTGGAACACCTTCCAAACACTCCCAGGTGCCCAAAACATGCACGAACTTCTCCCCCTTGTTGACAATGCATGAATCAAGGCAAAATGCGAAAACTTGCAACATATAGCTTCTCAAATATACAAAATTCATCACAAGGAGCTACACAAGTCCAAATGAGCAAGTTAGATACTCGACAGGTTCGTAATGACCTTAACTACATGATCACCAAGTTTCACAATCATTGGACAAGGCTAAAAAGGATTTGAGTAATTTTGCGAAATGTTACTCTCTCACAAGCAAATACCTAAACATGAGCAAAACATATCAAAATGGCAAAGCCACTCAAACCTCATGCTAGGACAACCATTCTAATCATAAGACCATCATAAACACCCAAAAGCACCTCATGTCATGTCAAAGCCACCGAGCCATGTGCCTACTTCTATGTATGAGACTTCTCATTGGTAGGCATCATGCAACGGTTTAGCACCCAAAGCAAAATAATTTCAGCACATATGACATGGGAACATATTTTCCAAGCATTTTTCATTTCATTTTCAGATTTGTAAATGGTACATGAAATGTCTTTGCGACAAAAAGGAACTTATGCCCCTCCACAAGATTAAGCAAGAGGGCTAAACATTCATGATGGCAAGCGAGCCTTTGGCTCCATATGATCAATAAACTAGCTATCCAACCACAAAGTAAGCATAGCAAAGCCACTAAAACATGTCAAGATCATATATAGGCATTTACGCATGAGAGAGCATGTATATGACATTTTTCAAAAAAAATAGCCATCAACCATGAATCATTCAACAAGATCATCAAGAGCTAAGCCAAACTAACCATAGCATACCAAGCAAGCTCACAAGAACATATATAACAACCCATGGTAAACAATGTATATAGGAGAAGCTTTTCCTATCCAATGCATATGATACAAAATGCATGCAATCTAAGATACAAGGATGCCTATACATCATGTTACATATGCCATGCCAAATGCAAGAAATGCACAAAGGAAAGCTATACATATGCTACAAACCGGCTCCTCGAGGGGAGGCAAAACGGGCTCGACACCACCGGCAAAGGAAAGCCCCCACACACCCAACTCAAGAAATCAAACACACACCAAGTTCCCCCCGCAAACGAGTGAAAGTTGCTTGATCTAAGGGTTTGGTGAAAATATCGGCTAGTTGGTCATGTGTGGGTACATGGATCAAAGCTATCTTCCCTTTCTCTACGTTGTCTCTCAGGAAATGATACCTCACTTCTATGTGCTTGGTTTTGGAATGAAGCACTGGGTTCTTTGCAACGCTTATGGCACTGGTGCTATCACATTGAAGTGGGACCTGGGTATACTCCTCACCAAAGTCACTCATGGTGTAGGTGATCCAAAGGAGCTGAGAACAACAACTAGCAGCGGCAACATACTCGGCTTCGGTCGTGGATTGAGCAACACTCGACTGCTTACGAGAAGACCAAGACACCAACGAAGAACCCAAAAACTCGGCAAGTCCCGAAGTGGACTTCCTATCCAACCGACACCCGGCAAAATCCGCGTCTGAAAAGCCATGAAGCGCCAAAGAAGAGGACGCGGAGTACCAAAGGCCGAAGTCGGGAGTGTGACGCAAGTACCTGAAAATTCTCTTCACTGCTTGCCGATGCGAAGTCCTCGGAGACGCTTGAAAACGAGCGCACAGACACACTGAGAACTGTATGTCCGGCCTCGTCGCCGTCAAGTAGAGGAGTGACCCGATCATGCTTCGGTACTCCTTCTGGTCCACGTGTTCACCTTCCTCGTCCGCATCAAGAGCCGTAGTCGTACTCATCGGCGTCGTCATAGCCTTGGAGTCCTCCATCTTGAACTTTCTCACAATGTCCTTGGTGTACTTAGCCCGGTGCACAAATGTTCCTTCCTTTGATTGCTTGATTTGTAGCCCGAGGAAGAACCGCAACTCACCCATCATACTCATCTCGAACTCCCCGCTCATATCATCCGCAAACCTCGCAACAAGAGAGTTAGACGAGCCACCAAAGACAATATCATCCACGTACACCCGCACAATCGGGATATCTCTCGCCCCCGCCTCGCAAAAACAAGGTCCGATCGACCTTCCCCATCTCAAAACCTCTCTCAAACAAGAACCCCCTCAACCTCGCCATACCAAGCTCTAGGCGCCGCTTCAACCCATACGTTGCCTTCCTCAACTTGTACACCCGGTGGGGGGTACTTCTCACTCTCAAACCCGGGAGGTCGTCTCACATACACTTCTTCCTCCAACACTCCATTCGAAAAGCACTCTTCACATCCATTTGGTGCAACTTGAACCCTTTAGCCACGAAAAGGCTAGAAGAATCCTAATCGCCTCCAAACGGCTACGGGAGCAAAGGTCTCCTCGTAGTCGATCCCCTCCTTCGATCGAACCCCCGAGCAACAAGTCTCGACTTGTTCCTCACAACCTCACCCTTCTCTCCCTCTTTGTTTTTCCACACCCACTTTGTACCAATCGGCTTACACCCCGGGGGAGGGTCAACCAACTCCCACACTCGATTCCTCTCAAAATTCTCCAACTCCTCATGCATCGAGTTAACCCAATTGTGATCGGATAGTGCATGTCCAATGTCTTTGGGGTCGAAAGAAGCAACAAATGCAAAGCATGAGCAAAATGGGAATTGTTTCGAACCCTCGACCGTGTAGTGCGTTCATCCATGTCGCCGATGATCCTCGAAGCCGGGTGATCCACTTGAACTCGCCGGGGAGGTTCTCGCCTCGAAGCTACCTCCCCCTCAACATCGCCTTCTCCTCGTTCTTGGTTTGTCGTCGTAGGTGTAGCAGAGGGTCCATCCATCATCGTAGTCGAAGTAGTGGGTACATGTCCGGTCGGGGGCACCGCACCGCCATCTTCATCATCACCATGTTCATGCTCCTCCTCCCGAAAGATATTCTCGCCAAGCTCATCATCACCCGCACACTCAAAGACAAGCCGACTACGTGGCTCGTCTCGTCGAAGGTTACCTCGCAAGTCTCCACGATTTGGTTAGTTTCAAGATTGAGCACACGATATGCTCTAGAATGAGATGCATAACCGAAGAAAATGCCATCGACGGACCTAGCCTCAAACTTATCCAACTTCCCGCCTTTCTTCGAATGAAACACTTGCAACCAAAGACATGGAAGTGACTCACCTTGGGTGTGCGACCATGCATCAACTCATAGCATGTCTTTTTCTTGTGCACTCGAGGTATATTCGTTCGACACATAGCATGCGGTATTCACCGCCTCGCCCCAATACCTCCTCGGAGTCCTATGCTCATCAAGCATCGTCCGAGCCATCTCGCACAAGGTCCCGTTCTTCCTTTCCACAACACCATTCGGGGAGGCGTATACGGACTCGAAAACTGGTGCTCAAGACCCAAGTCATGACAAAAGGTTTCAAAACGAGAGTTCCTGAATTCCGAGCCATTATCACTGCGGATAGCTCGTATGGCATCTCCGTGCCTCTCGTTCCTCAACCTCAAGACTAGATCTCGAACAAAACCAAACGTCTCCCCCTTCTCCTCAAGAAAGAACACCCACGCATACCGAGAAAAGTCATCCACCACAACAAGGACATACCACTTCCCACCCGCGAGATCGCACACGAGCTGGGCCAACAAGGTCCATATGGAGCAGCTCGCATGGACGCTCAGTCATCACATCGGTGAGAGGCGGGTGAGAAGAGGCCACCATCTTGGCATGCCTACACGGAGCACAAACCAACTCTTTCTCAAGCCTCAAACGTGGCAATCCTCGGACCAAATTGAGTTTACTCAAGCGAGACAGAAGGTCAAAGCTCAAGTGACCCAACTTCCTATGCCACTTCCACAACTCACTCGAAGAACCACCAAGAAACAACGCTCAACACCCGAAGACTGAGAAAAATCAGCACGAAACACCTGACCCTCGGGAACGACCATACAAACAAGGTCCCCTCGAGAGTCCACAATCCGAGAACTACCAGGCCGAAACAACACCTCAAAACCCTCATCCAACAACCGAGACACGAAAGCAAATTGTACCCCGGCCGATTGAACAAGAGCAACACGCCTCGAGTGATCTTGTCACTCACTTTTATCTCACCTTCGAAAGCACACGCCCACGCCCATTGTCCCCAAAGGTGATGTACCTCTTCGTCACCACCGGGACGAGACTTGAGAACCACCCCCCGTCTCCGGTCATATGCCTCGAACAACCGGAGTCAATCAACCAAATGTTCTTCAAGTCTCCCACTTGAAATTCAAAAACAAGCACGTGAGCGAACAAACGACTCAAAGATCGGGGTTAGTACCAAAGGAGGAAAACCAGTGCCGAGCCATTTGCTCGAAAGTGGGGTTAGCACCAACCAAAGCATCTCTCCTACCAAAATTACCTCCACGAACACCACCACGGTAACCACCCCGTGGGTACCACCCCTCACTGCCTGGAGGAGGACCAAAACCACGGAAGACAATCCGTGGAACGTCCCTCCTCTCCTTCTCAAAGCTACGACTCCTCCCATCCCCGTAGTGACCTCGAGGGGGAGAATGCCTAGCAACCGACCACCCGTCGTCTTTCCGGACCAACCACCAAGCAACTCCACCTCCGGACACCGAAACCTCTCGACTCACCACCTCGAAAACCACTCCGCCCGAGTGCCGGGGGGGCGGTTAAACCGCCTAGCCGGGTCGGTCTAACCGCCCCCCTCGGGCCGGGCCGGTCCGACCGCCTAGCCGGGCCGGGGCCCGACCGCCCCCTCCGAACGGCCTCCTCGGCCGCGGAACTCGCGTCTCCCCATGCCGGAACACTTCTCACCACGGCCTTACCCCCGGGGCGGTGGCATACGAGGCTTAGGTACACCATGGGAAGGGTTGTACCTATCCTTGTTCGCCCACTCCTTTGCCATCCTCTCTTCCCGCTTCCTCTTGAAGCAAAACTCATCCTTGTGACCCTCCTTCCCACAATGGCCACAACGGAACCTCACAAGCTTAGGTTTTGGCTTGGATTGGGGCCGCTCGCTAGGTTTCTCTCCACTCAACTCCTCCACCGATTTCTCCTCACTTGCCTTCTCTCTCACTTTCCCAAAGAACACTTTCCCCGAAGTGCTCACAAACTTGATGGGCTTTTGGAGATCATTTGTGGGTGTAGGAAATATAGGTGGAGCCGGGGTTGTGTCTAGTCGGTTCCTAAGATGGTTGGGTTTTGGAGGGAAATCATTTTTGTGGTGGGTTTTTGGTGGCTCCGGATGTTCTCTCCACTTCCTTCACCAACCTTGTTTGCCCCAAGCCCCTCACCATCTTGCCTCTTAAAGGCCTCGATCATCATCCTCAACCGAGGCTCATGACCGGGACAACCAACCCATCAATTTCCTTAAGTCATCATTCTCATCCCGCAAGCGATCAACATAATGTGCAAGCTCCAAATTTTTCAATGCATGCATTTCACAAGTAGAGCAAGATGTAGGCATGGGTTCCTTCAATTTAGCCTCGAGCGAACTAGTGTAAGCATGCAACTCATCAATCTTAGCATGCAAAACGGGGCAAGAAGTGCAAGCACCTAGCAAAGCGAGTCTAGACTTAAGCTCGGCCACTTCAACCCTAAGCACATCTAGTTCCTCACACTTGGAGGCATGCTTCTCCTTAAACAAAGCAAGATCAGCAAGGAATATGGAGCAATCAAGACAATCATTTTCATCAGCAACAACGGGGCTAGCCTTAAGCGAATCAATCTCAAGCTTGCTATCAAGCACCCGTGTCTCTAGCTCGACCCACTCTAGCCCTAGCATCCTCGAGTGAAGCCCTAAGCTCTTTCCTCATTTTCTTGGCCTCTCTAAGCATGTCATCACGGTTATCAAGCAAAGAGCCAAGCCTCTCATTCTCCCCGGCGCAAGAAGGGAAGTTCATCACGCACCTCGTCGTCGGACTCGCAGTCCGAGTCGCTCCGTGTACTCTTCTTTGCCGCCGGAGCTCAACGCCATGGTGCGAAGCCGTCTCTCTCGAAGCGGCTCGGCCCCGCTCGGGTTCTTGGACGACCTCTTGTTCTTGCGGCGATCTCCCTCGTCGTCGCCGCCGCTCGAGCTCGAGGTGGAGTACGCGGAACCGGAGTCGACGTCGCTCGCTCCAACCATCGCTCGGGCCTTGCCTCGGCCCTCCTTCTTCCTCGATCGTCGCTCGTCCTTGTACTTGTTCTTGTGCTTGCTCTTGTGGTCGCGCCTCGAACGGTACTTGTCGTCGTTCTTCCTCGGCTTGTGCTTGTAGCCGTCCTTGCTCTCGGCCTTCTCGGGCGGTCGGCGACGAAGTGTCCCGGCTTGCCGCACCGGAAGCGGTGTCCTCGTGTTCCTCCTCATGTTCACGCGGTTCTCGTGCGGCCTCTCGAACCGCCTCGTCAACAGCGCCAGCTCGTCCTCTCCAAGGTCATCAAACTCCTCATCCGGCATAGACATCAAAGAGGAAAACGAGAACATCCCGGTGGATGGGTTAGAGTTAGTCTTTCCTTTGGAACCACCAACGAGGGCAAGACTATGGGAGTCAGTCGGTCCCTCGAGCTTGGCGTCATGCCCCTATCCACCTCGGCCCGACTTGAGCTTCGAGAACGGCTCGTTCACGGTCGAGTATCGTACCTCTCCGACTCGACTATGGCCTCGAACTTTCCGCCCCATATCGTACGATCCAAAGAGTGTAAGAGCTTGACCGCTCTATCATGATCATCGTACGGGAGCACGTCCACATTGGCCCTCATGTTGTTCACAACCACCGTGAACCTCTGGAACAAGGCATCGATGGACTCACCGGGGAGATGAGTGAAGTTCTCGTACTCTCTCCGTAGGTCGCATACAACCGTGCCCGAACCACGGGCGTTCCCAACATGAGCCTCCTTCAACACCGCCCAAATCCTACAAGCCAAGTGCTCGGTGTGCACCCGATCGAACTCGGGCCGACACAAAGCACGAAACAAGTAGTCGACCGCCTTATTGTTGGCGTCGAATCCGTCCCTCGACCCCGGAGCAAGGAAATCCATCGGCTGGACATATCCCGTGTCCACCGTGACATCCCACGTAGTCCGACCCTTTCCGCGGAGGAACGCACCCATCCGCTTGCTCCACATCCGGTAGTTCTTTCCATCGAAGTGTGGAGGACCCGAACCCCGTTCTCGGTACGCCATCCTTGGATCTTAGAGCGGTTAGAGTCAACAAAGACCCGAACCGGCTCGATACCACTTGAAGGACCGATAAGGCGACCGAGAGGGGGGGGGGGGGAGTGAATGGGAGCCGATAAAAATTCTTCTTGAGGGAGATTGAAACTCCGACAAGACGAACTAGCTCGGTCGGACCCCCCGAAGTCACACGCTCCGCACTACTACCTCCCGTTTGCCAAAACCACGTAGCCACCGGAGTGCTACCGGTCCTAGGAACAAACTCTACCAAAGCAACCACAACACACACGCAAGACCGACGGCGGAAACAACTCGAAAGCCGGCTAACCGGAGGGGGCGGTTAGACCGGTATAGGGGGCGGTTAGACCGCCTCCACCTCGGCAACCAAGAAATCCTCCGAAACGCCTCTTCCGAGCACCAAAACACACCACGGTTTCACCAGCAGAGAGATCTCCGGTCAAGGCCATGCTAGCTACCGGAAAATCTTGGCGAAAACCAAAACTTCACCCAAGGGCCTAGGGGCGGTTAGACCGGCTCCCCGGGGGCGGTCTAACCTCCCGTACCCAAAGAACGAACTCCAACCAAGAACACTTAGCAAACCGCGAGAGAACGACTCCAAATTTCACCTAGACACTCCTCTCGATCAAGGCGAACAAACTCACGAGAGGAAAATCCGGCGAAACAAAACTTTGACCCGGAAACACCCCGGCGGTTAGACCGCCCCCCTCGTAGGCGGTTAGACCGCCCCTTCCCGAACAGAACCCGCGGGTCAAACCTCAACTTCCTCGCGCCCAATCTCCCGAATCACTCCACGGATTGCAGCCAAACTTCGGGGATAGCTGGGTTACCTCCTGGGTAACCTCTACCTCAAAGGAATCGACCCGAAGCGCTCACAATCAAGAGGAATCGAAGAAATCGCTTCTCTAGGTCAAGAACTCGCCCAACTCGAAAAACCACCAAATCGAGTCCGATTCAAAGGGGATTTGGGGGCAAAGTCACCAGCCAAAGAGGCACAAGAACCTCATACGTGACACCCACCAAAAACCCCAAGAAATCGTTCTCAAAACACCGCCAAAAAGAGCTCCGAAAGTCAACACCAAAGAGACGGGAAAACAACCATGAAGAACAACGCCAAACCTTCTATACATGCCATGAATGGTTCATACAAGGTCTAGCTTGCCACCCAAACATCCATCCCTCTCTCTAGATCTCACATGAAGCTCTCAAGCTAGCCTTCTAAAATCCTAGGGAAAATAGAGAACGAAAATGAAAAAACAAATGGGCTAGGGTTCCAAGGGTTGGCTGCCAACCTCTCACCTCTTGGGTTATATAGGCGGCAACCGAATGTCTAAAATGCCCCTCTCTATTAACTAGGGATACATGCCCCTCAAGGGAGGATTTGGAATTCTTGATATCTTCACCATCGGACGGATGCCCGGCGACCGCACCCTGCGTAGCCTCGACGCACGCCTTGCGATCCCGACGCGTGTCCTCCGCTTCGAAGCTTCTCGGCGCCGGCGGCCGGGCGGTCGGACCGCCCCCCGGGCGGTTAGACCGGCCCGGTGCATCCGACCGGCCCCGGGCGGTCCGACCGCCCTTCCGGGCGGTTGAACCGGCCCGGGTGGCCGCACCTCCTCGTCGAGTCTTCGGCCTCGGTTTTGTGGCTCAACCGAGTAACCCGGTGGTTTTTCGGTGAACCACCGCAAACCCCGCGAACTCGGTGTAGCCTCCGCCAATCTCCACTCATGACTCGGCTCCCACGTAGTCCCGGCTCGACCTTGGTTTTGAGGCTCTACCAAGAAACCGTCCACGACTTCATCTTGCTCGTTCATGCCACCATGCGGCCCGCACTTGACCCCGCCGGCCACCGGTCCCTCGAACGAAGCCTACTCGTCTTCTCCACACCCCGGAGGCCTCACCGCAACGACCTTTCGCGCTTGTTCTTCACCTGCACCGGCACGAGTCAAGCCGCAACCTGCACCTGCAATACTTAGCCAAGAATCAGTCCACACAACGTTGTCAATCACTCATCACACAAGGAAGCGACCATCCACCGGTCCTCGAACCACACATGGTCCTCACAATGGAAAGCAAGTTATAACTACAAGAATCCGCAAAGAGAACATTGGAGAGGGATAGATCATTTGTTAGAGAGATTTCACCCAATCCGGAGATCGTTCCTTTAGAGTTATAACCAAATGACACATGTTCATGATCTACCGCATCATCCACTAGTGAGGTGAACATTTTTACTAGGCCGGTCATGTGTTGAGTGCAACCAATATCAAGTATCCAATTGTGACACCCCAGGTTTTTAATTAACCCTAACCATCGGTCAACCCGGCTGACAGTGGTCAAATCACGGTCAACCTGGACCCTCACCTCGAAAAACTCACCAACCAACTCTTTTGAAACCTTTTGACTAGTAGACACACTTGTGGGGCCAACCCATGGTCAAAGACTTGCTCAAACCCCACTTCACCCCTAGTGTCCATAGTTGTCTGTCGGAACTCTTGCCGCGTTCTCCAAAATTCACCTAAACACTTCAAAAATCTAACTTTATGAAAGTTGTCCATATTGTTGAGGGACACAACTTTCATGTAGATTGGCATTTCAAATTTGGAGAGGAAAAGCATGAAAAACTTGCTCCAAGGTCAGCATCTCCTGTTCATGAACATGCGTTGGCATTCCAAGTTCGCAACTGTTTATTGCAAAATCTGTCGAGAAAAAAACCATAGAGCCTTTTTAAAAATGATAGAAGGTAGCTAGATCTACAACTTTCATGTTCAAAGGTTAGTGCAGTTTTATTCAAAAAAATAGAGTTTTTCCTTTTCAAACATGCGCTCAGCAAAAGGTTTCAAGCCCGGGCGCCGGCGCGACGCGACGTCGCGAGCCCCGCGCCGCGCGACGCCGGCCGCGCGCCGCCGTTCCTCGGCGTCCGCGCCCCGCGCGCCTTCCCCGACACCCTCCTCTCGCCCGAGGGCCGCGCGCCACCCTAGGCCCCGCCTCCCGATGCATCTCTCCGACCGAGGCACCTCGAACCGCGCACGCGGCGGACCGCCGGTCCGTCCGCGGCGCCGGCCGTACGCGCGCCGACCAAGGCGCCGTAGTTAGGCGCATCGCCGCCGTCACCACGCCGTCATCCCCGAACCAACACGCTATAAAAGGACGCCGCATTTATCTCCCTCCGTGCCATCCCCGCCGCTCGAGTCCGCCGCATCACGCCGTCGTGGCCGCCGCCGCAACCCGCCGCCTCGCTTGACCTCCGGGCCACCGCGCGCGCGAGCAAGCTTCCTAGGACCCGTAGAACCTCCCCGGGCCGCGCTTGGTCAACCCCCGAGCCGCGTCCTCGCCGGGAGCGCGTGCTCCGGCCGGCCGGAGCCGGGCGCGCCTCCGCACATCGTCGCCGGAGCCCCGACCGCGCCGTCCGACCTCGCCAATCAACCCTAGGTGAGCCCTTAGTTAGCACCGCGCCGCTTGTGGTTCAAGCCCGGCCGGCCATCGCCGCCGGCGAGCCCAGCCGGCGGCGGAGGGGCATATTTGTGACGATTGAGATCTCTCCAGGGTTAACACTGCAAACTAGGGACCTATCTGTAAGACTGTAAAAGATTCTAAGGACTCGGTTGAAAAGTGGATCTTCAATAGTGAACCCCCATTGGCAGGAACTTGTAAAATGTGTAGAAATTCGTAGATAATTCAGAAAATTGCAAAACCAATTTTGTTGGATTTGCGGTGAAAAACACTACAACTTTTGTTATATTCACATGGTCTGATTCTAGATATTTTGAGCAAGAAAAATAGGAATGTGAAACAACTAGATCTGCCATAACTCAAAATACACAAACCCTCTGTTTCCAACTTTTGGATATGTTGTGTATCATATCATGATTAGCTTCTGTGCCAAAAGTTGCACAAAGTTATGATGTAAATCTTTTTATATAAATTGTTTTCCATTTACGTAGAATCTGCCTAGATGATTTTTGTAGCTAAAAATATTTATGCTTTTTTGCCCAACTTGTGCATGCTGTCTTGTTATGTCAAAACACACCTCTGGTGATTTAATCAGAGTTTTTAGTTTCTCGGAAATATTTATTCTTAATTTGTGCATGTTTTACTTTGTAAATTAATGAAGCAAGATCAGTAGAGCTTCTAGGTGTGCCTGCTGATTCTTTAGTCTTGTTTAAGACCAGAGAACTTGTATGAGAAATATTGGAGAATTTGATGCTTATTTATTTTTGTATGCATTTAATTTGATTGCTAGCTAGTCTTTTGTTATTTTTTCCAAAGTATTTAATTTCTAGCTTCCCAAGTTTTGTATGCATGTTCAGAGGCCTAGCTTGGGCATGTTAATGCTCCAGAAACCCTTTACTAATTTTTGTGTGGTTTGTTGTTTAAATAAAAGCTTGGGAGCCTTTTATAGTTTAATGATTAATTAAATTAGAAAAAATGCCTTTTTCTTCCTTTATCCCTTTTTGAGAAAAGTTGTTCACCTTGATTAATAGCTAAAGAATATAACTTTGCTGATAAGGAATTCATTTATAAATGAATATCTTTGTACACACCTTTGCTAGTGAGAGGTAAAAAGAATAAACCTTGACATGATATATCAAGTATAAAGGGAACATTAATTCAAGTGTGTAATAAAAGAATGACACCCATAACAATAATAACCTTCATAAAAGGAATTTATTATTTAATTATTTGTTAAGGTGAATATGACAAACAAGAGTTGGACAAGATAAACCAACTGTCACATCACCTGAACCCTGCATTGCATTCCGTGTAGATCTTCCTGGCGGTGACTACTCGCTGCAGTACGTGGAAGTACTCGACGACACCGAGGGTGCTCATGCTAACTTAGCTGACGAAGGCAAGCCCCGGTGCATCTGACCCAGTTTTCAAGTTTTGTTATTCAATTATCTATGGATGCTTGTGCATTTAAGTTCAGGAGTTGTATGGAACCCTAGATGCATGTTCCCTAGGTACCCTTGTCCTTACTAGTATGATAGGTCGATAGCTGCTAAGCTATAGGACTGTTAAAAGTCGGGTGATGATGTCACTCGCGAGAATAGGTTCCTAGATAGGAATCATAATATCTCCTTAAATGGACTGCTCATGTGGTAAGAGCATGGGATTGGGCTCCGGTCCAGTGGCTATTGTGGGTTAAGTGTTTGAACGTACTAAACACTTGTCGGGAATGGGACCGGTAAGCCTAGTACCTTAATGAGGCGGCGAGGGATCCTACTATTACTACTCTTGGGATACGTCTCACAGCTAGCTACCGGTGGTATACGGTGAATACGAGTGCCTCGCGGGGTATGCCGGATAGCTTGCACCAAAGACTGTAAGATTCGATCCCGACCCGAAGGGTTTTGGGAACCGCTTATTGGTTGTCCTCGCGAGGGGCATCCCACCGTGTGTTTAGTTCTACCTTGCAAGCTTGAATCAATCGATTGTCGGCCTCTCACCGTTATCTGAGACTACATACTCCACTAGCCATGAGATCCCTAATGATGGAAGTTGATGAATACTATGATTGATTAATGGTATTGTACAACCTTGCCTGTACTAGATGGCTTATGTAGTAAAGATTAAACCCACTAGAACTGGTGCTAAAATCTTGAAAGTAAGGACGTACTCTTTGTTACTTTTAGCAAAAGCAACCCAGTGGCCAGAAAGCCTTTCATGTCTAGGGTTTGTGAAGTGTTATCACCGACGGGTAAGTCTTGCTGAGTATTAGTATACTCAACCTTGCTATAATCTGATGATCCAGGTAATGCTTTCGGTGATGTGTGTCCCGGAGAGATCCCGCCCGGCTGGGAGCTGGAGTGGGTGGAGGATGACGACTGAGAGCATCATGGATGGCCTCCCGTGCTGTTTTCGCTTCCCGTTAGTTTAATTCCGCTGTTTCGAAAAACTCTGAACTACATCTTTATGTCAAAAACTTCAGTTTGTAATAATTAAACCCTCCAAGGTAAATTTCGGATGTTATTTATGTTGTATCTCTGGACTCGCCTTCGAGTGAGTTTTAATGCATATATGTCGATCCTTGTTGCTATTTAAGTGATTTACCGGGCGTTAACCCGGCGACTAACGACAGGATGATACTTTATTATCGCTTAATGACCAAAGTGGATTGGTTTAGGCGATAGTACGGTATTTTCCTTGGCGGGTTGTCATAGTTGGCATTAGAGCAATTATATGCACCAGAGATTAATTAATTACCTTAATCACTGGTTTTTGAATAAAATTGGCCAAGATTGTTTAATTTTCCAAAACACGTTGGTCCGTTAAGGATAAACTAGACCGAGAGGCCCTAGAGGGAATTTTTGGGTTCTTTCAGGTGTCTTATTAACCTATGGTTTATTTTGCTAACTACCATCACATTACTTTATGTCACACTTACTTTCTTGCACAACCAAACTAGATGAGCCACGTGTTTTATACGTGTGCTGTACCGCATCATGGGAATTGCGAGGGTTGATGGAGTGATTCATTCCACGGATCCCATCTTCGCGTTTGTTTATGAGTTGTGTGTCGCCACGTGTTTCATACGTGTGCATTCCGCATGTCGATCATGTGAGGCAAGGATACACTCCATTCAAACGGAGCGTGTCTGAGGTTGGACGCTGTCCATGCAACGGCTTAACACATGGATGCCGTTTCTATAGTGAACGGTAATGTATGTGGACGCTTTCGTGACGTGCTGGCACGAAAGGTTCATTTTCTGCAGGTACATAACAGCTCTTCGTTAGTCGTTAAGCGAGTATCGTATAGCTCTCGACTAGATATTATAGGGAGAGGCGAATAAAAGCCTTGCCACCGGCACTAACTTCGATTTTGGCTTGATTGCCATGTGAGGTCGAATAGAACGTCTTGCATGCATATTAAAAATCAAAACAACTAAAATGGACCCAAAATAGAACTTCTATATGCTCTCTAAGGAAGATTTTGCTAGTATGTGCTTTTTACAAACTAAAGTACCTCTCATGCTTAGCTGTCGTACTGCCAAAATTTTGAAAAAGCTTGTTCACCTTGTTTGGTACCACGTGCTAGGAATTTAATTGAATCGGTATGCTAAAAACAATTGCTTCTTGCCCAGGCTAGCTTTTAGTCATGAAAGTCGATTATAGCTCCTTTCGGCTTGGTTTACACCTTTCTGGGCACATCTAGACCTTTTGTTATTCCACCTTGTTTCCTTGATCTAGCTCAACCTTTGAAAACCGAAAGTGTGTAAAAGAAACATTGTAGTAGCCGGGATAACTTGGGGGGAAATCTGTAGGGTTCTGGATTTTTGGTTATGAATTTTATTCACAACTACCAGAACTTCACCATTTGACATGCCATTCTCCTTGAGACCTAACATGTGTTACATTTTTGTACAGATGGATTTCCCCATGTTTCACGAGTTTGACGCTGACGGTACGATCCGTACCAACGGGTTGCACTGGGAGGGTTTTCCACACCTTGCGTGGGAAGCACTCAGCGCCGCTGGCTACACCACTCCATCGACTTACGAGGTGTCCGAGTTTGAGCGTTATGGCGTTCCCCGTTGCAGAGTGATCATCACTGTACTGCCACACCTGGACCACGCCGACTGGTTCGACTTGAGTTTTATCTACTGGGGTTTTATTACCCACGAGGTCGTCGAGTCAGCAGCCCTCAGAGTGCTGACAAACTTCTGTGACCACAACCCCACTGTGGTAGCTCTCTCGCCGTTCGGGCTGTTTCCTGCTGTGAGTCCTCACGACCCGACATGGTTGGACTGTATGGATCACCTCCGGGAGTTGTTGTTGCTAGCAGAGCCACTGGCTGTCACTCAGACGCTGGCTCGTTGTCTTAACGTTGTCTTCACACTTTAGGGGCTGCGCTATAATACCGCAGCGATTATCGGGCAGCGTCTGGAGGCAGCTAGGCGGGATTGGCAGCAGCCCATCAGCAGCTGACTTTACACTTACTCAGATGCAGCAGCAGAATGACAGGCTGCGTGCCAGGAGATTCCAGTTAGAATTAGAGAGAGGCGACCGCCTGCGGAGCATTGTAGATCTGGAGGCAGAGGTTCGCACCCTGGAGGAGAATGCCGATGCGTATGAGATTGAGAGGTTGACGCTACTCCAGAACATTGCTGATATACAGCAGCAGGTGGAAGAGGCCGAGGTGCAGGTGGCAGCCTTGCAGGCTATAGTGGCCTTGCAGCCACTACCTCTAGTACAGGCGCACCCGGAGGAGCAGCAGGGTCTGTCTGACCTAGATCAGACGAGCCAGGCGGGACCACCGTTACTGACTCCACCAGACTCGCCTGCGGGCAGTGGTGCTTCAGTGGGTAACTAGGATGCCAATGAACGACATCAAGAAGGAATGTGCTCCTAGGTGTCATCTACGGGATGAGTGTGGTAGTCCGCTTAGGAGCATGTCGTCGTGCAAAGCGTTTGCATTGTAACTCAGTTGTATCATGAGGTTTTCAGATTTGAGTATTGTGGTGTCCTTGGACCCTATCTATCATGTTGTAATAATGAATGCTTAAGCATGTTGTGTTTGAATTGAAATTCACTTTGTTCACCCCAGACATTGAAATCTTATTGCGTATGATTACCGAAATTTGAGTGAATCGTCGCAATGGCCACGCTTGCCAAAACTTGCATTTCACATAAGCATGGGTAAACCAAAGTATTTTTAGGGGCATCAATCGTCTGCCAAAACAACCAGGTGCTCTTTCAAACGTCACCTTCGCTGGCACTGAAAGGGAAGATTGCCCCGAGGTTGAAAGTTGGCTCGAGTTACTCGAGTGGTCGCATTTCCTAACTATGTCGAAGAACGATTCTATGAATCTATGTGTTGGCTATATGATACCTTTCGACTGTTGCTGTCATCATCATATGAATGCTAATGAGTTGTGGTTATATATGAACGTACTTGTCATCAATTCCGAGTAAGCTTTTGGTTATGTGACTAACAAGGCTCGCATTTCAGATGGTGGGAACCACGCGCAGCTCTCCCAACGGGTTCGGAGCGAACGGTAGCGGTGACCTGCCACCGCCACCACCCTTGACACCTTCGGAGGCCTTCATGGCCACACAAACTGAGGTGTTGCGCCAGATCCTGCAGACGCAGCAGCAGATCGCTCAGCAGATGAACCGAGGGCCGCCACACGGGGCCAATCATGAGGGGCCGAATCAGGTCACCACGTACGCCCAGTTCATCGCGATGAAGCCCCCGACCTTCTCCAAGGCGGAAGACCCCCTGTAAGCTGAGGCTTGGATCAAGGCCATCGAGGCAAAATTCTCTGCCTTTGTGCTGCCTTGCTCCGAGGAGAACAAAGTCAATTTCGCAGCTCTGCAACTGCGGGGAGAAGCTTTAATGTGGTGGGAACATTTCATGTCGATGCAGCGAGGGCGTGCTGTAACTTGGGATGATTTCAAGCAAGCCTTCAAGAGCCATCACATCCCCAAGGGATTGATAGATAGGAAGATGAGGGATCTGTTGGGCCCTAGGCAGGGGTCCGATACGGTGTACCGCTATGCCCAGAAGTTTAACAGCTTGTGCTAATATGGTGGGCATCACATAGACACTGATGCAAAGAAGATGGAAAGATTCCGCGATGGGCTAGATCGCAAGTTGTATGAGCGACTGAACCTGCTCGAGCTCGCAAATTTCCATGACCTTGTGAACAAGGCTATCTCCCAAGAGGATGCCATGAAGAAGGCCCACGGGGACAAGAAGAGGTCGTCTGGTTTTGCTCCGGGCAACGGAACTAACAAGAATTTCGCTTTGTGAAGAAGAACGTTCCAAACCCATCCCAGCAATCTTCAACTGGACGCTGGACGATGAAGCCATACCAGAGCAAACCCTCAGGGAACTTCCAGTTCCGAAATGCTCAGCAGCAGGCTCCAAAGCCGAATCTACCTCCTCGCAACGTTGGTGATCGTCGTTGCTTCAACTGTGGTCAATCGGCGCATTACATCAGTGATTGTCCCAAGCCCAGGCATATCAAGGCCAACCTTTAGAATCCAAGTGCAGGGAACAAGTCTTCCACTCCGTCTAAGAAGCCTATGGTGCAAGTACGCCAAGGCAAGCTGAACTTCACCACCATGAGTGATATTCCAGAGGGAGCTTCAGTGCTCACGGGTACATTCTCTATCAACGACACTCCTGTTAAGATTTTATTTGATTCGAGAGCTACCCACAGTTTCATAAGTGAGAATCTATTAGGCAAATTGGGTCTAAAAGGAATGCAAACCAAATTGGCTTATAAAATTACCACACCAGGTGGAAACATCTCTTCTCACCTAGTAACTTTTGGGGTTCCTTTAAGGTTGGGAAGCAAGGTTATTCAATCTAATCTCATAACCATAAAATTGGAAGGCATGGATGTTATCTTGAGTATGGATTGGATGACCCAACATAAGGTGGTTCTAGATATATCAGATAGGGTTGTAGAGATCAATACACCTACGGTCGGGCACACTACCTTGTACCTACCTTTCAAGGACGGTACCGATTCTTGTGCCTATGTGACCATTATCTCCCCTCTTGATGAAATTCCAGTAGTGTGTGAGTATCCGGATGTCTTTCCTGATCAGTTTCCTGGTATGCTGCCAGACAGAGATGTTTTGTTTGTAATTCAACTCCAACCGGGTACTGCACCCATTTCCAAAAGACCTTATCGTATGCCACCCAAAGAATTAGTCGAACTGAAAAATCAACTCCAGGAGCTGTTAGGTAAGGGTTATATTTGCCCGAGCTCTTCTCCTTGAGTTTGTCTTGCTCCTTTCGTCAAAAAGATGGACGGTAGCTTGAGACTGTGTGTGGATTACCGACCGCTCAGTGCAGTCACCATCAAGAACAAATATCCTCTTCCCCGAATAGATGTTCTTTTTGATCAGTTGGCTGGAGCCAAAGTTTTCTCCAAGATCGACCTTCGTTCTGGTTACCATCAAATCAACATTCGACCTTGTGACATTCCTAAAACTGTTGTCTCCACTCGTTATGGTCTTTACGAGTTCTTGGTAATGTCCTTTGGTCTCACGAATGCCCCAGCCTACTTCATGTATCTCATGAACTCCGTGTTTATGACGGAGCTCGACAAATTCGTAGTGGTCTTTATCGATGATATCCTCATCTATTCCAAAAATGAGAAAGAACATGCCAAACATCTTCGAATTGTCCTTCGGCGTTTGCGAGATCGTAAGCTTTATGCTAAGTTCTCCAAATGTGAATTCTGGTTGAAGAGTGTGAAATTCTTGGGGCACACAATTTCCCAAGATGGTATCTCCGTAGATCCTAGCAAAGTTCAAGAGGTGATGGATTGGAAACTGCCCAAGTCCGTACACCAGATTCGCAGTTTCTTAGGATTGGCGGGGTACTACCGTCGATTCATTCCTGACTTCTCTAGAATCGCAAAACCTATGACCGAACTGCTCAAGAAAGGAGTGAAGTTCGTGTGGAGCGAAGCATGTGAGAAAGCCTTCCACACCTTGAGGCAACATTTAACCTCAGCCCCAGTGCTAGTGCAACTAGATAATTCCAAACCTTTTGAAGTCTTCTATGACACATCAGGCATTGGTCTCGGCTGTGTCCTTATGCAAGAAGGCCGAGTCATTGCCTATGCTTCACGGGCACTTCGACCTCATGAGATCAATTATCCTACCCACGATCTTGAGTTAGCTGTTGTTGTCCATGCTCTCAAGATATGGAGGCATTATCTGATGGGTAATCATTGTAACATCTTCACTGATCACAAGAGTCTCAAATACATCTTTACGCAGTCAAAGTTGAATATGAGGCAAAGAAGATGGCTTGAGTTGATTAAGGACTATGACCTAGAAGTGCACTACCACCCCGGCAAAGCGAATGTTGTTGCGGATGCTCTTAGCCGCAAAGCTCACTGCAACCGTCTAGAGTTAGAGCTAGTTAGTGACCCATCATGTGAAGAAATGAGAAGGCTCAACTTAGAAGTGGTACAGCAAGGAGATCTCTATGCCTTAACGGCAAAATCAAATCTTTATGATAGAATTGTCACTGCTCAACGCAATGATGAAGACATACAAACCATCAAATAGAAACTAGCAGAGGGAGATCCCAAGTATACTTGTTTCCAGAAGGATCACCAGGATGTGATCTGGTTTGGGAAACGCCTTGTGGTTCCTGTCGATCCGGAAATTAAGAAGATCATCCTTGATGAGGCTCATATGTCCAAATTCTCTATTCATCCCGATAGTACCAAAATGTACCAAGACTTGAGGCAGAATTTCTGGTGGTCCAATATGAAGGTTGATATAGCCAAGTATGTAGCCGAGTGCGATACTTGCCACCGGATGAAAGCAAGCCATTTGAAATCGGCAGGTGTACTTCAACCCCTGTCGATACCCATGTGGAAGTGGGATGACATTAGTATGGATTTCATTGTGGGTTTACCCCTGACAGCTAGAAAGAAAGATTCTATTTGGGTCATCGTAGACAGACTCACCAAGACCGCTCATTTCATTGCCGTACATACCACATATTCAGTGCTGCAATATGCAGAGTTATACATGGACCACATAGTTCGTTTGCATGGAATTCTGAAAACTATAATCTCTGATAGAGGAACTCAGTTTGTAGCTCACTTCTTGGAGCAATTACATGATTGCTTAGTTACCAAGCTAATTCGTAGTTCCAGTTACCATCCGCAGACCGATGGTCAGACGGAACGGATAAATCAGATTTTGGAAGACATGCTAAGAGCAAGCATCTTACACTTTGATAAGAGTTGGGACAAGTGTTTGTCCTTGGCAGAATTCTACTACAACAATAGCTATCAAGCCTGTTTGAAGATGGCACCGTTCGATGCTCTGTACGGGCGAAGATGCCGCACTCCGCTGAACTGGTCGGAAGCCAGAGAAAGGACACTCTTTGGTCCGGACTTAGTTAAGGATGCCGAAGAAAAGGTGCAAGTAATAAGAGAGAATTTGAAGATGGCTCAGATGAGACAAAAGAGTTATCATGATAAGGGAACCGCACCCCGACACTTTGAAGTGGGAGATTACGTTTATCTAAAGGTTCCCCCACCAAAGGTGTGCAGAGGTGTCGGTGCTTTAGACCGGCAAACCTACCAAGGGGTACCCGAGGTAGTAGATTGTGCGGTGGGGATCGTGATCGGTTGACCGAGAACTCGAAGGTATGCGCAAGGACACGGGACACAAGATTTATACAGGTTCGGGCTGCCAAGGTGGCGAACCCTACGTCCTGTTTGGGGGATCAAGTATGGCGCCCTGCGCTTGGTGTTGGTTGTCCCCGGAAGGATTGGGGATGTGCGGCTAGGTACCCGGCCCTCCTTTATATAGTCCAGGGGGCGGGTTCCTAGTCGGTTACAAGGCGAGAGTCCTAGTAGGAGTACACGGAGCGAGTCCTAGTAGGAGTACGGGGGGAATTCTACCGAGAGTCCGTCTTCTACTATTCTTCCTTCCTTGCATGAGTACCGGGGAGTATGCCCGACAAGCCCCCGAGCACGTTGGAGTCGAGAGTAGTAGTTCGAGTAGTCTTGAAGCCTCTTCGAGTAGTTCTTGAGCGTCCTCGAGTATCGCTTGGAGAAGTCTTCAATAGTACTTGAAGCGCCGCGAGGGCCGGAAGGTGGTCCGGCTCATCGGTCTTGAAAAATTTTGAATGATGGGTGTAGCATAGCAGCCCCCGAGCCTTGAAATGATTAGGTAATCAATCCAAGGGTCTTCAGTGTTCGCGAAGCTATCATCCGAGTACTCTTGCAGCGTGTAGCCCCCGAGATAAGAGAGCCGTATGAGCCACGTCGAGTAGTGATTGGTGAGGAGCCCCCGAGCTTGAGAGCGAGCGAAGCATGCTGAAGTTATCTTCAAGTAGCCCTCGAGCTGGAGAGATTCCAAGTAGCAGTTTGGCGTCGAGCCGTGGAGCTTGAGAAGTAGTCGTGCCGTCAGAGCGGACTTTAGAATGCGACTTAAAAACCGAAGTCGACTTTGTGCCGCGCGGAGCGGACTTTGAGATGCGACTTGAAAACCGAAGTCGACTTTGTGCCGCGCGGAGCGGACTTTGAGATGCGACTTGAAATCCGAAGTCGACTTTAGTTGCCGCGCGGAGCGGACTTTGATATGCGACTTGAAAACCGAAGTCGACTTTGTGCCGCGCGGAGCGGACTTTGAGATGCGACTTGAAATCCGAAGTCGACTTTAGTTGCCGCGCGGAGCGGACTTTGATATGCGACTTTAGAAGTCGACTTTACGATGCCGCGCGGAGCGGACTTTGATATGCGACTTTAGAGGTTGACTTTAGTTGCCGCGTAGAGCGGACTTTAGGTGCGACTGCAGTAGTCGATTTTGTGCCACGCGGGGTGGACTTAAGATTCAAAAAACGAAAAGCACTTTCCGGAAAGCCAAATCGAATAAAAAATCAGAAAAACAAGTAGTTTTGCCGCCGGAGCGGACTTAAGATTGCGACCGGAGTCGGCTTGTGCCACCGGAGTGGGCTTCGGTGCGACCGGAGTCGGCTTGTGCCACCGGAGTGGGCTTAAGTACCCGAGCCATGGATTTCAGACCCAAAGTACAGTTGCCGCCAGAGCGGGCTTGTGCCACCGGAGTGGGCTTAAGTACATGAGCCATGGATTTCAGACCCAAGGTACGATTGCCGCCGGAGCGGGCTTGAAGGTGCGACCGGAGTCGGCTTGTGTACCTAGGCCATGGATTTCAGACCCAAGGTACGGGTGCCACCGTAGTGGACTTGAAGGTGCGACCGGAGTCGACTTGCGTACCTGGGCCATGGATTTCAGACCCAAGGTACGGGCGCGAGTACTTAGGGCACTTGGACCCATGGTACAGAGCGTGAAGACCACGTGCAGCTAGGTTCCATCGTCGCCAGGACCCGAGGACCGCTTACAGCTAGGTTCCATCGAAGCTTACACACGTAGTATGCCACCGAAGCAGGCGAAGATGCGACCGGAGTCGACTTTAAGATGCCGCACGGAGCGGACTTTAGAATGCGACTTTAGAAGTCGACTTTAGATTGCCGCGCGTAGCGGACTTTAGAAACTGCCTCCTAGGGATAGCCCCCGAGTTGATGAAGTAGACTCGCGGCGACTTGATTGATATGCCCCAAGAGTAGTCAGCAGAGTGTAGCTCCCGTGAAAACCCGCCGAGAAGCATACACAAACGAGTAGTCGGCAAGCAGTCCTACATGATGAGGAGAACAAGCCAAGAAAACAGCAATCATTTAGATAAATGACTTAGCTGTTGCTGCCTGGGCAGACTTGCAGATGAAGCCGTGGCGATCGGCGATGGAGCCGCGACGGTTGCTGCTGAAGTCGACTAGTCAGAGTTGATTCCGACTAGTTGTTGGTGGCGTGACTGCCGTTCTCGACTAGTTTGGAAAACTAGTCGAGATGAATGGTCGACGCGATGCGACCGGGGAAGATGACGTCGTGGCGGCGCGCGGCGTACTCGAAGTAGAGCCAGTGTTGCCGCGAGACAAGTAGTCACGACGCACGGCGTGGATGAAGTAGAGCCAGCGTGGCCGCAAGACGAAGTCGCGGCGCACGGAGTAGTCGATGATGAGCCTGGGCGAGGCAGAGTAGTCGACGACGAGCTGCGCGCGAGGCGAAGTAGTCGACGACGACGAGCGGCGCGACGAGCCGCATGACGAGCCGCCCGACGAGCCGAGGCAGCCGGGACGCGCGGCGTAGGAGAGGTAGTCGACGACGAGCGGCGCGACGAGCCGCGTGACGAGCCGCGCGACGTGCCGAGGCACCCGGACGCGCGGCGTAGGCGAAGTAGTCGACGACGAGCTCGCGCGAGGCGGAGTAGTCGACGACGAGCGCGCGCGACGAGCCGCGTGACGAGCCGCGCGACGTGCCGAGGCACCCCAGACGCACGGCGTAGGAGAAGTAGTCGACGACGAGCGGCGCGACGAGCCGCGTGACGAGCGCGCGCGACGTGCCGAGGCACCCCGGACGCGCGGCGTAGGCGAAGTAGTCGACGACGAGCGCGCGCGAGGCGGAGTAGTCGACGACGAGCGCGCGCGCGACGAGCCGGATGACGAGCCGCGCGACGTGCCGAGGCACCCCGGACGCACGGCGTAGGCGGAGTAGTCGACGACGAGCGGCGCGACGAGCCGCATGACGAGCCGCGCGACGTGCCGAGGCCCCGGACGCGCGGCGTAGGCGAAGTAGTCGACGACGAGTAGTCGACGACGAGCGGCGCGACAAGCCGCGTGATGAGCCACGCGACGTGCCGAGGCACCCCGGACGCACGGCGAAGACGAAGTAGTCAACGACGAGTAGTCGACGACGAGCGGCGCGACAAGCCGCTTGACGAGCTGCGCGACATGCCGAGGCACCTGGACGCGCGGCGAAGACGAAGTAGTCGACGACGAGCTCGGGCGAGGCGAGTAGTCGACGACGAGCGGTGCGACAAGCCGCGTGACGAGCCGCGCGACGTGCCGAGGCACCCGGACGCGCGGCGGAGACGAAGTAGTCGACGACGAGCGGCGCGACGAGCCGCATGACGAGCCGCGCGAGGAGCCGCGAGACGAGCCGCGCGACGAGCCGAGGCACCCCGACGCGCGGCGTAGGCGAAAGTAGTCGACGACGAGCCTGGAGTAGTCGACGACGAGCGGCGCGACGAGCCGCATGATGAGCCGCGCGACGTGCCGAGGCACCCGGGACGCGCGGCGGAGACGAAGTAGTCGACGACGAGTGGTCGACGACGAGCGGCGCGACAAGCCACGTGACGAGCCGCGCGACGTGCCGAGGCACCCCGGACGCGCGGCGAAGACGAAGTAGTCGACGACGAGCCTGGGCGAGGGGGAGTAGTCGACGACGAGCGGCGCGAGGAGCCGCGTGACGAGCCGCGCGACGAGCCGAGGCACCCGGACGCGCGGCGTAGGCGAAGTAGTCGACGACGAGCCTGGAGTAGTCGACGACGAGCAGCGTGAGGAGCCGCGAGACGAGCCGCGCGATGTGCCGAGGCACCGGACGCGCGGCGTAGGCGAAGTAGTCGATGACGAGCCTGGAGTAGTCGACGACGAGCGGCGTGAGGAGCCGCGTGACGAGCCGCGCGACGTGCCGAAGCAACCGGAAGCGCGGCGTAGGAAGATTGATTCCGCTTTGACAAGAGCAAGGCGACTTGCTTCAATGGATCTCGGCGAGTCGACGAGAGGATTGATCTTGTTGACGAGGGTCCTTCGAATTCGCCCGGTGGTGATGATCACCCCTACCTGGCGCGCCAGCTGTCGGTGCTTTAGACCGGCAAACCTACCAAGGGGTACCCGAGGTAGTAGATTGTGCGGTGGGGATCGTGATCGGTTGACCGAGAACTCGAAGGTATGCGCAAGGACACGGGACACAAGATTTATACAGGTTCGGGCTGCCAAGGTGGCGAACCCTACGTCTGTTTGGGGGATCAAGTATGGCGCCTCGCGCTTGGTGTTGGTTGTCCCCGGAAGGATTGGGGATGTGCGGCTAGGTACCCGGCCCTCCTTTATATAGTCCGGGGGGTGGGTTCCTAGTCGGTTACAAGGCAGGAGTCCTAGTAGGAGTACACAGAGCGAGTCCTAGTAGGAGTACAGGGGAATTCTACCAGGAGTCCGTCTTCTACTATTCTTCCTTCCTTGCATGAGTACCCGGGGAGTATGCCCGACAAGAGGCTCGGTGTCAAAGGGAAGTTAGCTCCGCACTACATTGGACCCTATGAAGTTATAGAAGTATGTGGGCCAGTACCTTATCGTATCCAGTTGCCAGAACGGTTTTCCGCAGTCCACAATGTGTTTCATGTAACTCAATTGAAGAAGGGAATGCTTGTGCCAGAGAACAAAGTCATCACAAAAGCTAATGCTTAAAATGAGCCGGATTTCTCACTCATCGAGCACCCATTAAGAGTATTAGACCAAAAAGAGCGAAGGACTCGAAGACAAACAGTACGAATGTACAAAATCCAATGGAGTCATCACACGGAAGAAGAAGCAACTTGGGAGACGGAAGACTACCTCAACACTAAGTATCCGGGTTTCCTGCAATCTCGAAATCGTGAGTCCTCCTCCCCATCTTATTGTTCTCAAGTCCAATCTCGAGACGAGATTCCGTTTAAGGGGGTAGGCTGTGACGCCCCAGGTTTTTAATTAACCCTAACCGTCGGTCAACCCGGATGACAGTGGTCAAATCATGGTCAATCTGAGCCCTCACCTCGAAAAACTCAGCAACCAACTCTTTTGAACCCTTTTGACTAGTAGACACACTTGTGGGGCCAACCCATGGTCAAAGACTTGGTCAAACCCCACTTCACCCCTAATGTCCATAGTTGTCTGTCGGAACTTTTGCCGCGTTCTCCAAAATTCACCCAAACACTTCAAAATCTACCTTTATGAAAGTTGTCCATCTTGTTGAGGGACAAAACTTTCATGTAGATTGGCATTTCAAATTTGGAGAGGAAAAGCATGAAAAACTTGATCCAAGGTTAGCATCTCCTGTTCATGAACATGTGTTGGCATTCCAAGCTGGCAACTGTTTATTGCAAAATCTGTCAAGAAAAACCCCATAGAGCCTTTTTGAAAATGATAGAAGGTAGCTAGATCTACAACTTTCATGTTCAAAGGTCAGTGCAATTTTATTCAAAAAAAAATAGAGTTTTTCCTTTTCAAACGTGCGCACAGCAAATGGTTTCAAGCCCAGGCGTCGGCGCGCCGCGACGTCGTGCGCCCGTGCGCCGCGCGTCCACCGGCCGCGCGCCGCCGGTCCTCGGCGTCCGCGCCCCGCGCGCCTTCCCCGACGCCCTCCTCGCCCGAGGGGCGCGCGCCACCCTAGGCCCCACCTCCCGAAACATCTCTCCGACCGAGGTGCCTCGAACCGCGGCCGGCCGCGCGCGCCGTACGCGCGCGCGTGCACGCGGCGGACCCGCCCGGTCTGTCCGCGGCGCCGGCCGTACGCGAGCCGGCCAAGGCGCCGTAGTGCGGCGGCATCGCCGCCGTCACCACGCCGTCATCCCCGAACCCACGCGCTATAAAAGGCCGCCGCATTTCTCTCCCTCTGCGTCATCCCCGCCGCTCTAGTCCGTCGCACCGCGCCGTCGTGGCCGCCGCCGGCAAACCGCCGCCTCGCTTCACCTACGGGGCCACCGCGCGCGCGGCGAGCCCCCTAGGACCCGTAGAACCTCCCCGGGCCGCGCTTGGTCAACTTCGAGCCGCGTCCTCGCCGGAGCATGTGCTCCGGCGGCCGGAGCCGGGCACCGCCGCCGCCCACCCTCGCCGGAGCCCCGGCCGCGCCGTCCGACCTCGCCAATCAACCCTAGGCGAGCCCCTAGTTAGCACCGCGCCACTTGTGGTTCAAGCCCGGCCGGCCATCGCCGCCGGCGAGCCCACCCGGCGGCGAAGGGGCATGTTTGTAAGATCTTTCGTGGGTTAAAACTGCAAACTAGGGACCTATCCATAATACTGTCAAAGATTCTAAGGTCTCGGTTGTAAAGTGGATCTTCAATAGTGAACCCCCTTTGGAAGGAACTTGTAAAATGTGTAGAAATTCGTTGATAATTCAGAAAATTGCAAATCTATTTCTTTGGATTCGTGGTGAAAAATACTACAACTTTTGTTATACTCACATGGTCCGATTCTGGATATTTTGAACAGGAAAAATAGAAATGTGAAAACCTAGATCTGCCATAACTCAAAATCCACAAACCCTCTGTGTCCAAATTTTGGATATGTTGTGTATCATGTCATGGCTAGCTTCTGTGCCAAAAGTTGCACTGTAGAATCTGCCTAGACGATTTTTGTAGCTAAAAATATTTATGTTTTGTGCCCAACTTGTTCATGTTGTCTTGTTATGTCAAAGCACACCTCTGGTGATTTAATCATGATTTTTGGTTTATCAGAAATACTTATTCTTAATTTGTGCATGTTTTACTTTGTAAATTAATGAAGCAAGATCAGTAGAGCTTCTAGGTGTGCCTGCTGGTTCTTTAGGCTTGTTTGAGACCAGAGAACTTGTATGAGAAAGATAGGAGCATTTGCTGCTTATTTATTTTTGTATGCATTTAATTTGATTGCTAGCTAGTCTTTTGTTATTTTTTCCAAGTAATTTAATTTCTAGCTTCCCAAGCTTTATATGTTTGTTCAGAGGCCTAGCTTGGGCATGTTAATGCTCCAGAAACCCTTTACTGAATTTTTGTGTGGTTTGTTGTTTAAATAAAAGCTTGGGAGCCTTTTATAGTTTAATGATTAATTAGATTAGGAAAAATGCATTTTTCTTCCTTTATCCCTTTTTGAGAAAAAGTTGTTCACCTTGATTAATAGCTAAAGAATATACCTTTGTTGATAAGGAGATCATTTATAAATGAATATCTTTGTACACATCTTTGCTAGTGAGAGGTAAAAAGAATAAACCTTCACATGAAATATCAAGTATAAAGGGAACATTAATTCAAGTGTGTAATAAAAGAATGACACCCATAACAATAATAACCTTCATAAAATGAATTTATTATTTAATTATTTGTTAAGGTGAATATGACCAACAAGAGTTGGACAAGATAAACCAGCTGTCACATCACCTGAACCCTGCATTGCATTCCGTGTAGATCTTCCCGACGGTGACTACTCATCGTCCCAGAATCCGAGGAAGGAGAAGCAGAAGCATCGCTGCAGTACGTGGAAGTACTCGACGACACCGAGGCTGCTCAAGATAACTTAGCTGACGAAGGCAAGCCCCGGTGCATCTGACACAGTTTTCAAGTTTTGTTATTCCATTATCTATGGATGCTTGTGCATTTAAGTTCAGGAGTTGTATGGAACCCTAGATGCATGATCCCTAGGTACCCTTGTCCTTACTAGTATGATAGGTCGATAGCTGCTAAGCTAAAGGACCGTTACAAGTCGGGTGATGATGTCACTCGCGAGAATAGGTTCCTAGATAGGAATCATAAGATCTCCTTAAATGGACTGCTCATGTGGTAAGAGCATGGGATTGGGCTCCGGTCCAGTGGCTATTGTGGGTTAAGTGTTTGAACGTACTAAACACTTGTCGGGAAGGGGACCGGCGAGGGATCCTACAATTACCACTCTTGGGATACGTCTCACGGCTAGCTACCGGTGGTGTACGGTGAGTCCGGGTGCCTCGCGGGGTATGCCGGATAGTCTGCACCAAAGACTGTAAGATTCGATCCCGACCTGAAGAGTTTTGGGAACTGCTTGGTGGTTGTCCTCGCGAGGGGCATCCCACCGTGTGTTTAGGTCTACCTTGCAAGGTTTGAATCAATCGATTGTCGGCCTATCACCGTTATCTGAGACTACTTACTCCACTAGCCATGAGATCCCTAATGATGGAAGTTGATGAATACTATGCTTGATTAATGGTATTGTACAACCTTGCCTCTACTAGATGGCTTATGTAGTAAAGATTAAACCCACTAGAACTGGTGCTAAAATCTTGAAAGTAAGGACGTACTCTTTGTTACTTTTAGCAAAAGCAACCCAGTGGCCAAAAAGCCTTTCATGTCTAGGGTTGGTGAAGTAGTTATCACCGACGGGTAAGTCTTGCTGAGTATTAGTATACTCAACCTTGCTATAATGTGTTGATCCAGGTAATGCTTTCGGTGATGTGTGGCCCGAAGAGATCCCGCCCGGCTGGGTGCTGGAGTGGGTGCAGGATGACGACTGAGAGCATCATGGATGGCCTCCCGTGGTGTTTCCGCTTCCCGTTAGTTTAATTCCGCTGTTTCGAAAAACTCTGAACTACATCTTTATGTCAAAAACTTCGGTTTGTAATAATTAAACCCTTCGGGGTAAATTTCGGATGTTATTTATGTTGTATCTCTGGACTCGCCTTCGAGTGAGTTTTAATGCATATATGTCGATCCTTGTTGCTATTTAAGTGATTTACCGGGCGTTAACTGGGCGACTAACGACAGGATGATACTTTATTATCGCTTAGTGACCAAAGTGGATTGGTTTAGGCGATAGTACAGTATTTTCCTGGGCGGGTTGTCACACCAATGACTCCCTCCGCCCTTGTAGTTCACCTACACACAAGAAATTAGCATTGTGATTTAGGAACCCAAGCTAGTTTGGGTCCTTTGACGTGAGTGACAAGAGCTTTAGTAATCCATAAGCTTCTAGGTGGCTTGACTTTTGGTTTGGCCCCAATGAACTTGATCGCAACCTTGCCATTGTTCTTCTTCATCAACAAGAAATGGTTATCATTGTACATGGACTTGTAATTGTTAGGCAGGGTGGGTAAAGGGCGAGTAGGTGTTGGGCACTCCCTTGTATGATGACCGGTGACCTTGCAATGTTGACAATAAGATCCAACTTCATTGATGAAACACCCATATAGCTCCTTAGACCTAATAGTTTCCTTGATGGGATTAGGGAAAGCACCAAGACCCCTTGACCCATAATCTCTTCATTTTAGTAGAGGATCTCCTTGTGTAACTCCTCACCCTTGGCTAAAGTCTTCACACAAGACCTTAGGCTTCTCACTTCTTCTTCAAGAGCTTTCACCCTAGAATGGTTAGTTTTGGAGGAAGATGCAACATTTTCATCATTAAGGAAGACCTTAGGTTCTTCAATTAGATCATCACATGAGGTAGAGGCATTGGTTTTAGTGACTTCTCTAGCATTTGCATGCCCACTAGAGCCAATATCCTCACTAGCAAGCTCAAGTTCTTCATATTTCATCTCGAAGAGCACATGTTCTTTCTTAAGCTTCATATGATTTGACTCAAGAGACTTTTTAAGCACGGTTATGTCGTCATGCTTGACGACTAGCTCATTGTGCTTATCAAGTAACTTGTTGTGGTCATCTCTAAATGACTTGTTGGACACTACCAAAGCATCATGTTCTTTTCTATGGTCATTATGCTTCACAAGCAACTCATCATATGATAGCTTAAGTTTCTCATCAGTCTAATCAACTGCTTTGAGCTTACTCTTTTGTTTTTTAATCATGGAAGTGTATTCATCAAGAAGACCCTTAAGAGCAAGTGGTGAGAGATCATCATCATCACTACTAGAAGAACCACTACTATCGCTATCGCTCACCTTGGAGTGCTTTGCCATGAAACACATAGGTGGAGGTGGGAGTGGAGGCTCTTCATTGTCCATGATAGCGATATCGGCGATCTTCTTGTTCTTTTCTTCTACACTTTCACTTGATTCACTTGAAGTTTCACCCCCGGTTATCCATTCATTGACCAAGATAGAACGATGTTCACCCTTCTTCATGTGGTAGGGCTTGTTGGATGTCTTCTTCTTGGATGAGCACTTCTTGTAGTACTTGGCATCCTTCTCATCTTCATAGTTCTTCTTTCTTGAGCTTGATACTTGCTTGTCGGGCTTGGGGCAATCATATGATAGATGATCATAGCTTCCACAAATATAGCACTTCCTATTGTTTCCTTCACCATTTCTTCTTGATGCCCGAAACTTTTGCTTCTTGGGATCATAGTTGTAGCCCTTCTTGCCAATCTTGGAAAGCATTCTTGTGGTTCCCTTCATGACGAGAGCAAGCTTTGCATCATCACTCTCTGCTTCACTTGACTCACTTTTATCTTCGCTCTCACTTGAGGAAGAAGGAGGCTTTGCATAGATCTTCTTGGACTTGATCTTCTCACTAGCCTTGAGTGCAAGATCTTTCTTGGCGCTTAAGTGAGAGGTAGATGATTCCATGTCTTCCATCATGAACATCTTGTGGGAGCGGATCTTTTTCACAACCTCGGTGATGGTGAGGGTAGTGAAATCCTTCTCAAAGAGAAGTGCCTTCACGATGTTGTATCTTGGCTTGGGGAGCGTTTGAAGGATTTTCCGGATAATTTCCTGCCCGGAAAGGTTAGCAACATCGAGAGTGTGGACCAGGAGCGTCCCAGTGGTCGGTGGATGACCGCTCCTTAGTGATGAGTGATTGACAACGGGTGTTGGACTGACTCTTGGCTTAGTGCGCAGGTGTAGGCTGCGGCCTAGTTCGTGTTGTTGCAGGTGAAGAACGGGCGCGAAAGGTCTTCAGCCTTGAGGGGCCTCCGGGAGATGGAGAGACAAGTAGGCTCGGTTCGAGGGACCCGGTGGACGGCGGGGCCCGGGTGCGGGCCACATGGTGGCGACACAAGCAAGACGAAGTCATGGACAAGTGAGCCGGTGCACGGTGGCGGTCAAGTCAAGTGGTTTGGCGGGAGGCCGGACCGGGCACGCGGGGTTTGGTGGTTTGCCCACAAAACCATCGGCGGACGGTTTCTTGGTTTGGGCCTCAAAACCAAGTCCGAGGGCCCAACACGACGGAGACGGGATCCGGGCGTGTCGGGAAGCTTCGAAGCGGAGGACACGTGGCGGGATCGCATGGCTTGCGTCGGGAGGACGGGGGGGTGCGGCAAAGGCGTGGCCGTCCGATGGCAAGACCCACATACATTACCAAAATGCCCCTACGTGGGTTGTATCGCCAGTAGTGTAGTTAGGGGTAGTTGAGTCATTTGCCACTCCGGCGGGACCTGATATATAAGCCTGGAGTGTGTGTTGATGGCTCTCTCTCTCCGCGACTTAGGGTTTCATTTCCCCCCTTCTCTTTCTCTTTTTTGTAGCTATTTTCCTTCCTATTTTCTCTAGGCTAGCATGAGAGCTTCATGAGAGATTTGTTGAGAGGGATGGATGCTAGGGCGGCATGCTAGACCTTGTGAATCTTTCCTGGTTTGTATAGAAGATTTGGGGTTGTTTTTCGTGCCTTTTTGTGCCTATTTTCGTGCCTTTGTTCTCGGTGTGATTCCGCGGATTTGAGTGAGTTTCTTCCCGGATTTCTTTGAGGGAAACATGGATAGATGTCTTGTGCATCTTTGTGCTTGATCTTGTGCCCTCAAACGCCGGAAACTACTTCGATTCGTGAGTTTTCGTTCGGTGCTTTAGGTTTTGGTGGTGCTCAAAGGATTCGCGATTCCGGTGATTTAGGGAGTTAGGAGGCAAGATTTTTGGGCTATAGCATCCTTGTGTGATGCTTTTCAAGTACCCAAACCCTTGTCTCCACGGCTTCAATCGTTTGGGAAATCCGATGATGATTTGGGGGAGTTGACTTTCGAGGTCGGGCATTTTTCGTTGCCGTCCGAGCCTCGCGGACGGTCCGCGGCCTCCGGCGGACGGTCCGCGCGGGTCCGATTCATCCCGTGTTCTTCGTGTTCTTGCTCGTCCTTTGTTTCGATCCGTTGTGATTTTGGTTTTTGGTTGGACGAAGTTTCGGACGGTCCGCGGTGTCGGGCGGACGGTCCGCGGGTGCTAGGCGGACGGTCCGCGTGCTCCCCGCGGACGGTCCGTGGCACGCGGGTGTCTTTGGGTCGTTCGTGTAGATTAACGGACGGTCCGTGGCTAAGGCCGGACGGTCCGCGGCCGGGTGCGGACGGTCCGCGATACCCGGCCGGACGGTCCGCGTGGCTCTTGCGGACGGTCCGCCCCCCCGCGCGGACGGTCCGCTAGAGCCTCGTGTGCTTTGCTTCTTGGTTCGATTCCTTCCTCCCTTTCTAGTGCTTCCGCGTGTGCTTTGAGGAATCGTTCCTAAGGCTAGAGGTTGATCCATAACCTCGTGGTCTTGGCGATTGGTGCGTGATTCGATCCATCGCTCGTGTGTGACCGGGATTTGAGTAGGACATAGGCCGGGTTCTTTGGGAAGAATTTTTACCGGCTCCTATTCACTCCCCCCTCTCTAGTCGCCATCTGATCCTTCAATTGGTATCAGAGCTTGGTGCCGGATTCTTTGCGACTTTGACAAGTCTCGAATCCTAAGATGGCGTACGTTGAGCGGGGCGGTCCGCCGCACTTCGATGGCAAGGGTTACCACAAGTGGGCGGCTCGTATGATGATCTTTCTTCGAGGAAAGCTGTTGGATTTTATTGTGCTTGACAAGACCTATGCTATTCCGGGTCAACATCCATACTCTTATGGTGACCGATGCCGATGCCAAGGCCAAGTATGAGGCTAATGCAAAAGCCGTTGATCACTTGTGCCGGAGCTTGTGTGATCCGAGTTTGAGCGTGTTCGCCATTTGAGTCTTGCTTGGCAAATTTGGGATAAGTTGTTGGTTGCTCACGGTGGTGATAACCATGTGAAGGCTCGCCTCTTTGTCTCTTACCGGATGCAATATGAGAATTTCACTCCACTTCCCGGTGAGGACATTGATGCGATGTTTCGAGGTTCACCGCCATCGTGAACAACATGAAGGCAAATGTTGAGGATTTTCCGTATTCCGAGCATGATCGAGCTTTGAAGCTCTTGCATGTCTTGGATCCAAATGTTTGGGGTGCTAAGGTTGAGGCCATCAAGGAGTCTGGGAATTATTTGACTATTGAGTTGGATGACCTCTTTTCTAAGCTCAAGTCGGCTGAGGTTGACAGGAGGTTGCTATCCAAGCATGAGGGCTCGACTGACCATAGTCTTGCTCTTGTGGGAGGATCAAAGGGCAAATCTAACCCTTCCTGTCGACGAGTTTTCTTTGTCCTCTCTTATGTCCATTCCGGATGAGGAGTTTGATGTCTCGGGCGAGGAGGAGGCCGGCCTTGCTCTCAAGAAGATTTGAACGACTACACGAGAGTCGGAGGAACGCAAGGCGGAGCTCGGGGACGTGCTACAAGTGTGGCAAGCGTGGCCACTTCATCGCCGAGTGCCGGAAGCGGAGGAGAACAAGTACAAGGTGAACGAGTACAAGGCGCACCCGAGGCGTGAAGACAAGTACTCCTCCAAGGGCAAGCACTTCAACAAGTCCAAGAGCAAGGACAAGGACAAGCGGCGACCGAGCAAGAGCACCTACAAGAAGAACAAGGCAAGAGCGATGGTGGCCGGGGCGAGCGACGTCGACTCAAGCTCAAGCGAGGAGCAGTCAAGCTCAAGCAGCGAGGATGAAGACGCCGGGAGGCGCAGTGGCAAGAAGAGTGCAAGCCGGAACCTCAGCGGGCTGAGCTGTGTGGCGCTCGAGGGTTTTTGTGGCATGGCCCATAGCTCAAGCAGCAAGAAGAGTGTGAAGGAGGACAGCGACTCCGACTCGGAGGATGAGGTAAACCGTGACCCCGACTCTTTGCTTGCTGAGATTGCTAGGTTGAATGGTTTGCTTGATAATCGTGATAGTGTGCTGAGAGATGCCAAAAAGATGAGGAAAGATCTTAGGGCTCAGCTTGAGAATGCTAGTGAGAAAGTAGGAGAGTTAGAGTCAAAATTGCTTGAATTGAAACTTGAGAATGACTCTTTGAAACTTGCTCCTACTTCTCCGGATGATGTTGAATGTGTTGAATGTGATGCTTGGTTGAATGAGATCAAAATGCTTAATGAGAAGAATGCTTCTATTTTGGCTCAACTAGATGCTCTTAGGACTGAACATGATGAGCTTAAGGCTAGACCCACTTTGCTTGGTGCTTGCAAATCATGTCCTACTATGCATGCTAAGCTTGTCGATGCTCGTTCTACCATTAGTTCTTTGGAAGCATCTTTGAAATCTCCTGTTGCAAATGCATGTTCTAGCTGTGATGAAGTCACTTTGCGTAATCTTTAACTTACTTCCCGTTTGGATGTCATCTATGAGGAGAATGACTATTTGAGGAAGGTGTTGGGTTGGTTGTACGGGCGGGGAACCTCAATTGAAAATCATGATTGAGGAGTTCAAGAGAGCTGATGGTCGTGGTTTGGGTTTCGAGAAGTTGGGTGAGAAAGTGGGAGAGAACAGTGGGGAGAGTGTGTACGAGAAGTGTGTTGAGTCTAACCCCGGGTTCGAGGTGATCGGAGAGATCCAAGTCCCACTCCCAAAAGCACCCAAGAACTCTTTCACACCAAAGCCCAACCACCTTTGCAACAAACTTGACACAACTCAAGATCCACCCAAATTCCCACCTAAGACAAATGATTTCCAGAAACCGGTGAAGTTTGTGGGTGAGAAGGGTGAGAAGCCTAGAGAGAAGCCAGAGCCAAAACCAAAACCCATCCCCTTCAGGTGTGAGTATTGTGGCAAGGAGAGGCATCTTGCAGAGTTTTGCTACAAGAGGAAGAGGGATGAGAGGCTTGCTAGGGAGCAAGCAAACCAGGACAGGTATCGCCAGCCTCGCGGTATTCCTGAGCCTAGAGTGCCACTTCCACGGGGTGTGGGAAGTGTGAGGAGTGTTGACAGGTTCCCACAGGGAGGTGGTGGTGAGAGGTTTGTCAGGAGAGATGATGGTGTGCGTGCTGGTGAGAGGTTTGGTCGGGCTCGTGGTGGTTTTGCTGGACGTCCTCCTACTCGTCCTCAGTACGGGTTTAGGGAAGATGATCGCAGCTTTGGGTTCCAGAGGAACTACGGACCACGTTTTCCCCCTCGTGGTGCTCGTACTCCTCCCATGGGACATGGGAAGTTTGGTGGCAAGGGAGTGATGTTTGCTAACCCCTCTTTTGAGCGAGATGGCTCGACACTCGGTTTAACTTTCTTTGTGCTAACCCCGGTGTCGAGTCGCTAGCTCATTCTCGTTCTCGTTTCGATCGCGGGCGGGGAGGCTTGGAGAACATTTGGTTGATCGACTCCGGGTGTTCTCGACACATGACCGGAGATAAGAAGTGGTTCTCCACCTCACCCCGGTGAAGGAAAAGATGTACATCACATTTGGGGACAATGGACGAGGTAGGGTCTTTGTACGAGGGTGTTGTGCATGTGAGTGACAAGGTAACATTGAAGAGAGTGGCTCTTGTGAAGTCTTTGGGATTTAATTTGCTTTCGGTTTCTCAGTTGCTTGATGAGGGTTTTGAGGTGCGTTTCAAGTCTGGAGAGTCTCGTTTGCTTGATTCTCGAGGTGATCTTGTCTGTATGATCATCCCCGAGGGTCAGATTTTCAGGGCTGATTTCTCTCGCTCTTTGGGTCCTGCTCGTTGTTTGATGGCCGGTCCTTCTTCGATTTGTGGAAATGGCATAGGCGGTTGGGACACTTGAGCTTTGATTTGGTTTCCCGCTTGAGTGGTCTTGACCTTGTCCGAGGATTGCCGAAGTTGAAGTTTGAGAAGGATTTGGTTTGTGCTCCTTGTAGGCATGGTAAGATGGTAGCCACTCCCCATCCACCCCTGACCGATGTCATGACCGAGCGTCCGACAGAGCTGTTGCATATGGACCTTGTTGGGCCAGCTCGAGTTCGCTCGGTGGGTGGGAAGTGGTATGTCCTTGTTGTGGTGGACGATTACTCTCGCTATGCTTGGGTGTTCTTCTTGGAGGATAAGAGTGAGACTTTTGGTTTTGTTCGAGATGCGATCGTGAGGTTGAAAAACGAGAGGCATGGGAATGCTATTCGAGCTATCCGCAAGTGATAATGGCTCCGAGTTCAAGAACTCTCGTTTTGATGCCTTTTGTCATGATCTAGGTCTTGAACATCAGTATTCGACCCCTTATGTGCCCCCTCAAAATGGAGTCGTGGAAAGGAAAAATCGGATTCTTTGTGAGATGGCTAGGACGATGCTCGATGAGCACAGGACTCCTAGGAGGTATTGGGCCGAGGCGGTCAATACGGCTTGTCATGTTTCCAATCGGATTTTATTGAGAGCTTTCAAGAAGAAGACCGTTATGAGCTTATGCATGGTCGGGCACCCAAGGTGAGTCACTTCCGAGTTTTTGGCTGCAAGTGCTTTATTTTGAAGAAGGGAAAACTCGACAAGTTTGAGGCTAGGTCTAGTGATGGTATTTTCTTTGGATATGCTAACCACTCTAGAGCCTATAGGGTGCTTAACCTTGAGACTAACAAAATCATGGAGACTTGCGAGGTGACCTTCGACGAGACAATGCCATGTACCTCTCTTGGCTTTGAATGTGCAGGTGATGAAGAAATGGCCGAGGACCTCTTTGAGGAGGAGAGAGATGAAGCTGGAGATGATGATGGGGAGAACCATGCACCTGAAGCTGAGCATGTACCCACTACTTCCCCTACGACTACTTTGGAGCATGGACCGTCTACTTCATGGACAACGACGGTACAACAAGAGGACCAGGCGAGAGAAGCTGAAGTTGAGGGGGAGGTAGTCTCGAGGCGTGAGGCTCCCCGGCGGATTCAAGAAGTGCACCCCCTTTCGAAGATCATTGGAGACATCAATGAACGCACTACACGGTCGAGGTCCAGGAATTCCTCTCATTTTGCTCATGCTGCTTTTGTTGCTACTTTTGAGCCCAAGGACATTGGACATGCTTTATCTGATGCAAACTGGGTCAATTCTATGCATGAGGAGTTGGAAAATTTTGAGAGGAACCGAGGTGTGGGAGTTAGTTGAACCACCTCCAAATTGCCATCCCATAGGAACCAAGTGGGTTTGGAAGAACAAAGAGGGAGAGAATGGGATGGTTGTGAGGAACAAGTCCGGACTTGTTGCTCGGGGGTTTAGTCGAAGGAGGGGATCGACTATGAGGAGACCTTTGCTCCTGTGGCCCATCTTGAGGCAATTCGGATCCTTCTAGCCTTTGCCGTGGCTAAAGGGTTCAAGTTGTTTCGGATGGACGTGAAGAGTGCTTTTCTGAATGGGGTCATAGAGGAGGAGGTGTATGTGAAGCAGCCACCGGGTTTGAGAGCGAGTTGTACCCACACGGGGTATACGGGTTGAAAAGGGCTCGTATGGGTTGAAACGGGCGCCCGTGCTTGGTATGGGAGATTGAGAGGTTTTCTTTTGAGCGAGAGGGTTTGTGATGGGTACGCGTGGATAGAACCTTGTTTCTCCTCAAGCATGGAAATGACTTGCGATTGTTCGATTTACGTGGATGATATTGTCTTTGGTGGCTCGTCACATAACCTTGTTGCCAAGTTTGCGGATGAGATGAGCGGGGAGTTCGAGATGAGCATGATGGGCGAGTTGCGGTATTTTCTCGGGCCGCAGATCAAGCAAGTGAAGGACGGTACATTTGTGCACCAAACCAAGTACACGAAAGACATGCGAGGAAGTTCCGGATGCAAGATGTGAAGCCGATGTCGACTCCCATGGGGAGTACGGCCACTTTGGATGCGGATGAGGATGGAGAACCGGTGGACCGGCGGGAGTACGGGGAGCATGATCGGCTCCCTCCTCTACTTGACGGCGACGAGGCCGGACATACGAGTTCGGCGTGTGTCCGTGCGCTCGTTTTCGAGGCTTCGCCGAGGACATCACATCGACGGGCCGTCAAGAGGATTTTCGGTACCTACGATCCGCCCCTCGGTCTTGGCCTTTGGTACTCTTCCTCCTCGACTCTGTCTCTTCATGGTTTTTCCGATGCGGATTTTGCTGGTTGTCGAGTCGAGAGGAAGTCTACTTCTGGCACTTGTCAGTTTCTTGGTTCTTCGTTGGTCTCATGGTCTTCCCGCAAGCAGTCTAGTGTAGCTCAGTCTACCACAGAGGCGGAGTATGTTGCTGCCGCGAGTTGTTGTTCCCAGCTGCTGTGGATTTCATACACTTTGAGAGACTTTGGTGAGGAGTGCACCCAGATCCCACTTCTTTGTGATAGCACTAGTGCCATAAGCGTAGCCAAAAATCCAGTGCTTCACTCCAGAACCAAACATATAGAAGTGAGGTATCATTTCCTGAGGGACAATGTGGAGAAAGGAACCATTGTTTTGAGCCATGTCCCTACCCAAGATCAGCTAGCCGACATCTTTACAAAGCCTCTCGACCAAGCTACATTTGTGCGCTTGCGGGGAGAACTTGGGGTTTGTTGCCCTTTCTAGTTGATTCTTGGGAGAGTTCCTTTTTGTACCATATGTACCATACCATGTTTTTACTTTGATGTATATACATGCTTTGCTTGATGTATAAACCATGGTAGGATAGCCATCTTGTCATATATCATGTTGCATTTGTGTCATATTGCATTTTAGGATGATGAGCTTCTTTCATATGCCATATTTGAGTCTCTTTGGCTATTTGTGAGATATTGGTTATATGTGTGGAGAAATGGTGATGTGAGGCTATGCTCTTGGAATATTTGAGATATATGTGTGGTGAGATAGCCCCTTTTTGAGATAAATGCTTAACTTGACTAATTTTTGATGAAATATGCTCCACTCGTGTGTAGTTGTGTATCCATGTCACGAGTTTGGTCTAAATATGCTTTTCATGCTTAGATTGTGCTTGGATGCCCTGTTCTTGCATTTGGGCCAAAGGCCGGATATCATTGTGAATGTTTAGCCTATGTTGCATTCATGGGGGAGCATAAGCTTCTTTTTGCCGCAAAGGCACTTCATGTACCATGAAATGAATCAATCTTGAAAAGAAGTACATAATGCTCAGAAAAATGCTCCATCCATCATGTCTATGCTTAAAATGTCTTATCTTTCACATATGGGTGCAAAACATGTTGCATGATGTTCACCAGTGGAGAAGTCTCCCCGAAGTGGACACATGGCTCATGAGCTTTGACATGACATGCTTTGTTTTATGGGTGTTTGCCATGATCTTTTCTTTGAGAATTTGATATCCTTGTATGATCTTTAAATGGTATGCATGTTTGTGGCTCAAGTGTGACATGGATAGGCTTTTACATGTGAAGCGAGTCTTCTTTTGGTAAAAATGCTTAAATCTGAAAATTTTGCTTTGTCACATGCTTGTATTTTCATATATTACTTGTGGCAATGCTTTGACTATGCTATGATTCATGTGTGTGATCTTTGTCTCAATTTTAGCCTTTGACACTAGATTTGGCCTATTTGAGAAGCTCATGTAGATGTTTATATGCTTTGCTTTGCATTTCGCATTTTCACCTTGATTCATACATTGTCAACAAGGGGGAGAAAAGGTGAGCTTAATGAAAATTCGGAAGAGGTGAGCTGAAATTTGGGAGTTTGCATGAGTTTACATCCACATGTTCAGGGGGAGCTTGCATTTGTTCAGGGGGAGCTTTCTTGTTGTTTTCGGTGTGGATTTTGTGCTTTGCTTGGCTTGTGACCTTTCTTCGCCTTTCTTCGGTTTTGGTCATGAGTTGAGCTTCCTTGTTTTTCTTTCTTCTTTCTTTCTCTTTTACTCTGAATTTCATTTCGCGTTGTGTGTTGTCAATGCACTCATCAAGGGGGAGATTGTGGACCGAGAGCGTCCCGGTGGTCGGTGGATGACCGCTCCTTAGTGATGAGTGATTGACAACGGGTGTTGGACCGACTCTTGGCTTAGTGCGCGGTGTAGGCCGCGGCCTAGTTCGTGTTGTTGCGGGTGAAGAACGGGCGCGAAAGGTCTTCGACCTTGAGGGGCCTCCGGGAGATGGAGAGACAAGTAGGCTCGGTTCGAGGGACCGGTGGACGAGCGGGATCGGGTGCGGGCCACATGGTGGCGACACAAGCAAGACGAAGTCATGGACAAGTGAGCCGGTGCACGGTGGCGGTCAAGTCAAGTGGTTTGGCGGGAGGCCGGACCGGGCACGCGGGGTTTGGTGGTTTGCCCACAAAACCATCGGCGGACGGTTTCTTGGTTTGGGCCTCAAAACCAAGTCCGAGGGCCCAACACGACGGAGACGGGATCCGGGCGTGTCGGGAAGCTTCGAAGCGGAGGACACGTGGCGGGATCGCATGGCTTGCGTCGGGAGGACGCGGGGTGCGGCAAAGGCGTGGCCGTCCGATGGCAAGACCCACATACATTACCAAAATGCCCCTACGTGGGTTGTATCGCCAGTAGTGTAGTTAGGGGTAGTCGAGTCATTTGCCACTCCGGCGGGACCTGATATATAAGCCTGGAGTGTGTGTTGATGGCTCTCACTCTCCGCGACTTAGGGTTTCATTTCCCCCCTTCTCTTTCTCTTTTTTGTAGCTATTTTCCTTCCTATTTTCTCTAGGCTAGCATGAGAGCTTCATGAGAGATTTGTTGAGAGGGATGGATGCTAGGGCGGCATGCTAGACCTTGTGAATCTTTCCTGGTTTGTACAGAAGATTCGGGGTTGTTTTTCGTGCCTTTTTGTGCCTATTTTCGTGCCTTTGTTCTCGGTGTGATTCCGCGGATTTGAGTGAGTTTCTTCCCGGATTTCTTTGAGGGAAACATGGATAGATGTCTTGTGCATCTTTGTGCTTGATCTTGTGCCCTCAAACGCCGGGAAACTACTTCGATTCGTGAGTTTTCGTTCGGTGCTTTAGGTTTTGGTGGTGCTCAAAGGATTCGCGATTCCCGGTGATTTAGGGAGTTAGGAGGCAAGATTTTTGGGCTATAGCATCCTTGTGTGATGCTTTTCAAGTACCCAAACCCTTGTCTCCACAGCTTCAATCGTTTGGGAAATCCGATGATGATTTGGGGGAGTTGACTTTCGAGGTCGGGCATTTTTCTGTTCTGTCCGAGCCTCGCGGACGGTCCGCGGCCTCCTGGCGGACGGTCCGCGCGGGTCCAGTTCATCCCGTGTTCTTCGTGTTCTTGCTCGTCCTTTGTTTCGATCCGTTGTGATTTTGGTTTTTGGTTGGACGAAGTTTCGGACAGTCCGCGGTGTCGGGCGGACGGTCCGCGGGTGCTAGGCGGACGGTCCGCGTGCTCCCCGCGGACGGTCCGTGGCACGCGGGTGTCTTTGGGTCGTTCCGTGTAGATTAACGGACGGTCCGTGGCTAAGGCCGGATGGTCCGCGGCCCGGTGCGGACGGTCCGCGATACCCGGCCGGACGGTCCGCGTGGCTCTTGCGGACGGTCCGCCCCCCGCGCGGACGGTCCGCCGAGCCTCGTGTGCTTTGCTTCTTGGTTCGATTCCTTCCTCCCTTTCTAGTGCTTCCGCGTGTGCTTTGAGGAATCGTTCCTAAGGCTAGAGGTTGATCCATAACCTCGTGGTCTTGGCGATTGGTGCGTGATTCGATCCATCGCTCGTGTGTGACCGGGATTTGAGTAGGACATAGGCCGGGTTCTTTGGGAAGAATTTTTACCGGCTCCTATTCACTCCCCCCCTCTCTAGTCGCCATCCGATCCTTCAGAGAGCATTGATACTTTAATTGAGCACACCCATCCTAGAATACATTTGCTCTACATCCTCATCATCCTTCATTTTGAACTCATTGAGTTCCACCTTGAGCAACTCATATTTTTCCCCACGAATCTTTTTGTTGCCCACATGGATTTCTTTGAGTTGCATCCACACTTCATGGGTGGTTTCCAAAGCAAAGACCCGATCAAACAACTCCTCGTCTAGCGCCTCAAAAATATTATTTCTAGCACCTGCAATCCACTTAGCCTCACTCTCGGTGGGAACCCTAGGCAACGGATACATGGTAGTGCGCCATGCATCATGGTGTTGAGCTTGAAGGTAGCTTGCCATTCTATGCGCCCAAAAGGTAAACCGTTTCCCCGCCAACTTGGGAGGGTCATTGCCGCTACCTTTCCCCATCTCCCTAGGCGGTTAAGCCAAGCAACAAGGGAGCCTAGCTCTGATACCACTTGTAGGATCAATGCCCCATAGAAGGGGGGTTGAATATGGGACTTCTTTTTCAATTTCTAAAAAAACAAAGAGACCTTAACCTATCAACTAGTATTGCCCATCTAAAAGAGTTTTTCTCTACTACTAAAGCACACTAACAAAAGTTTCCTTAGCAAATATCACACTAGGAGATATGAAACAACCTAGGCAAGATAAGAAGCACACAAGAAAATAACCAGGAACAAGGACAAGGAAACTTAAGTGCGGAAAATAGGTGCTGAAATTAAATGCAAGAAGTAGATAGAGAGACACAAGAGATGACCGGATTTTTTCTCGTGGTATCGAGAAGTTGACGCTTCCCCCTAATCCACGTTGGAGCACTCACTTAGAGTATAGCTCCCCCTTGAGTCACCAAGACACAAGTGCTCACTAAGAGTACCCATTCTCCATCTCCGGAATGGTGGGTCTCGAACCGTGTACACCAAGCTTTTCTTGAGGCTCCCACAATCTCCAAGAGCTCACCAAGAACCCCCAAATCACCGAGACTGTCTAGGAACCGTCAAACTCCAAGAGTAACAAGCCTGCACACTTTCACTTGACCTGAGCACTCAGCTAAGCCATGCATGCACCTTGAAAACCCTTGATCACTAAGAAAGAGCTCCTCAATGAAGAGGAAGAGAATCCCAAATGGCAAGAACACACTCTCCTTCTCTCCTTGGCTGCAGTGGATCTTCAGAGTGGCAAAGGCAGCTCAAGAGAGGTAGGGGGTCATATTTATAGGCCTAGCAAGGGAGGCCAGCCATTGGAAATGGTTTCCTGAAAAAGTAGTACCGTCGGATGAACCGATGATCTCCCCCTGCGACAGCGTCGGATCATCCGGTCACTCACAGACCTCAATATAGCCGTTGAACCAAGAAACTCAGACAATGCACCGACGCTATATACTGACGCCCTGTCGGATGATCCGGTGCTGAAGGCTTCTCACTCAGGGCGGTACTGTATGTTTCAAATATAACTGTCGGATGAACTGCTGAGTCAACATCCAAGCGTCGGTCCATCCGGTGCTGAAGCAGAAGCTTTGGCGCATCTCTGTATGTTTTAAATGCAACCATTGGATGAACTGTTGGTCAAGGTATCAGATCGTCCGGTGCTGAAGGTGCTGAGTCTTGACCCTTACTGTTGCCAAACCTAAGGCATCAGATGAACCGATGCATGTACCGTCGGTTCATCCGACGGTCTGTTTTTAATCCTTTGGCCACATAACTCATCCGACGCATGTAGAAAAGAGGGCGTCAGTTCATCCGATGCTATGATTTTCATTTTAACTTGTCCAATTCAAGCACCTTTGAGTTTTCTGTCGATTCTTTTGCTACAATCTTGCTTCCATGAACTCTCTGAGCTATATGACAACCAAGGAACTTGAGTGTGCATATTTTCATGGCTTTTGGTGCATGGTCAAGCTACTAGAGCACGAACCCCTCTTAATAATACGGTCAAACACTACAAACTAGCAATCCAAGTGTCTTTGATCTCCTTGTGACACTAGGAACTATCAAAATCCTTAGCCTTGTAGTATTTATCCATTTATCGTCCATCAATTCAAATTGCGGGGTCTCTTTTCATTCAACACTTGTGACAATAACCCAATATAAAATCCGCTACAAAACAAAGGTTAGTCACAAGGATATGGTTGTCATTTATCACCGAAACACACCCTTACCAAAGGTGCGAAGGGGCCTAGATGGTTACAGAAGTAAAAGAGATCAAACTGCAAGTGGACATGAGATTTAACATTGAAAACCCTCCCAACACGAGAGGGAAAACCCATGGGCGCCAACCAGCAAGCAACTTCACTATGATCAGAGTCTGGCTTACAAGAAGTAGAATGAATCAATCTCTAATGGAAAACCTAACGGGTTTAAATGACCCGTACCATACTGCGGAGGGCTTCGCCCCCCCCCCCCCCCCCCAGTCGCAACCTGGCCAGACAGGGTACAGCCCAATGGGCTAACATCAGACTCCGCTCCGCTCCGCTCCGGCTTTAGCCTCCGCTACGCTTCGTCAGAAGTTAGCCAGCCTCTTTGCAATAAATTTGGATCATCAATCAACATCAACCAACAAAGCATAGTTTTATGGTGAGTATCACGGAGAGGGCGCTCAGATCCACACGATAAAGGAGCGCCAGCCACCTAAACGGAACAGCATAGAAAAACGATTTGCCTTTGGATTCGAGCCAGATTGGCCGTTTATTCGGGTCACATGAGCTCTCGCAAAGCTCCATCTCGTGCCTCTTGCAGGCTGAAAAAGATCCTAGTGCTGTGTGTAAAGTACTGTGTTGCACATTCTCCTCATGACATCTTTTGTCAGTTGGTGCTTACTTGTTTGGTTGAAATTTGTTTTGGCTACACGTGTTAAACGAAAAAAAATAAGTGTCATACTTCTACATGGTGAAAATATTTTTTTGAGTCTCACTACTGCACACTCATGAAAACCCTTTAACCCTGATGTTACAATGGAAACTACGAATTCAGGACAAACCGTACTAAAGAGTTTTGCGCCAAAAGTACTATAAATTTCGGGAAATGAATAACATATTGGTTTTTTAAACGAAATATGACCCAGGACTAAATGTGACCCATTAGTGATTGTTTTGTTAATAACTTACACGTAGAAGTACAAAATAGACCTCCGAGGAGTACAAAAATTGGACCGTGAACACCGGTGGAGATAGACATTCAGTCCCGGTTGGTAAGGGGTCGCCCTGTTCACTTGGCTTATCGAGCACCAACAAGAAGATTTTTCTCTCGAACAAACCGGCCACCAAAGAACTGGCCCAAATAAAGTCTCTTCTCTCAGAACAAACCAGCACCAGCCATCAGCCACCAGCCAACCGAACAGGCTGCCGGGACTGATTATCAGAGAGAAAAGAGGGTCCTTTAGTTCCGGTTGAATGAACCGGGACTAAAGGAGGGTCTTTAGTCTCGGTTGTTAATACCAACCGGGACACCGGTGTCAAAAAAAGTCAAAAAAAAATAAAAATCTCCGGGAGGCCCTCACACACGCGCACGTCGCAATTCACAAGTCACGTGATTTTTCACACGAAATATACGCGTGTGCGGTTGCGGGGATTCAAACTCGTGACCTCCAGCCTCGCGCGTAGCTTCCTCACCATCTCACCTACAGAGCACATCTCACTAAGTAGAGGATGCTATCCTCTTATAGTAACTCGTGGGAGACCCTTTAGTCCCGGTTGGTAACACGACCCGTGACAAAAGACCCCCTTTAGTCCCGGATGATAACACGACCCGTGACAAAAGGGTCACGAACCGAGACTAAAGGCCCCCCTTTAGTCTCGGTTCGTGTTACGAACCGAGACTAAAGAGGGTGACCCTTTTGTCACGGTTAGTAACACGAACCTAGACTAAAGTGGGAGCCTTTTGTCACGGGTCGTGTTATCAACCGGGACTAAAGGGAGTGAGCACTCATGACATGAGCGGCCCCATCGATGAAACCCCTTTATTTCTGACTCCAAAGTTGAACCGGGACTAAAGGCCCGAACCAAAGTCTCCCTCTCTACTAGTGGAACTAATGCTAGCATTATTTCTGCATCCAATCCGGTCCAACATTTTTGCGCAGGACCGATGTCCAGTTTTCTACAAGTGATATCCATATTATTCATAATTCAAAAAATAATCCCGGAAAGTCATTGATAGATAGTCACGAAAGAGTACATGAAAATGGAGGTCTGTCATGAACAAGATATTGTGCCAAACTATTGATGATTAACAAACCAAAATGGAATCGGCGTGAAGAAGCTCTGGTTTGGACTTTAAATACGTAGAAAATTTGCACCTTACTTTGGATAAACAGATCAGGAAATGTGTATTTAATCTTTTTCTTCAGGCAATTAACCATGTCAGGACTGACTTATGTCTGAGTTGCCTTTGTGTCTGGTTGGCCGGCCGTGCATGGGTGGTCCGGAAGTAGCGGAACCCATTCCTGGCCCGTGAGCACGGCCGGTGTCGCTTTCTGAAAGAACAGTGAAAGCTGCAGCTTCCTCGAAGTTGAGCCCTTCAAGGTGCGCAGCTACTAGCTAGAAGCTGGCAACGCATGCGCTCACAACCCCAAACCCCTGTAGGAATCTACTTACTAGTTAAGTAATCTATCTTTTTTTAATAACGGGCCACAACAATTCAAAGAATTGTATACAGCCAACAAAACCGCAGCAATTATGCTGCACCGTACTCCCTCCGTCCCACAAATACTGTTCATATAGCTTTCAAAATTTGTCCCACAAAGAGTGTTCTTTTAGCTCGTATTAAATGTTCGTCTCATTAAACAACACCAAGTACCGAGGAAATATTGCATTGAGAAACACATGTAGCCAATGATATGCTTATTTGATGACTCTTTTCAAGTTCCAATGCATGATTAATTAGGGGTAACAAGGTCATTTTTCACAACTACTAGCATGTCTTAAATTTTCTAAATGAACAGTCTTTCTGGGACGGAGGGAGTACAAACCACGCGACGCACACCACAACACCTAGGCTGCAACCGTTTTGACAAGAGGAGATTCTCTCTAAACAAGGTAGCAAGCAAGGCATACAAGAAATCAAAACACATGTAAATCTAGATGTCTATATGCTTTAGAGCATTCCATCTAGACTTATGAAAGATCTCTAACGCCACTGTCTCCAACAACCGACAACCTTTCTTCAAAATGATTCTCCCATTCTCCTTAGAAAGGATAGACCAACTCCTGATCCAGAACGTCCCCTAAACATCACCTGCAAAATAGATTTATATTGTGACTTATGAAACACCAAATCATTCCTACTGATCCATAAGGCCCAGCATAGTCCCACCAACCTGATTAGTACAAGGTTCCTTTGCTTATTAGAAAAACTTCTAAGCCAAGGACCAAACATATGCCCCCATCCACTGGATTTGCCACCCCAAATGTAACACAAACAATCCCCCACATAAGTCTAGCCATGGGATAATAAAAAAACAGGTGTTGAATAATTTCTTGCTCTGTACAAAAGCAACACTTAGTAAACCCCTTTAACTGTATTTTTACGTTATCCTTAGTTAGCACAATTCCATTCTTAAGTTACCAAAGGAAGATCTTAATCTTCATAGGGATCTTAGCTTTCCATGTCCAACAGTTGACCGGAGTCCCTGACTTTAAAACTAAGTCATTATACATGTTTTTAAATGAAAAATTCTAACTAGCGGCCCACCTGAAGGAGTCCCTGTCATTAAGATGCACCATAAGGACACTCTCCACTAGAAAGAGCCATTTGTCCCAATTGTTCCCCACTAAGGCACGCCTGAAGGAGACATTTAGTGGGGTAGTACTTAGTACTTGGGGAACCGACATATTTTTCTTTCTTACTATATTATAAAGGGTAGGATATTTTTCCATTAAAGGTTGTTTCCCTAACCATATATCTTCCCAAAATCTAGTATGGGAACCATCCTGCACCTGAAACCTACCCATCTCCAACACAAGCTTTTTAACCTCCATTTACCCGAACTAGAAATGTGAATCTCCTTTCTTTCTTTCTACTTGTGATAATGTTTTATCCTTAAGGTACTTCTTCCTGAGTACTTGTTACTTGTTGCCATAAACGATCTTCATTGATTAATTTGATGATCTACTTACTTAATAGGCATTTATTTTGGATATCCAAATCTGATGCACATTCCCCCCACACTTTCAGGTTTATGAAGAATGCTCCATTTGGCCAACCTATACTTCTTCTTATGCTCATCACATTACCCAAAGAATCTTGATCTGTAATATATAATCCAATTTCTCCAAACCACCTTTAGGTATTGTGAAGAAGGACATCATGAACATTGGTAAGCTAGACAATAGAGAGTTAATTAGAACTAATCTCCCTCCTGACGATAATAGCTTACGCTTCCAACTACTTAGCTTTTTTTGAAATCTTTCTTTGACCATTCTTGTGACAACCCGCCCAGGAAAATACCGTACTATCACCTACGACCCGTCTACTTTGGCCATTAAGCAATAGTAAAGTATCATCCTGTCGTTAGTTGCCGGGTTAACACCCGGTAAATCACTTGGAATTCAAACAGAGGATCGACATATGCATTAAAACTCACACGAAGGCGAGTCCAGAGTACAACATGAGTTAACATAATGTATTACAAACCATTGTTCATGACATGGAGTAAAGGTTCAGAGTTCGAAAATATAGCGGAAATAATTTAAACTAGCGCAACGGTGAACATCACAGGAGGCCATCCGTGATGTCCTTACTTGTCGTCACCCATCCGGTCAATCACACCTGCAACAACAATTTTTAAAGCAAGGCTGAGTATACTAATACTCAGCAAGACTTAACCGTCGGGTGATAACTACATCACCAAACTCTAGACATGAAAGGCTTTTGGCCGGTGGAGTTTCTTTTGCTGAACCGCTACTAAGAGTAGATCCTTATTTTCAATCTTTTAGCACAAGTTCTAGTTGATTACCATTTTTAAATGTGCCATCTAATTCAATCAAGAATTGGGCAAGCAATTAATTCATACAACAATATTCCTCGAGTTCCATCATTATGGGATATCATGGCCAGTTGATTAAGCAGTCTCGGATAACGGTGAGAGGCCGACAATCGATTGATTTAAACCTTGCAAGGTAAACCCAAACACACAGTAGGCTGCCCCCGAAAGGACAACAATCCCAGGCCGTTCCCGTCGATCTTCAGCTCGGGAGCGGAACCTACATTCCTTGGTACAAGGATTACTGGATCGCTCCCACACGAACGTCCAGACTCACGCAGTACCACCATTGTTGCAAGCGGAGGGGGACACAAGTGCCCCAGGTTTAGTAGGGAAAGGTTCCCTTACCGCGTCAATCGGGTACTAGGCTTACCGGTCCCATTCCCGGTATATGTTTAGTACGTTCAAAAGCTTAGCCCACGAAAGCCACTGGACCGGAGCCCAAATCCCATGCTCTTACCACATGAGCAATCCATTTATAAAGATCTTATGATTCCAACACAAGAACCTATTCTCGCGAGTGACGAACATCACTCGACTTCTACCGGGTCCTATAGCATAGCAGCTATCGCTCTAGCATGCTAGTAAGAGGACATAGGTACCTAGGGATCATGCATCTAGGGTTTCATTCAACTCCTGAAACGTAAATGCACAATCATAGCAACGATAATTACATAAATTTCAAAAACATGGTTAATGATCCGGGGCTTGCCTTCGATGGCAAGGTTGGCCTTGGGCCCTTCTGGACTTTGGTCCAGGTCTTGCTCTACACGACGTGGTGCACGTCTCCGTCAGCTCCTCCGTCTCCTCCGTTCGGCACACGCGTACAGCTACCGTTCAGGAGATCTACACGAGGATGCAATGCAAGATTTATTTGATGATTTTAATTTAATTAATCACAAACAATAAATGACAACCATATGGTGCATTAGTTGGACACATTCACCTAGATAAGAATACATTTAGCATACTCTTCCAAAAAGGAACAGTATGCAGTTCTTTATTAAAAATTCTTTTTGATAGTGACTGTGTACATATATATGTAAATAACTTAATTCAACTTTACGAACAGTAGTGGGTGAGTGCATTTAGCTTTTTAAATCGATTTACAACCACACACAAGTTACCAAGGATGGGTTTGGTGATTTTTCCCATTTAATGACTTTTAAGCCTTTAAATGCTTCCATAATTTTTATTCATGAAATTTATTAATAAAATTCATTGGAAGGGTGTGTTTAGCACTAAACACCTATAACAAGTCACTGGACACACATGTAAGCTTTGGATAGTTAGAAATTAATTTTTTTTGAAAATAACAAAAGCTAACAAGAAGGACAAGGTAAATGCACACAAAAATAATTACTCATCCAAATGATCCAAACTTTCTCACACATATTATATGGTCCAAAATTAGCCTGGTGGTGTAGCACATACACCTAGAACTATTAGGAAACTTGGGTTATGTATTTTCAAAGAAAAACAAGCATAATTCAAGAATAAATATTTCTAGTAATTATAAAATTGTTATTAATTCACCAGAGGTGTGTTTCGGCATAAAAAGACAGTGTGCAAAAGTTGGTTGTAAAAGCCAGAAAATATTTAGCTAGAAAAATCATTTATGCAGATCTGGCAGAAAAGGAAAAACATTTTTAGAAACAGATTTAGATCATAACTTTGTGCAATATTTGGCATAGGAGCTAGTCATGACCTAACACACAACATATCCAAAAATTAGCAACAGAGGATTTACAGGATTTGAGATATTGCAGATCTAGGTTTTTCGCATTTGTATTTTTCATGCAAAAACTAACAGGAATTAGCTCAGCCCAGAATAACAAAAGTTGTAGTATAATTCACAGCGGTTCCAACAAAATTTGTTTTGCATTTTTCTGACTTTTCTACAATTTGCTACGCAATTTACAAGAAGCAGCCAAAACAGTTTTACTATTTGAGTTACCAATTGCAGGGAGGCCCTCGAAAAGAACTCCAGTTTCGCAATGTGGTCCCTGGGCGGACCGGCGGGCGTGGCTCGCGGGAATTGAGCCACTCCGGTGGGGGTTTCGGCCGGGGGATGGGTGGAGAAGGTAGAGGAGGTCACCAACCGTCGATTTGAGGCCGAGGATGGGTGGGAGAACACCGGGGAACGACCGACCACTGGCGCTCAGGGAGGCTGGCCGTGGTGCGGCTCGGCTCCGGTGGTGCTCCGGTCTGGGAGGGGGCGGTTGGTGCTGGGCGGTTTGGGAGGCCGTGCGGTACCGCTAGGAAGGCATGGGACCGCGGCCAAAGGGCCAGAGGAAGGGGGACGCTCGGGAGCGGACGCACGGCAGTGCGCCGGCAATGGTGTGCGCGGACGGCTCGGTGCGGCGGAAAGGAGCAATGCGCGTCGCGGCCAGGGGACGGGGCTCCTTTTAAGGCAACGTGCAGACCCCCAAGTGACCGGCGGACGGGCGGAGGACGCCTCGGGAACGCGCGCTTGACAGGGGCAACGCGACGGACCAGTGGTCCAATGCATGGCGCGTATGGGCGGCGCAGAGCACGACGCGTTCCCGGCGTTCAAGGCATCGGGAGGCGAGTCGTGACCTCGGGAAGGCGCGGGCGGCCTTGGGAACACGCGCCGGCGGGACCGGACGCCGAGGGGGCGGCGGGTGCGTGGCGGCGCGGCGCGGCGCGCGGGTGACGCCACGGCGCGCGAGTGCTCGCGTTCTGGCGCCGACGTTGCGGACTGCCCTTGTCTGACCCAGTTTTTCTCAAAATATTGAATATAAGTGCACAAAGTGATGAATAGGAAAGTTGTAGATCTCACTACCGCCTACAACTTTTATAAAGGTTGTCTAGTGTTTTTCTCGACGGATTTTGCAGGAACGTCGTGCCAACTTTGAATGCCGGCCTGTTCTGGAAAACAGGAGGTACTGGCGGTTGACCAAGTTTTTCACCCTTTTCGGCTCAAAATTTGAAATGTCAATCTACATGAAAGTTGTGTCCCTCAACAAGATGGACAACTTTCATAAAGGTAGATTTTGAAGTGTTTAGGTGAAATTTGGAGAACGGGGCAAAAGTTCCGGACGGCATTCGCTGACGTCACTGTGCCAGTGGGGTTTGATCGTGTCTTGTGGCCTAGGGTTGCCTACGGTTGTGTGCCAACTTGGTCAAGGGGTTCATTAGGGTTCTTTGGCGAGATTTTCAAGGTGATGACCCAGGTTGACCTAGGTTTGACCGCTGTCGGCCGGTTTGACTCGGCTGATTCGGCCATTAGCGCTAATGATGCTAATTAAAAACCTGGGGCGTCACAATTCTCCAATCCTTATTAGAGAGTCTCTTAGGACTCATAGGAATTCCCAGATATCTGAAAGGAAACTTGCCCTCCTTACACCCAAAAAGCTGAACATATTCTCGAGTCATATCTTTTGTTTCCCCAAAACAGAATAACTCGCTTTTATGGAAGTTGATTTTAAGACCTAAGAGCAACTCCAAAAGACTAGCTAAAATGACTTGGCTAGCTAAATTTTTGAAAAAAATCTCAAAAACACTCTTCCAACAGACTAGCTATCTACACAACTAGCTATCCTAACTAACTAAATTCGTTGCCCCACTAGCTATCTTTGGCTAGTGACGAGTGACTAGCTATCCTGATTTTCATGAGTATGGCAGGCGGGACCCACAGGCGGTGGAGCATATAGATAGTTCAGTGTAGAGAGGCTGTTGGGTGTCAACCACTTTTTGCTAGCTATTTCATTTTACATGCTAGCTAAATTAGGATTTTAACTAGTGATTTTTAAATAGGCTCTTGGAGTTGCTCTAACACTTTTCAAAAGCACTTAGTACTAATTTCAAGCCTTTGGCCTTCTCTAAATCATCATTCATAAACAGAATTGTATTGTCTGCATATTGCAAGATTGATAGACCGTCCTCCACAAAGTGAGGCACCAGCCCATCAAAGAAACCTAGGTTTTTTGACCTCTCAATCAACACTGCCAGCATATCTGCAACCAGATTGAAGAGAATAGGGGACAAAGGGTCACCCTGCCACAAACCCTTCTTGGTTTGAAAAAAGTGACCCAAGTCGTCATTCACCTGAATGCACGCACAACCCTTTGTGACCACTTTCTCCATCCACTAAAACCACATACTTGGGAATCCCTTCATCCTAAGGACCTGCTGCAAGAATTACCAATTAACTTTATCTTACGCCTTCTCAAAATCGAGTTTGAGAATAAAGCCTTTTTGTTTCTTCCTTTTTAGCTCATGAATAGTTTCATGTAAAACAACCACCCCTTCCAAAATATATCTTCCAGGTAGGAAGGCAGATTGAGATGGTTTGGTGATCCTAGACGCGACCGAAGTTAGTCAGTTAGCCAACACCTTCGTAAAAATCTTGAAACTAACGTTGAGCATGCATATGGGCCTATACTGCTCAATCTTCTTGTCCTACTTCTCCTTTGGAAGTAATGTGATTATTCCAAAGTTGAGACAGAAAATAGGTAGGTCTCCAGCATGGAAGTCTCGAAACATGGCCATTAGGTCATCCTTTATGAGACTCCAAAACACTTGATAAAACTCAGCAGGAAAACCATTAGGCCCGGCGCTTTGTTATGCTTCATTTGGAAAATGGTCTCTCTAACTTCCTTTTCAGAAAAATCAGCCACTAACATTTCACTCTCCGTGTTGGTGATTTGAGGTATATCCCCCACCAAAGACTCATTGAGTGTCAAAGTGCCAACTTGTGATGACCCGAAAAGATTCTTATAATATTTCGAGATGTAACTTTTAAGTTGCTCCTCACCTTCCACAACCCCTTCTTCTTGCTCAAGATGGAAGGTTCTAGTCTTCCTCCTCTTTCCATTTGCTATCATCTGGAAATATTTCGTGTTGTTAATCCCCTTTTAAAATTTTAGAGGTCTTAGCTTTTGAAACCACTTTAACTCCTCTTCATTGAGTAGTTGTGTAAGTCTTTCATGGATACTCTGCTTTAAGTCCCACTCACGCTGACTTAGTAGCTGAGACTCCGCCTTCTTGTCTAGCTCCTTCGCTTTCCTTAAGAGTTCTTGTTTTTCTTATTTATAAGCCCGATTTATATTCTTTGCCCATCCTCTCAAGAATTGTCTCAACCTTCTGATTTTGTTTTGCCACCTTTGTATCGGGGTAGCACCCCTGTTCTCTTTTTTCCAAACTTCAGAAACCACCTCGAAAAAGCCTTCTTTCAACAACCAACCCAACTCAAATTTAAAGGGCAGTTGTTTCTTAATCTTGGCCTCTTCTCCCGTACTTAGCAGGAGGGGAGTACGATCTGAAATTTCCCTATTAAGGGCCTCCATTGTTGCCAGCAGAAAATTCTTCTCCCAATCTGTACTTACCAACACCTTGTCCAGTCTCTCATATGTAGGTACCCTATGAGAGTTAGCTCAGGTGGACTTACGTCCTGACATCTCTAGCTCTCGCAGGTCCAAACTATCAATAACCGCGTTAAAAAGGAAACCTCGAATCTGTCATTATTCTTCTCACTATTGTTTTGAATGATATTAAAATCCCCCCAATGCACAACGGTAACTTTTCATTACTGCAAGGTTGTACTAGCTCAGTAAGAAATGAATTCCGGTTGGGCTGCCCTGTAAATAGCCACCAACACCCACTTAAAATCACTCCTCCTGTCTCTTAATCTAAACTTCACAAAAAATCTCCATCATCAATACTACCTACATCCAACACATCTAGGTTAACCCCTAGCAACAAACCACCTGATCTCCCATGAGGTGCAGTCCAGTGCCACACGAAGTTCCTTCCCCACTAAAATTATTTAGTGATTGTTGGGAAAACTCCTTCTTACCCGTTTCCAACAGAGCAATGAACGCCAAGTTTTTCTCTGTAGAAATCTCCCTTAGAAATCTTGTTTTAGCCAAGTCACTAAGACCTCTGCTATTCCAAAAGATTACCTTCATTTTGCACCTTTATTAGCAAATTTTGCCTTTCTCATCTTGCAAGTCTTTCTCAAACACGACTTAGCATGAGACTTGCCTTTACAGTTGAAAACATCAAGCTCACTATTTAAAGGGAAACTTGATTCATCGAAAATCTCTTCCATTAGATCACCACATAAGCTCATTAGAGCCCTTTTCTCTATGTCATCTACGCTCTCCTCCTCACTCTCATAATCTAACCACACCCGATCAAACTCCTCAAACTCCCCTATTTCCCTTCCCGACTCATTACCCAACAGGTTATAAAAATTATTATCTTTTTCTAAACTGGTTTCCCCTAGGTTGAGCCCTATTTGTTGCAAATAACTCAAAGCTAAATCTTTGTTTACCGAAATTAAAGAGGTGGAACAAGTAGTACATTCATTGAACTCTAGGTTCTTTCTAGCAACCCTCTCCTCGACCTTATTCAAGACGTGCTCGTCCCTAGACTACTGAAGCCTCATACTAGCCCTGACATGCTGCTTAGAAGCCTCTTGAACACCAACCTCCTCCAACAAGATCTCCTGCTCCTCCTCCCTGTCCACCAAATCTTGCTCTCCAACCACCTGACCCATGTTCCCCTCCTCACCCTCCGCCATCACCTTATCAGCTATCTCATCCAACACAGTATCAATGGCCATGAGCTTAATCTCCTCAGCCTTCTTCCTGATAAAAGCCTCAAATTCCTTCTTTGACATGCTCTTCACCTACTCTTTTCAAGACCCCATCACATCCAAAACACCCCTGCTACCCTCATCTATTTTTTGTTTCTTCAACACCTTCCCTGCCCCTCCTCCTCAAATTTTCCTTATCTTTCCCCTTCCTGGTCACCACCCCCCTTGTTCCACTCAATGACAGCCTCCTCTCCATTCTCATCAAAACCCCACTCCTCCACCACAAAGTCAAGCTCAAAGTAATGATCACCAATCACCACATCAAGCCTCTCCGGGATCAAACTGGGGTTTAGGACAGCCACCATCACTCGCCCAAAGTCATTCTTCCTGGTGGTCTCCATATCCACTATGTGAGTCGATCCAAGCATAGAACTGACTGCCCAAAGCTCCAGAAACTCACAAAGCTCCTTCCTAAAACCAAAAACCCGGATCCACACCTTGGGTAAAAGGAACCCTATTTCTTCCTCATGCCACATCTCAAACTTTATCCTTGCACCTGCTGGGACACTGACACACTTAATGTCCGACCCCCAAACGCTACAGCCCGCTGCACCTCCACCATGGAAGGGAACTTAGTCAAGAAAGTGTTCCCCTCATGAGCCTGTAGCCCCCAAATCCATTGTCCCGGGAAAAGCCTCTCCAATTCCTTCTTCACCTCCTCCATCAAAAGCTTCCCTCCCTCCACTGATATGACCGCTGTCCTGGTGTCCTTCCATGCCCTAGGCAAGGGAGGGCGCGGAATGTGATAAAAACGAAGCCCATGAACAGCATAGCCCACAACATGTGCAACCGGCGTAGACATCTTCAGAACGGGGCACTTGTAGTTGACATGATCATTGTGTTTATCACAGATAACATAATAAATCTCTGTTGTACAGTTAGCTGCAACATGACCCTTCTTAGCACACCGAGAGCACTTAATCCCTGTCCCTGTCTCCGCTGCAACACGATCATTCCCTTATCCTATCTCTTTCATCACCACACCACCTCCCTCCTGCCCTTGCTGTTGCGAGTTCACCAGCACACCAACCTGTTGCGCATTATGCGCCCGCTTGTCACCACCTTCACCAACCTTGGGCCCCTCTGGAGCTTGAGCTCCCTGCCTTGAAACTACTCTATTGAAGTAACTGCCTCGACTCCCTGCAAAATGCCCTCCGCTTCCGCTAGCCCGCCCACAGTAGAAACCGCGGCCCCTTTGCGCAAACCTGCCAGCACCAGCACCACCTGCCACCCTATCTTCAAGCCCTCTCTGAGCTTTGAACGTCATCGCAGCAACTCCCTGTTTCCCTCTGCCATCCAGCCATGGAATCCCGATGCCAGCCACGCCCTTCTTTCCTGATGGAAATCAGCTGCCTACCTGTCTCATCTGTTTCCAGCGACCCTCTCCTCCCTCTGCCATCCAGCCATGCTTGGCGCCGCCGCTCCCTCACCGGCACTGGGCAGGAAGCGCGTCCACTGGCCGTCGAGAGTCGGCGCCTCTTTGCGCTTCGGTGGAATATGATTCCACTCGCCACAGGCAGCAGCGGAATGCAGACCGATCGGTCTGCAACCCCCATGAAACAGGCACCCTAATCCTTCCATGTAACGAAAGGTCCGCTGGGCCATGTTCCGGTCCATCTGCGTCAGCACATTGGGCCCAATACAATGAACTGACATCGTCCGCTCTCTTTCGAAATTCGAAAACAGATCGGACGTACTCCCTCCGGTTCCATATTAGAAGTCGTTTAGGACAGCGGCGCGGTCACCAAAGCACAACTTTGACTTCTCTTTTCTATAAAAATCTTTATTGGAAAGTTATATATATATATTCTTATGAAAGTAATTTTCAAGACAAATCTATTTATATGATTTTCACATTTTCAAACTCAATGACATAAAAGTTATTCATGATTTATATTCCCAATGTTTGACTCAAACCTTGTCCAAAACGACTTCTAATAGGAAACCGGAGGAGTATTGCCTTTCCCCTTTGTCTCCTCTGCCGGCGAGCTGCCGGGCGACGACGGCACCTCCTCTGCGGCCACTGCCGCCAGCTTGACTAGCAAGCCATTGCGACCGGCCCTTCGATCTATTGCCAGGACGTCCCCCAGCAAGCAAGGTAGAACCTCACGTCTTGGTGGCAATGGCCCATGCCATGGCTTGACAGTGTGCCGCCACATCGTCTTAGGATGCGCATCTGGCGAACACTGACCGGCTGGAGCTATTTTGCATAATCTATCCTGTGGACACTAAGAGGTGATCGCACTTGATTCTCAACGATCCTCTTTATTCAAACACGCATAGCGCGTTTTTCATTAAGCAGAAGCATCACTAGCTAATAGTTTGCTTAATTTTTCTTGTTTGTAGTTGATAGAGTCGGTCAGTGTGAAGCTATTAATTCTTAATCTCTCCATCTCTCGGTCCCAAATTGTAAATCATGGTAGCATTTTTAAATTCTTAGCTCTTACTTGTATATCTCTAGATCTGGTTTAATAAAAAAAGATATACATCTAAAATATTGAACTGACGTAAAATTTGGGACCACCTGATCGAGGGATCAGTATATATGTTCTACGAGATGCTGCTACGTTCAGTTCAGTGGAAATTTTTGTTGAAATTTTTAGGATTCCTTTCAATATTTATTTAGAGTATTAAACGTAGACTACTTACAAAACTAACTACACGAACCGATTGGAAATCACGGGACGAAAATTCATTAAGTCTAATTAATCCATTATTTGAGATTGTGTACTGTAGCACAATGTTGTCTAATCATACCATAATTAGCCTCGTTAGATTCGTCTCGAAAATTAAGGTAGGGGTTTTGTCATTAATCCATATTTAATTCATAATTAGTGTTCAGAGACTAATGTGACGGTAGTTGGTGAAATTTCTTATAACTAAACAGATATAATTGCTGATAATCTTGAACTGTTTCAAATTAAACACTTACAGATTGAACGATTTGATTGATGGATACGTGCAGCTTCCTAATTTTCTAGCACGCACTGTCCGTAACACGGATGATGGACAGCAGCAGGGCAAACAATTAACTCCTTGCCCTGGCGATTCCCCACACCCAAGAAATCCTGAATCAGTCATCAGTTTCTAGTAGTTGAGAGTACAGTTTCTAATCCTGAATCACTGTTTCATCTACAATAATCTTAAAGAAATTATTGGCGTTGATTAAACGTCATGCACTAGCTCTTTCTATGTCGCTATATTCGAATTTTGTACGTCTGTGTTTGGTAGTTCATCTATGATTTGTGCTTATATTACCAAAGGCAGCACGTACAAGCTGGTGGATATTCTATTACACGCTGAGCACAATGTTGTTGTACCTCCTGGCCATCGTTATGAAATAAGTTTCCCCAAACTAGCTTAGCTCAACTAAAACTGGGTGGATGATGTGTTGATATCTATAAAAAGGATGTCATATATCTCGTACAATTTCAGGTGAGGAATACATTACTAAATAGGGGCTTACCATGATGAGGATATATATATATCGTCATCATGGTAAGCCCCTATTTAGTAATGTATATATATCGTCATCATGGTAACAAATTAGTTAGCATATCTAGACGAATATAGTTCATGATTCGATGAAAGAATGAAAGTTCTAAAGTAGCTAACCAACCTAAAACCTTAAAATTAGTATAATTAATCTGGTTTAGCATATACATATATATAGGGCGATACTAAAATGCACCCTAGGTGCATTCTGTATAGTAAATGCACAGACTTTGCGGTTGCAACTTCGCAGCTGAACCAATTGTAACTTGACAGACCAAGGTTTGAAGTGCAACTCGACGCGAACCAATTGCAACTTGACGGACCAATTGCAACTCCACGCGAACCAATTGCAACTAAACCCAGCCGACCTGCAACTAGGCGCGAACCAATTGCAACAAAGAGACTAACCGATTGCAACTGTGACACTGTACTAATTGCAACTTGACGGAACTAATTACAACGAATCTAACTCTGTTGCAATTGGACACGAACCAATTGCAACTAGACTCCTAGTTGCAACCCGACGTGAATAAATTGCAACCAGAATGAGCCCCAGTTGCAACTGGACAAGACCTAGTTGCAACAAGGGTGGGTGCATTCTCTATACCGAATGCACCCAGGTGCACTATAGCAAAACAGAGTTCCCCACACAGAGATCCTTTTTCATTAATGAAAAAGAACTTCATGTGAAGAGAGATATAGTCCCTCCGTCCAAAATAACGCATGTCACTGTGATTCAAAAATTGTAAAAAAAACATGTTGTTATACTCAATTTGACATGTGGGCATGCCGGAGTCAATTAGCACCAAATATGGCTAATAAATATTGATAATCGAGGTCATTATACCTTTGTCGCGTCTTAAATCTTTCCTAAAATTACTAGAATGACTTTTTTTAAGGAGAGAGCATATTCTTTCCTGTGAAGACGTACCCTAGATGCTAACTGCATTGCAAGTTGGTCATCATGCTGCTCATCTATAGCTAACAACTAGAGACCAAGGTCTGCAGTACTGTTGGTTTATAATAGAGGGAGTATATAGATTGAAATATGTTTCAGAATCTTCTCTGTTTACTAGAGAACATATATCGGATAAAGCTTTTCATATAAAACTATATCCTTGTAAAAGATATTTCTATTAAGTTTGTAGTAAAAATCTATAATTTTGATTGTTGATACAGACAAGCATTGATGTGAGGATGCAGTGTGTTAAAATCTCATCTACAATGCTAAGAAGAGAACTTTAACAATGCCTACTATGATAAATTCATGAAAACAATAAATTAAAGTATTACCCAAATATTTTCAATATCTTGACAAAATCGTCTCTATCATTTCAAAGTTTTTATCCAAATGTATATATGAAAGGGTGGTATTGGATAAAGTCTACTCCCTCCGTATCGAAATACTTGTCATCATTGACTTTTTTCCAACTTTGACCATTCGTCTTATTCAAAAAATTATTGCAAATGTGTATAAGGATAAGTCAAGATTAATTAAATACCTACAATAATAAATCATGTAGCAGGCAAAGTAAATGATATTTGCATAATTTTTTTAATAAGACGAATGGTCAGAGTTGTGAAAAAAGTCAATGGTGACAAATATTTCGATACGGAGGGACTAGCTTACTATATGCATTGTCAAGTATTGTTATCAATTACATGCACACAAACGGAACCACCACCGTAAATCAAAATTTAACAAATTGGTTGGAGAGAGGAGCTATCTCAGGTCATTGTACTTAAAAGGTATAGCGCTTTAGAAGATCTTCTCATGCAGATCGAGAAAACTCCCGAACCTTTGCCCCACCCTTATATAGAGGCACATAGCCCTTATGAGACAACCGCTAGGATGGCGGCTACAGCAACTACCCTAGGTAAGAGAGCCCAATGCAAGCTAATTAATCATAGATGTGACCTGGGCCAGACCTTGGTTATGGAGATAGACGAGGAGATTTTTTTAACCTCAGTCTGATTCGCTCTAATAGGGAGTCGAACCAATGACCTGAGGAGGTGCTACTCAATCCTCCAACCAAGTCAGCTAGAGAACCATACGCTATATAGCACTTTTACATGTACTGTTTTTCAGTTACAAGATTCAACTAGAGAAATTATGAACAACCTAGAAATTTTATTACCTAAACACGCTAGTGGAATTATTGACTATGTAATATATTACTGCATAAACTAGTGAAAGAAGCTTCAGTTTTTCCTGATTTTGTTGAAAAGGAAAAACTCCACATCATCTCTTAAATGTTGACTTTTTAATCTTCAAATTTCACATGAGCTATGAAATCGGGTATTTCTCAACCTAAACACTTGACAATACCATTCAAATAACACCCTAACTAGTTTCAATGGTGTATTTTCCTTTTATAGTGAACATGGTCGTCAAGCCATTTATTAGAGTATGATTATGGTGATTCATGGCAACATGATCAATAGGACTAACCATTGTGATTGAGCATGTCTTTGTAGGCATTAAAGGTCCCATGGATGAAACAAAAATAATTAAAAGCTAACATACCACTGGTTAAACATAGCAAACATCCAGAGTTAGTATATATTTTGAGGCTCTAACAGGTGATAAGATAACTCTAAGTGGTGGCAAGGTCAAAGGAAGGAAAAGAGAAGGACACCGTCGGATGAACTGACAGTACCTAGAAATGAGGCTTTGGTGTAAGCGCTGGATGAATTGGTACACCACGTGAAGACTCAAGTCAACAGAATGTCAGAGATGAAACAGTATGATACGACGATCTGGTTGGTTCGACCGTCGGTCTATCCAATAATTTTCTTCATCAAGACAAAGAGGTTTTGGCAAGGGAGCCTTCAGCACCAGAGGAACCGATGCACCATCAGTGGTAGCGTCAGATGAATTCTATCAGCAAGTGTTATGATGGAGGGCAACAGCTAGTAGCACTGGATGAACCGATGCACTGAAAAAGTATATCGTCGGTTCATCTGATGGTACCAAAAATGACTGGTCGCTGGAGCAATGACTCTATGGACACCTTGGGCTATTTATACCCCTTTCTCCCCATCATTTTTGGTTGCTGGATATATATTGTGCAAGTGCAGAGTAGTTCAAGACACATTGAAGATCATATCCAAGACATACTAGTGCTTAAGTGCTCATCCAAAGGCTTTGCGCATGCTTAGAGAGTGTGTAGTGCAAGCATAGGCATAGAGTTGAGAAGTATACAAGGTGTGCCAACCTTGTGAGGTGATTCTCGAGTGGATCAAGGTGCATCGGAAGCCTTGGGGCCTTATTAGTGGCTCTCCGGAAAGTCTACGGCCCTCTGACTTGGTGTGGAGCGGTGAGGACACTTTGTGTGGGAGACGTGGAGGCCCCCTCCCATGGTGGAGAAGCTCCTTAGTGGAGGCGGAATCAAGGTGACCAAGGGAGCTTTGTGAGTGCCTTTGTGGCGAGCCTTTGTGGCAAGTCAAGTGGTGCTCTTGGGAGAGACTTGCTGACCGGGAAGAAATACTCTTGTGTGGAGTGCTTCAATAATGTGGACTAGGGGTGGCTTAGTGTCTACCGATACCACGGGATAAATCGTGTGTTAAGAGTTCGCTTCTTGTCATCCCTCTTTACGTTTCTGCATTTCATACTTGTAATCTTTGTGTGCCTTTACTTTCATATAGTATCATCTTGATAGGATTGGCTATAGGTTGCAAAACTCTTTGGGATGGTACATCCACACTAGAACAACCGTTGCACGTCTAGATAATATATTCTATTTTATGTTTGAGCAAATAGTGATAACGCTAGTCTTACGGTTTTAAGTTTGCCTAATGCACCCCCTTTCCTCCCTTTTTTGAAGCACAGGAGAATTGTGCTTCATTGTATTAGAGAGAGAAAAAGAGTCCCACTACAAAGCCTATCTCTCATACGGGGGACAAAATATGAGAGTAGGTACAACAAAAGGTAGATTTAAAAACAGGACAACAAACAAAGGACCTGACCCTAAAAAACCTAACCCTGGAACATTAGATATTAGAGTGCTCCAGCTAGACCCGGGCCCTGTAGCCTTTTGGCGCCGGCCAAACACCTACTGTAGAAAATCATGAATTGAGGCGACCGTCCTGCCACCGCCAGCCCCCCTCTCCCTTGACTCCGATGACCGCCGTCGCTGGTGCACCTGCCAGTCGGTGGTGGTGGCCAGTGGTGGCCCCGAACAACCGGTGTCATGGCCTTTTTTCGACTCCTACTCCTTTAATTCCTCCTCTTCCCCAAGTTTTGTGGCGCCCCCACGAGCTCGACTGCAGCCATGTCAAGTCCATCAGCGCCGGGTTCCGGCAGACCCGATGGACCCAAGGCGGATATGGGGTCCACATGGTCGGGTTCAGTGGTCAACACCACCGGTGACGGGGTACTAACCGGTGCTCTCCAAGGCCGATTTGCTCAGTCAAGGCAGGATCCGGCGCTCTCAAGGCTGGATCCGGTCCCCCTGGCTGGGCCTCACTAGGGGCACTCTCTAGTGTGCGGCCACCTCTGGCAGCAACAGCGTGGTCCCAGCTCCCCTGCACGGCTTTGTCGTTGGGCTGTTGTGTGCCGCTGGGCCTTGCTTCTAGAGCTGTGCGCCGCTGGGCCTTGCTTCTAGAGCTGTGCGCGTCAGTGACCATGGTTTGTCGGCCTGCGGCCGTTGGCACAGCGCCGCGTTGCGGGGCCTGGCGGTCCGCTTGCTCGGTCGCAGAACATGTGGCCGCTAGTGCCTGCCAGCTCCCTCGGTGGGTCTAGCGCTCGGCTGCTCAGCGCTAGTGCGAATTGCGGTGGCGGATGATGCAGTCGTCGGGGGTCTCTAACCGCGCTGCACCTGTGGTGCTCCAAGGGCCCGGGAAGTGTCCAACTCACCTCCACCTTGTCCTCCCCCACGATGGTTAGGTATGGGCTCCGCTTGGTGCTTTTGTCGTGACTAGCTATGTGCCTAGCTTCCGCGGTGCATGTGCGGCAGCAAATGGTTACGAATCATCGGGAGAAATCCGAGGTTGGCCTCGTGCTAGTGCCGACAATGGCGACACCTTCTAGTGTCGTTCTTCCTCCTTGGAGCCATTGTTTCGAGGCGATTCGATAATCAGATAGGAATGCTAGTCAAGATGTGTGACCGTCAGGAGAAATCATAGGTCGGCCTTGTGTCGGTGTCGTCAATGGCGACGCCCCTTGAGTGTCGTTATCCTTCCTGGAGGCTTTGACGAGATGTCACTCTTCCTGTTCTAGCATTGTCTGTTGCTTGGTTCTCTGTGTTGTCCCTTGCCATAAGTGCTTCTATGTCCTCACTACTCCTCACGGGCGAGGCTAGCACTGATGGTTGGTGGCGGCTGTGGTTTGGAAAGTCTCTATCGTCGGTGCCTCTACTTCATCAACGCTCTGCTGGTTGATGGTAACAAAAAATCAATTGTCGGGTGGTGATTCACCACTTCTGTCGTTCCCCTTCAAGGATTCCTCCCCTTGAGCGACGTTGGGTGATGGTACGTGGAGCCCGGATATGCTAGAGGTGTCGCCATTAACTTCAAGGGATGTTATCGTATCTGGTGAAGCTTGGCTCATGTACCTCTTGCCATATTTAGTCCCCATTCCGCTTGTTAGGCCTCAGATGGAGGGTAGCAGCTGGGCGGCGTAGCTACAAGAGGTGGTATTGGGTGCAAGGGTCATGAAAGAGTAGGCAAGTATGTGTTTCGATGGTGGTGCTTATCAACAATCGGTAGTGATCGACTAGATGTGTCATGTTTTGTTCTTGTTTTGTTTCGTGAGTGGTGTGTTGTACCTTGATAGTGTAATCTCCTCTTTGTCGCTACAATTTTCTTGCTGCATCATGTTTGTAAGGCTTTTTGGCTTTTCACAAGCCCTTTAATGAATATTCAGGTGGGGATGCTCTCCCCTCTGGTGACCCTAAAAAAAGAAAATCATGAATTTGTTATGCTCATTACATTCGTCACGCAAAGTTGCACTGTAAAGAGGTTTTTCAAATACACATCATTTCGTACTCCATGCATATCCTTGGGTGAAATTTTTTTCACCCTCCTACCAAACACGACCGAACCATCTCGTTCACTGTGGCAACAACACGTCCTGGTTCAACTTAGCACCAAAAGCTTGCAGAAGCAATTATAATAATCAACCAAGGCTTGAATAACACAAGCCCCTTGGTAAAGAAAAGGGAACAAAATAACACTAATTGAGTGACTTGTTAGCCCATGTGGCAAAAAAGTTCAAATGCATACCCATAGCCTGCCTGCGGCCACACATAGCCAAAGTTACCGTCCAAAACCGATTGGGTTGTTATTTATTAAGTGGTATGGTGTAAAGTTTAATTAGGGTAAAAAATACTAGGTTTCATAATTCATGGTCAATTTGGAGGCCATGCAAGTTCAGGGAGTGATTTGGATTTTTCCCTATTGAATAGTAGCCAATGGAATCACACGCGTCAGCAATAGTGATTCAGCCATAGCCAAGTGTCTGAGGTGTGTCCAACAAATGAACGGGCAAAGTGCGCGTAAAAAACTTGCAACTTTCAACATCAAATCGGCATACCAATCCATCTGATCAACATCATAGGGCAATATACCAAGCAATCACATATTGATATATATAAATTTGCTGCTACTCTGACCATGTAGCTTCTGCAGACCTGAGTCAACTGCCCTTTCATTCGCAAGCCGTAGATTCAGATCTTTTTTGCTGAACTGGTCATAGTTAAATTATTCTACATGATGTAGCACAAGAATAATGCGTATGAAGATGGTGGTTTGACTTGTGCATGCCTGTGCTGACAACCTAAACCTGTACATTAATTGAAATCTAATATACTCTAGCCAGGTAAAATTACGTGTGCGGTGTGCCTATATGTTCAAAGTTAGCAAGCTTCAGCAAGCATTGAAACTCTGATTCTTGATGTGAGTAGCACCAACTATTTTTGTTATATAGTTTTGTTATTGTTACTGTATTATGCTCAACACAAGTAGCACCAAGAGCCATGTGTCACTGTATGTCACTAAGTTCCCCCCATAAGTTAGGTATGCATTTGCTTATAAGAACTCCCCAGGACTCAGGAGGGTGGCTCCAGCTGCTTGGAAGCATAATGCCGATTCACATTTTCTACATTAAGAAGATTTAAAATTTCAACTTGTTGGCATTATTTCGTATATGTTTTCCAGATAAAATAAGAGAAATGTTGTATGCAAACATTCTTGTTGCATGTTACCTGCTATTATTTTACTAAAATATTTTCTTTGTATATCAGTTTTTTCTTCTATTATTTCATTTAGTTTTGTAGAATTTGTAAATGCAAAATAAACTTCATAGTGAGAGAAACTGAGAGAGGCTATAACAGTTATCAAATTCTTCCAGCCTGCATGAATTGGGCATTCAGTCAGCATGATAAAACCTGGAGACCAACAACTGTTTTCAATAGAGAGAAGCAAGCGTCAACTCTTTTGCATGCTTTCCCACAGCCAGTTGGCACTGGACCCCACTCCCGGCCCACATCCAATTAATTATATAACCCCCAGCATAGGCACTACCCCCTCTACGCAAGCCCAAAATAACACACTACAATAGCATAGTCCCCAATTCCCCCACCCTAAAGAAAAATGAATGTATGGAATATCACTGTTGAAAACTAGTCAATGTAGTGAAACGCTTGTCCATTTCCCCGTCCATATATTTTATTCGTGCTGCATCAAGTTTGCTTATGCTACTTCCCCTCCCTAGCTAGTAGTATTATTCCCATCACATCCCCCTCTCTTCCTTCCCACTTCCTACTCCCACCACCACACACCTCATTCCAATCCCATCATGGAGGTGGTGGTATAGAGAGACACAAATATAGGAGGTAGCAGCAGCAACCTCGCCCTGAGAGGTGGAAGAAGGCCGGCATGGGAGAAGAGAAACAGAAGGTTGTGATGGAGATCGTCCTGGACGACGACGAGAAGGGATCTTCGGAGAACTCTGTACCACCTGCAGTTCTGGACCTCAACGAGGGCTTCGGCGAAGGGAGCGATGGATGGGTAGTAGTCAGCGAGGATGACGATGAGGAGGAGGACGACGACGACTTTGAAGGCGGTAGCACGAGCGAAGTCGCAGGAGAGGGCAGGAGCTCAAGCAACAGCAGCACCACCAACCACAATTCCAGGAGCAACAAGGATCATGACATGAACAGTAGAAGTAAGGGCGAAGGCAGCGGCGAGAGGGCGCCGGCGGTGAGGCAGTACAACCGGTCCAAGCTCCCCCGGCTCCGGTGGACGCCGGACCTCCACATGGCGTTTGTCCACGCCGTGGAGAGGCTGGGCGGGCAGGAGAGTAAGTAATTAATCTCATGGATTATGCTGTTCTTTGGTACTAAATTTTTTCTTCCAAATTAATTTCCCTTTGAACGATGCTCGATCTAAGATTTTTATTTGTCACTCTCAACTGATCGATCGATAGGAGCAACGCCAAAGCTGGTGCTTCAGATGATGAACGTGAGGGGGCTCAGCATTGCTCATGTAAAAAGTCACTTGCAGGTAAATGAAAGCATACCAGGAGCAGGCCTATATCTCATGACTAATTGGTTGCTCTGCTAGTTGTTTTCTTCACAGAACAAGCGTTGGGCCTAACTCTTTTTCTGCTGTTCATCCGTTTCGACTTTTCAGATGTACAGAAGCAAGAAATTAGACCATGAGTCTGGACACGAGAGAGCAGGCATCTCCTCGGGTTCTCATCTCGATCCCCTCTCTCCATTCTTGTTAGTTTAATCGTGTTCACAGTAGCATACATCGAAAGCGCCATGGAGTTGATCATTCCCTTAAACTTCGCTGCTCAATTTTGGCAGTTTTCTCGCCCATGGGCTTCCACATCAGGAGAGGGGAACAGCGCTTCCATGACATGTTCTTCCAGAGAACCGCAGGCTCAGCGATCTCCTCCCGGCTGCTCCACGCCAGCGGGTTCTTCGGGTCAAGAAACGCCCTCTCGCCGGAGACCAGTAGGCTCTTCGGCCTCCTACAGCGCCGGCAGCCCACCATGCAAACGTTCGACTTCAAGTACTACAGTGGCCTCAGGTACTTTACATACATAACCAGATCGAAAAAGAACATTTATGGAACTCAGCTTCGATCGACCTGCTGTGATCGTGCTAATGAAACCCTAATTGGCCTTTCTCTCTCGCGCATGTATATACAGGAACCAGGAATGGACGTTCAGCCATCACGCAGCTGCGGCGGCGAGGGCTAGCGCCATCAGTGACCACGGCCCAGCGAAAGGGCTCGTCCATCACCACATGATCTTCAGAAAGGACGGCAAGCCAACGTCGCATCTGTTCGACGTGCGGGATGCCATCGCCTCCAACCGGACGTCGTCTCCGTCGGCGGCCGATCACGGCGGGAGGGTCAGGAGCTCTAATTGCATCGGCAGCAGCTCCCGGCCCCAGCTGTCTAGAACAATGTCGGCAGCCGCTGGCACGGGCTTTGCGTTGGACAGTCTCCATCTCCTGTCCAAGGGGACGAGAGGCGCCGCTGCTGGTAGGACGAACAACGGCTACCACCCCAACGGCGACGCCAACACGACGTCATCCGATCCCGTGGTGACGAGGGAAGGCCTAGGTCCCCGGCTACAGGTACTTAGCATTTGATTTTTTGCGAGGCCATTAGTAGTCATGACTCATGACAACTTATGGCTTATTGTGCTGTCATGGAGTTGCAGACGCGCCTAGTAGATCCCAAGAATCTGAACAAAGTGATCGGTGAGATGGCCACGGGGACGCCGGTGAAGAGGACGAAGGCGTCCATGGAGAACGGTGGTGGGAAGCCGGACTTGCAGCTAAGCTTGAGCTCCAACGTGGGAGGAGATTCCGATAAGCATGCCAAGAGGAGGAAGATCCTAGGCGTAGCGTTAAGTGAGCAGGAGGTGGATAGCGATAAGATGCTCTCGCTCTCGCTCTCGCTCTCGCTCTCGCTCCGGAGCGGCGACAGCGGCGGCGAGGGTAGCGGCGGGGATGCCGGGAGGTTATTAGAGGCAGCGACAGGTAGCAGCAGCAAGAAGGCCGCTCTGGGGCTGAGTACTTTGGATCTGACCATGTCGATCAAGGCATTGGAGTGAGATCTTTCAAGTACTTGTCCCAAGGCCTTCCAAAACTCTTGCACACTGCACCATGAGATTAAGTAATAAGATTGTTAATTAAAGTTAACCGTACGTGCTTCCAGACCATATATATAAAAACGCATATCTTATGGTCAGTGACCAACTTAATTTGCTAGGGACCGTTTCTGTGTATACTGCATAGTATAACATGCATGTTCAGTTCTTGTTTTTAGGTCACGCTAGCTGTCAGTCCAGAGTCTGCAGACTAACTCAAGACGTATAAAATACAAGAAGAAAAAACACTTTTTACTCATCAATGGGTAGAAAACATTCCCTCATCAATGATTTTGTGTAAATATCTTCAAATATTGCTCGCGACTGTATTATCATGCATGTTCTGTCATATGCAATTATTAAAGTAAGTCTGCTCATTTCAAAAGACCATACATATAATACAAATAATATTAATATGTACTCCTACAAGTCACAGATACTGGCTGGAACTATACTCTTTCTTAAAACAAATCTAATTTCTTTTTTGAAACTAAAAACTAATCCGGTGGGGTTAAGACCACACCACGGTTTTCATTAAGAGAAGAGAACCAAATCCCGGCTTACAAAACCCCCCGAACCCCGGCTTCACCGGAGATTTTTTGAAACCAATCATGTAAATTCGTGTAAGGAATCGGATGCCCGTTAGCCTAAGAGGGGGAGGGGGTGAGTTAGGCAACTTAAAACCTTAACCTATGGCTCTCTAAATTTTGCGCAAAGGTAAACTAGAACTTACTACCTATATGTGCAACTAGGTTGTTCTAGTGTGAAACTCCCATCCCAAAAGAAGGTTTGCAACCTATAGCCAATCCTAGCATGATACTACTCTAGGAAAGTAGAGGCAAACAAAGATTGCAATAGAGTAAATGCGGAAACGTAAAGGGGATGAGAGGAAGCAAACTCTTGACACGCGATTTATCCCGTGGTATCGGTAGGCACTAAACCACCCCTAGTCCACATTGTTGAAGCACTCACACAAGAGTATTGCTTCCCGGTCACCAAGTCTCTCCCAAGAGCACCACTTGACTTGCCACAAAGGCTAGCCACTTAGGCACTTGTCAAGCTCCCTTGGTCACCTTGATGCCGCCTCCACTAAGGAGCTTCTCCACCAAGGGAGGGGGTCTCCACGTCCCCTGCACAAAGTGTCCTCGCCTCTCCACACCAAGCCGGAGGGTCGATGACGATTGCAGGTGAGCCACTTAGACCCCAAGTCTTCCGGTGAACCTTGTACAACTGGATCCACTCAAGAATCACCTCACAAGGTTGGCACAACCTTGCACTCACTCAGCTCTAAGCTAAGCCTAGCACTAAGCACATACACAGAGCATGTACTAGTCTAAGGATGAGAAATTAAGCACTTAGAGGGATTGGATATGATCTTCAATGTGTCTTGAACTCCTCTGCACTTCCACACAATCCAGCAACCTCAAATGGGTGAGTGGGGGTATAAATAGCCCAAGTGTAGGATCTAGTCACATAGAAGGGGGGTTGAATATGGGACTTGTTTTCAAGCTCTAAAGGGAAAACGAAAACCTTAACCTATCAACTATTGTTGCCCATACTAAAAAGGTTCTTCTCTACTTCTAGAGCACACTAACACAAGTTTCCTTAGCAAATAACACACTAGGAGGCAATATGACAACCTAGGCAAGATATGAAGCACACAAGCGAAACAAGCTAGAACAAAGACAAGGAAACTTGAGAGCGGAATTGAAATACTGAAAGTAAGTGCTAGAAGTAAATAAGATGGACAAGAGGCGATCGGATTTTTTCCCGTGGTATCGAGAAGTTGACGCTTCCCCCTAGTCCACGTTGGAGCACTCACTTAGAGTATCGCTCCCCCTTGAGTCACTAAGACACAAGTGCTCACTAAGAGTACCCGTTCTCCATCTCTGGAACGGTGGGTCTCGAACCGTGTACACCAAGCTTGTCTTGAGGCTCCCACAATCTCCAAGAGCTCACCAAGAACCCCCAAGTCACCTAGACCGTCTAGGAGCCGTCAAACTCCAAGAGTAACAAGCCCGCAAACCTTCACTTGACCTGAGCACTCAGCTAAGCCATGGATGCACCTTGAAACTCTTGCTCACTAAGAAAGAACACCTCAATGAAGAGGAAGAGAAATCCCAATAAGAAAGAACACACTCTCCTTCTCTCCTAGGCTGCACAAGAGATCTTCGAGTGGCAAAGGTCGCTCTAGAGAGGCAGGGGGGCTTATATATAGGCCTAGCAAAGGTGGCTAGCCGTTGGAAAAGTCCCCTGAAAAAGTTGTACCGTCGGATGAACTGATGGTGCCCCCCTGCTAAGCGTCGGATCATCCGGTCTCTCACAGCACCCAATATAGCCGTTAAACCTTGAAACCCAGACAATACACCGACGCTATACACCAACGCCCCGTCGGATCATCCGGTGCTGAAGGCACCCTGCTCGGGGCGGTACTGTATGATTTGAAACAAGCCGTCGGATGAACCGCTGTGAACACCATCCAAGCGTCGGATCATCCGGTGCTGAAGCAGAAGTCTTGGCGCGTCTCTGTTGAATTTAAATGCAACCGTCGGATGAACCGATGGTCAAGGCGTCGGATCATCCGATGCTTGAGCCCAGACCCTTGACCAGAACTGTAGCCAAACCCTAAGGCGTCGGATGAACCGATGTCTGTACTGTCGGTTCATCCGACGGTCCGTTTTGAACCAGTTGGCTGCAGAACTCATCCAACGCGTGTTAAATGTTGGGCGTCAGATCATCCGACGCTATGAAGTTGATTTCAACTCATCCAATTCAGCGCCTTTGAGTTTTCCGTCGATTCTTTTGCTTCAACCTTGCTTCCATGAACTCTCTGAGCTAGATAGGATCCAAGGAACATGAGTGTGCATAAATTATGGCTTTCGAGTGCATGGTCAAGCTACTAGTGTACGAACCCCTCTTAATAGTACGGTCGAAACTACAAACTAGTAATCCAAGTGTCCTTCATCTCCTTTGCGACACTTGGAACTAACAAAGTCCTTAACCTTGGAGTCTTCGACCGCATTGAGCCCATAAATTCAAATTGAGGGGTCTCATTCCATTCAATACTCGTGACAATAACCCAAATAGAAATCCGCTTCAAAACAAAGGTTAGTCACAAGCATATGGTTGTCATTTATCACCGAAACACACCCTTACCAAAGGTGCGAAAGGGCCTAGATCGCTACAATCTCCCCCTTTTTGGTGATAGATGACAACACGAGTAGAGATATACGAACATTTGAATTAAAAACATATAAACTCTACTTCTAATGCATGAAATAGAATAAGCGGTAAACACACATGCATTAAGTAAACACACAAGCATGAAAAGACATGTAAGCCATCGACATACACAAGATCCAAATACATGTCTCATCATGAAAAGCCACAAAAGCGAGAGAGAGGCTACAAAAACTCCAAAACCTGCACTCTCCCCTATCTCCCCCTGTCTCTACTCCCCCTATCTATCTCCCCCTTTGGTAACAAGCACCAAAAAGGAGACTAAGCCTGAGGCGGAGAGGAAGGATCCGGCGGTGAAGTGGAGACGACTCGCGAAGGTCGCACAAAGAAGCCGGAAGCGTCGTCGTCGTCCTCCTCCTCGCTGAGAAGAGACCAAGCCGGAGAGGTAGAGCCCGGAGACGGAGGAGGTGGTGCTGGAGGAGCTGTAGTCGTCCCGATGCCTGAAGTCGGAGTCGGAGTAGACGCGGGAGCTGTAGTAGCCTCAGGACCAGGAGGAACGATGTCAGAGGCAAGTGCTGCTGAGATCTGCTCCGTGATCGCGCGAAGGTAGTGGTCCTCCTGTCCCAAACCCTCTGCCCTCGGCGTAGAGAACGTCGGAAGAGGTGTAGATGCCGGTGGGCTTGGCAGAGTGGTGCAAGCTGGTGTCTCAAAGACGAGTGCTCCTGTGGTAAGCGAAGACACCAGCTGTGACGTCGTAGGCGGGGTCTTCTGTAGCTGAGCCAGGAAGGAGGAAGTGACCGCAACCTGTGGTGTCGTCGTCTGAGGTACCGCGAACGCCCCTGTCTGAAGTAGTGGTGACTGAGGGAAAGTCGCCAGGGGAACATTCACGAACCCTCCTGCTGGAGGAAGAGGAGCTTTCGGGTCAGCCTGAAGCTCGACAGTGGTAGGTGGCTAAGGTGGCTGAAGTCCTGACTGCTGGAAGAGCTGACCAAGGCAACCAGACATGAATGTGAACATCTGCGAAGTCAACATCTGGTGTTGTAGCATCTGCTGCCTCTGAGCCTCCTGCTGCTGTCGGATCCCCTCGAGAATCACCGCCGCGACTCCCGGTACCGCCGGAACCGAGCCTCGCATCCGCCGCCGTACCCGGAGGGTCGCCCGAGTCCGAGCGACCATAGCAGTGAGCAGTGAAGTGATCTAGTCTGGCTGGGTCACCTGAGCGGCTGAGATCGTGGGAACCGGTGACTCAGCCTCTCGCTGGCCTGGCAAGGTGGAGCCTCCTGCCTCATCGTCGTGGGACCGACGGACTCTGAAAACTGGCTCTGTCTCTGGAGCAGCTGTGAAGTCCTCGTTGTCACTGGAGGACTCGTCGTTAGTGGCGAGGTACTGGGGGAGAGGTGCCTCGGCTGCAGCAAGGGTGGCATCCTGTCGTGCTGCCTCGTCCATGGCTGCCTCTGCTGCTGCCCTAGCCTGAAGTGTCTCCTCGGCTCTCCTCATGCCTCTCGGGCCTCTCCTCCTGTCGCCTGGCATCGGAGGCCGGTAGGTCGGGAACACGAACTTCGATGCCTCAAGCATCCCAACGTACCTCTGAGCCTCGAGCCGGGACAGACCAGCCAACCCGATCCAAGGTGATCGAAGGGCTGCTGTCGTGTCATCCCCATGCCATCCATAATAGCATCCTCGATCTCAGCTAGCATGATATCCACGAGGTCAAAGGGGCGCTTTGCCATCACGTACATCAGGAGCCACTGCTGCACCCCCGTCAAAGACTCTGCGTTCCCCATCCTATATAGCACAGACCTCCTGAGAGCTTAGTGAACGACGTACGCCTCACGGATCAGACGGTCAGGTGTCCTGGGTGTACCGGGAAGGAACGGTGGCTGGAACAGAAAGCTGATCTCCTCGTCGGAAGGTAGAAGTGGTGAGTGTGCACGACGAGGAGGCTCGACGTCGGGGTACGCCAGGTAGTGAATAGAGTCGTCGTGTAGGTCCACCTGAAATAGCTCTGCTATCCCCTCTCGAGTAAGACGCTGCTGCTGACCCATGAACATGAACCTGATAGCGACCCTGTCAGCGTCGATGTAGACAGTGGCGTAGAAAACCCTGACCCAGTCGGGGACGTAACGTGACCTCCGAGTCACTAAGTCCACCGCCCCCGCCGGTAGTCGAAGAAGGGGAGTATCGCCTCCACCGGCAGCGGGCGCCCCGAAAGCCGTGAACCGCAGCATACGGTGCCGGGCCGAGCCGAGACCCTCTCGTGAGTGTAGGAGGCGTAGAAGCTCTCCCCGGAGAATCATCCGAACCGGGGGTCACACTCCTCTGCGGCCCCGGGGAACCAGCGGTCCTCCGGCACGCTCCTCAACCGCCGGATCTTCGGCCCGCAAGTGACGGAGGTCACGGAGATAAACTCCGAAAGCCTCTCGCTCGTGGACCTCGCGGGGAGCCGGGGGTCTAGAGCCTCTCGCTCTCTCTCTCGTGAGCTCCTCTCGCGCGCCTCTCCTGCCGTCGCGGTGTCGGCCGTGGCCGTGTGTGACCACCGCGTGTCCGAGGTCCGAACCCGGCCGCGGAGGGTGGTGTCTCCCGATCGCTCCGTGGTCCGGTGCCCTCTCGCCCGACCTACGTGGCCGCCGCCGCCGCCGCCGAGTCCGCTACTCGCCCGCTTGGGCCGCTCGCCGCCGCTCACCCTAGGGCTGCTCCCCCTGACTCCGTGTGCCCCCTGAAATACGAATGCCCCTCTGAGGCTGTCCCTGAGTGTCGGGCACTGCTAGCACACGCTCCCACTCCTTCTGCTGCTTGCTCTTCTTCTTCTTCTTCTTCTGCTCAGCAACTGCCTTACCCTTCCGCTTATCGCCTGCCATCTGTGAGAGAAAATGGTAGAGGATTATAGAATGGCTAGAGACGAATAAACGAGATAAGTAACGAGCGGTAAGGGTCCTGAAGCATAGCATTTGAGCAGATATGAGCCTAATTCTGAAAAATCTAGGAGAATTTCTGCCACATGATACTAGGTAGGTCCTTAGGTGCAAAAGATGTGCAAAGGTGTGCGAATAATTTGAAAGAGATTAAGCCCTAGATGCTCTAGACAAGAAGGATATGGAGGAATTTCATGAATTGTGGGCACAACAGATTATTTCGAAGATGACTCATGACCACAAAACCATCTAAAGCATGAATTAGCATAATTTAACCTCTAATGCATTGATCAGTACAAACGAGTCCTAGAGATAGTGCATTGGAGACCTAGATCAGTGCAGTGGAGGGGGGAAAACAGAGAGGTCCTCACCACAGCGAGATTGGATGGCGACGAGCTGCTGCGAATGAAGAAACACCTCTTGCGCACCCCTAGACGGCCGCCGAGCAGAGGTGGCGGCGCATGGCCGGAATCTGCGGGGGTGGCCAAACCCTAGGCGGGTGGCGGCGGCGGCACGCGCGCGCGGATTGGGGGCGGTGGAGATGGCGCGGCGGCCGATGGCGAGCGCGTGGACGCGGCGGAGGACCAGCGGAGAGCACAGGCGCGCGCGTTCTTGTGGGGATCGCCGGAGGCGAGCGGGGCGGCGACGGACTGCGCGGGCACGGTGGCGACGAAGCGTTAGGGTTAGAATCGAATGAATCGCGCCGAACCGTTATGACAGATGGGACCAACGCGTCAGTGTAGCGTCGGATGAACCGACGGTGCAAAAATACGAGCGTCGGTCGAACCGTCGGTGCACTTGTGCTCCTAGGTGAAAGCCACCATCGGATGGTCCGACGGCCGGAAAATACAACGCGTCGGAGCAGTTGTGCGCGGGTCTGGGAAGAGGGGCGAAAATCTTCAGCACCGGATGAACCGATGGTCAAAAGACGCGAGGCGTCGGTTCATCCGATGGTGCGAAAAATTCTAACAGTAAGCAACTGAGCGCCAAGACCCCTTCACCGGATGTTCCGACGCCAGAACCTACAGGGCGTCGGTTCATCCGACGGTGACAATTCGATTTTGTTGAACTATTTCTCATTTTTGATCCGTCGAATGTCACACACAAGCCAACACAAGCACATCTTTGGATCAATCCTGAGTGACAACCTCACCCCTCAAGCACTCCTTTGCAAAATACTTATAATACACAATTAACTCCCTAGAAAGGGATAAACCATAGATAAAAATAGGCAAAATAAGAACCAAAGGAGGGAGGGAGCTCCAAAAAGGGAATGTATGAGTTAATTGCCTTTGAACTTAGAGATTGACACCATAAGCTCGCTAGGACTTAACTCAATAGGCATTAAGCACAATCATTTGTCTCATCACACCTTAAGAGTTGTTGATTTGCATTGAGCGCTAAGCAACTTTCTCATAGTGTGAGTTTCCTTTGTGACTTCTCTCACGCAATGCTATGCAAGGACAAATGCATTAAATAAACATGAGTGCATCTACATGACAAGCATAAATGCAAAGCGAGAAGGTAAACTATCTTGCCAAGTTTGAACCCTTAATGAGCTTATTCATGATGAGCCTTTCTTCATGCCTTGAGCGAAACAAGAGAACCACCGGCTCAAGCAAAACCCATACTCATCACTATCTCATCAAGGTTAGACAAGCCCCTAATCATGTACATATGCAAATGCAAACTATATGACAAGCATTACATGATGTTGGACGCATCAAGCACATTTAATTCACTCCGAAGCCTACAAAAGGTGTTTTCATCAAGAGGCTTGGTGAATATATCCGCCAATTGCTCCTCGGAGCGAACACCACAAAGGACAATGTCCCCTTTAGCAACGTAGTCACGCAAGAAGTGGTGACGGATATCAATGTGCTTGGTGCGAGAGTGTTGAACCAAGTTGTTAGAAATTTTTACGGCACTCTCATTGTCACAAAGGAGGGGAACTCTATCTAGAACCACACCATCATCCAAGAGGCTTTGCTTCATATAGAGGATTTGAGCACAACAAGCCCCGCAGAAATGTACTCCGCCTCCGCGATGGATAAGGCCACGGAGTTTTGCTTCTTAGAGGACCAAGCAACCAAAGAGCGACCTAGCAAATGGCACCCACCCGAAGTACTCTTACGGTCTACTCGACATCCGGCAAAGTCCGAATCCGAATAACCCAAGAGCTCAAAACAAGCACCATGGGGGTACCACAAGCCAATGCTAGGTGTGTATTTTAAATATCTAAGGATCCTTTTTAAAGCACTTAGGTGAGATTCTTTAGGGTTGGCTTGAAACCAAGCACACATACAAACGCTAAACATGATATCGGGCCTAGATGCGGTAAGATAAAGAAGAGAACCGATCATAGAACGGTAAAGCTTTTGGTCAACCGATTTACCTCCCTCATCTAGGTCGAGATGTCCATTAGTAGGCATTGGGGTCTTGATCGGCTTACAATCATCCATCTTGAACTTCTTGAGAATATCATTAGTGTACTTCTCTTGATGAATGAAAGTCCCTTCCTTCAATTGCTTGATTTGAAACCCAAGGAAGAAGTTGAGCTCTCCGATCATTGACATCTCGAATCCTTGCACACTTTGAGATTAGTAGAGCCAAAGATAATATCATCAACATAAATTTGACAAATGAAGAGTTCTTTGTTGATTATCTTTGTGAAGAGAGTGTTGTCCACTCTACCAATCTTGAATCCCGCTTCAATTAGAAAATCCCGGAGCCTCTCATACCATGCCCTAGGAGCTTGCTTGAGTCCATACAACGCCTTGTGCAACCTATAGACATGGTTAGGATATGTAATATCTTCAAAACCGGGAGGTTGCTCCACATAGACTTCTTCATTGATGAAGCCATTCAAGAAAGCACTCTTTACATCCATTTGAAATAATTTTATTTTATGACTAGATGCATATGCAAGGAGGATACGAATAGCTTCAAGGCGTGCCACCGGAGCGAAGGTCTCTCCATAGTCCAAGCCTTCTACTTGAGAGTACCCTTTGGCGACAAGTCTTGCCTTGTTCTTCACCACAATGCCATGTTCATCTTGCTTGTTCCGGTAGACCCACTTGGTGCCAATCACATTCTTGTTCTTGGGGCGCTCGACCAACTCCCACACTTGATTTCTTGTGAAGTTGTTGAGCTCGTCTTGCATAGCCAAGATCCAATCCGAATCCCCAAGAGCTTCATCTACAGTTGTGGGTTCTACAAAAGAGACAAAAGCATGATGTTTGCAAAATGAGGCATATTGCTTGCGGGAAGTCCTTGTACCCCGTTGAGGATCACCCAACACAAGATCAATTGGATGATTTGTTGAAGTTCTTGTGCGTCTTCCAAATATTGTAGAGGTGGGATCATCTTGAGATTGAACTTCGCCCGTGTCCTCTACTTGATCTTGAGTGTCTTGTGAGATAGGAGGTGGTTCTTGTGAGGAAGATGGACTATCTTGTCTTGTAGGTGATGTAGGTGGATGCCTTGGTGGATTGTCATTATCATCTTCATCGGAGGAGGAGTCTTCAAGAATGGAGTGAGGGTTATCATCCTCCCTTGGCTTGATGTCACCAATGGCCATCTTCTTCATTGCTTCTCGAAGATGTTCTTTTCCTACATCATCACAACAAAAACCATCTCCTTGGGAGCCATTAGATTCATCAAACTCCACATCACATGTTTCTTCAATTACTCGTGTAGAGTTATTGAATACTCTATATGCTTTGGAGTTAGATGCATAACCAAGAAATATGCCCTCATCTACTCTACTCTCAAACTTCCCTAGATGCTTCTTCTTCTTGAAAATGAAACACTTACAACCAAACACCCTGAAGTAAGAGATGTTGGGCTTTCTCCCAATGAGTAGCTCATATGGTGTCTTCATCATGAGTCGGTGGAGATACACTCTATTTGAAGCATGACATGTCGTGTTGATAGCTTCCGCCCAAAACCTTTGCGAGACTCCATAGTCATCCAACATAGCTCTAGAAAGAGTGATGAGTGTCTTGTTCTTCCTCTCAACCACACCATTTTGTTGGGGTGTATAGGTTGAGGAGAATTCATGCTTGATGCCTTCACCATCACAATACTCTCCCACCTTGGTGTTGCGGAATTCCGACCCATTGTCACTCCTTATCTTCACCATGGATGACCCAAATTCATTTTGGGCTCTAGTAGAGAACTTCTTGAAGATGTCAAATGTCTTGACCTTATCCTCCAAAATGAAAGTCCAAGTATAGCGTGAGAAATCATCAACAATGACAAGACAATAGAGATTACCACCAAGACTCTTGTATGTAGTTGGTCCGAAGAGGTCCATGTGAATGAGCTCCAATGGTCTTGTGGTAGATACATAAGCCTTCATGGGATGATGACTTGCAACTTGCTTGCCGGCTTGACATGTACTACACAACTTGTCCTTCTCGAATGTAACATCCTTCACACCAAGGACCATGCCTTTCTTGAAAGCTTTCTTGAGTTGGCTCATGCCTATGTGTGCAATGCGACGATGCCATAGCCAACCCTTGGATGTAGTCGAGACGAGGCAAGTAGTCAAGTTTGCTTCACGGGATGTAAAATCTACAAGATAAAGATTGCCATAGAGGAATCCCTTGAAAACAACTTCATTAGTTTTCTTGTTAGTAATTGTGACCCCTTCATCATCAAATGTGCATGAAAGACCAAGGTCACAAAATTGTGCAATGAAAAGCAAGTTATAACTACAAGAATCCACAAAGAGAACATTGGAAAGGGATAAGTCATTAGTTAGAGAGATTTCACCCAATCCGGAGATCCTTTCTTTAGAGTTATCACCAAATGAAACTTGTTCATGATCTCCCGCATCATCCACTAGTGAGGTGAACATTTTTACTTGGCCGGTCATGTGTTGAGTGCAACCACTATCAAGTATCCAATGATTCCCTCCCGCCTTGTAGTTCACCTTGGAGTGCTTTGCCATGAAGCACATAGGTGGAGGTGGAAGTGGAGGCTCATCATCCATGATAGCAATGCCGGCGATCTTCTTGTTCTTGTCCTCTTCACTTTCACTTGACTCACTTGAAGTCTCACCCCCGGTCACCCATTCATTGACCAAGAGAGAACGATGTTCACCCTTCTTCTTGTGGTAGGGCTTGGTTGATGACTTTTTCTTGGATGAGTTCTTCTTGTAGTACTTGGCATCCTTGTCATCTTCATCATTATTCTTGCTTGAGTTTGACACTCTCTTGTCGGGCTTGGGGCAATCATATGAGAGATGATCATAGCTACCACAATTGTAGCACTTCCGATTGCTTCCCTCACCACTTTTTCTTGATGACCGGAACTTTTGCTTCTTAGGCTCATAGTTGTAGCCCTTCTTGCCAATCTTGGAGAGCATTCTTGTGGTCTTCCTCATGAGAAGAGCAATCTTAGCATCATCGCTCTCCGCTTCACTTGAGTCACTTGGATCATCACTTTCACTTGAGGAAGAAGGAGCTTTTTCCTTGATCTTCTTGGACTTCCCCTTTTCACTAGCCTTGAGTGCAAGATCTTTCTTGGCGCTTGAGTGTGAGGTAGATGATTCCATGTATTCCATCATGAACATCTCGTGGGAGCGAATCTTGCTCACAACCTCGGTGATTGTGAGGGTGGTGAAGTCCTTCTCAAAGAGAAGTGCCTTGACGATGTTGTATTTTGGCTTGGGAAGCGTTTGAAGGATTTTCCAGATGATTTCCTGCTCGGAAAGGTTAGCAACATCGAGAGCATTGATACTTTGAATAAGAATCCCCATCCTAGAGTACATTTGCTCTACCCCCTCATCATCTTTCATTTTGAACTCATTGAGTTCCACCTTGAGCAACTCATATTTTTCCTCACGGATCTTTTTGTTACCCACATGAATTTCTTTGAGTTCCAACCACACCTCATGGGCGGTGGGCTTAGCAAAGACCCGATCAAACAATTCCTCATCTAGCGCCTCAAAGATGTGATTCCTAGCACGTGCATTCCACTTAGCCTCACTCTCGGTGGGAACCGAAGGCAACGGATACAAGGTAGTGCGCCACGCATCATGATGTTGAGCTTGAAGATAGCTAGCCATTCTATGCGCCCAAAAGGTGAAGTGCTTCCCCGCCAACCTTGGGGGGCCATTGCCGCTTCCCTTCCCCATCTCCCTCGGTGGTTAAGCCAAGCAAAAAGGGAGCCTAGCTCTGATACCACTTGTAGGATCTAGTCACATAGAAGGGGGGTTGAATATGGGACTTGTTTTCAAGCTCTAAAGGAAAAAACGAAAACCTTAACCTATCAACTAGTGTTGCCCATACTAAAAAGGTTCTTCTCTACTTCTAGAGCACACTAACACAAGTTTCCTTAGCAAATAACACACTAGGAGGCAATATGACAACCTAGGCAAGATATGATGCACACAAGCGAAACAAGCTAGAACAAAGACAAGGAAACTTGAGAGCGGAATTGAAATACTGAAAGTAAGTGCTAGAAGTAAATAAGATGGACAAGAGGCGATCGGATTTTTTCCCGTGGTATCGAGAAGTTGACGCTTCCCCCTAGTCCACGTTGGAGCACTCACTTAGAGTATCACTCCCCCTTGAGTCACTAAGACACAAGTGCTCACTAAGAGTACCCGTTCTCCATCTCCGGAACGGTGGGTCTCGAACCGTGTACACCAAGCTTGTCTTGAGGCTCCCACAATCTCCAAGAGCTCACCAAGAACCCCCAAGTCACCTAGACCGTCTAGGAGCCGTCAAACTCCAAGAGTAACAAGCCCGCAAACCTTCACTTGACCCGAGCACTCGCCTAAGCCATGGATGCACCTTGAAACTCTTGCTCACTAAGAAAGAACACCTCAATGAAGAGGAAGAGAAATCCCAATAAGCAAGAACACACTCTCCTTCTCTCCTAGGCTGCACTAGATCTTCAGAGTGGCAAAGGCTGCTCTAGAGAGGCAGGGGGGCTTATATATAGGCCTAGCAAAGGTGGCTAACCGTTGGAAAAGTCCCCTGAAAAAATTGTACCGTCGGATGAACCGATGGTGCCCCCCTGCTAAGCGTCAGATCATCCGGTCTCTCACAGCGCCAAATATAGTCGTTGAACCTTGAAACCCAGACAATACACCGACGCTATACACCGACGCCCCGTCAAATCATCCAGTGCTGAAGGCACCCCGCTCGGGGCGGTACTGTATGATTTGAAACAAACCGTCGGATGAACCGCTGTGAACACCATCCAAGCGTCGGATCATCCGGTGCTGAAGCTGAAGTCTTGGCGCGTCTCTGTTGAATTTAAATGCAACCGTCGTATGAACCGATGGTCAAGGCGTCGGATCGTCCGATGCTTGAGCCCAGACCCTTGACCAGAACTGTAGCCAAACCCTAAGGCGTCGGATGAACCGATGCCTGTACTGTCGGTTCATCCGACAGTCCATTTTGAACCAGTTGGCTATAGAACTCATCCGACGCATGTTAAATGTTGGGCATCGGATCATCCGACGCTATGAAGTTGATTTCAACTCATCCAATTCAGCGCCTTTGAGTTTTCCGTCGATTCTTTTGCTTCAACCTTGCTTCCATGAACTCTCTGAGCTAGATAGGATCCAAGGAACATGAGTGTGCATAAATTATGGCTTTCGAGTGCATGGTCAAGCTACTAGTGTACGAACCCCTCTTAATAGTACGGTCGAAACTACAAACTAGTAATCCAAGTGTCCTTCATCTCCTTTGTGACACTTGGAACTAACAAAGTCCTTAGCCTTGCAGTCTTCGACCAGATTGAGCCCATAAATTCAAATTGAGGGGTCTCATTCCATTCAATACTCGTGACAATAACCCAAATAGAAATCCGCTTCAAAACAAAGGTTAGTCACAAGCATATGGTTGTCATTTATCACCGAAACACACCCTTACCAAAGGTGCGAAAGGGCCTAGATCGCTACACCAAGGCATCAAACTAGCCGTTGGCTAACGTCCACTGAAAAAGGTACCGTCGGATGATCCGACGCTATGCTTTTCCAGGGCGTCGGTTCATCCGGTGCCGCTCCCACGTCACGTAGCCGTTGAGGTTCTCTGACACAACTACTCCGACGCTATGCTCCGACGCTACGTCGGATCATCCGGTGCTGAAGGCCTCGCGTCCAAGTCGCCTCTATTGGATTTCAACTGACCGTCGGATAGACCGACGCTAACCCTGACCAAGGCGTCGGATCATCCGGTGCTGAAGGCTTCGTCTTGACGCGTCTCTGCATGAATTCAAACTGAGCGTTGGATAAACCAACGGGGTCCCCACTCAGACCGTCGGATCATCCGGTGCTAATGTCTTCCTTGCTCTTCCTCTGCAACTCGTCCGACGCTTCTAAATAATGGACCGTCGGTTCATCCGACGGTACTTAGGGTTTGACCCTGTGCACCAACTCGTCCGACGATTGCACCGACGCTTGTATTTGAGGGACCGTCGGTTCATCCGACGGTGTCTTCTCTTTTCCTTTTGTTGCTCGGTTTTGACCCATGTTTTCTACATTTTTGCATGTAGTTTTCTTGCATCCTTGGGACCTAGAAATGTCTACAAAGACATGCTAAAACAATAAGGTTAGTCCCAATGATCATGTTGTCATGAATCACCAAAATCAAACTCGAACTAATGGCTTATGAGGCCATGTTCGCTACAATTCGCGAACGAAGAATCTAACCCGAGTCTCCTAGTTACGGCCATACCTCAGCCCCGCCTAATTTTTTTCATGAAACTTAATGTTCAAATATTTATCTTTAGTCAGATGATGTTCAAAATTTTGTCTTGAGCCTTTATTCTATAATTAATCATGTACTGCACTAGCAGAGAATTCTACTAAGCAATAATTGTTTGTGTTATTCAATCCGGTTGTCTAAAAGTTGTTATTTATGAAAGCACAGAGTAATTTTTTCCTTCATGAAAACGCAGGAGTATAAACTATGCTAATTACTTTGTTAATGAGTACTGAGTCTAAGTCTTATGATAGAAATACTGCGACAACTTATATGTGTGTGCCACTAGAGGATTTGATGTGCGATGACTCTTAGTGTTATACTATCACATAGTATACTGGGAATTTATCCTAATATTTCTTAGGTATATAGCAACAATCATGAAGCTAGTATTTCTTAGGTTTATAACAACAATCATGAGGCATAATGTTCTCACGAAAAATATTCCATGAAACAATTGATGAGTGCGTGTTTGTTTACACATTTGTACATTTATTCCAGCAATAGGATATACTTGACCAATAACTATGGCATAAAATAGAAATACACTTAAAATTCTCAAGTATATTACAAACTGAATAGAACTTATATATGAAATTAGTTCGTTAAAAATTAATGGTTTTGTACAAATGTACCATTTTTTTGGTACTTATACATAGCTACAATGCAATGTGTTTCCATAGCAAGAGACACAAAGGATAAGCAGTACAATATTAACATTCTATATATATGGAATATATGGAACGGTTTCAAGCTTGGGTTCAGTGCACGTTCATATATACATGAACATGAAAACTGATAATGTACAAGGTGGCAAACTAACGATTTTTATGCTAGTAAATTGGATCAATTCAACAAGAAGAGTAGAAAAAAAATCTTTGGAACCTATACACAGAGTATGTTTAGTTTTGGGGCCTTGTGCAGCATATTTTGTTAGTCTCAATTGCTACGCTTACTTAGGATGAAAATGATGAACTAATAAGTTGAGCAAAAATGGCTAGTTGTGTACAAACCTTAGAAGTAGTTTTCATGTTTATTCATGTACTTGTGAAATGTTAGGCTATTTTTTCTAGGAGTAAATGCATAACGCTGTGTATAGACTGCGCGGGCTTTGACCATCCGTTCATGTGTATCGTTTTGAATCAGGCGAACAGGCATAGATAGTACCAAATTCGTTCAATAAAGGAGGAGTATACACATGTCTAGTTGAACTTGATATATTCTGTTACCAATTAAGGAGCTAAATGAGTAGCTTCTCCAGGAGTATCAAAGAAACATTTCTCCGTCCAAAAAAGAATGTAACTTTCACTTCTCGAGGAGTAGCTAATAAATATACTCAAGTTTTACTGTGACGTGTATGTGCCGGCCAGGCTTAACCTTCAATTAAGCTCTTTTTGCTGTGAAAGAAGTTAATAGTTGTGCTGAATGATATACATCTCTAGTTGATTACCAAGACTGTTCCAAAGATATCGCTTATTATATGACTTCAGGTCATGCAAAAGAAATTAAATTTCTAAGCTGCTTCATTCTTAAAGAAAACAATGATGGTACCGTGTACGTAGTTCTGTTTGAGTTTGAAATGCATTGAAATGCAAATGCTCCGTGAATTCGTAGATAGTGCAGTGTTTGAAATCTTCCAATAAGTTAGGGGGGGGGGGGCGGGCGGGGGGGGGGGGGGGGGCATTAGAGCTTCCCAATCGAGACAACCCTTGCAATCACCTGACACATGCCACATGGGGATTTCGACCCTACAACTTTTCTCCGAAAATGCAATGTTGAACGTTAGCAGCTACCCAGCTACTGATGTACCACCACACCAGGCGAGCTAGCTAGCTTCAGAAGAGCACAAAAAGGAGGAGGCTGTAGCATTCAGAGAGGTCGGAACCAACATGCATTTGCAGTCAAATCCCCATGCACACTCCATATAGCCATTTGCGAAGCCTACATATCCACCAATAGCAATCTGCCCCCACGCACGCTCGATCGACAGAATTGAGACCCAGCAACGTTGAGGTCAAGAAGCGTATTAACCACTAGAGGGGCAGCGAGATGACAGCCTCTGACCAACACATTGACGTCCATGGAGCACTACAGAATGTTGCCGTCGCGTCACCGGCTCCCCGCTTGACGTTTTCCAGCTCGTGCTGAGACCCCAGGGCCAGGGGCTTCCGGGTTATGCGCGGGTGTTCTGCAGGAATTGGTGACAGGACAGGGTCGTCGCCGCATCCGATCGACCTGTGCGCGGCCGGCGCCGGAAATTCCAACGCCGCGAGAGCTCGCGCGCGCTCGCGGCGGCAGCCGCAGGCCCCGCGACGCGGACCGTTCCTCCGAACAACATGTGCCCCACAATTGACTTGAGAGTTTGGCCGGGTTCGGGTGTCTACATAGCAGCATAGTTCAGCGTCAGGTACGTACACTATATTATAATTCAGTTTGCTAGTTCCACGGATGCCTGCAGTTGTCAAACTGGCTGGTAGACAGGTGAGGGGTGGAACAAGGGTCTGTTTGATACGGGCCAAAAAAGGCCGGCCAGGCCCGCTAGGGCCATTTCCACCTGTTTGATATGGAAACCCTAGCAGGGAGCCAGGCCGTCGGCGACCATTTCTCCCTCTCTCTCCTGGCTCGCGCCGCACGCCCCCCTCCCCTCGTTCCTCCTCGGCCTGGCTCTGACGGCGCGCGCGCGGGCGAATCTTGGGCGACGGCGGGAGCTGAGGGCGGGCTCGCGCGGGAAGGTGAAACTTCCGCGCGCGCTTCTTGCCGGGCGAAACCCATGGCCTACATATACCACCCCTCCTCCCTCCATCGGTTTCTTCTCCTCCTCTCCACGTCCACTCCCCGTAGAAGCTCCGTCGTCGAGGTAAGCTCCGCCGCCGGCGCGGCCGTGGTGTTCCCGGGCTTCCTGTCCGCCTCCCCCGCGTGGATCTGCGTCCAGGCGGCGCGGCTCTCCGACGGACTCCGGCGAGGCGGTCTTCTTCCTCTTCCTCTCCGGCTAGGTGGTGTTGCTGGTCGTAGATCTGTGGGTTGTTGTGCTTCCCCGTCCAGATCTGCTACCTCCTTCCCATCTCAATCTGTTCCCCTTCTGGCCTTACCGAGGTAAATCCGCATCTCCCCCTTTCGTTACACCGTTTAATGTTTTACTCAGATCTATGTGTTGTTTGTTGTTCCTTCCTTTTGTGATGATAAATCTTGGACGTATTTGTTCCTGTATCGTTGTTATTGCTCCGTTACGGTTGTTCATTTCGGTTATCTTGTTACTTGTTTTTGCCTTTGCGATATAAATGGTCGATGATGACTAGCCAATGCGCCTTTGGGAGGCAATATTTGCGTTGCGGCCGTGCCTTTTGATGATGTTTGAATGCTTGCACTTACATTCGAGAGGCCAGCCGGGGTCTACTTAATTTGCTTATACATTTGTGAATGCATTGTAGATGGCTGAAAATGCGAACATGATCCGATGGCTAGGCAAGCACTGCCATGGTTGTTGTGATGGTTTCCTTTGTGCTTAATAGGCTTAGACGTGTTAGAAGACATGAGCCAATTACTTATGGCCCTAGGACCGAAGCCGAGAGGCATAGACGAGAGGACACTCGAGATGTTGTACAACTACAATGATATAGAATGCATTGCCATGTTACGCATGAAAAGAGCCCCCTTTTTTACTTTGTGCAACCTTCTTCGGAGCGAGAAAACTTGTTCCTGAGACATTAGGTTGTCCTGTGGAGGAGCAGGTGGCAATGTTTGTTTTTGTGGTTGGACACAATGTGAGGTTTAGGGTAGTTCATCAATTCTTTAGGAGGTCCATTGAGACTGTGAGCAGAATCTTCCACCAAGTGTTGTTTGCCATTGGTGAATTAAGGGCTGACATGATCAAGCCTCCAAGCACTGTCACACACCCTAAGATTGTAGGCAGCCACGGATGGTTCCCTTATCTAAAGGTAAAGTCATATCTATGTGATTCAAACACATGCACATCCGTCCTTAAGTTTGACACACATGTTCATCTGTTCATGTTAATCTCTCGTAGAAATGCATTGGTGCCATTGATGGCACACATGTGTTGGCAAGGGTGCCTAGACGCATGCAACAAGCTTTCGGGGGTAGGAAGTCCAACCCCACACGGAATGCTATGGCTGCCGTGAACTTTGATCTAAAGTTCACTTATGTTCTAGCCGGGCCGGGAAGGGTCGCCCCATGATGCACTAATTTTGGCCGATGCCATTGCCGAAATGATGGGTTCACGGTCCCGGCCAGGAATCGCATTAGCTAGTACATGCACTTATGGTCACTTTGACACATTGCACACTTGCACACTAATCCTCCACTAATTGTAGATCATTACTACCGGTAGATGCTTTGGATATTCATGCGGAAATGGCTTCTTACCTCCATTTAGGGGAGTTAGGTATCACTTGAGTGAGTTTTCAAGCACAAACCAACCCACCAATGCAAGAGAGCTATTCAACCTTAGACACTCTTCACTAAGGGTGACAAAGTGGAGAGGGCCTTTGGTGCACTTAAAGGGAGGTTCGGAATTATAAACAACAAATCTTTCCACACTTACCGGACACAAGTTAAACTTGTGCAAGCTCGCTGCATATTACACAACTGGATTATTGGTTTTGGGTTGGACTCGTTGTTCCGGTTGAGGAAGGATTCCGGCAGGGCCGAGCCGGATGATGATCCCGGTGAACCGCCTCTAGAGGAACCCGCAATGGTGTCCGTTAGGGATGACATTTGCAATGCTATGTGGGCTGCTAGGGGTTCTTCTAGGACTTGATTTCTTTGCATTTTATGGATGTGTAAAATAATTTTGTAGACCCTGGACATAGAACTAATGTAGTGTAACATTTATGTATTTCGCATGCTATGTCCGAGACCAAACATTTCTTATTCGGTAATTGATTGATTTATTGAGCTTCAATTATTTTTCACTCCCTAATTTTTATAATGATAGGATGTCCGCAATTGACCTTAATGCCCAAGAGGGGTTTGTAGCTGCTGTCAACATGGCTGCCCCTGCTGTTGTAGACCTGGTAGATGCTGAGGCTGCCCCTGCTGCAGGGCAGGCAGGCCCTATGAGGTGGAATAACAACACTTCAGGGTTTGTCCTCAGGAGGATGGCCCAGATTGTTAGTAATGGGTCTAAGACCGACAAGACTTACAAGGATAAAGATGTTAATGCGGTAGCTAGGTTAGTTACCGAGTACGGTGGGGTGCCTATTAGTGCAACTCGGGTGTACAATCACTTGAGGAAGTGGAAGCGAGAAGTGGTCTAAGATAGCTAGGTCGAAGGAACTTAGTGGGGCATCATTTGATGAAGATACTTGTGCCATAATGCTATAACAAGACCACTACCTAGGTCATTGCAAGGTACCTACCCATGTCCGAAGAATCTCTTTCGTGCCCCTCTTCTTAACCGTGTGCTTCTCTCTTCTAAACCGTGTGCCCTCTCTTCGGGACCACCCTAAGGATGCCGAGTACCTTTACACTCCGGTTAGGTTCTACTTTGAGTTGGAGACTCTCTTTGGTAGTACCTTGGCAACTAGTAGGTTTGCCTTAGGTTCTAATGAACTTTTGGGTGTCAACAAGGCAGATAGTCTGACTGTAAAGCTGGAGGAAGATAGTGTGGGGCTTAAGCAGGAGGCTGATAGGGATAAAACTACCTTTGAGTGTGGCAAGACCACTGTTCCAGTGTCTGAAAGTGTGTGTGGTAAGAGGAAGAGGGGCACTTTCACTGAAGAAGAGATCCTAATGATGACCAACATGAATGATGCTATCAACAATGTTGCCAATGCTATGATCAAGACAGGTGCTGCACATGTTGACCCAGACCTCTATCTTGCTGTCATGGAAATGACTGAGTTCAGCACTGATGCCTTGATTGTTGCCTACACCTTCCTACTTGAGCACAAGGCCACTGCTACTGGTTTTGTGCAGATGTCAAGCCCACACAGGGCCATATGGTTGAGGACCTATCTTGCCAAGAACTACGCATGTAGTTCGTGGTAGCCTCTCTCTTTTCGATGTATATTTTGGCTAGAATCGTGCATGGTTAGTGGCTGACCAAAGACTCGTCTAGATGGTGATGTATATTTTGGGTAGAACCTTTGCATGGTGGAGGGCTGACCTTTTGGTTTAGTTAGTGGGATTGTGGCTAACTAAAGAAACTACATTTTGGCTCACTTTATGTGAGTAAAAACTATATTTGACTCACTCAATGTGAGCAAAACTATGTAATTGGAGCCTCTGTTGGCTTACTGCGGTACCGAATGTGTTGATGCTTCGTTATTTTTGCTGTTGTCCGCCATTTTTGCTACCGTCTCGTTTCATGGTAGTAATTGATTGATTCGATTATATCCGTGCTTGTTATCTCGTTTACCTTTTTGGTTGGGTTATTAATTTTTCCTATGATGATTCCATATATCGCATAAATGATGACATGGCCTTGTGAGGAACTTGCTGCTGTTATTTGTTTTAGTGTACCAGGTAGCCCTACTCTTGTCTCCCATCTGACCATGCGACACATCGATTCCCATGTTTCCAAACTTGGGATCGATGTGTCCCATGGTCACATGGTTGACAAGATTCTGTGCTTGTTATCTGTTCACCTTTTGGGCTTGTTATCCCTACTCTTGTCTCCCATCTGACCGTGGGACACATCGATTCCCATGTTTCCAAACTTGGGATCGATGTGTCCCCCGTGATATGGTAGACAAGAACCGTGTCGTACTTTTCTTCTTATACTTATGTTTCCTACCGTCCACCGAGTTGCCATTATGCTCCAAGTCCATATCATATGATTGAAAAACATATAATCTCGAGGCAAATATTTTCTGTTCTTTCATTTTGTTGGCCTATGATGACCGGAGCTTATATATTACTCATGTCTCTCATCAAACCGTGAGACACATCCATGCCCATGTTTCCAAACTTGGGATGGATGTGTCCCCGGTTCAATGACCGCCATGAAAGTTACGTTTCACTTTTGCTCCAAGTTCAAGTAGTCCGAGGCCACTTTTGCATGTTCCGGTTCAACCGTCGGGCCGATGATGATCCTGTTCACCATTTATCTATCATGACATCCATCAAACCATGTGAGACGTCCATGCCCATGTTTCTCAAGCGGGGGTGGACCTCTCACATGGTTCCATGGCTGCCATGAAACATTTGCTACTCATTTATTTACCCGAGGCCACAGTTTCCTATATTTTAGCCTATGATGATATGATCTATGATTATTGCTTGTCATGCATTCCATCAAAACGTCAAATTCATCCATGGTCCAAGTATTCAACTATGGACCATGTGAATTTGACGTTTCCATGGTTCACATGTACCCATTGATCTCCTATATCTGAGGCAATATTTTTATCTCCATTATGCTTCTAAACTCTTTGTTGCTTTGGTTTTGAAGGAGCAATGACATGGTATGTAGTGTACAGAGGTCGGAAGCACGGGGTTTATCAAAATTGGGTAGCATGTCATCAACAAGTTATTCGCCTTCCACAACCTTTCGCTACAAGAGCTTCAACCGCAAAGAAGAGGCAATTGCTTCTTATCTAGAGTTCACCGGTGAACTCGTTGTTTCGTTGAAGGAGATGTTCCTAAAATCGGTCCGCATTTGCCTAATAGTGGTAAATTGTGCCTGCTCTTCATAGCAATTATCGAGTTTATTATTATTTTAGGGTTGCTTATGTTCATTTATGTCACCTTTCTGTAATTATTTGGTTGCTTGTAATGTTGTTTTGTAATTAGTAATGTAAGCACATTGAGGGAAACTGCTACCTTCTCCTCTTCCTATGAAATGCAAAGTTGCACGAACCGAGCTCGGCCCGAATCAAATACAATCACACATTGGTAGTTGCGGTTAGTTGCCCTTTGGCCGGGCTCCACACTCCGAATCAAATAAGAAAAAGGCTTCGACCGGGCTCGGTTGGTGCAAAAACATCAAACAAGGCCTCCGGCCTTTCCGACCGAGCTCCGTCCGGCCGCGAGCCCGGTTCGCCGGCCGGGCCTTCCGAGCCGGCATATCAAACACGCCCTAAGTTGCTGTGTTTTGGGTAAAGAGATGGCTGATGTTCACCTTAGGTTTGGTCGCATACTCTACAACGTATGATGTACGTATGGATGATCTTAGATGATAAGGTTCAATAATTATTTTTTACAATATAATTCACCTATATCAGCAGAATAAAGTATTGAGTGAGATGGTTTATATATTTTCATCCTCTAGATGAGTTATTTGTACAATCCATCCAACCAAAAAAAAAAAGAAAATTCATTATTCTCCGAAAAGCCATATTTGATACTAATTACTGTAGCATGTTCATATGTACATGCGCACACATCAAATTAAAGAAAATGATACGTTCTTGAAAAAATTTTGAATTCTAAAACAATATGTTTTTGAGACGGAGGAATTAGACCTCTGTCCCCACGCTGACCCGTCGGCCAGGGATCTCGATACCGATCAGATAGATGCGCAGTCGGCAGTACACACATCCGGCGCGCGACGCCGATCACGTGTTAGGTGACTGGCATGCGCGACATCCGCGACTTCCGCTCCCCAACCAGAGTCCACCACTAACTAGCCCTGCATGTAGTCCAGAGAGCATCGGAATTTATTCGTCGCGCTGGGCCGGCCGGCACCGTATGATATGGAGCGCTTGATCACACATGCGCAAAAACACTAATCTAATAGGCACGGTATATACAGTCGTCGATCTGCATGCATTCGTCCAAATGCCGATCCGTTGATGAAGCTGCGCATCTGACGCGTCCACGTGGGGTTCTGGTTGGGAAATTCCTGCCCTCTCCTTCCTTTCGATCAGGTCCGGCGTTCACACCGGTAGTGAGGGGCTTTAGTCCCGTTTGGAGAGGGGTTTAGATCTCTCAAGTCCAACCGGGACTAAAGTTCGGAGACAAAAGCCCCCCTAGTCCTGGTTGAACCAACCGGGACTAAAGGATCATTTAGTCCCGGTTGGTATTACGAACCGAGACTAAAGGGGGGGGCACGCCAGCACCTGCGCCCACCCCCTTTAGTCACGGTTGGTATTACCAACCGAGACTAAAGAGTCTCATTTCTCTTTTTTTTGTTTTTCTATTTGAGATTATATTCTAATTGGTGTCTAACCCGTATATGCACGTATACGTATTTGAACATGTATATAGGTATATACCATTATATATATACCATATACGCAGTTAGATTAGACTTATATAAAAATTAAACCCTATATGTCTACATATATAAACTTATAAATGTATATACACATAATATTTTATACACATGAAAATAAATAGTATTTTCTTAAACTAGTACATATACATCAAAACCCATATAGCACATTCAAAATATCATTCGGTTCAAATTTCTTGACTCATTTAGCTTTCCTTGGAGGCGAGTCGGTCAATTGGATGGCTGTCATAATGATGTTTTCCTTGTGGATTAACCATCCATGAGGAATCCCACGAGAGCTTCTTGAATTGCCAAGAGACGATCCTTCTCAATGAGTGCGTCCCTTTTTATAATCCTCTGTAATACAGCAAGCGATTAAATATACAAAAAGGATTAAAATGATGTATTATTAATAGGTTTATTTTACTTACACTATCATCATCCGCGTTGCCACTGTGATGGTGTAAGAACTCACAAACGTAGTACCCGCATAAATTATTTCCTTGCTCTTGTCTCAAACACTAAATTGGAGAGGAGAACAGAATATGAAATTGTAGTGTTATATATTTTAAATATTCCCAATCTGAAGTTGTTATTTGTATACTTACTGGAAAATCATACACCCATCTAATTTTGGGTTGAAATGCTCCTCGGTGCTTTGCAATGAACATGGTCCAAGCTCTGAGGCAAAATAATAAAAGATAAAATATGTTAGTATAAAAGCTAAATATATATATTGCATTAAAGAAAATGTCATAGATAGAATTATTACTCGTGGAATACATCTTCAAGGTCTTGGTATTCTGAGCGGTCTTTTCTCAATGAGTCATACACATTGATATTGCTATTGTCGATACTGATTATGAGTAGCACCCAGTGGAATCTGTATGCATCCTCATGGGGATTAGAACTGACTAAATAGAATTAACAATGATAATTAGATGACAATCGTACTTACTTGATGTTGTAAGGCAGTAGTATAAGATTCTTGTAATGAAACTCATCTAAGTGCCTAAAAATGGTCTCGACTGTTGTTTTCTGTTGGTTTTTAATCTCATCCGCGTTAAATTTTGATGGGTCCATGAAAGCAATTCTTGAATAACCCTTCCTTCCCATCTCATTAAGTTGCAGGCTACACAAGAAGAGTCAAATGTTAATTCGTAGATCAACAAATGTAGTAAAGTTATTTATAAACATATGAAAATATGTCACTTACAGACACCAGGCCATCATAAGATCGGTATTCAGGGCGTCCAGATGGTAAATTTCATAGATATCAGCAAATCGGAGCCAGACCACCTTTTCGTTTTGAAGGGCAAAATCTCCGGGTCTCACGAGCACACCAAACATCTCCGGGCCCTCGGTGACTTCTTCAAGTACCAGTCATGAAATCTGCGCATCTTAGTTGGGAGCATGTTGACCATTTCTGGCTTCACTAGAGGTTTTCCTAGCTCAAAGCGCCGTCTAAATTCTTGATTTTTATCCGCTTGTAGGTCTTCAAGGCCGATAAGACCACCAATAGGCAGCTTTGTTTGTTCAAAAAGCTAATGACCTAAGCCAGTTGTTCTTCACCCATGGCCTCAATAGCGTTTTGCACTTCTGGAGTGATGCCCGCAAACAAGTCAGCCTGATGGGTCGTGGATGCAGGTATTTGCTCGATGTTTCTGGTGGTCCCCGACATCGACGCAGGAATCTCCTCGTTCTTGTCTGGGGCGGCAGTCCCCAACGTCGACGCAGGTATCTCCTTGTTCTTGTCTGTGCTGGCGGTCCCCGATGTCGACGCTGGTATTTGCTCGATGTAACTATTCGGCAACCCTCGCTGTTTCTTCTTAGCATAAGACTTGTCCACCGAACGCTGATAGTCTGTTTTCAACGGCGGTTTCCTTCTCCTTTTTGTTTCCTTATCGTGTATGAAAGCATTGAGTCTCTCCGTACGACCTTCATTTTTTTGCCTCCAGTTCTTACTGTTTTCTTCTTTCTTTCGCTTTTTCAAAGAAGTCCTTGACTTCTTTCTGTACAAACCCTTTTGTTTCTTCATTTGTATTTGCCACTGCCTTTTTCTATGCTGATCGTTTTCGTTTCTTCTTTGGTGGTTGCACCGACCTGAAAGATTGCGCTCGAGAGCTTGTGGTGAATGGTTGCTGAGGTGAATTGGGAGGGATGTCATCATCATGATCGCTGGAGCTCCGTTCACCCGAATTGTCGTTTGGTTATTGCGGAGAAGGTGAGAGAGCAGGTAGTGCTGATGACGGCACCGGGGACGACGGCTGCCCCGACTCCAGGTGGTCTCTCGGAGATCCATCATTCTTAAGGATTATGACGATGTAACGTTTTTGCCATAATATGATACCGTGTAGCGCATCCTTAAGTGTCTTTTCCCCGTCACCTCCTGGGATATCTATCTCTATGTCACACCCAGTTTTAAAGGCAAAACCGAATGCATAGATCATGTGTGCGTCAGGATCAAATTACACACACGCTTAGACATTATGAATACCAAAATCAGTGCCACACGAATAAAGAGTTATTACAAACCATAGTCTTAAACGAAACTTAAATAACGAGATCTCGCAGCGGACAAAATGCCTCCACAGGCAGCTGACTGAAGACTACGCACACCTAGAACTCCTGGAAATCTCCTGGAATGTCTTCAAAGTTCTCCCAGTCTGAGCAGCAATCCGGGTATTGTAGATGCAAGAGAATAAACAAGCGTGAGCACATGACGTACTCAGCAAGAGAGAACAACATAACATGCAAGGCCATATGGTGGATGGCTAAGGTTCAAGCAGTTTAGCATTTTAGTGAGTCAAGTTTTATTAGCAACCTGATTACTAAAAGAGTGTAAGTTCATACCAACCCAATTAATAAGATATAAGCATCATAAATAAAGAATAAAACATCAATTAAACATTAAAGTTCCATAATTTAATCATGTGAGTGTCCAGGCCGCTCTTGACCGTGAGCACGGCTAATCGATTAGTTTAACGCTGCGCAGAGGTTGTACACTTTCACCACAAGCGGCGTAAAAGCTCCGAAGAACTTTGGACCCAACCATGCGGTGTTTGCAAGGCACCATACCACACTACCGAGGTGTGATTGCATAGGGACGCTACATGGCCTTTACAAAGGTTCCCTAGAAAGTTATGACCCACAAGGTCGGATCGGTTAGCAAGGTATAAAGTCCCCTAGCAGGTCGATACCTCACCATAAAAAGAATAACTCACCCAACCCCCTGCTAGAGCAAGTCCATACCCCGCAAGCACCGCCGATCCCTTGTCCTTATCAGGTAAGACCATCCCAAGCTAAAGTTCCTAATTATTCAGCCAAGACCATTGCCCAATAGTTCTTGTTGTTGTACTGTTTTCCTGGGTTGTTCTCCATGTTCCGATTAACATATTAAAGTGGTCTTGTAAAGTAAAGATCATAAATGGAACATAGATCATAAAGGTAACCAAATTTGATTAATACCAATCCCAGTTGAGCATGATAAGCAATAGCTACCACAAGAATAATTTAATAAACCCGGTGACAAGGTCAAGGTAGTAAAAGACTAGGCATGATCATTAATAGGTTCCCGTCAAGTTAATGCAAGCAGAAAAGTAAAGACAGTGAATTTAAGTGCATGTTATGTAGGACAGGCGGGTATGCATCAAAAAGACTTGCCTTCCACAAAACTCTGTTGCTCAAACTCTTGCACGTCTTGATCTTCAAATCCCTCGAACGAATCGCTCTCTACGATCCACAATCATCACATACAAGCATACAACAAGAATAAATAAGAAACAGTCACCAAACAGATTTAACAGAAGTTGACGATGGCATAAAACTAATCTACGCTTCGAGACGAACGCGAGGACATAAAGAACGCTAAAATCGGAGCTAAAACGACTAAGTTATGGCCCTAAGAAGGTGCAGGGACTAAACTATGAACAATTAAAAGAAACTGGGCTGAAATAAAAGAAAAAGGACTAAACCCTAAAGAATCTCCTAAGGTGCAAGGGTATTTTTGTGAATATCGGAAAACATAGGGGGTTTTCTGTAAAAAGGCCGTGTCCTGGGTTTGACCTGGTTGACTTGATCTAGATCCGTTGGATCTAGATCTAGCAGTGCTGGACGCATGCGGGTTAAGCGGGGCGGCGGGCTGAACGAGGTGCGTTAGATCTCGATCCGGCGGCCAGGAACGTTTGCAAGAGGCCGGCGGCGGGGCAAAGCCGATGGCGGGCGGGGGCTGCGGCGGCCGGGCGGCGATCTCGCCGGTGAACTCGATCGCGGGCTCCGGGACATGATTTGACGCGCGGAAGGCATCTACGTGCGGCGCGCGGGCGGCGAAGCCAATGGGGACGGCGGTTGCGGCGGAGAAGCGGCGGAGCGGCCGGACGACGCGGCGGCGCGGCTCGGGAACTCCGGCGGGGACTTTCGGGTTCTGCGGTGCACGAACTCGACAACAAGCGGCACCGGTGTGAAGCTCACCTCCTGGCGCAGACCCTGGATGGCTCCACAACGACGAGACGGCGACAACAGCGGGGAATCGAAGGCGGCGGCAGCTAGGGTTTCCGGGAGACGGCGGCGCACTAGGCTTGGGCGGCTAGGGCACAGATTGGGGAGGTCTCGGGGTAGCGGCGCGCTTTAAATAGCCCGGAGGTGGGTCTCCTTGGCGTGCGGGCCAAGCACCGGCGCGTGCCGGGATCGGACACGGGCGGCGGCGCGGGGACTCGGCCCGAGTCCGGCCGGGGACACGGCTGGGCGGAGGGGATGACATGCGGGACCCGCTATCGGCCTCGGTGGCACGGGCGAGGGCAGGGGAAGCGGGCTGGCGGCGGAATTGGGCCGAAAGGCCAACTGGGCCGCGGTGACGGTGGACAGCTACGCAGGCGACGGCGGGCTGCAACGCGGCTGGAGTGGCTAGCTGGGTCGCTGCGCTAGCTGCTGCGGAGCAGGCTAGAAAGGATGGGTGGGCTGAAAGGATTAGGGTAGGGAGAGGAGAAAGGTTTAGGAATTTTGGAAAAAACTCAAACAAATGGAATTCAAATTTTGAATCTGAATTCCAGCAACCAAAAGCAATGCACCAGCATGAATGCAACAATTAATTCCTATGGTTCCTTAACTTTATTTTAGAATATTTTTAAATGCCTAAAAAGAAAATAAAGCAACCTTATATTCCTTAAGCAATTAAAGGTTTCTAGCCAATTTTAATAAAGCCAAATTTTTAGCTAAATTAGGGTGTTACAAATCCTACCCCCCTTAAGAAGAACCTCGTCCTCGAGATTCGGACAGATTGGGAAAAGATCTGGAAACTCTGCTTTCAGCTCATCCTCTCTTTCCCATGTTGCCTCATCCTCTGCATGATTACTCCACTGTACTTTGCACATCTTGATCACACTATTTCTGGTGACCCTTGTCATAGTTTCCAATATCCGGATAGGGTGTTCTACAATAGTGAGATCCTCCTTAACGTTTAGATCATCCAAGGGAAACGGCTCCTTGTCATGAGGACCAAAACCCTTCTTCAACTGATAGATATGGAATACGTCATGCACATCAGCCAACTGGACTGGCAACTCCAACCTGTAAGCCACTTCGTCCACTCTCTCAAGGATCTTAAAAGGTCCGTGTCGTATGGACCTCCCCGGGCCCACTACCTCGGTGGGTACCGGGACCGACTACTCGGTGGGCCCCCGGGACTACCGGCTTGCGCCGCACGGCATCCGAAGGCGTGGAGCACAAGGACTACACGGGAGTAGTACTCGGTTAGGAAGGCGTGCATGTTCCGCACTATACGAGAGGACTCCTAGACGTACTCGACTAGTACTCTCTTCCTACTCCGACTTGTAACCACCGCCTCCCGGACTATATAAGGCGAGGCGAGGGACCGATCCCCTCATCCAATCTCCTCTCATACAACCCACGGCGCACTATTGCACCATCTTGTAATCGTGCCCTATCAATCCGAGCTACGCGGCATACGGGACGTAGGGTATTATGCACCTCGCGGCCCGAACTCGTCTAAATTGTGTGCCACGTGTCTCTTCCTTCCGATTCCGATCTCGGCGAGTCACATTCATCTACTTCGGGTACTCCCCGTAGTAGGTTGCCGATCTAAAACACCGACAGCTGGCGCGCCAGGTAGGGGCTCTCGCTCGAGATCACATGGCGAACTCGACGGCTTCCGTTCACATCAAGCCAACCGTCGCCTTCAACCGCGGCGACACCTTCGTCTTCGGCACACGGGTGCCGCACCGCCGATGGCGCGGGCTCCTTCCGGCGCCGCCTGACCATGCAGCCCAACCCGAGGACAGGCCTCGTGACGCTTCCCGAGATCGTCACGGGCGAACTCGCCGCAAGTTCGGCGAAATTTCGCTCTTCGACCACCACGCTGACTTCGAGCTCGAGTCCGTCTCCAACTCGAACCCGACGTCGCCATGGGCCATCGCATGCGAGCCGGGCCGCTCGCCCATCGCAGGCGGTCCCTCCACCACGCCAGCGCTCCACACGTGGCCCTCGCGTCCTTAGCCGGGCCGCACGGAGGCTCCTACTCCACGCCGGGCCGGCAAGGAGCCCGTATCCAAGTGCAACTCGGACTCCGACGCCGTCCCCGACCACGTCTCAAACTCCAGACCTCTCTCCGAGTTCTACTCGAACCCGGATTACGAGTTCGACTTCGGGTCGGACCCTGAGGAGCCCGAGTCCGAAGATGACTCCGCTGAGCTTCCCTTGTCAGGGCCAGCCTCTGGGCTGGTTATAAGATCGACGCCGGCCGGAAGATACGTCTACTGGCCAGACCGCAAGCCGGGCTCGAACCGACAAAGGAGGACTCACGCTACGTCGCCTACATCGACTCACTACCGTTCCGGGAGGGAACACCACTAGCCCGAGGGCCGACTCAAACACACCAACCGAGGTGGCACCCTGCGAGTCCGGCTTGGGTACCCCCGATCGCCAAGTCTTCATGGCGGCCGGCGACAACACCCCAGGACCCTCGAGCACGGCCGAAGACAGTACACGGAGGACATCTCCGCGGACGAGGGCCGTCCGCCAACGCACCGCGGACGAGACCGTCGCCAACGGGGACGCCCCGACGCGAACGCAACGGAGAAGCGTAGCGAACGGCGCCGGCGGCTCGGAGACAACCTTCCCATCCGCAACCTTGCCGAAGCTCTCGAGGCGGTCGAGAGCAGAGTACACACCACCCCACGAGCGCGTGCCTCATGTCGATCACGGCGATCGCACGCCGGGGTTCGGGGCATACGCGCCGGAGAGGTCATCGCCAAGCTCGCCGAAGAAGCCTACTTCATGCGGGTCGACAATAGAGTCGCCCAACCTCTCCCCGGCTAAACCCCCGCGACAACGAAGCAACTAGTCGCAGGCGCCGATCCCGGTCCCAACCGTACTCGAGCCGACCTCCGGGCCGATCCAAACCGCCGCCGCTCCAACGCCGGCGGACCTTCACGACAAGACCAAGGCAACCGAGAAGTCGTCCCCCACCGTGCTCCGGCCGGTGGCGGCGGCAACGACCCCGACGGCGGCGGCGGCCGGCGGCGGCGCCTCCAACCACGGGGCCAACGGAGAAAGCCGGGAGGCGGCGGCAGCCGCGGCGGCCGTGGCCACACGCATAGCCACGCCTCCGGTGCCTCTCATGGCGGGTACGATGCTCGCCGGAGGATCGAGGAGTTGCGGCGAGAAGAAGTCGACCACCGCCGGCCGAAGGCGACGGCTTCCCCGCCTTCTCACCCCGGCTTCGCAACTTGCTCCTCCCTGACAAGTTCAAGCCTTTGGGGATCACCAAGTACGACGCGAAGCAGGATCCCATCCAGTGGCTCCGATGCTACGCCCTCTCCATCGAGAACGCTGGCGGCAACAGCGACACCAAGTGCCTCTACTTCCCCTTCTGTCTGGACCAAGCTCCACTCACGTGGCTCGAGTCGCTGGACAAGCACTCGATCGACAAGTGGGACCAGCTGAAGGAACAGTTCACGAGCAACTTCGCGGGCGCCATGGGCCGTTCGGGTACTCGCATGGACCTTGCCATGATCAAGCAGGAACAAGGCGAGACCCTCCGCAAGTACATGCGCCGCTTCTTCGACAAGCGTGCCACCGTCGTCGACGTCACCGACAAGGAGGTCATCGACCTCTTCCAGGACGGCCTCTACCATCGCCGCACCTTCGAGGACTTCGGTCGTCGCCGCCCCGAGTCCATTCCCCACCTCAAGGACATGATCACGTCCGGGCGGATGAAGAGGACAAGGCCAACGCCAAGTACGACGCCATCCGCGGCAAGTCCAAGCGAGAACCGGGCGGCGGCGGCGGAAGCAATGCAAGCCAAGGCGACCGCAACAACAACAACAAGCAACAACTACTCGGGTCCCAACCGCAAGCGCAAGCCGGACAACACCGTCGCGGCTATCCGGCGCCCTCCGAAAGGGAACTCGAAGAAGAATTCGGCGGGTTCAAGGACCCGCCGAAGGAGAAGTGCCCGTGGCATCCAAACGGCAACCACACTACCGAGCGGTGCTACCGGCTCGAGCACGCACTCAAGGACACACCGGAGCCACCGCACCCTCACGACCAAAAGGGCAAGAAGAAGGACGGCGACGACAACGACTTCCAAGAACCCGAGAAGACCGTCAACGTCCTCTTCGGCGGAGCGCCCGGCCAGGCGGGGAGCGAGAAGGCTACCCGTCGTGAAGTGATGTCCATTGAACCAGCGGTCCCGACCCCTCTCAGGTGGTCAGAGGTACCCATCACCTTCTCCCGCGCGGACCAATGGACCAACTTCTCCGAACCAGGACGGTTCCCCCTCGTCCTGAAGCCAACAATGGCGGGTTCCAAGCTCAACAAGGTGCTCATCGACGGTGGAAGCGGGCTCAATGTCCTTTTCACCAAGACCTTGAAGAAGATGAACCTCGACGTCACCCCCATGCTCACCAAGAGCAGCACGCCCTTCTACGGCATCGTCCCAGGCAACGCGGCTATCCCACTGGGCTCGGTGGTGCGCCGATTACCTTCGGGGCGTCTCGGGATAACTACCGCACCGAGTACATCAAGTTCGAGGTCGCGGATTTCGAGACTTCTTACCATGCCATCCTCGCGGACCGGCCATCGCCAAGTTCATGGCGGTGCCCCACTACACCTACTTGGTACTCAAAATGCCAAGTCCAGTGGCGTACTCTCCCTCCGGGGGGGACTTGAAGATCTCCCACGACCGCGATACGAAGCCGTGGTGATCACCTCCACGAACCAAGTACCCAATGCAATGATGGAGGTCTACGCCGCGTCGAAGAAGCTCGCTACGAGCGAACTCGACATCCCGGAGAAGTCCGACGGCACCAACAAGCCTCGCCCACCGAGGAGGTACTCGTCGGGACGGTCGACCTCGGAACGGGCGACCCCAAGCAAGACCACCACCATCGGGGCCGGCCTCGACCCCCAAATAGGAAGACGCGCTCATCGGCTTCCTTCGGGCTAACCGCGACATCTTCGCGTGGAAGCCGACGGACATGCCGGGAGTGCCCGGGGAGCCGATCGAGCACCGCCTCAACGTCGATCCAAAGGCCACCCCCAAGCGACAACACCTCCGACGTTTTGCCGACGACAGACGGGACGCCATCAAGAAGGAGCTCGCCAAGCTCCTAGCGGCGGCTTCATCCGAGAAGTCTTCCATCCTGAGTGGCTCGCCAACCCCGTCCTCGTCCGCAAGAAGAACTCGAACGAGTGGAGGATGTGCGTCGACTACACCGACCTCAACAAGCAACGCCCCAAGGACCCCTTCGGGTTGCCGCGGATTGATCAAGTCATCGACTCCACGGCGGGCTGCGACTGCTCTCGCTTCCTCGATCGCTACTCCGGTACCACCGGATCGCAATCAAGGAAGAAGACCGGGGAGAAGACCGCGTTCATCACCCCCGTTTGGCGCGTCATTGCTACACGACCATGTCATTCGGGTTGAAGAACGCCGGCGCTACATACCAACGGGCCATCCGGGCCTCGCTTCAAGCGGCAACTCAACAAGAACGTCGAAGCCTACGTGGATGACGTGGTTGTCAAAACCGGGGACTCCGGAGAACCCTCATCGACGACCTTGAAGAGACCTTCGCATCGCTACGCGAGTACCGCCGGATGCTCAACCCGAACAAGTGCGTCTTCGGCGTCCCTTCGGGCAAACTACTCGGCTTCATCATCGCCCCGCCGCGGCATTGAAGCCAACCCCCGAGAAGATCTCCGCCATCACCGAGCATGAAAGCTCCCACGAGCATCAAGGACGTCCGAAGGCGACGGGGTGCATGGCGGCACTTGAACGCATTCATCTCGAGGCTAGGAGAACGGGGCCTCCCCTTCTTCAAACTACTCAAGCATCACGAGAAGTTCGTGTGGACTCCAGAGGCGGATCAAGCCCTTGCCCAGCTCAAGGACTTCTTGTCGAAGCCGCCCATCCTCACGGCTCCTCACAAGGGCGAGCAGCTACTGTTCTACCTAGCTGCGACTACTCACGTGGTCAGTACTGCCATCGTTGTCGAGCGGCAGGAAGACGGCCACGCCTACCCGGTCCGGGGGCCGCCCGGCCTACTTCGTCGGCGAGGTTCTATCGAGTCCAAGGCTCGCTACCGGCCGTGCGAAGCTACCGTACGCTCTACTCATCACCTCGCGGAAGCTACGACACTACTTCCGGGAGTACTCGGTCTCCGTCGTCACCGACTACCCGCTCGGCGACATCCTAAGGAACCAAGACGCCACCGGAAGAATCTCCAAGTGGGTCGTCGAGCTCGGCGCCCTCACCATCGACTTCAAGCCACGCACGACCATCAAGTCGCAAGCACTAGTCGACTTCATGGCGGAATGGCGGGAGAACCGCCTACCTACTCCCACCGTGCGACCGCAGCATTGGGTGATGTACTTTGATGGCTCACTCAACCTCGAGGGCGCGGCGCGGGGGTACTCCGATCTCTCCAACGGGCGAACAACTCAAGTACGTCCTACGGATCTTCTAGAAGGTCTCAAACAACGAAGCCGAGTACGAAGCTCTTCTACATGGGCTCCGCCTCGCGGCTTCACTTGGCATCAAGCGGCTACTAGTCTACGGCGACTCCGCGATGGTCATTAACCAAGTCAACAAGTCCCGGGACCGCAACAAGGAGAACATGGACGCCTACGCCTAGAAGTCCGCAAGCTCGAGAACAAATTCTATGGTCTCGAGTTCCATCACATCGTCCGCGACAACAATGTTGCAGCGGACGTCCTCTCGAAGCTCGGATCCACCCGCGCCCAAGTACCCGCGGGCGTCTTCGTCCATGAGCTTCACGCGCCATCCATCCCGGAGCCGGCGCCACCGACCACTGCACCAGCCCATCCACCAGCTGGGCAGGAGGTCATGATGATCGACGTGGACTGGAGGCAACCCTTCATCGACTACCTCAGCGAGCAGAAGGTCCCCTTCGACAAAAACGCAGCCGAACAACTCGTCCGCCGCGCCAAGTCTTACGTCCTCGTCGGAAACAAACTCTACAAGCGTGGCGCATCTTCTGGAGTACTCATGAAGTGCGTTCCTCGCGAAGAAGGCAAGGACATCTTGGAGGAGATCCACAAGGGCGCCTGCGGCAACCACGCGTCTTCACGCACGCTGGTCAGCAAGGCCTTCCGGCAAGCCTTCTACTGGCCCACAGCCCTGGGCGATGCCAAAGAACTCGTCAGAAGGTGCCAAGGATGTCAGTTCTTCGCCAAGCAGCAACACATCCCGGCCTACAAGCTAGTCACCATACCACCAACCCGGCCCTTTGCCTGCCGGGGGCTCGACATGATTGGGCCACCGCCAAGCCGCGCCGAGGAGGATTCGGCAGGTACCGGTGGCTATCGACAAGTTCACCAAGTGGATTGAGGTCAAGCCGGTCACATGCCCCAAGGGTCGACGGAGTACTCGACTTCCGGATGAACTCGTACACCGCTATGGGCTACCCCACCGCATCATCACGGACTTGGGGTCCAACTTCAACAACCACCGAGTTGCGGGAGTACCGCGAGAACAAGGCGGAATCGACGTCGGATACAACTCGGTTGCCCATCCACGGGCCAACGGACAAGTCGAGCGCGCCAACGGGATGGTGCTCGACGCCCTCAAGAAGCGGCTACACGACGCCGCGAACTCCAAAGGGGCAAGTGGATCAAGGAACTACCCAACGCACTGGGGGGCGGCGGACTCAACCATCCAAGCCAACGGGGCAATCCCCCTACTTCTCGGTCTACGGCTCCGAAGCTATCCTCCCCGCCGACGTCATATGGAACTCGCCGGCGGTGGAGCACTACGACGAAGGCGTCTCGGAAGACGACAGACGAGTTGATATCGACGGCCTCGAAGAAGCTCGGCTGCGCGCCGCCCTCGTCCAATCGGCAAGGTACACGGAGGGTATCCGACGCTACCACGATCGCAACGTCAAGGAACGCTCCTTCAACGTTGGAGATCTTGTCCTCCGCCGTATCCAGAACACGGAAGGACTCCACAAGCTCGGCTCCCCTTCGGGAAGGCCCCTTCACCGTGGCTAAGGTGGCCGGGGCCGGGCTCCTACCGCCTCCAAACACTTGAAGGCGAAGAAGTCAACAACTCGTGGAACGTCGACCAACTCTGTCGATTCTATGCCTAGTCTACACGACTACTGCGGGGTTCAAGTCTACACGACCGCACCAACACCCCTTGCCGCAAGTGACCCTCCGGTCCCGGCTCCAAGTCTCGGACTACTCTCCTCCGTGTCCGGCCCCGTGCGGCTACCTACGGACCACGGGCCGCGACGAGCGTCAAGGACTCTAGAAGCGGTCTACCAAGAGACCACACTCCAAGATCCGCACTGCGCGGCTACCTACGGATGCGCGATCCGGCCTACACGGCTACCTACGGATCACTCGCCGCAAGCGGCTACCGCTCCCGGCGCCACTTAGATGTAAGCGGCCTCCGGTCCGGGCGACTACTTGTAACTACGGCCACGGCCACCCGGGTGTACTTCTTCGTAATAAAGCTTGATTGTTCATCAACTTGTTTACTTGTTCGCTCCCTACGACGGGACTACTAAGCCGAGTACTACTACTCGCTCCTACTCCACGATGGGCGCTCCGCACTGCGAGATCGCGGTTACGAGTACTCATTGATGGAAAATCTCATTTCATTGATACATGAATAGTTCATTACAACTGTTTCCTGTACAACTATGGCTACTAGCTACCTATGCAGGACTACTGGAGGTTCAGCTTTTCGGCTACCTGCTCCGCAATGGGAGCCATCTGCTCCAGCAACTCCGCGTACTGCTCATCCGAGCAGTTAGCGGCTACCCCGCCGGCGACCACCTCCACAGGAGCCTTCGGGAAGTACGACTTCATGAAGGCCAGCACTTGCTTCGGGATCGACTTGGCCATGTGCTTGACGTAGGTGGCCAGCCGGCTTGGCGCCTCTCGAAGACGATCCGCCAGAGGAGCTATCTTGGGGCCACCCGGGTGCGGCACCAGGAGCCTCGCGATCGGGAGGGCAGCTTCCTCAAGATCCTTCAGCTGGGCTCGGAGCGCCTCGCAATCTTCATTCAACACGCAAAGATTTGTAGCGGTTGACGAGATCTCTGTCAGAGGCAATCCGCAGCTCCATGTGCTTCTCGCACTCGAAGGCGAGCTCCTTGTAGTCGAGCTCAAGTACCGGCGGGCTTCCCCGCTCTCGGTAGAAGAGGTTCTTCATGCCGACCTCCGAGGCTTTCGGCTGCTCCACCGGCCTTCGAGTTCGCAACACGGAAACACGACAACGGGTCGGAGGCTTGACGACTTCCAGCAAGTACCCGACAAGTCAAGAGACATACCTTTATTCTTGTTGCGGAGGCCTTTGTTCTTCCGCACCAACTCGTCGCCCTTCGCCTGCAACTCGATCACGTCGTTGTGGTACTTGGCGAAGGCGGCGTCGAGCTTCGACTGCATCGCGGCCGCGTGCTTCCGCGACTTCATGAGCTGCTCCTCCAGGGCCTCGGCTCGGAGCACGGTGTCGCCGTAACCTTGCAGCAGATTCGACTTCTCGCGGGATCGCTCCGCGACGTCCTGCACAAGACAAGCTCAAGTCAAGCGCAGTACTCAACGCAAAGGATTGACTACTCGGGAGGCTACGGCTACGTACCTTCATCCATTGTTCGGCTCGCCGCATCGCCTCCGGTGTGCCGCGCCAACATCGCCGGCTCGACGAGGTCGTCGACCGAAGTTCAATTCCGCCGCGGCTACTCGACGTAGCCTGCGTCATCGGCGCCGAGCGGATAGGCTCCGCGTCTTGGATCTCGGGGGATCGGATAGCCACCTCCGGGGCAACCCCCGGCGACGTGGTAGCCGCTTCTCCCCGGCGGACTTCTCGGCGACTTCCCCCTCGGGCTCGGGGGCTCCTCCCGCGCCTTCGGGACCTCCGGCGTCAACTCCTCGCACGGGCACCCCTGCGGGGATGTCATCTCCTTCGGGCCGCCCGCCAACACACGACACGCGCATCAGTGCCTACGACTACTCATCTTGGAGTCCTACGGCTTCAAGACGGGAACTCACCTTCGACTACGACCGCCTCCCGCGGCCGGCGCTTCGGTGGCGGGGGCTCGGTCGTGGCTTGGGCTCGGGAGCGGCCTCCTCGACGGGCGGCGCGGTTTCCTCGCCACCGCCGATGAGGGCTCGTCTCCATCCCCGGCTCGGATCCGTCGATTTTACGCAGAAGTGTTCACGAGAAGATCGTCGGGCCATTATCGACTACCGCAACTAGTACTACTCGTAAGGACGTGGTACTTACGGGTTTGCCCGGACGATGGTCACGGTCGGAGAACCGAGGATGCGGCAATGTCAGCCGGGTCCACCCTCGGCGGGCGTCTCTTCTTCCGCCTCTTCGGCCACCGCCTCCTCCACGGTGGCGGCGGCCGACGCGGACGTCTCCGCGTCCCTGCGGCTTCCATCTCTCCAACGGCGGCGGCCGCGGGTACTCGGCTCTCCTGCGGAGCGAGGGGGCCGGCGCTCCGCGCGCGCCGAAGTTCTTCGACGGTGGGGGGCCGGACTTCGGCTTCCGGTAGGTTCCCCCACCGTGGGCCACACGCCCTCGTCGCCCTCTTCGACGGGCTCCGCTTGCGGCACCTCCCGCACACAAAGGAAGACTACTCGTCGCCAACGTACTCGAACAGCGGTACTCGACCACTCGCTCAAGATGACTTACATCTAACGTCATGATTGACAAATTCAAATGGCTTAAGAATTCAAAGTGATTGATCTCTATTCTATGGAAGAATTCTAGGTGGTTCGCTAGCTCAAGGTGGACATGCTCAAGCACATACATATGTTTGCTCATCTACAACATGTGCTTAGTTGGTACACGTCATTTGAAAAGCCCTCGAATCATTGAAGATCATTTATTAGAGAAGCGTACCTTGGAGGTTCAAGCTCAAGTGGATTTATTAGAATTTATCTTTTCTTGAGTTTAGGTATGCCGTACTATCCAAGAGGGATGAATCAACGGTTGGACAACAAACATCAAAAAGTGCTCAAGAGAAACCTAGAGAGACTAACTTAGTGAGATCAAAACCTTAGTTGAGCTCTGCGGCCAAAACCGACGACCGGTTGAAGCCCGTACGATCGGTTTGAGCCTTGACATCGTCCGACGGCTAGTTGGTTTTGTAAACCGGTACGACCGGTTTGGCAAACCGGTCCGACCGGTTGTCTGACAGACTAACGGCTAGTTTTGGTAGAATTGGAGTATTTATACCCATGAGCTCCTACGCGAGGGGTTTGCTGGTTCTCTTCACTCCTAACACATTCGAGAACCATAGCAAAGCTCTTCCCAACCTCTCTAAGTATGAGATTTAAGCCTCTAGTGCCATATCCTTGAGTTGGGTTAGAGAGTGACTAGTGTGAGAGCTTTAGAGAGCTTTGAGAAGCCTATTGAGCATCCACACTTGAGCACCTGTCGATTTCGTTGAAGATCATTGAAGCATCCTTTACTCTTGGAGCATTTGCTCCTAGACGGCTAGAGTCGCTTGGAAGCTCCAATCCCGAGATTGTGAGCTCCAAGAAGTTTGTATTACCCCTGTGAATCTAGTGGAAAACCTCTCATCTCAAGAGATTGTTCTCTTGACTTGAGATCGAGGAAAGGAGCAAGCCTTGTGTGGCGAGTCTATCCTTGTGTGGATACCTCAACAACGTGGACGTAAGCAAGCCTTTGTGGCGAAATTTGAACCACGGGATAAATCCTGTGTCGATTGCGCTTTTACTTCTTATATATCTTGCTTGTTGGTTTATCTCTCTTTCTAGCATATATCTTGTGCTTAAAGCCGATCTACTTTGGTGTGCTTGTCTTGTGTGCGGGGAGCTTGTTAGTACTCTTGGAAGTCTTTGTGGAAAGTCCACCAAGTTTGGTTTGTGCTAGAACTCGTAGAGGGGTTTTACTTATTGTTGAGTTCTATCATGTAAAACCGGTCGTAGGTTTGGAAACCGGTCTGGCGGTTTCGATCTTGACAGTGGGTTGAATATTTTTAAGTGTGTAGTTTGTCCTTCACCCCCCTCTGGAGGCCTCAAGATCCTTTCAGTGGCATCCCAGGTAGGTTCTGAAAATGGAAACTAACAGCTTGGGGAAAGAGATGTCGATATAGCACAGACATCTCTTGGTAAATGACACTAGGTGGTTTAAAACTTTGATTATGACACTGTATCAACATCAAAATTAGAACTTTAGTCCATATGCCATTTGGCAGTGCATTTTAATTATTCTTCATCCTTGCTCACGAATGAACAACATTTGTAGTTTGTGGGAGTTAGAATGTGGCAACTCAACATCAAAATTAACGATTACATTCGTAGTACCTTGAGTTGTGATGTGCGGGAATTGATTTATGACGACATAGTTGATGCACATGACATTTGGGAAATTATTCAAGAGGTCTACGGTATGCCCAAATGTAAAATATCAAAATCAAAAGAGTAAGCATGCAAAGTAAAGCCACGGCGTCAAACCAATCATCTTCATGCACTCATGATGACATCACCGGGTCAGCGTGATGAGAAAAAGAGAAATCATAGGCCAAAATGAAGATTTGGGGTTTAAGCATGATAAGCCGTCAACTAGTGAGGATCAAGGTGCAAATGTATCTTCGGAAGGGTGCTCTACCTGCGGAGTACACTTGATGCTACGGTTATCTGCAGGATCAACAAGACAAGAAAGGCAAGTCGGAGTGACCACATTGAAATCGGTCAACGGTTTTCAAAACCGTCTGACCGGTTTTCACGAGGAGATGAGTGCAACTAGAAGCGGCAAGCGTTCAAGAAGGCGATCAAGAAAAACACGAGCCAGTTTCTAGATCCTCAAATCTCGGTGTTGATGATCACAAGTGCTTAATGGCCAAGAAAAGCAAGGAAACCAAGGACAATCAAATGTCAAGAGAGTTGAAGATCAAGTTGGCATCATAAAGACTTTGACTCAAAAACTTGAAGCCTTCAAGCTCTGTTACTCTACCCTTGGATAATAAATACTGATATCTTGCTTAACAAGTTGCTTGTCTTGCACTAACACGTCTACATGTGTAGCGTCCTTGGAGCAAGAAAGGAAGGTGCTCGATGAAAGGCTTGAAAACTCACTAGCGAGCATATGGGGTTGCAAGCACGTCACAAGGAAGCTTGAATGCTCTCATGAAATGCTTGTAGAATCATATTCTTGTTTAGAAGTGGCTCATGAGGTTGTTCTCTCGTCGGTAAAATCCACTCAACTACTCTCACACACATGCACATGCTCACGTGTCAATATTGAATTGCCTTGTACTAAACCTTGTTACTCTCAAGCAAGCCAATCTAGTATTGAGCATGTATTTGTGAGGAGCCTTGATGAGCCTCATTGCACTGAAAAGAAAATGATCAACTCATGCAAGAGGTCGAAAGGCTTAAAGTTGACTTGAGTAAGTTGAAGGAAAGAGTCCGTGCAACCTTGTCAAGATAACCGTGACAACATGGTGAAGAAGAAGCTTGAGAAGGTTCCTTAGCACTAGCTCAACCTTTCGGCCAGAAGAAGCGAGGAGGCAAAAATCACAAGGATCAGGAAATATGAAGAAAAAGGAGCTTGATGACATACAATCATTCAAACACTTAATCAGAGAGCACTATGCATCGATGTGCTCTCCTCGGCTCAAAAACAACGAAGGTAAAGGGAAGCTAAGGAGAAGGATATGCTACAAATGCAAGCAACATGGTTACTTCATTGATGATTGTCTAAATGCTTAGAAGTCTTCATGCAGCCCCACCAAACGGTCGACCGGTTTGGGAACGGTGGAGCCGGTTTGAACGATGGCACCTCGAGTGCATATCAAGCACAATCAAGCCTCTACGGCAAGCCTTCGGATCCAGAAGGGGCAAGTGAGCAATAACGAGTGCAAGGCCTCATCAAGAAAGATCAAGGGTCGTCCTTTGCTACACTTGTCGGTCAAAGGGACATGAAAGTAATGAGTGTCCAAATGAAGAGTAACATTCCTAAAATTAAAACACTGACAATTATGCATTATCAAGACTTAGGTTCAACAAGAATGATACTTATGCGACCGGAGTGATTAGTTCACCTCAAACTAGCATAAGAACCATTTGGGTCCCAAATCCATTGTGACTAACCTTAAAAGGACCCAACATGGTTTGGGTACCAAAAAGAGCTTGCTAGAATTGGGGGAGCATGAGATGCATTGGAGGCTTGGCAAATGTCAAGAGAAGGTCATTGAACAGAATAATGCCAAGCATAAAGTATAAACTCTCTTTTTCCTCCAATGACATCTTGGTAACATAAACTTCATCTTTATCTTAGTCAATTGATCCTAAGTGGTTTCTTGTGCTCAATGCCTTGGTTTTGTGCACTTGGTTTGTCTAAGTACTTTGTTATACAAATATGCTCCTCTTTCCATATGATGCTTGTAATCGCTCTCTAGTAGAACGCTTCAATTTTAATTTGTGCGGGTTCAAATGAGAAGAAAATTGTAGTCAATCAAAGTGTTTGGCCGTATGAGATGTTAGAACAAGTTGAAGCATATGAGAAGATGAAGAGAAATCACAAGCTTTAACACAACTCAAAATTACACTTGCACATGTTTAAATTGAGTACGGACTCGGAGGTTAGAGTATTTCCTCGAGAGGTTTCGAAGTTTCTTTCAAGGAACTTAACACTCAGGAAAACCTTCGGAGGTTCCGAGTTTTTAAGTTCAGATCTATAAAGTCTCGGAAGTCAAGGTGATTATCAAGAATGATACACACATGAGGATGTGCATTAGGAGCTGATGGAGTTTTGAAGAAATTGTGGTTAGTATTTGGTAAAACCGGTACGACCGGTTTGCCAAACCGTACGACCGGTTTTGGCCCCGATCCGGTTCAACGGGGAGTGGAACTTCTAGAATAGCCCAAGAATTTCAAACATATATCCTCGGCCTACGATTAAGCATCATACAAACACTATCTTGGTGGTAGTAAGTACTCTTGGCACAATTTCAATTTTTGTAAATTACTTTTCTTTTGTGCCTTGAACAGAATAGCAAGTGGCCTCTCCTAGTTCATTAATTTGGCTGAGAGTGCTCGTCTCATGCAAATCAAATTCATGATGCACCTATCTAAGGGGAGACCACTCTACAATTTGTGGTTTTAAGGACTAATGCCTTCATCTAGTGATCTCTTGTAGTCTCAAATTGAGAGCTCGTCTCTCTCTCCATGGAGTATGCTATGATTCTTGAATCCAAGGGGTGTTTTTGAGCAAATCTTTTTCTTTGGATTATGGAACTAACCTTAAAGCATAGCTACTCACCACAATATAGTTTTAAATTCCTCAAGTTGGACTTAATTGTCAACATGGTGCATGCAGCCTATAGTTATTTATATCAATTCATGTGCTCCATAAACAAAGGGAATTTGATCTATATTGTGAGGGACATATTTTGGTGAACTCTTTGTCTCTCTAACCCAAAAGGTCACCAAGGATTGAACTAGTACTTGTATACTTATTATCTCTCTCTCTCTCTCGTTGTGTATAGAGGTTTATCAAAATGAGAGCTAGAACATGGACCTAACTTGATAGTGCACAAGTCAAGGGAAATCACAATTCACAAATGTGAAGATGTGATAAGCTAGGAAGCAAGGTATGATTCACACTCATTTCTTTTCTACCTTTATCATCTAGGTTTCATTCATGCTAGGGTGTGCATTTTCTTGGCATGTGGTTATTCGCGGTCTCTTGTGGATTTCAATTGGATGTTTAATTGATGCCTACCTTTATATTGACTTTATGTCAAATGCTTCTTGTAAATGTGAGAGGCATGAGTTAAATATGCTAATGAGGTCCTAAATCATGTTTAGCCACATGTTTGAGTGACATAGGGTTAGTTCCTTGAAAAACCTAACTAGCATGATAGGACATGTGTGAACTTTGAAAATATTTGGAGTTTGGTCCTCATGACCCGACCCACATGTGACTATGGTTAAACGTGCTTGATTGATGGCTAGTCACAAGTGGTGAGATTTTCTTAAGTCCAACATATTCCTCATATCCTTTTCTCTCTAAGTTTCTTGGAAGTATCGGGAGCTTTTTGAACCTAGATGGAAACATCTCTCTAAGGGATCCCATCTAGTGACCAAAGTTTATTGCTTAATCTTCCCGGCTCACTAGATTCGTCTTAAAAGAAAAAGAAGACAAAATTCTTCCAATATCTTATCTTTTTCTAGAAATGCCACTCTCGGAGAAAAAGGGGTCTTTGGACAAAGATTTGAAGCTGGAGTATTCTTGTAAAGGACTAGTTCTTGGACTCCTCTTGAACACTCACTCTTATTGGTTCTCAATTCAAGCTTCAATATCTCCAAAATCTACCACCTTTGGTTTTGAGAGCGGGTACGGCCAGAAGCACGGAAACCGGTCGGCCCAGGACCCCCACCGGGGGCCACCCTTTAAGGGGTATCTCGGTTGGAATATCCCTTATCCACTCCATTTCACCCCTCACGAGGATAAGCCGTGGTCTTGTTTCATCACGCCCCACTCTCCTCTCTCATTTCTCACCATGAAATCTTGAGAATGGGCCAAGGAAAAGGTTTTCCCTTTGGGGAGTTAAGGGCTAGAGGTGCTAATCTTCGGCCTATACTTGATTGGAGACCGTTTTTGAAGGTTTGTCATCTTCTCAAATCCTCTCAAGGTATTCAAGGTTCTTTTTGCCCGATCTCTTAGCTCCATGCATATCTCTTGTATTCCTTTTGAGCAATCATCAACTAGTATGCCGGAAGCTATCTTTAAGTTTTGAATCGGTTGGATGGCTACATTTCAAATTCCTTAATCTAGGGTTTCAGTAAATGACAGGTGACCGGTTTACGAAGCCGGTCCGGCCGGTTTTGCCTAGACGAAGCTCCCAGTTTTCTTTAGTCTCTTCTAAATTCGTTTCTCGTCAAGTCCCAAATCAATTCCTATGTTCCTTATACATTCTTTGCAACATTTTCTTGGTCGGGAACAACATGTCGGACTTCTCTAAGACCTACACTCGGTCAAGAAGCAAGAAGGTTGATGAGCCGAAGGCGTTTCGGTGCGTCCCGAGGCATCCCGGTGCCTCCGGTGGGCCTATCTTGAGACCTAGGACATCCGGGGCATCTCAACCCGGCTGACAGACGGATGAATTTGAAGAAGAAGAAGAGGGCATGAAACATCTAGTGATGATGACGAGAGTGATGAGAACTACGAATGCGATTTAGGCTGGGAAAGAACATCGGATGATGACGATGATGATGATGAAGAGGAAGATTTAGGAGGAAGAGAAAGAAGTGTTGAAGAAGAAGAAGAAGAGGAGGTGTTGCTTGAGATCCGTAGGCCGGTCAATCCGGCTCTCATCGGATTGTGAACTATCTTGGCATGGGAAAGACAGAGGCGACTAGGAGGAAAGAGAGAATGGCCCTATGGTGAGCCTAAGGACATGGCCGGTGGGATAGATTATCGGTTTCACACTTTCTTTCGGCAGGACTTCTATTCCACGCCATTATTGCAAGAAGAAGGGCATTATTGCGGAGGCTCGGTGGATAGATTGAGCACACATGGAAGGCCGGTTTCAATGTTGTTTTCGAGAGATATCATAAGTGTTTGCACTACTGCGAGGATCAAGCCTACGATGGGTTTTAGGCACGGTTGGAACACGAGAGGTAATTGCTCGGTTCTATGCCCTTGTTGCTTTTGAAGAACATGAGAGTGCTAGGAAAATGCATTGGATGACCGAGGGACTAGATACGATGTCACTTTCACTAACTTTGCTAGGTTCCTTGGACTCGGTCCGCGGTTGTCTCTTCCATGTATTCACGAGGCACTCGTCTATGGAGCGTCAAAATGAGGGTTCATGTATCCTAGGGACAAACAAGCAAATGCGGGTTTTTTTGCAGCGAGGACTTTACTCTATTTACGGTGTCTTGAACCGTATGTTTCGCTTGACCCTCACACCTAGGGAGGAAACCCGGCGAGATATTTCTAACTATGCTAAGGACTTGCTCGTTCACATGAGGCCTCTGGACTTCCATTCTCTGTGAGTGACTTCATTTAGGAGGAAATCAAGTCTATTAGCGAGAGCCCCCGAGAGGTTGTGTGGATATGCACCATATATCATGCTTATCATCGAGAAAAGCGTCTAATAGAAAATATCTAAAGGATTCAAAGCATGAGCCTTTCAAGGTCCTAGTACCTAAGAGGATGAGGTTACCTTCTGGAAGGTACGACGAGTTGATGGAGGAAGGAGAAGGTCGAGCGAGCGGGATCGCACCGAGCTGTGCCTCGTCGAGCCAAGCCGGTCGACCGGTTTTGAAGCCGGCACGACCGGTTTGGGCGTGCTGACGACGACCAAGGGACAAGCCACCCTCTCCCATTCGTAAGCTCTTGAACTTTTTCACTTCTATGTGTAAGAGCGGAGAGGGATGTGTTAGTTGAGCGACAAAGATCAGGAGAGGAAGCAAATGAAGGACACTCCAGAAAGCTTTTGCACAATCACCACGGATTTGAGCCTCCTAGATCTCCACCCTCTCCCGAGACGGAGGAGCCGAGATTCCTTCGGTGGACGGCATGGTGGCACGGCCCCAGGCTCAGGGTTATTTTCAACAATATGCTCATCATTTTGGTTATCAAGTCCCTAATCCTCCACCTCCTCCTATGGGACCTCCTACTAGCGGAGAAAATATTGTATCTCAAGCTTATCAATCTCTCTTCGGCAACATTGATGGTAAGATGTGGTTCATTTCTCTTTCATTAGCATCTACCATTCTTCTCAAGTTCTAAAATTCAAATTCTCTCTTCGGAGCTATCCTCCTCCACATGGTGGTGTTCCTCCGGCGTACGGCGGTGCTCCTCCGGAGTATGGTGATCAGTGATGCTCAGCGGCACCTCTTCTCCAAGTTTTTAGTGATGGATGACAAAGGGGGAGAAGTATAGACGATTAAAGCTTATCTGTCTTGTGCTGTAGGGGTGAAACCGGTCTGACCGGTTTCAGAAACCGGTCCGACCGGTTTTGTGCTGAACCATCCCAAGCTCCTATGTATCCGGTTATCTTTATCTTAGAGACTTGTTGAGAGATTTGGATCTGTAATATTTAAGCTGGTGAACCTTATCTATGTGTTGGACTTGAGAACTCTTGTATTGTGTGCTACAATGTGTGTAATGTGCTTTAAATGTTTCTAAGCGACTTAATGGTAGTACGTGATGCATGATTGTATGGTGAATGAGTTTTGTTTCCTTATTTTCCACTGTGTTGTGGGGTATTTGGGTGAGGCCAGAATTTTGACCGATTCTGGCTTCGATCGGCCAGAGTTTAACGAACGACACACACTCTGTGTGTTTTGCTTCTCGGGAAGTTTGTGCTTACTCTTGTCATATGAATCACACACTTTATTTTTATCTTGTCACACACACTGACTGCACCCCACTTTCTTGAGATTTAGGGGAGCTCCATGTCTTTCTTGAAATACGTGCAAATTGGCATTCCTGGGCCAAAATTTGGAATTCTATTCTTTGCACGGGTGGGGGGAGCTTTTACCTAAATCTTGGTACTTATGAGCTTTATTTTTATATCTTTTTTGTAAGCTTTAATCAAGGTTGTCATCAATCACCAAAAGGGGAGATTGTAAAGTGCAATCAAGCCTTAAGTGGGTTTTGGTGAATTAAGTGACAACTTGATTAAATCCCTAACACTCTTGTGAAGCATGTGAGCGGGTTAATGATTGTTGATAAATGATATTTATGAATAAATTCATGCTTTTTGGCTCATATTGCAATTTAGACAAGAATGGATCATGACAAAGTATATGAAATGATTATAAGCATACTTAAGAGTGAATGTCATGATAAAAGAAAGATGTTCTCCCAGTCCTTACATAAAGCATACAACAAGTGATCCTAAGCTAAAGAAAAGCAAATATAAAGGCATGATGGTACATGATAATTGGTTGGCTTTTTCTATGTTGGGCAAAGTACATTTTGAAGAAAAGGAGAAGCTTGTGGTATAATAATGGGAGAATTAAATTAAAGATGAATATGGCATCAAGGGATTTCACCATTGACATATGATAGAAATTGACCAATGTTGTGAGCTTTGTCAAGAAAACATCCAAAAGAGGATTTCACTATTAATACAAGATGGAGCTTGATAATCTAGACAATAAGTTTACCAAGTTCAATATCAAATGGTTCTCACTCTTATACTTCATGAAAGATTATTGACTTGTTCAAAGAAGAGATTTGCAAGACTTTGAGTTGGATTTTAGCTAAGGTCATTTGGCTATCTATATTACTTTGGACCTACATTTGAAGGATTGCAAAAGCAAGGATAATTGATATCAATCAAAGGACAAACAAATTGAGTAGCATCTCGAATGGTTTTATCTCTATAATTGCAAAGGCTTGACTCATTTGTGGCAAGGATAAGTGATGAAGAGATCAAGATGGCTAAAACGAGGAACTAAGCTAAGGCTATGGATAGCGACCATAAGCAAAGTGGCTAGGGTGAAGTTAAGAGCATCAAGGATTCGAAGTATCTTATCAAGCCTACGGAAAAGTGACAAAGTGCATCTAACGTCATGATTGACAAATTCAAATGGCTTAAGAATTCAAAGTGATTGATCTCTATTCTATGGAAGAATTCTAGGTCGCTAGCTCAAGGTGGACATGCTCAAGCACATACATATGTTTGCTCATCTGCAACATGTGCTTAGTTTAGTACACGTCATTTGAGAAACCCTCGAATCTCGTGAAGATCATTTATCGGCGTACCTTGGAGGTTCAGAAGCTCAAGTGGATTTATTAGAATTTATCTTTTCTTGAGTTTGGGTATGCGGTACTATCAAGAGGGATGAATCCTTTGGTTGGACAGCAAACATCAAAAAGTGCTCAAGAGAAACCTAGAGAGACTAACCCGTGGGAGTCAAAACCTTAGTTGAGCTCTGCGGCAAAACCGACGACCGGTTGGAAACCGATCTCTGTCGGTTTGGGCACGGAAACATCGTCCAACGGCTAGTTGGTTTGTAACCCGGTCGGCGGTTTGGCAAGCAGTCCCGGCCAGGTTTTGTCGGCAGACTAACGGCTAGTTTTGAGTGAGGTGGGTATTTATACCCATGAGCTCCTCCTTGAGGAGTTTCTTTGGTTCTCTTCACTCCTAACACATTCCGGAACCCTTGTAAGCTCTTCCCAACCTCTCTAAGTGAGATTTAAGCCTCTAGTGCCATATCCTGAGTTGGGTTAAGAGAGTGACTAGTGTGAGAGCTTTAGAGAGCTTTGAGAAGCCTAGTGAGCATCCACACTTGAGCACCTGGCGATTTCGTTGAAGATATTGAAGCATCCTTTACTCTTGGAGCATTTGCTTTCTAGACGGCTAGAGAGTCGCTTAGAAGCTCCAATCCGAGATTGTGGAAGCTCGAAGTTTGTATTACTTTTTATTGAATCTGGTGGAAAACCTCTCATCTCAAGAGATTGTTCTCTTGACTTGAGATCGAGGGAAAGGAGCAAGCCTTGTGTGGCGAGTCTATCCTTGTGTGGATACCTCAACAAACGTGGACGTAAGCAAGCCTTTGTGGCGGGCTGAACCACGGGATAAATCCTTGTGTCAATTGCGCTTTTACTTCTTATATATCTTGCTTGTTGGTTTATCTCTCTTTCTAGCATATATCTTGTGCTTCCGCTTCGATCTACTTTGGTGTGCTTGTACGTGTGCGAGGGGGCTTGTTGGTACTCTTGGAAGTCACACAATGGAAAGTCCACACCAAGTTTGGTTGTGCTAGAACTCGTAGGGGTTTACTTATTGTTGGTTTCTATACGTATTAAAGCGGTCGACGTTTGAAACCGGTCTGACCGGTTTCCGAGTGCGGCATGATGGGTTGAATATTTTTAAGTGTGCGGATTCGCCTATTCACCCCCTCTAGGCGACATCAAGATCCTTTCAATTGGTATCGAGCAAGGTTCTCAGGGAAATCGAGCTTAACGCTTGGAGAAAGATGTCGATAACGCACAGGGTATCTCTTGAGCCATTGACACTAGGTGGTTCAAACTTTGATTCTTGGTCTGCTCATGTACTCAATAAAATTAAGACCTTTGGTCCATATGCCGAGCGAGTTGTAGTCGCTATTCTTCACTCCTTGCACTAGAGTAGACAACTTTGACTTGTCGAATTTATCTAGAGAGGAGTTAGAATGTTGGCAACTCAACGCTCAAGTTACTGATTACATTCGTAGTACCTTGAGTTGTGATGTGCGGGAATTGATTTATGGCCGAGCATAGTTGATGCACATGACATTTGAAGTGACCAAGAGTCCCTACGGTATGCCCAAATGTAAATATCAAAATCAAAGAGTAAGCATGCAAAGTAAAGCCCGGCGTCAAATAAATCATCTTCATGCACTCATGATGACATCTCGGCCAAGCGTGATGAGGAAAAGAGAAATCATAGGCCAAAATGAAGATTTGGGGTTTAAAACGTGATAAGCCGTCAACTAGTGAGGATCAAGGTGCAAATGTATCTTCGGAAAGGGTGCTCTACCTCTGGAGTACACGCGATGCTACAGTTATCACACCCGAGGGATCAACAAGACAAGAAAGGCGAGTAGGGTGACCTGTGGGAAATCGGTCCAACCGGTTTTCAAAACCGGTCTGACCGGTTTTCACGGGGATGAGTGCAACTAGAAGCGACAAGCGTTCAAGAGGCGATCAAGAAAAACACCGGCAGTTTCTGATCCTCAAATCTCGGTGTTGATGATCACAAGTGCTTAATGGCCAAGAAAAGCAAGGAAACCAAGGACAATCAAATGTCAAAGAGAGTTGAAGATCAAGTTGGCATCATAAAGACTTTGACTCAAAAACTTGAAGCCTTCAAGCTCTGTTACTCTACCTTGGATAATAAATATGATATCTTGCTTAACAAAGTTGCTTGTTGCTACTAACACGTCTACATGTGTAGCGTCCTTGGAGCAAGAAAGGAAGGTGCTCAATGAAAGGCTTGAAAAACTCACTAGCGAGCATATGGGGTTGCAAGCACGTCACAAACTTAGATCTTCTCATGAAATGCTTGTAGAATCATATTCTTGTTTAGAAGTGGCTCATGAGGTTGTTCTCTCGTCGGTAAAATCCACTCAACCTCTCTCACACATATGCACATGCTCACATGTCAATATTGAATTGCCTTGTACTAAACCTTGTTGTTATCAAGCAAGCCAATCTAGTATTGAGCATGTATTTGTAGAGACTTGTGATGACCTCATTGCGAAAGAAAATGATCAACTCATGCAAGAGGTCGAAAGGCTTAAAGTTGACTTGAGAAAGTTGAAGGGAATGAGTCAAGTGCAACCTTGTCAAGATAACCGTGACAACATGGTGAAGAAGCTTGAGAAGGGTTCAAACCGCACTAGCTCAACCTTTTGACCGAAGAAGCGAGGCAAAAATCACAAGGCTCAAGAAATGAAGAAAAAAGAGCTTGATGACATACAATCATTCAAGCACTCAAATGAGGGGCATTATGCATCGATGCGCTCTCCTCGGCTCAAAAACAACAAGAAAAGGCAAGGGAAGCTAAGGAGAAGGATATGCTACAAATGCAAGCAACATGGACACTTCATTGGTGATTGTCCACAAGTAACCGGGAAGTCTGTGTCACGTACCAAACCGGTACGACCGGTTTGGGAAACCGGTTAGGCCGGTTTTGGGAACGATGGCGCCTCGAGTGCATATCAAGCACAATCAAGCCTCTACAGCAAGCCTTCAGATCAAGAAGGGGCAAGTGAGCAATAACAAGTGCAAGGCCTCATCAAGAAAGATCAAGGGCCGTCTTTGCTACACTTGTCGGTCAAAGGGACATGAAAGTAATAAGTGTCCAAATGGTAACGTTCCTAAGTCAAAACTTGTCAATCATGCATTATCTAGGCTTAGGGATAACAAGAATGATACTTATGCTACTAGAGTGATTAGTTCATCTCAACCTAGCATAAGAACCATTTGGATTCCAAAATCCATTGTGACTAACCTTAAAGGACCCAACTTGGTTTGGGTACCAAAAAGAGCTTGCTAGAGTTGCGGGAGCATGGAGATGCATTGGAGGCTTGGCAAATTTCAAGAGAAGATCAATGAACTAGAGTAATGCCGAGCATAAAGTATAAACTCTCTTTTTCTACTCCAATGACATCTTGGTAACATAAGCTTCATCTTTTATCTTAGTCAATTGATCCTAAGTGGTATCTTGGGCTCAATGCCTTGGTTTTGTGCACTTGGTTTGTCTAAGTACTTTGTTATACAAATATGCTCCTCTTTCCATATGATGCTTGTAATCGCTCTCTAGTAGAGCATTTCAATTTAATTTGTGCGGGTTCAAATGAGAAGAAAATTGTAAGTCAATCAAGTGTTTGGCCGTATGAGATGTTAGAACAAGTTGAAGCATATGAGAAGATGAAGAGAAATCACAAGCTTTAACACAAACTCCAAAGGCCACACACTTGCCGTGTTTACGGTGGTACGGACCTCGGAGGTTCCGAGTATTTCCTCGAGAGGTTCCGAAGTTTCTGCGGGAACTCAACCTCCGGGAAAACCTTCGGAGGTTCCGAGTTTTTGGAAGTTCAGACCTATAAAGTCTCCAGAATCAAGGTGATTATCAAGAATCACACACACATGAGGATGTGCCTGCATTAGGAGCTGATGGAGTCTTGAAGAAATGGTGGTTGAACCGATCGGTAAAACCGGTCGGCCAGGTTTGCCAAACCGGTCGACCGGTTTTGGCCCCGATCCGATTCAACTTGGTATTGAACTTCAAGATTAGCCCAAGAATTTCAAACATATATCCTCAGCCTCTGATTAAGCATCATACAAACACTATCTTGGTGGTAGTAAGTACTCTTGGCACAATTTCAATTTTTGTAAATTACTTTTCTTTTGTGTCTAGAGCAAATTGTAAAGTGACCTCTCCTAGTTCATTAATTTAATCGAGTGCTCGTCTCATGCAATTCAAATTCATGATGCACCTATCTAGGGGGAGATCACTCTACAATTTGTGGCTTTGGGACTAATGCCTTCATCTAGTGATCTCTTGTAGTCTCGAGTTGAGAGCTTATTTCTCTCTCCATGGAGTATGCTATGATTCTTGAATCCAAAGGGGTATTATTGAGCAAATCTTTTTCTTTGGATTATGGAACTAACCTTAAAGCATAGCTACTCACCACAATATAGTTTAAATTCCTCAAGTTGGACTTAATTGTCAACATGGTGCATGTGACCCTAGTTGTTTACATCAATTCATGTGCTCCATAAACAAAGGGAATTTGATCTATATTGTGAGGTTTCAATTTTTGGTGAATTCCTTGTTTCTCTAACCCAAAAGGTCACCAAGGATTGAGACTAGTACTTGTGCTACTTAAGTGTCTCTCTCTCACGTTGTGTATTAAGGTTTATCAAAATGAGAGCTAGAACTTGGACCTAACTTGATAGTGCACAAGTCAAGGGAAATCACAATTCACCAATGTGAAGATGTGATAAGCTAGAGGCAAAGGTATGACTCACACTCACTTCTTTTTCTACCTTTATCATCTAGGTTTCATTCACCGCTAGGGCGTGCATTTTCTTAGCATGTGGTTATTCGCGGTTTCTTGTGGATTTCAATTGGATATTTAATTGATGCCTACCTTTATATTGTCCTTATGTCAAATGCTTCCTGTAATGTGAGAGGCATGAGTTAAATATACTAATGAGGTCTTAAATCATGTTTAGCCACATGTTTGAGTGACATAGGGTTAGTTCTTTGAAAAACCTAACTAGCATGATAGGACTTGTGTGAACTTTGAAAATATTTGGAGTTTGGTCCTCATGACCCGATCGACCCACATGTGACTATGGTTAAACGTGCTTGATTGATGGCTAGTCACAAGTGGTGAGATTTTCTTAAGTCCAACATTTTCCTCATATCCCTTTCTCTCTAAGTTTCTTGGAAGTATCAAGGAGTTTTTGAACCTAAATGGAAACATCTATCTAAGGGATTTATCTAGTGACCAAAGTTTTTTGCTTAATCTTCTCGGCTCATTAGATTCGTCTTAAAAGAAAAAGAGAACAAAATTCTTTCAATATCTTATCTTTTTCTTAAATCACCTCTCTCGGAGAAAAAGGGGGTCTTTGGATAAAGATTTGAAGCTTCGGTGTTACTTTAAAAGAACTAGTGCTTGGACTCCTCTTGAACATATCACTCTTATTGGTTCTCAATTCAAGCTTCAACAACTCAAATTCTACCATCCGTTGGTTTCTCGAGGGAAACCGGTCGACTCGGTTTCGAAACCGGTCCGACCGGTTTTTTCCCGGCCACCCCTTTAAGGGGTATCTCGGTTGGAATATTCCTTATCCACTCCATTTCACTCCTCACCAGACCAAGCCCGTGGTCTTCTCTTTCAACCCGCGCCCCACTCTCCTCTCTCATTTCCCACCATGAAATCTTGAGAATGGGCCAAGGAAAAGGTTTTCCCTTTGGGGATTAAGGGCTAGAGGTGCTAATCTTCGGCCTAACCGGATTGGAGACCGTTTTTGAAGGTTTAATCATCTTCTCCACTCCTCTCAAGGTATTCAAAGGTTTCTTTTGCCCGATCTCTTAGCTGCATGCATATCTCTTAGATTCCTTTGAGCAATCATCAACTAGTATGCCCAGGAAGCTATCTTTAAGTTTTGAATCAGTTTGGATGGCGACATTTCAAATTCCTTAATCGTGGGTTTCGGCCGACGAAACCGGTCGACCTAGGTTTACGAAACCGGTCCGACCGGTTTGGCCGGACGAAACCCCGATTTTCTTTTAATCTCTTCAAATTCGTTTCTCGTCAAGTCCCAAATCAATTCCTATGTTCCTTATACATTCTTTGCAACATTTTCTTGGTCAGGAACAACATGTCGGACTTCTCTAAGACCTACACTCGGTCAAAGAAGCAAAAGAGGGTTGATGAGCCCGAAGGTGTTTCCGGTCCGATCGAGGCATCCGGTGCCTCCAGTGGGCCTATCTTGAGACCCAGGACTTCCAGGGCATCACAACCCGCTGTGGACGAGATCGTTGAAGAAGAAGAAGAGGGGCATGAAACGTCTAGTGATGACAATGAGAGTGATGAGAACTACAGAATGCAGTTTAGGCATGGGAAAGAACCCGCAGATGATGACAACGATGATGATGATGAAGAGGAAGATTTAGGAGGAAGAGAAAGAAGTGTTGAAGAAGAAGAAGAAGAAGAGGAGGTGTTGCTTGAGATCCGTAGGCCAGTCAATCCCAGCTCTCATCGGATTGTGAACTATCTTGGCATGGGAAAGACGAGAGGCGGCTAGGAGGAAGAGAAGGGAATGGCCCTATGGTGAGCCTAAGGACATGGCCGGTGGGATAGATTATCGATTTCACACTTTCTTTCGGCGGGACTTCTATTCCACTGCCATTATTGCTAAGAAGAAGGGCATTATTGCGAGAGGCTCGGTGGATAGATTGGGCACACATGGAGAGGGCGGAGACAATGCTTGTTTTCGGAGATATCATAAGTGTTTGCACTACTCTAAGGATTAAGCCTGCGATGGGTTTTAGGCACGGTTGGAACACGAGAGGTAATTGCTCGGTTCTATGCCACTTTGTTGCTTTTGAGGAACATGAGAGTGCTAGGAAAATGCATTGGATGACCGAGGGGACTAGATACGGTGTCACTTTCACTATCTTTGCTAGGTTCCTTGGACTCGGTCCAGCAGATTTATCTCTTCCTTGCATTCACCGAGGCATTCGTCCTATGGAGCCGTACGCAATGAAGTTCATGTATCCTAGGGACAAGCAAGCAAATGCGGGTTTTGCGGCGGGGCTTTACTCCTATTACGGTGTCTTTGAACCGTATGTTTCGCTTGACCCTCACACCTAGGGGAGGAAACCCGGCATATATTTCTAACTATGCTAAGGACTTGCTCGTTCACATGAGGCCTCCTGGACTTCCATTCTCCGTGAGTGACTTTATCTAGGAGGAAATCAAGTCTATTAGCGAGAGCCCCCGAGAGGTTGTGTGGATATGCACCATATATCATGCTTATTATCGAGAAAGCGTCTAATAGAAAATATCTAAAGGATTCAAAGCATGAGCCTTTCAAGGTCCCTGTACCCAAGAGGATGAGGTTACCTTCACCCGGAAGGTACGACGAGTTGATGGAGGAAGGAGAAGGTCGGCGGCGGGGATCGGCCCGGTGCTCGCCTGCGGTCGGGGCCAAACCGGTCCGACCGGTTTGGGAAACCTCGCCCGACCGGTTTGGGGGCGGCAGCAGCCGGCCAAGGGACAAGCCACCCTCTCCCATTCGTAAGCTCTTGAACTTTTTCACTTCTATGTGTAAGAGCCGGAGGGATGTGTTAGTTGAGCGACAAAGATCTAGGAGAGAGAGGAAGCAAATGAAGGACACTCTCAAGCTTTTGCACAATCACCACGGATTTGAGCCTCCTAGATCTCCACTCTCTCCCGAGACGGAGGAGCCCGAGATTCCTTCGGTGGACGGCATGGTGGCGCGGCTGAGGCTCGGAGGGTTATTTTCAACAATATGCTCATCACTTTGGTTATCAAGTCCCTAATCCTCCACCTCCTCCTATGGGACCTCCTACTAGCGGAGAAAGTATTGTATCTCAAGCTTATCAATCTCTCTTCGGCAACATTGATGGTAAGATGTGGCTCATTTTCTCTTTCATTAGCATCTACCATTCTTTCTCAAGTTCTAAAATTCAAATTCTCTCTTAGACTACCCGCCTCCACATGGCGGTGCTCCTCCGGAGTACGGTGGTCGGTGATGCTCGGCGACACCTCTTCTCCAAGTTTTTAGTGATGGATGACAAAGGGGGAGAAGAATAGACGATTAAAGCTTATCTGTCTTGTGCTGTAGGGGTGAAACCGGTCGGACCGGTTTCGCAAACCGGTCTGACCGGTTTTGTGCTGAGCAGTCCCAAGCTCCTATGTATCCAGTTATCTTTTATCTTAGAGACTTGTTGAGAGATTTGGATCTGTAATATTTAACTGTTGTACCTTATCTATGTGTTGGACTTGAGAACTCTTGTACTCTTGTATTGTGTGCTACAATGTGTGTAATGTACTTTAAATGTTTCTAAGCGACTTAATGGTAGTCCGTGATGCATGATTGTATGGTGAATGAGTTTTGTTTCCTTGCTTTCCCTGTGTTTTGGGTGGTGGGTGAAACCGGTCCGCCAGGTTCTGAAACCGGTCGACCGGTTTTATGCCTGACGACACACACTTCTTTGTGTTTTGCCTCTCGGTTGTGCTAATTCTTGTCATATGCATCACACACTTATTTTATCTTGTCGCACACACACCGTTGCACCCCACTTTGCTGAGATTTAGGGGGAGCTTCATGTCTTTCTTGAAATACGTGCAAATTGGCACTTTAGGCCAAAATTTTGGAATTCCATTCTTTGCACGAATTGAGAGGGAGCTTTACCTAAATCTTGGTTCTTATGAGCTTTACTTTTATATCTTTTGTAAGCTTTAATCAAGGTTGTCATCAATCACCAAAAAGGGGGAGATTGTAAGTGCAATCAAGCCTTAAGTGGGTTTTGGTGAATTAAGTGACAACTTGATTAAATCCCTAACACTCTTGTGGAGCATGTGAGCAGGTTAATGATTATTGATAAATGATATTTATGGGTAGATTCATGCTTTTGGCTCACATTGCAATAAAGACAAGAATGGATCATGACAATGTATATGTAATGATTATAAGCATACCAAGAGTGAATGTCATGATAAAGAAAGGATGTTCTTCCCATTGATCTTTACATAAAGCATATAACAAGTGATCCTAAGCTAAAAGAAAAGCAAATATAAAGGCATGATGATATATGATAATTGGTTGGCTTTTCTATGTTGGGCAAAGCATATTTTGAAGAAAGGAGAAGCTTGTGGTATAGTAATGGGAGAATTAAATTAAAGATGAATATGGCATCAAGGGATTTCACCATTGACACATGATAGAGATCGATGACCAATGTTGTGAGCTTTGTCAAGAATAACATCAAGTGATTTCACTATTGCTACAAGATGGAACTTGATGATCTAGACAATAAGTTTACCAAGTTCAATATCAAATGGTTTTCACTCTTATACTTCATGAAGATTATTGACTTGTTCAAAGAAGAGATTTGCAAGACTTCAAGTTGGATTTTAGCTAAGGTCATTTGGCTATCTATATTACTTTGGACCTACATTTGAAAGATTGCAAAAGCAAGGATAATTGATATCAATCAAAGGACAAACAAATTGAGTGGCATCTCGAATGGTTTTATCTCTATGGTGCAAGGCTTGACTCAATTGTGGCAAGGATAAGTGATGAAGAAATCAAGATGGCTAAAACGAGGAACTAAGCTAAGGCTATGGATAGCGACCATAAGCAAAGTGGCTAGGGTGAAGTTAAGAGCATCAAGGATTTCGAAGTATCATATCCAAGCCTACCGAGGAAAGTGATAAATTGCATCTAACGTCATGATTGATAAATTCAAGTGGCTTAAGAATTCAAAGTTATTGATCTCTACTCTATGGAAGAATTCTAGGTCGCTAGCTCAAGGTGGACATGCTCAAGCACATACATATGTTTGCTCATCTACAACATGTGCTTAGTTGGTACACGTCATTTGAAGCCCTCGAATCATTGAAGATCATTTATCGGCGTACCTTGGAGGTTCAAGCTCAAGTGGATTTATTAGGATTTATCTTTTCTTGAGTTTAGGTATGCCGTACTATCAAGAGGGATGAATCCTTGGTTGGACAACAAACATCAAAAAGTGCTCAAGTGAAACCTAGAGAGACTAACCCGTGAGATCAAAACCTTAGTTGAGCTCTCTGCGGCCAAAACCGGCTTTGACCGGTTTTGCAAACCGGCTCCGACCGGTTTGGGCACCGACACCGTCCAACGGCTAGTTGGTTTGAAGACCGGTCGACAGGTTTTGGCAAACCGGTCGACCGGTTTTGTCGACGGACTAACGGCTAGTTTTGAGTGAGGTGGGTATTTATACCCATGAGCTCCTCTTTGAGGGGCTGCTGGTTCTCTTCACTCCTAACACATTCCAGAACCATAGCAAAGCTCTTCCCAACCTCTCTAAGTGAGATTTAAGCCTCTAGTGCCATATCCTTGAGTTGGGTTAAGAGAGTGACTAGTGTGAGAGCTTTATAGAGCTTTGAGGAGCCTAGTGAGCATCCCACACTTGAGCACCTGCTGATTTCGTTGAAGATCTTTGAAGCATCTTTTACTCTTGGAGCATTTGCTCCTAGACGGCTAGAGGTCGCTTGGAAGCTCCAATCCGAGATTGTGGAAGCTCCAAGAAGTTTGTATTACCCCCTGTGAATCTAGTGGAAAACTTCTCATCTCAAGAGATTGTTCTCTTGACTTGAGATCGAGGGAAAGGGCAAGCCTTGTGTGGCGAGTCTATCCTTGTGTGGATACCTCAACAACGTGGACGTAAGCAAGCCTTTGTGGCGAGCTGAACCACGGGATAAATCCTTGTGTCAATTGCGCCTTTACTTCATATATATCTTGCTTGTTGGTTTATCTCCTTTTCTAGCATATATCTTGTGCTTCCGCTTCGATCTACCTTGGTGTGCTTGTGCTGTGTGCAGGGACTTTGTTGGTACTCCTGGAAACCCATGTGGAAGTCCCACACCAAGTTTGGTTTGTGCTAGAACTCGTAGAGGGGTTTTACTTATTGTACGTTTCGTTCGAGTAAAACCGGTCGACCGGTTTTGGAAACCGGTCGACCGGTTTCGGTACTAACGATGGGTTGAATATTTTTAAGTGCGCGGATTCGCCTATTCACCCCCCCTCTAGGCGACATCAAGATCCTTTCGGAGGGATACTTGCTCCTTGCGTTGTTCCTGCTTGCTAGCAGCAAAAGGCACCACTGCTCGACACTGCATTCAGAAGATCGACACATAAGAAGATTAATAGGTGCGTCTCACATGATTTTTTTACTTAATTATCAGCATGTATAATGAACACAACGGAGTAATCGCTGGAACCACAATGTAATTTCAGAAAGAAAGGTCAGCTACTCCAAAAATATATATAAGCAAACTTCATAGCATTACTGTAAATGAAATCCTATATTTCAGTGCCATTGTCAATTGCAAATCAAGCAACACCCTAAGGATCTCCGTGTATGAATTAGGTTTCTCATCATCAACTCAAACACTTGTTGAGTTGCTGCACAGACCAAGGCACCAACACCAGCCGGCAAGAGCCACAGAGCGGAAAAAACCTCACCTGCGAGATCTAGATCCAGGCAGGCAGAGGAGAGACACAGAGATGAGGAGGACGGGAGAAAGCAAGGAAGAGAGAGGAAGGAAGCTGAGGAGTAGGGTTGTCGTCGCCGCCGCAGCACCTTACCGCGGTGGTTGTCGTCGCTGCCTCACTGGGCGAAGTCGACGGCGACCCAAAGTGTGGCGGAGTCGAGGTCGCTGTCGTCCATGGCGGAGGCAAGGCGAGGACCATGTGTGGTTCGAGGACCGGTGGATGGTCGCTTCCTTGTGTGATGAGTGATTGACAACGTTGTGTGGACCGATTCTTGGCTAAGTATTGCGGGTGCGGGTTGCGGCTTGACTCGTGTTGGTGCGGGTGAAGAACAAGCGCGAAAGGTCGTTGCCGGTGAGGCCTCCGGGTGTGGAGAAGACAAGTAGGCTTCGTTCGAGGGACCCGGTGGCCGGCGGGGGTCAAGTGCGGGCCGCATGGTGGCATGAACGGCAAGATGAAGTCGTGGACGGTTTCTTGGTAGAGCCTCAAAACCAAGGGCGAGCCGGGACTACGTGGGAGCCGAGTCATGAGTGGAGATTGGCGGAGGCTACACCGAGTTCGCGGGGGTTTGCGGTGGTTCACCGAGAAAACCACGCGGGTTACTCGGTTGAGCCACAAAACCGAGGCCGAAGACTCGACGAGGAGGTGCGGCCACCCGGGCCGGTTCAACCGCCCGGGAGGGGCGGTCGGACCGCCCCCGGGGCCGGTCGATTCACCGGGCCGGTCTAACCGCCCGGGGGGGGCGGTCCGACCGCCCGGCCGCCGCCGCCGAGAAGCTTCGAAGCGGAGGACACGCGTCGGGATCGCAAGGCGTGCGTTGAGGCTACGCGGGGTGCGGTCGCGGGCATCCGTCCGATGGTGAAGATATCAAGAATTCCAAATCCGCCCTTGAGGGGTATGTATCCCTAGTCATTAGAGAGGGGCATTTTAGACATTCGGTTGCCGCCTATATAACCCAAGAGGTGAGAGGTTGGCAGCCAACTCTTGGAACCCTAGCTCATTTCGTTTTTCCATTTTCGTTCTCTATTTTTCCTAGGTTTTTTAGAAGGCTAGTTTGAGAGCTTCATGTGAGATCTAGAGAGAGGGATGGATGTTTGGGTGGCAAACTAGACCTTGTACGAACCATTCATGGCATGTATAGAAGGTTCGGCGTGGTTCTTGATGGTGGTTTTCCCGTCTCTTTGATGTTGATTTTCGGAGCTCTTTTTGGCGGTGTTTTGAGAACGATTTCTTGGGGTTTTTGGTGGGTGTCACGTATGAGGTTCTTGTGCCTCTTTGGCTGGTGACTTTGCCCCCAAATCCCCTTTGAATCGGACTCGATTTGGTGGTTTTTCGAGTTGGGCGAGTTCTTGACCTAGAGAAGCGATTTCTTCGATTCCTCTTGATTGTGAGCGTTTCGGGTCGATTCCTTTGAGGTAGAGGTTGCCCGGGGAGGTAACCCGGCTATCCCCGAAGTTTGGCTGCAATCCATGGAGTGATTCGGGAGATTGAGCGCAAGGAAGTTGAGGTTTGACCCGCGGGTTCCGTTCGGAAGGGGCGGTCTAACCGCCGCGCAGGGGGCGGTCTAACCGCCCGGGTGTTCCGGGTCAAAGTTTTGTTTCGCCGGATTCTCCTCTCGTGAGTTCGTTCGCCTTGATCGGAGGAGTGTCCGGGTGAAATTTGGAGCCGTTCTCGCGCGGTTGCTAGGTGTTCTTGGTTGGAGTTCGTTCTTGGGTACGGGGAGGTTAGACCGCACCGGGTAGCCGGTCTAACCGCCCCTAGGCCCTTGGGTGAAGTTTTGGTTTTCGCCAACATTTTACGGTAGCTAGCATGGCCTTGACCGAGAGATCTCTGTTGGTGAAACCGTGGTGTGTTTTGGTGCTCGGAAGAGGCGTTTCGGAGGATTTCTTGGTTGCCGGTGGAGGCGGTCTAACCGCCCCCTATACCCGGTCTAACCGCCCCCTGCGGTTAGCCGGCTTTCGAGTTGTTTCGCCGTGTCGGTCTTGCGTGTGTGTTGCGGTTCTTGGTAGAGTTTGTTCCTAGGGCCGGTAGCACTCCGGTGGCTACGTGGTTTTGGCAAGCGGGAGGTAGAAGTGCGGAGCGTGTGATTTCGGGGGGTCGACCGAGCTAGTTCGTCTTGTCGGAGTTTCAATCTCCCTCGAGAAGAATTTTTATCGGCTCCCATTCACTCCCCCCTCTCTGGTCGCCTTATCGGTCCTTCAAGTGGTATCAGAGCCGGTTCGGGTCTTTGTTGACTCTAACCAGTCTAAGATCCAAGGATGGCGTACCGAGAACGGGGTTCGGGTCCTCCACACTTCGATGGAAAGAACTACCGGATGTGGAGCAAGCGGATGGGTGCGTTCCTCCGCGGAAAGGGTCGGACTGCGTGGGATGTCACGGTGGACACGGGATATGTCCGGCCGATGGATTTCCTTGCTCCGGGGGTCGAGGGACGGATTCGACGCCAACAATAAGGCGGTCGACTACTTGTTTCGTGCTTTGTGTCGGCCGAGTTCGATCGGGTGCACACCGAGCACTTAGCTTGTAGGATTTGGGCGGTGTTGAAGGAGGCTCATGTTGGGAACTCCCGAGGTTCGAGCACGGTTGTATGCGACCTACGGAGAGAGTACGAGAACTTCACTCATCTCCCCGGTGAGTCCATCGATGCCTTGTTCCGGAGGTTCACGGTGGTGGTGAACAACATGAGGGCCAATGTGGACGTGCTCCCGTACGATGATCATGATAGAGCGGTCAAGCTCTTACACTCTTTGGATCGTACGATATGGGGCGGAAAGTTCGAGGCCATAGTCGAGTCGGAGAGGTACGACACTGCGACGGTGAACGAGCTGTTCTCGAAGCTCAAGTCGGCTGAGGTGGATAGGGGCATGACTGCCAAGCTCGAGGGACCGACTGACTCCCATAGTCTTGCCCTCGTTGGTGGTTCCAAAGGAAAGACTAACTCTAACCCATCCACCAGGATGTTCTCGTTTTCCTCTTTGATGTCCATGCCAGATGAGGAGTTTGATGACCTTGGAGAGGACGAGCCGGCGGCGGTGACGAGGCGGTTCGAGAGGCCGCACGAGAACCGCATGAACATGAGGAGGAACACGAGGACGCTTCCGGTGCGGCAAGCGGGACACTTCGTCGCCGACCGCCGGAGAAGGCCGAGAGCAAGGACGGCTACAAGCACAAGCCGAGGAAGAACGACGACAAGTACCGTTCGAGGCGCGACCACAAGAGCAAGCACAAGAACAAGTACAAGGACGAGCGACGATCGAGGAAGAAGGAGGGCCGAGGCAAGGCCCGAGCGATGGTTGGAGCGAGCGACGTCGACTCCGGTTCCGCGTACTCCACCTCGAGCTCGAGCGAGCGGCGACGACGAGGGAGATCGCCGCAAGATCAAGAGGTCGTCCAAGAACTCCGAGCGGGGCTGAGCGCGCGTCGCGAGAGACGACTTCGGTACCATGGCGGCGAGCTCGGCGGCAAGAAGAGTACACGGAGCGACTCGGACTGCGAGTCCGACGACGAGGTGCGTGATGAACTTCCCTTCTTGCGCCGGGAGAATGAGAGGCTTGGCTCTTTGCTTGATAACCGTGATGACATGCTTAGAGAGGCCAAGAAAATGAGGAAAGAGCTTAGGGCTTCACTCGAGGATGCTAGGACTAGAGTGGGCCGAGCTAGAGACACGGGTGCTTGATAGCAAGCTTGAGATTGATTCGCTTAAGGCTAGCCCCGTTGTTGCTGATGAAAATGATTGTGCCGATTGCTCCATATTCCTTGCCGATCTTGCTTTGTTTAAGGAGAAGCATGCCTCCAAGTGTGAGGAACTAGATGTGCTTAGGGTTGAAGTGGTCGAGCTTAAGTCTAGACTGCTTTGCTAGGTGCTTGCACTTCTTGCCCTGTTTTGCATGCTAAGATTGATGAGTTGCATGCTTACACTAGTTCGCTCGAGGCTAAATTGAAGGAACCCATGCCTACATCTTGCTCTACCCGTGAAATGCATGCATTGAAAAATTTGGAGCTTGCACATTATGTTGATCGTTTGCGGGATGAGAATGATGATTTGAGGAAGTTGATGGGTTGGTTGTCCGGTCCACGAGCCTCGGTTGAGGATGATGATCGAGGCCTTTAAGAGGCAAGATGGTGAGGGGCTTGGGGCAAACAAGGTTGGTGAAGGAAGTGGAGAGAACATCCGGAGCCACCAAAAACCCACCACAAAAATGATTTCCCTCCAAAACCCAACCATCTTAGAAACCGACTAGACACAACCCCGGCTCCACCTATATTTCCTACACCCACAAATGATCTCCAAAAGCCCATCAAGTTTGTGAGCACTTCGGGGAAAGTGTTCTTTGGGAAAGTGAAAGAGAAGGCAAGTGAGGAGAAATCGGTGGAGGAGTTGAGTGGAGAGAAACCTAGCGAGCAGCCCCAATCCAAGCCAAAACCTAAGCTTGTGAGGTTCCGTTGTGGCCATTGTGGGAAAGAGGGTCACAAGGATGAGTTTTGCTTCAAGAGGAAGCGGGGAAGAGAGGATGGCAAAGGAGTGGGCGAACAAGGATAGGTACAACCCCTCCCATGGTGTACCTAAGCCTCGTATGCCACCGCCCGGGGGTAAGGGCCGTGGTGAGAAGTGTTCCGGCATGGGGAGACGCAAGTTCCCGCGGCCGAGGAGCTGTTCGGGAGGGGGCGGTCGAGGCCGGCCCGGCTAGGCGGTCGGAGCCGGCCCGGCCCGAGGGGGCGGTTAGGCCGGCCCGGCTAGGCGGTTTTGACCGCCCCCCCCGGCACTCGGGCGGAGTGGTTTTCGAGGTGGTGAGTCGAGAGGTTTCGGTGTCCGGAGGTGGAGTTGCTTTGGAGGTTGGTCCGGAAAGACAAGCGGGTGGTCGGTTGCTAGGCATTCTCCCCCCTCGAGGTCACTACGGGGATGGGAGGAGTCGTAGCTTTGAGAAGGAGAGGAGGGACGTTCCACGGGTTGTCTTCCGTGGTTTTGGTCCTCCTCCAGGCAGTGAGGGGTGGTTTCCTCGGAGTGGTTACCGAGGTGGTGTTCGTGGGGGTAGTTTTGGTAGGAGAGATGCTTTGGTTGGTGCTAACCCCACTTTCGAGCAAATGGCTCAAGACTGGTTTTCCTCTTTTGGTACTAACCCCAGTGCTGAGTCGTTTGTTCGCTCACGTGCTTGTTTTTGAATTTCAGGTGGGAGACTTGAAGAACATTTGGTTGATTGACTCCGGTTGTTCGAGGCATATGACCGGAGACGGGGGGGTGGTTCTCAAGTCTCGTCCGGTGGTGACGAAGAGGTACATCACCTTTGGGGACAATGGGCGTGGGCGTGTGCTTTCGAAGGTGAGATAAAAGTGAGTGACAAGATCACTGCGAGGCGTGTTGCTCTTGTTCAATCGCCGGGGTACAATTTGCTTTTCGTGTCTCGGTTGTTGGATGAGGGCTTTGAGGTGTTGTTTCGACCTCGGTGGTTCTCGGATTGTGGACTCTCGAGGGGACCTTGTTTGTATGGTCGTTCCCGAGGGTCGGTGTTTCGTGCTGATTTTTCTCGGTCTTCGGGTGTTGAGCGTTGTTTCTTGGCCGGTTCTTCGAGTGAGTTGTGGAAGTGGCATAGGAAGTTGGGTCACTTGAGCTTTGACCTTCGTCTCGCTTGAGTAAACTCAATTTGGTCCGAGGATTGCCACGTTTGAGGCTTGAGAAAGAGTTGGTTTGTGCTCCGTGTAGGCATGCCAAGATGGTGGCCTCTTCTCACCCGCCTCTCACCGATGTGATGAGCGAGCGTCCATGCGAGCCGCTCCATATGGACCTTGTTGGCCCGGCTCGTGTGCGATCGCGGGTGGGAAGTGGTATGTCCTTGTTGTGGTGGACGACTTTTCTCGGTATGCGTGGGTGTTCTTTCTTGAGGAGAAGGGGGGAGACGTTTGGTTTTGTTCGAGATCTAGTCTTGAGGTTGAGGAACGAGAGGCACGGAGATGCCATACGAGCTATCCGTAGTGATAATGGCTCGGAATTCGGGAACTCTCGTTTTGAAACCTTCCGTCATGACTTGGATCTTGAGCACCGTTTTCGAGTCCGTATACGCCTCCCCGGAATGGTGTTGTTGAAAGGAAGAACGGGACCTTGTGCGAGATGGCTCGGACGATGCTTGATGAGCATAGGACTCCGAGGAGGTATTGGGCCGAGGCGGTGAATACCGCGTGCTATGTTTCGAACGAGAATATACCTCGAGTGCACAAGAAGAAGACATGCTATGAGTTGATGCATGGTCGCACACCCAAAGTGAGTCACTTCCATGTCTTTGGTTGCAAGTGTTTTATTCTCAAGAAAGGCGAGGAAGTTGGATAAGTTTGAGGCTAGGTCCGTCGATGGCATTTTCTTTGGTTATGCATCTCATTCTAGAGCATATCGTGTGCTCAATCTTGAAACTAACCAAATCGTGGAGACTTGCGAGGTAACCTTCGACGAGACAGAGCCACGTAGTCAGCTTGTCTTTGAGTGTGCAGGTGATGATGAGCTTGGCGAGGAGATCTTTCAGGAGGAGGAGCATGAACATGGTGATGATGAAGATGGCGGTGCGGTGCCCCCGACTGGACATGTACCCACTACTTCGACTACGATGATGGATGGACCCTCTGCTACACCTACGACGACAAACCAAGAACGAGGAGAAGCTGATGTTGAGGGGGAGGTAGCTTCGAGGCGAGAACCTCCCGGCGAGTTCAAGTGGATCACCCAGCTTCGAGGATCATCGGCGACATGGATGAACGCACTACACGGTCGAGGGTTCGAAACAATTCCCATTTTGCTCATCTTGCATTCGTTGCTTCTTTCGAGCCCAAAGACATTGGACACGCACTATCCGATCACAATTGGGTTAACTCGATGCATGAGGAGTTGGAGAACTTTGAGAGGAATCGGGTGTGGGAGTTGGTTGACCCTCCCCCGGGGTGTAAGCCGATTGGTACAAAGTGGGTGTGGAAAAACAAAGAGGGAGAGAAGGGTGAGGTTGTGAGGAACAAGTCGAGACTTGTTGCTCGGGGGTTCGGATCGAAGGAGGGGATCGACTACGAGGAGACCTTTGCTCCCGTAGCCCGTTTGGAGGCGATTAGGATCCTTCTAGCCTTTTACGTGGCTAAAGGGTTCAAGTTGCACCAAATGGATGTGAAGAGTGCTTTTCTCGAATGGAGTGTTGGAGGAAGAAGTGTATGTGAGACGACCTCGGGGTTTGAGAGTGAGAAGTACCCCCATAGGGTGTACAAGTTGAGGAAGGCGTCGTATGGGTTGAAGCGGGCGCCTAGAGCTTGGTATGGCGAGGTTGAGGGGGTTCTTGTTTGAGAGAGGTTTTGAGATGGGGAAGGTCGATCGGACCTTGTTTTTGCGAGAGGCAGGCGGAGATATCCCGATTGTGCGGGTGTACGTGGATGATATTGTCTTTGGTGGCTCGTCTAACTCTCTTGTTGCGAGGTTTGCGGAGATGATATGAGCGAGGGAGTTCGAGATGAGTATGATGGGTGAGTTGCAGTTCTTCCTCGGGCTACAAATCAAGCAATCAAAGGAAGGAACATTTGTGCACCGGAGCTAAGTACACCAAGGACATTGTGAGAAAGTTCAAGATGGAGGACTCCAAGGCTATGACGACGCCGATGAGTACGACTACGGCTCTTGATGCGGACGAGGAAGGTGAACACGTGGACCGAGAAGGAGTACCGAAGCATGATCGGGTCACTCCTCTACTTGACGGCGACGAGGCCGGACATACGGTTCTCGGTGTGTCCGTGCGCTCGTTTTCAAGCGTCTCCGAGGACTTCGCATCGGCAAGCGGTGAAGAGAATTTTCGGGTACTTGCGTCACACTCCCGACTTCGGCCTTTGGTACTCCGCGTCCTCTTCTTTGGCGCTTCATGGCTTTTCGGACGCGGATTTTGCCGGGTGTCGGTTGGATAGGAAGTCCACTTCGGGACTTGCCGGTTTTGGGTTCTTCGTTGGTGTCTTGGTCTTCTCGTAAGCGGTCGAGTGTTGCTCAATCCACGACCGAAGCCGAGTATGTTGCTTGCTCGCTAGTTGTTGCTCTCGGCTCCTTTGGATCACCTACACCATGAGTGATTTTGGTGAGGAGTATACCCATGTCCCACTTCAATGTGATAGCACCGGTGCCATAAGCGTTGCAAAGAACCCGGTGCTCCATTCTAAAACCAAACACATAGAAGTGAGGTATCATTTCCCGAGAGACAACGTAGAGAAAGGGAAGATAGCCTTGATCCATGTACCCACACATGACCAACTAGCCGATATTTTCACCAAACCCCTAGATCAAGCAACTTTCACTCGTTTGCGGGGGAACTTGGTGTGTGTTTAATTTCTTGAGTTGGGTGTGTGGGGGGCTTTCTTTTGCCGGTGGTGTCGAGCCCATTTTGCCTCCCCTTGAGGAGCCGGTTTGTAGCATATGTATAGCTTTCTTTTGCGCATTTCTTGCATTTGGCATGGCATATGTAACATGATGTATAGGCATCCTTGTATCTTAGATTGCATGCATTTTGTATCATATGCATCGGATAGGAAAAGCTTCTCCTATATACAATGTTTACCATGGGTTGCTATATATGTTCTTGTGAGCTTGTTTGGTATGGTACGGTTAGTTTGGCTTAGCTCTTGATGATCTTGATGAATGATCCATGGTTGATGGCTAATCTTTTGAAAAATGTCATATACATGCTCTCTCATGCGTAAATGCCTATATATGATCTTGACATGTCTTAGTGGCTTTGCTATGCTTACTTTGTGAATGGATAGCTAGTTTATTGATCATATGGAGCCAAAGGCTCGCTTGCCATCATGAATGTTTAGCCCTCTTGCTTAATCTTGTGGAGGGGCATAAGTTCCTTTTTGTCGCAAAGACATTTCATGTACCATTTACAAATCTGAAAATGAAATGAAAAATGCTTGGAAAATATGTTCCCATGTCATATGTGCTGAAATTATTTTGCTTTGGGTGCTAAACCGTTGCATGATGCCTACCAATGAGAAGTCTCATACGTAGAAGTAGGCACATGGCTCGGTGGCTTTGACATGACATGAGGTGCTTTTGGGTGTTTATGATGGTCTTATGATTAGAATGGTGGTCCTAGCATGAAGTTTGAGTGGCTTTGCCATTTTGATATGTTTTGCTCATGTTTAGGTATTTGCTTGTGAGAGAGTAACTTTTCGCAAAATTACTCAAATCCTTTTTAGCATTGTCCAATGGTTGTGAAACTTGGTGATCACGTAGTTAACGTCATTACGAATCCGTCGAGTATCTAACTTGCTCATTTGGACTTGTGTAGCTCCTTGTGATGAATTTTGTATATTCGAGAAGCTATATGTTGCAAGTTTTCGCATTTTGCCTTGATTCATGCATTGTCAACAAGGGGGAGAAGTTTGTGCATGTTTTGGGCACTGGGAGTGTTTGGAAGGTGTTCCAATTGTTTCGGGCAATTTTTGAGCAAGTGTGGTGCGGGGCCGGTTTCTTTGGGCGGTCTAACCGCCCCCCGGGCGGTCAAGTCGGGCGGAGGCGGTCTAACCGCCCGGGGCGGCGGCCTAACCGCCCTGGGCGGTGTGAGCGAGGTTTTTGCTCTTTGTTGCATTCCCGAGTTGCATTGATGCATGTGTTCGGGGGGGAGTGTCTTGTGGCTCGGGGGGAGCGTGCATTTGTGCAGGGGGAGCTCTTTGTGGTGTTCGAGTTTTGCTTTGGTGGTTTGCGCTCTTTGCTTGAGCTGAGTTTTGTCTCGGATGTGTCGAGCCGTTGCCCTTGCCTAAGGGGTCCGAGACTTGTCTTCTTCAAGTGATCTTGCTTTTTGCCTTCCTTTGGCTTTCGATCGCTTGTTGGGGTTTCTTTTTATTTGTTTCTTTTCTTTTCCTTTTCTCTTATGTTACTTCATGTGAGTGTGTTGTCAATGCACTCATCAAGGGGGAGATTGAGGACCATGTGTGGTTCGAGGACCGGTGGATGGTCGCTTCCTTGTGTGATGAGTGATTGACAACGTTGTGTGGACCGATTCTTGGCTAAGTATTGCGAGGTGCGAGGTTGCGGCTTGACTCGTGTTGGTGCGGGTGAAGAACAAGCGCGAAAGGTCGTTGCGGTGAGGCCTCCGGGTGTGGAGAAGACAAGTAGGCTTCGTTCGAGGGACCCGGTGGCCGGCGGGGGTCAAGTGCGGGCCGCATGGTGGCATGAACGGCAAGATGAAGTCGTGGACGGTTTCTTGGTAGAGCCTCAAAACCAAGGGCGAGCCGGGACTACGTGGGAGCCGAGTCATGAGTGGAGATTGGCGGAGGCTACACCGAGTTCGCGGGGTTTGCGGTGGTTCACCGAGAAAACCACCGGGTTACTCGGTTGAGCCACAAAACCGAGGCCGAAGACTCGACGAGGAGGTGCGGCCACCCGGGCCGGTTCAACCGCCCGGGGAGGGGCGGTCGGACCGCCCGGGGCCGGTCGGATTCCACCGGGCCGGTCTAGCCGCCCGGGGGGGGCGGTCGACCGCCCGGCCGCCCGCGCCGAGAAGCTTCGAAGCGGAGGACACGCGTCGGGATCGCAAGGCGTGCGTTGAGGCTACGCGGGGTGCGGTCGCCGGGCATCCGTCCGATGGTGAAGATATCAAGAATTCCAAATCCGCCCTTGAGGGGTATGTATCCCTAGTCATTAGAGAGGGGCATTTTAGACATTCGGTTGCCGCCTATATAACCCAAGAGGTGAGAGGTTGGCGACCAACTCTTGGAACCCTAGCTCATTTCGTTTTTCCATTTTCGTTCTCTATTTTTCCTAGGTTTTTTAGAAGGCTAGTTTGAGAGCTTCATGTGAGATCTAGAGAGAGGGATGGATGTTTGGGTGGCAAACTAGACCTTGTACGAACCATTCATGGCATGTATAGAAGGTTCGGCGTGGTTCTTGATGGTGGTTTTCCCGTCTCTTTGATGTTGATTTTCGGAGCTCTTTTTGGCGGTGTTTTGAGAACGATTTCTTGGGGTTTTTGGTGGGTGTCACGTATGAGGTTCTTGTGCCTCTTTGGCTGGTGACTTTGCTCCCAAACCCCCTTTGAATCGGACTCGATTTGGTGGTTTTTCGAGTTGGGCGAGTTCTTGACCTAGAGAAACAATTTCTTCGATTCCTCTTGATTGTGAGCGTTTCGGGTCGATTCCTTTGAGGTAGAGGTTGCCCGGGGAGGTAACCCGGCTATCCCGAAGTTTGGCTGCAATCCATGGAGTGATTCGGGAGATTGAGCGCAAGGAAGTTGAGGTTTGACCCGCGGGTTCTGTTCGGAAGGGGCGGTCTAACCGCTGCGGGGGCGGTCTAACCGCCCGGGTGTTCCGGGTCAAAGTTTTGTTTCGCCGGATTCTCCTCGTGAGTTCGTTCGCCTTGATCGGAGGAGTGTCCGGGTGAAATTTGGAGCCGTTCTCGCGCGGTTTGCTAGGTGTTCTTGGTTGGAGTTCGTTCTTTGGGTACGGGAGGTTAGACCGCCCGGGTAGCCGGTCTAACCGCCCCTAGGCCCTTGGGTGAAGTTTTGGTTTTCGCCAAGATTTTACGGTAGCTAGCATGGCCTTGACCGAGAGATCTCGTTGGTGAAACCGTGGTGTGTTTTGGTGCTCGGAAGAGGCGTTTCGGAGGATTTCTTGGTTGCCGGTGGAGGCGGTCTAACCGCCCCCTATACCGGTCTAACCGCCCCCTCCGGTTAGCCGGCTTTCGAGTTGTTTCCGCCTGTCGGTGCTTTGCGTGTGTGTTGCGGTTCTTTGGTAGAGTTTGTTCCTAGGGCCGGTAGCACTCCGGTGGCTACGTGGTTTTGGCAAACGGGAGGTAGAAGTGCGGAGCGTGTGATTTCGGGGGTCCGACCGAGCTAGTTCGTCTTGTCGGAGTTTCAATCTCCCTCGAGAAGAATTTTTATCGGCTCCCATTCACTCCCCCCCTCTCTCGGTCGCCTTATCGGTCCTTCAAGTGGTATCGAGCCGGTTCGGGTCTTTGTTGACTCTAACCGGTCTAAGATCCAAGGATGGCGTACCGGGAACGGGGGTTCGGGTCCTCCACACTTCGATGGAAAGAACTACCGGATGTGGAGCAAGCGGATGGGTGCGTTCCTCCGCGGAAAGGGTCGGACTGCGTGGGATGTCACGGTGGACACGGGATATGTCCGGCCGATGGATTTCCTTGCTCCGGGGTCGAGGGACGGATTCGACGCCAACAATAAGGCGGTCGACTACTTGTTTCGTGCTTTGTGTCGACCGAGTTCGATCGGGTGCACACCGAGCACTTAGCTTGTAGGATTTGGGCGGTGTTGAAGGAGGCTCATGTTGGGAACTCCCGAGGTTCGGGCACGGTTGTATGCGACCTACGGAGAGAGTACGAGAACTTCACTCATCTCCCCGGTGAGTCCATCGATGCCTTGTTCCGGAGGTTCACGGTGGTGGTGAACAACATGAGGGCCAATGTGGACGTGCTCCCGTACGATGATCATGATAGAGCGGTCAAGCTCTTACACTCTTTGGATCGTACGATATGGGGCGGAAAGTTCGAGGCCATAGTCGAGTCGGAGAGGTACGACACTGCGACGGTGAACGAGCCTGTTCTCGAAGCTCAAGTCGGGCCGAGGTGGATAGGGGCATGAGCGCAAGCTCGAGGGACCGCCCGACTCCCATAGTCTTGCCCTCGTTGGTGGTTCCAAAGGAAAGACTAACTCTAACCCATCCACCGGGATGTTCTCGTTTTCCTCTTTGATGTCCATGCCGGATGAGGAGTTTGATGACCTTGGAGAGGACGAGCGGCGCCGTTGACGAGGCGGTTCGAGAGGCCGCACGAGAACCGCGTGAACATGAGGAGGAACACGAGGACTGCTTCCGGTGCGGCAAGCCGGGACACTTCGTCGCCGACTCGCCGGAGAAGGCCGAGAGCAAGGACGGCTACAAGCACAAGCCGAGGAAGAACGACGACAAGTACCGTTCGAGGCGCGACCACAAGAGCAAGCACAAGAACAAGTACAAGGACGAGCGACGATCGAGGAAGAAGGAGGGCCGAGGCAAGGCCCGAGCGATGGTTGGAGCGAGCGACGTCGACTCCGGTTCCGCGTACTCCACCTCGAGCTCGAGCGGCGGCCGACGACGACGGGAGATCGCCGCAAGATCAAGAGGTCGTCCAAGAACACGAGCGGGCCGAGCTGCGTCGCGAGAGACGACTTCGGTACCATGGCGGCGAGCTCCGGCGGCAAGAAGAGTACACGGAGCGACTCGGACTGCGAGTCCGACGACGAGGTGCGTGATGAACTTCCCTTCTTGCGCCGGGAGAATGAGAGGCTTGGCTCTTTGCTTGATAACCGTGATGACATGCTTAGAGAGGCCAAGAAAATGAGGAAAGAGCTTAGGGCTTCACTCGAGGATGCTAGGACTAGAGTGGGCGAGCTAGAGACACGGGTGCTTGATAGCAAGCTTGAGATTGATTCGCTTAAGGCTAGCCCCGTTGTTCTTTGATGAAAATGATTGTGCTCGATTGCTCCATATTCCTTGCTTGATCTTGCTTTGTTTAAGGAGAAGCATGCCTCCAAGTGTGAGGAACTAGATGTGCTTAGGGTTGAAGTGGTGAGCTTAAGTCTAGACTGCTTTGCTAGGTGCTTGCACTTCTTGCCTGTTTTGCATGCTAAGATTGATGAGTTGCATGCTTACACTAGTTCGCTCGAGGCTAAATTGAAGGAACCCATGCCTACATCTTGCTCTACTGTGAAATGCATGCATTGAAAAATTTGGAGCTTGCACATTATGTTGATCGTTTGCGGGATGAGAATGATGATTTGAGGAAGTTGATGGGTTGGTTGTCAGGTCACGAGCCTCGGTTGAGGATGATGATCGAGGCCTTTAAGAGGCAAGATGGTGAGGGGCTTGGGGCAAACAAGGTTGGTGAAGGAAGTGGAGAGAACATCCGGAGCCACCAAAAACCCACCACAAAAATGATTTCCCTCCAAAACCCAACCATCTTAGAAACCGACTAGACACAACCCCGCCTCCACCTATATTTCCTACACCCACAAATGATCTCCAAAAGCCCATCAAGTTTGTGAGCACTTCGGGGAAAGTGTTCTTTGGGAAAGTGAAAGAGAAGGCAAGTGAGGAGAAATCGGTGGAGGAGTTGAGTGGAGAGAAACCTAGCGAGCGGCCCCAATCCAAGCCAAAACCTAAGCTTGTGAGGTTCCGTTGTGGCCATTGTGGGAAAGAGGGTCACAAGGATGAGTTTTGCTTCAAGAGGAAGCGGGAAGAGAGGATGGCAAAGGAGTGGGCGAACAAGGATAGGTACAACCCCTCCCATGGTGTACCTAAGCCTCGTATGCCACCGCCGGGGGGTAAGGCCGTGGTGAGAAGTGTTCGGCATGGGGAGACGCAAGTTCCCGCGGCGAGGAGTCGTTACGGGAGGGGGGCGGTCGGAGGCCGGCCCGGCTAGGCGGTCGGACCGGCCCCGGCCCGAGGGGGGCGGTTAGGCCGGCCCGGCTAGGCGGTTTTAACCGGCCCCCCCCAGTACGGGTGGAGTGGTTTTCGAGGTGGTGAGTCGAGAGGTTTCGGGTCCGGGAGGTGGAGTTGCCGGAGGTTGGTCCGGAAAGACAAGCAGGGTGGTCGGTTGCTAGGCATTCTCCCCCTCGAGGTCACTACGGGGATGGGAGGAGTCGTAGCTTTGAGAAGGAGAGGAGGGACGTTCCACGGGTTGTCTTCGTGGTTTTGGTCCTCCTCCGGGCGGTGAGGGGTGGTTTCCTCGGAGTGGTTACCGAGGTGGTGTTCGTGGGGGTAGTTTTGGTAGGAGAGATGCTTTGGTTGGTGCTAACCCCACTTTCGAGCAAATGGCTCGACCTTGGTTTTCCTCTTTTGGTACTAACCCCGGTCTTTGAGTCGTTTGTTCGCTCACGTGCTTGTTTTTGAATTTCGGGTGGGAGACTTGAAGAACATTTGGTTGATTGACTCCGGTTGTTCGAGGCATATGACCGGAGACGGGGGGGTGGTTCTCAAGTCTCGTCCCGATGGTGACGAAGAGGTACATCACCTTTGGGGACAATGGGCGTGGGCGTGTGCTTTCGAAGGTGAGATAAAAGTGAGTGACAAGATCACTGCGAGGCGTGTTGCTCTTGTTCAATCGGCGGGGTACAATTTGCTTTACGTGTCTCAGTTGTTGGATGAGGGCTTTGAGGTGTTGTTTCGACCTGGTGGTTCTCGGATTGTGGACTCTCGAGGGGACCTTGTTTGTATGGTCGTTCCCGAGGGTCAGGTGTTTCGTGCTGATTTTTCTCAGTCTTCGGGTGTTGAGCGTTGTTTCTTGGCTGGTTCTTCGAGTGAGTTGTGGAAGTGGCATAGGAAGTTGGGTCACTTGAGCTTTGACCTTCTGTCTCGCTTGAGTAAACTCAATTTGGTCCGAGGGATTGCCACGTTTGAGGCTTGAGAAAGAGTTGGTTTGTGCTCCGTGTAGGCATGCCAAGATGGTGGCCTCTTCTCACCCGCCTCTCACCGATGTGATGAGCGAGCGTCCATGCGAGCTCGCTCCATATGGACCTTGTTGGCCCGGCTCGTGTGCGATCGCGGGTGGGAAGTGGTATGTCCTTGTTGTGGTGGACGACTTTTCTCGGTATGCGTGGGTGTTCTTTCTTGAGGAGAAGGGGGAGACGTTTGGTTTTGTTCGAGATCTAGTCTTGAGGTTGAGGAACGAGAGGCACGGAGATGCCATACGAGCTATCCGTAGTGATAATGGCTCGGAATTCAGGAACTCTCGTTTTGAAACCTTTTGTCATGACTTGGGTCTTGAGCACCGGTTTTCGAGTCCGTATACGCCTCCCCGGAATGGTGTTGTTGAAAGGAAGAACGGGACCTTGTGCGAGATGGCTCGGACGATGCTTGATGAGCATAGGACTCGAGGAGGTATTGGGGCGAGGGCGGTGAATACCGCGTGCTATGTGTCGAACAGAATATACCTCAGAGTGCACAAGAAGAAGACATGCTATGAGTTGATGCATGGTCGCACACCCAAAGTGAGTCACTTCCATGTCTTTGGTTGCAAGTGTTTTATTCTGAAGAAAGGCAGGAAGTTGGATAAGTTTGAGGCTAGGTCTGTCGATGGCATTTTCTTTGGTTATGCATCTCATTCTAGAGCATATCGTGTGCTCAATCTTGAAACTAACCAAATCGTGGAGACTTGCGAGGTAACCTTCGACGAGACGAGCCACGTAGTCAGCTTGTCTTTGAGTGTGCAGGTGATGATGAGCTTGGCGAGGAGATCTTTCAGGAGGAGGAGCATGAACATGGTGATGATGAAGATGGCGGTGCGGTGCCCCCGACTGGACATGTACCCACTACTTCGACTACGATGATGGATGGACCCTCTGCTACACCTACGACGACAAACCAAGAACGAGGAGAAGCTGATGTTGAGGGGGAGGTAGCTTCGAGGCGAGAACCTCCCCGGCGAGTTCAAGTGGATCACCCAGCTTCGAGGATCATCGGCGACATGGATGAACGCACTACACGGTCGAGGGTTCGAAACAATTCCCATTTTGCTCATGCTGCATTCGTTGCTTCTTTCGAGCCCAAAGACATTGGACACGCACTATCCGATCACAATTGGGTTAACTCGATGCATGAGGAGTTGGAGAACTTTGAGAGGAATCGGGTGTGGGAGTTGGTTGACCCTCCCCCGGGGTGTAAGCCGATTGGTACAAAGTGGGTGTGGAAAAACAAAGAGGGAGAGAAGGGTGAGGTTGTGAGGAACAAGTCGAGACTTGTTGCTCGGGGGTTCGGTCGGAAGGAGGGGATCGACTACGAGGAGACCTTTGCTCCCGTAGCCCGTTTGGAGGCGATTAGGATCCTTCTAGCCTTTTACGTGGCTAAAGGGTTCAAGTTGCACCAAATGGATGTGAAGAGTGCTTTTCGAATGGAGTGTTGGAGGAAGAAGTGTATGTGAGACGACCTCCGGGGTTTGAGAGTGAGAAGTACCCCCACTAGGGTGTACAAGTTGAGGAAGGCGGCCGTATGGGTTGAAGCGGGCGCCTAGAGCTTGGTATGGCGAGGTTGAGGGGGTTCTTGTTTGAGAGAGGTTTTGAGATGGGGAAGGTCGATCGGACCTTGTTTTTGCGAGAGGCAGGGCGAGAGATATCCCGATTGTGCGGGTGTACGTGGATGATATTGTCTTTGGTGGCTCGTCTAACTCTCTTGTTGCGAGGTTTGCGGATGATATGAGCGGGGAGTTCGAGATGAGTATGATGGGTGAGTTGCGGTTCTTCCTCGGGCTACAAATCAAGCAATCAAAGGAAGGAACATTTGTGCACCGGGCTAAGTACACCAAGGACATTGTGAGAAAGTTCAAGATGGAGGACCCTAAGGCTATGACGACGCCGATGAGTACGACTACGGCTCTTGATGCGGACGAGGAAGGTGAACACGTGGACCGGAAGGAGTACCGAAGCATGATCGGGTCACTCCTCTACTTGACGGCGACGAGGCCGGACATACGGTTCTCGGTGTGTCGTGCGCTCGTTTTCAAGCGTCTCCGAGGACTTCGCATCGGCAAGCGAGTGAAGAGAATTTTCGGGTACTTGCGTCACACTCCCGACTTCGGCCTTTGGTACTCCGCGTCCTCTTCTTTGGCGCTTCATGGCTTTTCGGACGCGGATTTTGCCGGGTGTCGGTTGGATAGGAAGTCCACTTCCGGGACTTGCCGAGCTTTTTGGGTTCTTCGTTGGTGTCTTGGTCTTCTCGTAAGCGGTCGAGTGTTGCTCAATCCACGACCGAGGCCGAGTATGTTGCCGCTGCTAGTTGTTGCTCTCAGCTCCTTTGGATCACCTACACCATGAGTGATTTTTGTGAGGAGTATACCCATGTCCCACTTCAATGTGATAGCACCAGTGCCATAAGCGTTGCAAAGAACCCAGTGCTCCATTCTAAAACCAAGCACATAGAAGTGAGGTACCACTTTCTGAGAGACAATGTAGAGAAAGGGAAGATAGCCTTGATTCATGTACCCACACATGACCAACTAACCGATATTTTCACCAAACCCCTAGATCAAGCAACTTTCACTCGTTTGCGGGGGGAACTTGGTGTGTGTTTAATTTCTTGAGTTGGGTGTGTGGGGGGCTTTCTTTTGCCGGTGGTGTCGAGCCCATTTTGCCTCCCCTTGAGGAGCCGGTTTGTAGCATATGTATAGCTTTCTTTTGCGCATTTCTTGCATTTGGCATGGCATATGTAACATGATGTATAGGCATCCTTGTATCTTAGATTGCATGCATTTTGTATCATATGCATCGGATAGGAAAAGCTTCTCCTATATACAATGTTTACCATGGGTTGCTATATATGTTCTTGTGAGCTTGTTTGGTATGGTACGGTTAGTTTGGCTTAGCTCTTGATGATCTTGATGAATGATCCATGGTTGATGGCTAATCTTTTGAAAAATGTCATATACATGCTCTCTCATGCGTAAATGCCTATATATGATCTTGACATGTCTTAGTGGCTTTGCTATGCTTACTTTGTGATTGGATAGCTAGTTTATTGATCATATGGAGCCAAAGGCTCGCTTGCCATCATGAATGTTTAGCCCTCTTGCTTAATCTTGTGGAGGGGCATAAGTTCCTTTTTGTCGCAAAGACATTTCATGTACCATTTACAAATCTGAAAATGAAATGAAAAATGCTTGGAAAATATGTTCCCATGTCATATGTGCTGAAATTATTTTGCTTTGGGTGCTAAACCGTTGCATGATGCCTACCAATGAGAAGTCTCATACGTAGAAGTAGGCACATGGCTCGGTGGCTTTGACATGACATGAGGTGCTTTTGGGTGTTTATGATGGTCTTATGATTAGAATGGTGGTCCTAGCATGAAGTTTGAGTGGCTTTGCCATTTTGATATGTTTTGCTCATGTTTAGGTATTTGCTTGTGAGAGAGTAACTTTTCGCAAAATTACTCAAATCCTTTTTAGCATTGTCCAATGGTTGTGAAACTTGGTGATCACGTAGTTAACGTCATTACGAATCTGTCGAGTATCTAACTTGCTCATTTGGACTTGTGTAGCTCCTTGTGATGAATTTTGTATATTCGAGAAGCTATATGTTGCAAGTTTTCGCATTTTGCCTTGATTCATGCATTGTCAACAAGGGGGAGAAGTTTGTGCATGTTTTGGGCACACGGGAGTGTTTGGAAGGTGTTCCAATTGTTTCGGGCAATTTTTGAGCGGTGTGGTGCGGGGCCGGTTTCTTTGGGCGGTCTAACCGCCCCCCGAGCGGTCAAGTCGGGCGGAGGCGGTCTAACCGCCCTGGGCGGCGGTCTAACCGCCCGGGCGATGTGAGCGGGTTTTTGCTCTTTGTTGCATTCCCGAGTTGCATTGATGCATGTGTTCGGGGGGAGTGTCTTGTGGCTCGGGGGGAGCTTGCATTTGTGCGAGGGGGGAGCTCTTTGTGGTGTTCGAGTTTTGCTTTGGTGGTTTGCGCTCTTTGCTTGAGCTGCGTTTTGTCTCGGATGTGTCGAGCCGTTGCCCTTGCCTAAGGGGTCCGAGACTTGTCTTCTTCAAGTGATCTTGCTTTTTGCCTTCCTTTGGCTTTCGATCGCTTGTTGGGGTTTCTTTTTATTTGTTTCTTTTCTTTTCCTTTTCTCTTATGTTACTTCATGTGAGTGTGTTGTCAATGCACTCATCAAGGGGGAGATTGAGGACCATGTGTGGTTCGAGGACCGGTGGATGGTCGCTTCCTTGTGTGATGAGTGATTGACAACGTTGTGTGGACCGATTCTTGGCTAAGTATTGCGGGTGCGGGTTGCGGCTTGACTCGTGTTGGTGCGGGTGAAGAACAAGCGCGAAAGGTCGTTGCGGTGAGGCCTCCGGGTGTGGAGAAGACAAGTAGGCTTCGTTCGAGGGACCGGTGGCCGGCGGGGGTCAAGTGCGGGCCGCATGGTGGCATGAACAGCAAGATGAAGTCGTGGACGGTTTCTTGGTAGAGCCTCAAAACCAAGGGCGAGCCGGGACTACGTGGGAGCCGAGTCATGAGTGGAGATTGGCGGAGGCTACACCGAGTTCGCGGGGTTTGCGGTGGTTCACCGAAAACCACCGGGTTACTCGGTTGAGCCACAAAACCGAGGCCGAAGACTCGACGAGGAGGTGCGGCCACCGGGCCGGTTCAACCGCCCGGGAGGGGCGGTCGGACCGCCCGGGGCCGGTCGGATTCACCGGGCCGGTCTAACCGCCCGCGGGGGGGCGGTCGACCGCCCGCCGCCGCCGCGCCGAGAAGCTTCGAAGCGGAGGACACGCGTCGGGATCGCAAGGCGTGCGTTGAGGCTACGCGGGGTGCGGTCGCCGGGCATCCGTCCGATGGTGAAGATATCAAGAATTCCAAATCCGCCCTTGAGGGGTATGTATCCCTAGTCATTAGAGAGGGGCATTTTAGACATTCGGTTGCCGCCTATATAACCCAAGAGGTGAGAGGTTGGCGGCCAACTCTTGGAACCCTAGCTCATTTCGTTTTTCCATTTTCGTTCTCTATTTTTCCTAGGTTTTTTAGAAGGCTAGTTTGAGAGCTTCATGTGAGATCTAGAGAGAGGGATGGATGTTTGGGTGGCAAACTAGACCTTGTACGAACCATTCATGGCATGTATAGAAGGTTCGGCGTGGTTCTTGATGGTGGTTTTCCCGTCTCTTTGATGTTGATTTTCGGAGCTCTTTTTGGCGGTGTTTTGAGAACGATTTCTTGGGGTTTTTGGTGGGTGTCACGTATGAGGTTCTTGTGCCTCTTTGGCTGGTGACTTTGCCCCCAAATCCCCTTTGAATCGGACTCGATTTGGTGGTTTTTCGAGTTGGGCGAGTTCTTGACCTAGAGAAGCGATTTCTTCGATTCCTCTTGATTGTGAGCGTTTCGGGTCGATTCCTTTGAGGTAGAGGTTGCCCGGGAGGTAACCCGACTATCCCCGAAGTTTGGCTGCAATCCATGGAGTGATTCGGGAGATTGAGCGCAAGGAAGTTGAGGTTTGACCCGCGGGTTCCTGTTTCCGGGAAGGGGCGGTCTAACCGCTGCAGGGGGCGGTCTAACCGCCCCGGTGTTTCCGGGTCAAAGTTTTGTTTCGCCGGATTCTCCTCTCGTGAGTTCGTTCGCCTTGATCGGAGGAGTGTCCGGGGTGAAATTTGGAGCCGTTCTCGCGCGTTTGCTAGGTGTTCTTGGTTGGAGTTCGTTGCGTTGGGTACAGGAGGTTAGACCGCCCCCGGTAGCCGGTCTAACCGCCCCTAGGCCCTTGGGTGAAGTTTTGGTTTTCGCCAAGATTTTCCGGTAGCTAGCATGGCCTTGACCAGAGATCTCTGTTGGTGAAACCGTGGTGTGTTTTGGTGCTCGGAAGAGGCGTTTCGGAGGATTTCTTGGTTGCCGTGTGGAGGCGGTCTAACCGCCCCTATACCGGTCTAACCGCCCCCTCCGGTTAGCCGGCTTTCGAGTTGTTTCCTTTGTCGGTCTTGCGTGTGTGTTGCGGTTGCTGGTAGAGTTTGTTCCTAGGGCCGGTAGCACTCCGGTGGCTACGTGGTTTTGGCAAACGGGAGGTAGAAGTGCGGAGCGTGTGATTTCGGGGGTCCGACCGAGCTAGTTCGTCTTGTCGGAGTTTCAATCTCCCTCGAGAAGAATTTTTATCGGCTCCCATTCACTCCCCCCTCTGCGGTCGCCTTATCGGTCCTTCACAAACCACGCGGTGTTGTGTCGTTGTCGTCGAGGAGGCCACCACTGCCACCGGGTCTACTTCGCCTAGTTGATGGTGGAGGTGGTGGCACCATGGTTGGATAGAAGGTGGCTTGAAAGGTGGCCAGGGAGCAGAGGGCAGGCAACGGCGGCGTGAGGAAGGAGGGTGACGACGACAGTTAGGGTTTGAGCTGCGAGGGATTGGGAGGGCGCGGAAGTCAGAGCGGATGCGCGATTGGGGGAAGGGCGTGGAGGAGGCGAGGGTACGCGTGGGATTGGGGGAGGGCGCGGAAAGGGAGAGGCGTAGGTGCGGTGCGAGCGGCGGAATACGGGTCGAGCGGCAGAGGGCCGGAGGGGAGGTGGCGGCGGAGATCCAGAGAGGGAGAGCGGCGGCTGGGAGATGGCTCTGGCGGACGGTAGCTGCTCTAGCGGACGGCGGGTGTTGGCGTTGGGGAGGACGCCGGCGGCGCCATGCGTGCGAGGTTCGACGCATCGGGTAAAAAAAGGATCGGCGTGCGGGAGATGGAGCGGAGGGGTAAAATGGGAAAGGAAAAAATGACAGACCGTAGGAACGCACGGGGGCGGACGCGTGGACGACCGGCGAATGACGTACAAGTTTTTCTCGTAAGTTCATTGTTTAGGAGTAGAGATAGAGATAAAATCGCAGCATATAATAAGCTACGCAACCCACAAAGTTGAATGTGGACATACATTTTTTTAAAAATAAAATCGTAGGATATAGTACATGACTGCGCATAAGGAGGGAGGGGGGCTACACAGGTAAACAGTATTCATTATAACAAGGAAATACAAACAAATCAGAAAGGAAAAAGTCCATTTTTGACCATCCAACTGTTGTTAATGTTTGGTTTTGGCCATCGAACTCCAAAACCGGTTATCTTTGGCCATCAAATTATCAAAACCGTTCAAATTTGACCATTGGGCTGTTTTGATGGGTGGTTTTAAATTTTTTTTATTTAGAATTTAGTCCTTAAAACTTCAAATGATTATTACTTTTTGCTCGTACCTCCGATTTAAGTGATTCTTGTGGTCACATGTCCATAATGGTGAACTTTATCTTTTCAAAAGTTCTTTACACTATTCTATTGTGACGCCCCGGGTTTCTAATTAACGTCATTAGTGTTAACGACCAGGATCGCCCGAGTCAAACCTCGCCAACCATGGTCAAACCTAGGTCAACCTGGGTCATCACCCCGAAAACCTCGCCATTGAACCCTATTGAACCCCTTGACCAAGCCTACACACACCCGTGGTCAACCCGTGGTCAAAGACACGGTCAAACCCCGCTTAACCGTTGACGTCGGCGAATGTCGTCCGGAACTTTTGTCGCGTTCTCCAAAATTCACCTAAACACTTCAAAATCTACCTTTATGAAAGTTGTCCATCTTGACAAAGGACACAACTTTCGTGTAGATTGGCATATCAAATTTTGGGTGGAAATTAGCGAAAAACTTGGTCAAGCGCCGGTACCTCCGTTTTCCGAACGTAAAGCCGACATTCAAAGTTGGCACGACGTTCCTGCTAAATCCGTCGAGAAAAACACTAGATGGCCATTGTAAAAGTTGTAGAGGATAGTTAGATCTACAACTTTCCTGTTGACCACAGTGTGCACTTTTATTCAAAAATTTTGGGCAACACGCGGTTGAACACGAGCACAGCGCACGTCTTGGCCGGCCTCGCGCGCTCCCCGCGCGCGCCGGCCGCACCGCGCGCGCGCGCGCGCCCGCGCGCGCGCGCGCCGTGCCGCCGCGGCATCCGGCCGCCGGTCCGCGCCCCGAGGGCGAGCGCCCGCCCGAGACGCGCCTTCCCTAGGCCGTGAACCCCTTCCCCATACCGCGTGCTCGCCGGGGCCGCCCGGGACACCGCGCCGCCGTACGCTCCTCGCATGACCCAGCGGTCCGTTCGCTGCTGTCCGGCGCGAGAGCCCGTGTATAAAAGCCGGCCTCCTCGCTCACGCGCGTGCACACCCCCTCCTTCCTTGCCGCGCCCCCGCCCGGCCCGGCGAGCGCCGGCCCGCGTCGCGGCACGGGCCGCGGCCGGCCGCCACCGCCGGGCCGCCGGCGCACCCCACCGCCGGAGCCACTCCACCCCGTCCAACCCCGCAAACCGAACCCTTAGCCACCCCTCGACCTTCCCCGTCCTTCCCCGGCCGCGAGCGCCGGCGGGCTCGCTCGAATTCCGGCGAACAGCACCGCTGCCCGCGCCCCGGGGACGACATTGCAAAAGTAAAAATCTTCCCGGGGTCTTTCTTACAAAAGTGCAACTCCAATAGTGAAAGTGAGTGGCTGATTCTTGTAAATTGCGTAGAAAATCACAGAAAAATCAGAAAAATGTGAGACCAATTTTTTTGGATCCTATGTGAATTATCCTACAACTTTTGTTATTCGGCTCGAGCAAATTCCTGTTAGTTTTTGCATGAAAAATACAAATGTGAAAACACTTGATCTGCAATAACTCAAAAACTACAAATTCTCTGTAGCTAATTTTTGGATATGTTGTGTGTTAGATCATGACTAGCTCCTATGCCAAAAATTGCACAAAGTTATGATGTAAATCGTTTTATAAAAATGTTTTTCCATTTACGGCAGATCTGCATAAATGATTTTTCCTGTTAATTATATTTATGTGTTTGAGCTCAACTTGTGCACACTGTCTTGTAATACCAAAATACACATCTTGTGAATGAATCACGATTTTTGGATTAACAAAAATAATTATTCTTGATTTATGCATGTTTTTCTTTGTAAATTAATAAATCAAGTTCAGTAGAGGTTCCATGTGAACATGCTGGCTCTTTAGACTTGCTTAGGACCAGAGAGCATGCACAAGAAAGTTTGGATCATTTTGAGGCTTATTTAGTTTTATATGCATTTACTTTGAATCACTAGCTAGCCTTTGTTATTTTCAATAACATTTAATTTCCTAGCCTCCAACACTTACATGTGGGTCCAATGGACCAAGATAGGTGCTAGTAGGCTTAAGCAACACTCCTTTAATTTTTGGTAATTTAATTGCTTAATAAAAAGCTTAGAAGCCCTTTTTATATTAAAGAGAAATTAAATAAAGAAAAACCCTTACTTAATTCTTTTTCCTTTTGAAAGTATTTCCTAATTTAACGAAAGGGTAATTAATTACCATTGCTGATAAGACATTAATTCATAACTAAATATATTAATTACATCTTTGCTTGTGAAAGAAAAAGGATTAAAGCTTTCACATAAAATGACAAGTACAAGGAAACCTTTATTCAATTGTGTAATAAAAGAATAACCCATGTACAACCAATAACCTTCCTAAAAGAGAAATCACCAAACCACCCATGTTAACTTGACGATGGTTGCAAATCATGTTAAAAAGGTTAAATATACCTACCCACTACTGTTGGTGAATTTTAGATTAATAATATTTACATATATATGTACACAATCACCATCAAAAAGAATAACTAATAAAGAGTTACATATTGTTCCTTTTTGGAAGAGTATGCTAAATGTATTCTTATATAGGTGAATGTGTCCAACTAATGCACCCCGTGGTTGTCCTTTATTGTTTGTGATTAATTAAATTAAAATCGTCAAGTAAATCTTGCATTTGCATCCTCGTGTAGATCTCCCGAACGGTAGCTGTACGCGTGTGCCGGACGGAGGAGACGAAGAGGAGGCCGACGGAGACGTGCACCACGTCGTTGTAGAGCAAGACCTGGACCAAGTCCAGAAGGGCCCAAGGCCAACCTTGCCATCAAAGGCAAGCCCCGGATCATTAACCCTGACTTTTAAAATTGTGCAATTATGTTTGCTACGATTGTGCATTTATGTTTCAGGAGTTGAATTGAAACCCTAGATTCATGATCCCTAGGTACCTATGCTCTATCACTAGTATGCTAGGTCGATAGCTGCTATGCTATAGGACCGGTAGAAGTCGAGTGATGTTCGTCACTCGCGAGAATAGGTTCTTATGTTGGAATCATAAGATCTTTATAAATGGATTGCTCATGTGGTAAGAGCATGGGATTTGGGCTCCGGTCCAGTGGCTTTCGTGGGCTAAGCTTTTGAACGTACTAAACATATGCCGGGTATGGGACCGGTAAACTTAGTACCCGATTGACGCGGTAAGGGAACCTTTCCCTACTAAACCCGGGGCACTTGTGTCCCCCTCGCTTGCAAAAGAGTGTGGTACCCGAGTGAGTCCGGACGTTCGTGTGGGAGCGATCCGGTAAACCTTGTACCAAGGAATGTAGGTTCCGCTCCCGAGCCGAAGATCGACGGGAACGGCATGGGAAAGTTGTCCTTGCGGGGGCAGCCTACCGTGTGTTTGGGTTTACCTTGCAAGGTTTAAATCAATCGATTGTCGGCCTCTCACCGTTATCCGAGATCGCTTAATCAATCGGCCATGATATCCCATAATGATGGAACTTGAGGAATATTGTTGTATGAATTAATTGCTTGCCCAATTCTTGATTGAATTAGATGGCACATTTAGAAATGGTAATCAACTAGAACTTGTGCTAAAAGATTGAAAATAAGGATCTACTCTTAGTAGGCGTTTCGAACAAAAGAAACTCCACCGGCCAAAAGCCTTTCATGTCTAGAGGTTGGTGATGTAGTTATCACCCGACGGTTAAGTCTTCTTGAGTATTAGTATACTCGGCCTTGCTTCAAAAGCGTTGTTGCGGGTGTGATTGATCGGAAGGGTGACGACAAGTAAGGACCTCACGGATGGCCTCCGTGATGTTCACCGTTGCGCTAGTTTAAATTATTTCCGCTGTATTTTCGAACTGTGAACCTTTACTCCATGCCATGAACAATGGTTTGTAATAAAATGTTTAATTCATGTTGTACTGCGGACTCACCTTCGCGTGAGTTTTAATGCATGTGTCGATCCTCTCGTTCGATGTCCAAGTGATTTACCGGGCGTTAACCGGCAACCAACGACAGGATGATACTTTACTATTGCTTAACGACCAAAGTGGATCGGTCTTAGGCGATAGTACGGTATTTTCCGGGCGGGTTGTCACGGTTCTATCTCAATTTATATTATTCTTTTGTTGTTGTATAAGAATAATAATATAAGAAAATAAAATAAATGTGACCATCATTACGAACACGTGACCATAACGATCACTTATGGTTAGTTTGGCAGAGCTCCAGCTTTGAGAAAATAGCTCTGGAGTTGCAGATCCACGGAGTTCCACCGTGGAGCAACTCCACCGTGGAGCAGCTCCACCGTGGAGCAACTCCACCGTGGAGCAGCTCCACCTAAAAATGTTTGGTACAGCTCCATATTCCTCATCATCCCTATGACACCTATGGCACACATGTCAGAAGAATAGGAAAAAATCCATCTTCTTCCTCCTTCGATTCTGCCCTGTAGCTTTCGATGGAGCTCAAGCTCCACGGGTCCGACCTCGCCGCCTGGGCACGCAGGCACGGCGCCGCCGCCGGGGAAGGCGCGAGTGGCGTCGCCGCCGGGCGGGGCCCTCGCGGTCGTTGAGGCGCCACCGGGCGGGGCCTTCGTGGCGCCGAGGCGGACCATTGCGGCCTTGACGCCGGGGCGGCGCGTGCGGCCTCGCCATCGGGGCAGGCCCTCGCGGCCGCCGAGGTAGGCACGAGGCATGCCCGAGCGGACTCACCGCCGGAGGGCGCGGGCGGGCGGCGGCCTCGCGCGGCCACGCGCGGCGGCAGACGGGCACGAGGCGCGGGCGGGGGCGGGCGTGAGGTCGGGTTGGGCGGGCGGGAACGTGGCCAGCGGATTTGGCCTCGCGCGAGCTTCATTGCGGGAGCCGGCGAGCTCGTCGGCGCCTTCGCACGAGCTCCGCCGTGGAAGCCATTCGCCCGGGCGCGGGCGGGCGTGAGGCACGGGCGGGTGGCGGCCTGGCGCGGCGCGGCAAGGGGGAGGTGCGGGCGGCGGCCTCGCGTGGCGCGAGAAGGGGAGGCTCGCCGCCGGTCGGTCGGGCACGACCTCACCGGGGAGGAGATGCACGCGAGCAGCACGGGGAAGAGGAGGTGCGGGCCGCGGGGAAAGAGGGAAAAAAAGAAGAACGAACCTTTTTCGTGTAACAAGTGGCAGTGGTGGGTAATTTCGCCCAACTCCAGGAAACTTGGATTTGGGGGTACCTCTTGAGGCACTCCATGAAAACCATGGAGTTGGGGGTCTGCTCCACCTTTTTTCTGGAGCAGATCCACGGTGGAGCTGCTGGAGTTGGGTGTGTTTGGATGAGAAAATTTGGAGTGGGGCTATTTTTTGGATCTGGTGGAGCTGCTGGAGTTGGGTGTGTTTGGCTGTGAAAATTTGGAGTGGGGCTATTTTTTTGGATCTGGAGCTGCGTGGAGCTCTCCCAAACACGCCCTTAAATTGGAGATACAAGAAAAAATATTAATCATTTTAAGATTCAAGGACTAAACCGTAAAGAAAATAGTCATTTGATATTAAAATGATTACTAGTTTTTTTCTCGTATCTCCGATTTAAGTCATGTGTTCGTAACGATGAACTGTATCTTTTAAAGTTTTATTTGTATTATTTGATAACAATTTATTTTACTTTTCTTGTATTGTTGCTTTTACACAATAACATAAGAATAATTTAAAAAGGATGATAAAATAGTATAAAGAACTTTTGAAAAGATAAAGCTCACCGTTATGGACGTGTGACTGCAAGAATCACCAAAATCGGAGGTACGAGCAAAAGATAATAATCATTTCAAGTTGTAAGGATTAAATTGTAAATAAAAACAATTAAATCCACCTATCAAAACAGCCCAATGGCCAAATTTGAACAGTTTCGATAGTTGGATGGCCGGAGATAACCGGTTTTTGGGGTTCGATGGCCAAAACCAAACTTTGGCAAGAGTTGGATGGTCAAAAATGGACTTTTCCTAATGAGAAAAACAACATTTGTACAGCACAACAAATCCCAGCTTGTTGATGGTTTTACATGGGAATGGGAGAGTGGGGGACGGTGGAATCTAGTAGAAATAGGGATGGTAGTCGTCGATTCGAAACTGAAGTAGTTCTTCAGGCAGCTCGCCAAAAACTTTGTTCTCCGAGTGGTATGTTAGATAATACAACATCTCAGCACGCAACTCTTTTGAATTTCCCTGCAAAAAGAAACGCATAAGCACATGGAAACAGATATAAATAAATATGATTAAAAAATCGGCTAAATTATCGTACAGTGTCGATTTTTTTTGTATTGCTCCGTGGCCATCCCCATCGTACCACTCAAAGAACTTTATTGTGAAGAAAGTGCTATCAGACGGTGCATTCTGTACATGCACCTTCACTTGCACATGTCTCCAGTTCTTAAAGCACACAAACTTGCGCGGAGTTTCCGTAGACAATGCATCACAAAGATGAACAATTATTTTTTTCCCAAGTTGACCATTGTACATCTGCTAGCTGTTTATCCCATGAGAATTATAGTCCCTCGAGTCGAGAACATCTATGCGAGTATGCACGAAGTTGACACAATACACAGACCAATGGTCTTGGTGTAGGACAGGTAGGAGAATCTAAAATAGTGGAGAATGTAAGATTAGTACACCAAAGTGAGTTGTCAGAAATCACAATTCAGATACTAGAGAGGGTGCGAAAAAAATATTCGAGCACATGTACCATCTTTGCCTTCTTCAGGTCCGTAAAGGGGAGACACACTCGAATAGCTGCTGCAGCAGTGTTGACCGTGTATTTTGGTACACCAAACATGTTCATTACACTTTGGTTTGGATTTGATTATGGAACTAACCCGCCACTAGGCACACTAAACATATAACAAGTTCATCTATGTGCATGCATTTGGAAGTGTTGTGTTTATGCAAAAAAACATGGACGTAAAGGACGGATTCTCAACAAGTTCAAAGGAGCATTTACGGAGTCTTGTTTGTGTTCATGAGCTTGATGAAATCACTTCCAATGGTGGCAAGGACCGAAGTGCTACGAAGGAACACCTCCGGGGATTGAAGCGTAAAAGACCGAATTTCATGCACGGAGAACCTCCATCTTGGACGCGAGGATGACATCGTCAAAATCATGCAAGTGGAAGGGGCAAAGTGCATAATCACTTGAGGACCCACGGGAGCGAAGGGCGACGGAACCGGGCGAGGATGGGCCTGGGCCGGTCGGCCCAAGCCGGCCGGCCTGGCCCACTCTGGGGGTCGGTTCGACCCCCCTTTCCTTGCACTCGAAGGATCTTCAACGCAAAAGTCGTGGAGGCGCCGCCATTCGCAAAGGGGAGAGCCATTCGCACCGAGAGGCCATCCACAAGCTAGAGAGAGAGGAGGGAGATCTCCGGAGGAGGATGGCCCATCTCGAAAGAAGCACCCACAAGTGGAGAAGAAGGAAGACACCGTCGGAAGCGTCACCATGATCAAGGGTGCTGTGTCTAGCACCTTGATGGGGTAATCTTCTCATTTGTCCATGGGTTGTAATCGGTCTTGAGATGTAATCGTACTTGGTTGAATATCTATCTATTATCATGTGTTGAATATACTTCATTGCTTAAGATTAGCTACCATGCCGTAAAGGGAAGTAGAGCTCCAATGCTCCCATGAATCATTCAATGCGTCGTGTCCATCATAGGTCTAGTCACGAATACCTCCGTGTAGTGACAGTACGGGAGGAGGGAAAGGGCGGAACCGTGGTCACAACCCCCGATAGATTAGATCGGTTTTCTTGTTTAAAGCGGTTGCATGTTCAAGTATCGTAGACCCATGGGAAAGTGTCTCTTTCATATCTAGTCGGCTTAATTGTTCTCTCTAGTGTAGTGTAGTCGTTTTCTAGTCTAATCATAGTTAGGGTTTGAGTAGTTAGTGAGTAGAGGTAGATCAAACGCTTGTAATCCCCTTGCTCCGAATCTTCTATAGTCCGGGAAAATCTTCTATAGGCACCAAAAACAAGCACGAAAAAGACCACGAAAATCACAACGCCGAATCTTCTATACAAACCGGGAAAGATTCACAAGGTCTAGCATGCGGCCCTAGCATCCATACCTCTCAACAAATCTCTCATGAAGCTCTCATGCTAGCCTAGAGAAAATGGAGAAGAAAATAGTCCGGGGAAAAAAGAAATGGGAGGGGGGAAATGAAACCCTAAGTCGCGGAGAGAGAGAGAGCCATCCACACACACTCATGGCTTATATATCGGGTCCCACCGGTGTGGGAAATGACTCGACTACCCCTAACTCAACTACTAGCGATACAACCCACGCGGGGGCATTTATGTAATGTTTGTGGGTCTTGCCATTGGACGGCCACGCCTTCGCCGCACCCCCGCGTCCTCCCGACGCAAGCCATGCGATCCCGCCGCGTGTCCTCCGCTTCGAAGCTTCCCGACACGCCCGGATCCGTCTCTGTCGTGTTGGGCCTTCGAACTTGGTTTTGAGGCCCAAACCAAGAAACCGTCCTCCGATGGTTTTGTGGGCAAACCACCAAACCCTGCGTGCTCGGCCCGGCCTCCCGCCAAGCCTCTTGACTCGACCGCCACCATGCACGGCTCGATCGTCCATGACTTCGTCTTGCTCGTCTCGCCACCATGTGGCCCGCACCTAGTCCCGCCGTCCACGGGTCCCTCGAACCGAGCCTACTTATCTCTCCATCTCCCGGAGGCCCCTCAAGGCCGACCTTTCGCGCCCGTTCTTCACCCGCAACAACACGAACTAGGCCGCGGCCTACACACCGCGCACCGAGCCAAGAGTCGGTCCAACACCCGTTGTTAATCACTCATCACCGAGGAGCGGTCATCCATCGACCACCGGGATGCTCCTGGTCCTCGGGAAGAAATCGAGCTCTATACCCTAGTGAATTAAAATTTTGATATATCATCAAGGAGCACATCGGATCTCTTCGAGAATGCGGAATCAATACTAGAAGCGAGAGATTCACTCGAGAGAATTATGCGGTTTGGGGATGAGAACACAACATTCTTTCACTCCCCGGCCACCGAGAGATATAGGAGGAATGTCATTTCTCGGATTGTGGATGGCTCGGAAGAATGGTTCGGGACCAAGGGGAATTAAGTTCCATCTTAAGCGGCGAGGAATTCAAAAGGAGGTTGGACTCCTCTGTGGGGGTGGCCATGCAACATGTACAAACTCTGCCAGGACTTCTTTCATCATCAGGCTGACCTCAAGAGTATCAATCATTCTTTTATTACTTTGGTCCCCAAGAAAGATAATCCTAAATCTGTGAATGATTTTAGGCCAATTTCACTACTAAACTCATCCATTAAAATGATCTCAAAGCTGCTTGCCAACAGACTTCAGTCTATTGCTCTAAAAGTTGTCCATGAAAATCAATATGGATTCATTAAAGGTAGAACGATTCAAGACTGTCTTGGATGGGTTTTTGAATTTATCCATCAATATCACCACTCTAGGAGGGAGATTATTATTCTAAAGCTGGACTTTGAAAAAGCCTTTGATCTTGTTGAGCACTCCACTGTTTTGGAAATGCTACATGATAAAGGTTCCCCCCCAAAATGGTTGAGATGGATTGAGGAGCTGTTGTCCACTGCCACTTCCTCTGTACTTCTTAATGGCACTGCTGGAAAGGACTTTAAATGTACCAGAGGTGTTAGGCAGGGGGATCCTCTCTCCCCACTTCTTTTTGCAATTGCCGCTGATCTCCTTCAATGTGTCATCAACAGGGAGTATAATCTTGGAAATCTTTTGCCCCCTTTTCCTCAAAGAACTGACGCCCCCTTCCCAATTATTCAGTATGCTGATGACACCATCCTCATTATGCAAGCTGATGAGGATCAGTTGGCTCTCCTAAAAAGAATATTGCACAACATTACTCTCTCTAGTGGTCTTGTAGTAAATTTTCACAAATCCTGTCTTGTTCCAATTAATGTTTCCCCTGAGAAGGCTTGCTCCTTGGCTCAAGCTTTTGAATGTGTGGTGGGCTCTTTCCCCTTTACCTATCTTGGTCTCCCTCTGGGCCTGACAAAGCCTCAAGTGAAAGATTATGCCCCTCTAATCTGTAGAATTGAAAGAAGGTTGTCGGCTACTTCCCAGTTTCTCTCCTACGCTGGAAGGCTGCAGTTAGTCAACTCGGTCATCTCTTCACTTCTCACTTATTACATGTGTTCTCTGAAACTTCCCCTCACTGTCATTGAGATTATTGATAAACACAAAAACAATTGTCTCTAGAGAGGCAAGGATTTCAATAGAAAAAGGTACAACCTTGCTGCTTGGGATCTGGTCAGGAAACCTAAAGATAAAGGTGGGCTTGGGGTTATAAATTTAAGTATACAGAATGATGCTCTTCTTCTCAAGCAACTGGATAAGTTTTATAGTAAGGCAGAAATTCAATGGGTTGCTCTCATCTGGCAGAAGTACTACAGCAACACTGTTCCTCATCTGACAAGAGAAAAGGGCTCCTTCTGGTGGAAGGACATCTTTCAGCTTCATACTCAGTACAGAGGTGTTGCCATTTGCAACCCAAATCAAGGTGATACTATCAGTTTCTGGGATGATATCATTAATGGTGTCCTTCACTCTGAGAAGTTTCCTCACCTACTACATTTTGCTCGAGATTCTACCATTTCACTGTTCACCCTGAGAACTACTGTCAATCTGTTGGACTGTTTCAGAATTCCCATGACCAGAGCTACAACAATGAGCTTCTTGATTTACAGGACTTTCTGAATAACCTTTCCCCCATCAACCCTAACTCCAAAGACTCCTGGCACTTCATTTGGGGGCAGCGTAGGTTCTTGGGTTGTCATTTTTATCATTATCAGTTCAGAGAGCTCAGGCCTAGTAGGACAATTCTTGACATATGGAAAACCAAGTGTATCCCGAAGATCAAGTTTTTTGCCTGGTTACTTCTCAATGATAGGTTGAATACAAGGAATATTTTGAGAAGGAGAAGGAAAGTGCTGGATGAAGGATACAACTGTGTGATGTGTCACAACAGTGAGGAAGAAACTGCAGCCCATCTCTTCTTCAACTGTCCAGCAGCTGCCAGCAGATGGTTTGCTTTGGGAATTGTTTGGGAGGAAAATTTAAGTGTTCAACAGAAGATCTTGCAAGCCAGACTTGATTTTGGGCAGCCTTTCTTCATGGAAATTTTTATGATTGGTGCCTGGTGCCTTTGGAAACAGAGAAATGATGCCATTTTTGAAGGCAAGCCTCCACACCTTGCTGCTTGGAAGGATATTTTCAAAGCACTTGTCAAGGATCATCTCTGCATAATCAAGTCAAATCTCCACTCCTTGATCAAACTCTGGCTTCATGCACTGTAACTTTCTCTGTAGTGCTGCTCTTCTGTTGTGCTGCTCCCCCTCCAATCTGCCCCATCTTTGTAATTTATTGCTTTTAGTCAGTCCTCCTCGCTGCCTAGCCACTGGTTGGGCCGGCTGTAAGTCCTTCCTTATAACTCTTTTTGCTCTATTTTAATTATATTGCCGGGGGGTGTTGCCCCACGGTATTCTCTCAAAAAAACTCACATGGATATGAGCATATCCTAGTCATGGTTGATTATGTATCCAAGTGGGTAGAGGCTATGCCATGTCGTAAAGCTTCCACGGAGGAGTCTATTGCAATGATCAAGAGCATGATTTTTCCTCGTTTCGGTACACCGAGAATCTTGATAAGCGATGGAGGAACTCACTTAAACGGGAAGAATTTTAAAAAGTGCTTGTCCAAGTTGGGAATTGAACATAGGGTCTCTACGGCCTATCACCCACAAACCAACGGACAAGCTGAAACGTCGAATAGGCAATTAAACAGCATCCTCAACAAAACCATAGAGAAGGGAGGCAAAGATTGGTCAAAGAAATTAGACGGAGCTTTGTGGGCGTATCGAACGGCGTTCAAGACACCGATAGGTATGACCCCTTATCAATTCATCTATGGAAAAGCTTGCCACCTTCCGGTTGAGTTGGAACATAAAGCCTATTGGGCGATCAAAGAGATGAACTTCAATCTCGATGCCGCGGTGGTAAAGCGAAGAATTCAAATAAGCGAGCTAGAGGAGATGAGGTTGAAAGCATACGTTAATGCAAGCATATACAAAGAGAGAATTAAAAGGTGGTATGACAAAAGGTTGAAGAAGAAAGAGTTTAAAGAAGGAGATAAGGTCCTCCTCTACAATTCGAGGTTTAAAACCTTCGGAAAGGGGAAATTGCAAAGCAAGTGGGATGGACCTTATGTTGTTCATTCGGTGCTCTCCAACGGAGCAATAACCATTATGGATGTGAGAGGTGATCAATTCATGGTGAATGGTCAACGGCTTAAGGTTTACTATGAACCCGACGTTCTGCCCCTTCACCACATTGATGTCTTCACCATGGAAGAAGAGCCCGAACGTCTAGCCTAGGACGTAAAACAAGGTGTGGATTTCTGTAAATAGTTTTTCTTTTATTTTTCTGGAGTTTCTCGCGAAGATTTGCGGGCCAACTTTTTACCATGGGCTACAAATGCGAAAAAAGGGTGGTACACGGGAAACGGGACCAAACCGACCCCCGAAAACAGGGTGGGCCGGCCGACCTGGTCCGACCGGCCCAGTGGGGGCCCGGCGGCGGTTCACCCCGGTTTTTCCTTGGAATGCTCCTTTTCGACTTCCTTCTTTGGTCAGAAAACTTTAAGGGAAGTTTGAGTAAGGAAAATGCGGTTTCTAGAGTATTCCTTTTCAGACTATTTATTTGGCCGAATTGGGAGCTCAGGCCTCCATCCCATCTAGCATTTTTGCACCCACGAAGCAGCCATGGTGTCCCTGAAGAGCGTAGAGTTGAAGCAAGGAGCCAAAGAGCCATCGATGGAGGAGGTGAAGCGATGCGAGCTCAAGCTATCCGTGGAGATCAAGAGGACCGCCTGCATCCGCTGCGGATGGCGTGTCCCGACCGGAGCTATCGCATCTCGCAACCCCATCAAAGAAGAGAAGGTCTCTACTCCCGTTCGAAGGTCAGCGCACATCCGAGGCATGAAGCGGAAGGATTACAAGGAGGTGTCGCTCGAGCCTAAGGACTATGGGGGAGCGACTATTCCGATGATCGTAGCCCGAGCTCGTGGGCGACCGCCGGAAGAGATGGTAATGATTTGTATATTTGGGAAGAGGTGCCCAAGGAGAAGACACCCAAAGGCCCCAACGGCGGCGGCAACGACAACGACGACGACGACGACAATGATGGCGACGACGGCGACGACGGCGGTGACGATGGCGGAGACCCTGGCGATGACGACCCTTTCGGGATGCATCTGATGTGTTGTGCGGCTTGCCGTCACTCCATCTCGAAGCTCTACGTATCAGTCGATGAATATATCCAAGCCATGGAGGCGATGAGGCAGCGCATGGAGGATTTGGAGCGCGTGGTCGAAAACGACTACAAGTTCCTAAATCGCAACGTGCGGAAACTTTTTGGCATGATTGGGAACATGAAGGGCAAGTGGTGCAATAGTTGCGGGAAGTATCACTAGGTTTAGTATTCCCCCTTAGGATTTTTGTTTTTAGCGTGGGGGAGATCTAGCTAGCTAGCCTTTAGCTTCAAGTTTAGATTGGTTCGGTTTAGTCTTCGAGAGAGTTTAGTTTTCGAGAGTTTTAGAGTTTAAGAGTGTTTCGTTTTTGAGTGTGTGTTTAAATTTTTGCAAGTGTCTTAACTTAGTGTTGCGTTAAAGAAAATCAAATAAAAGAGTCCTTTAAATTTTGTGTTTTATGTGATGCTTGATTTACTCGTTTGTTCATCTTTAGTTTTTGATATATGAACATAAGTGTGTGGTTTGAAAAATGTTTACCATGGTGCTTAGTGGAATTGCTACTTCTAAAAGCACCCATACCATACTTCGATCTTGAGCTTTATATTTTTGGTTGTGCTATGTTCGATGCTAAAAGTTGGAGGAATTCAATTCTGAAAATTATCTAAAAACCCTTGTGATAAAGGTTAGCAAATCCTCTTTTTCCAAGTTGAGAGTAAGAAAAAAATCCTATACAAAGCCAAACTTATTTTTCGCTCCACGATAAGTGTGATTAGCACGATGAGTTGGGCTAGGATCCTTCTCCCTTGGGAGTTTTAATTTCGAGCAATGATCATGTCCTTGTGCTTATCTTTTGTTGCTAGCCTCGTCATGTATTCAGTAACGTGACTTTCACATCGGAGGTCCCGTACATCGACGAATTCCATACCCAACCCTATACATCTCTTTTGTACATCGCATTCCTTGAACACAACCTACTCTCAAAGTTTTGTCTCATCTCTAGCATAGTTTTATTTTAAATTTCAAATTGTGTTATGCAAGAAAGAGAGGAGTTGAGAGCTTTGAAAAGAGAGAAAAAGATGTCAAGAGAGGGAAAAATAAAGAGAAAAATATGTGTATGGAAAAGAAAGAAAGAAAAATATAAAAGAATGAAAGAGATTGATTGAAAGAGAAGAAAAAAAGGGAAAAGAGAGAAGAGGAGTGGCAAGAAAGATATGAGAGGGATGAATCAAGTGAAAAAAAATAAAGTGCAAGGAAGGATGTCACGTTGTTGAGAGACGAAACTTTCACTCTGTTTCCAACCATGTGCAATCCGACGACGAGGACATCATGGGTGCCTCGTAGTCATATTTTCTTTTGCCCTTGCACATGTCCACCATTCTATATCTTCTCATCCTTGATATCCCCACATATGGATTATTTTCTCATGATCATTGGCTTTGAAAGGTAAACAACCATTAGAGGAAGTTCTTAGTTTGACAATACTTGTGTTGATTGTGCTAGCCATACCTATAGCTCCACTTTACATGTTATATGAGAGACTTATGGGAGGTGAGAGTTTTATAAAACTTGTTTAGGATAGCCACTTTATATGAGCGACATGAGAGATCTTGGAAAAAGGTTTTTTGTCTAACACTTGTTGCAGTTGAAAATCATAAAAACCCTCCAATTGAAGCAAAGAAGTAAGCATGGCAAAGATTGAAGGCCTCGGGTGAAGAGTTTGAGTTGTAGGGTAAAACTTGACTTGGTAAAGATTCTAAATGCCCATGTTTATGTATGATGATCATTACTTTATGTTTATGTATTAAAGATAAAGGATTGACTAACTTGTGAAGAAGGATTTAGCGGAACATGATTACAACGCCTTGGACAAACTTCTTTTACGAGTACTTGCTCGAGGACGAGCAAGATCTAAGAGTGGGGGAGATGTTGACGGTGTATTTTGGTACACCAAACATATTCATTACACTTTGGTTTGAATTTGATTATGGAACTAACCCGCCACTAGGCACACTAATCATATAACAAGTTCATCTATGTGCATGCATTTGGAAGTGTTGTGTTTATGCAGGAAAACATGGACGTAAAGTACGGATTCTCAACAAGTTCAAAGGAGCATTTACGGAGTCTTGTTTGTGTTCATGAGCTTGACGAAATCACTTACAATGGTGACAAGGACCGAAGTGCTACAAAGGAACACCCCCGGGGATCGAAGCGTAAAAGACCGAACTTCATGCACGGAGAACCTCCATCTTGGACGCGAGGATGACATCGTCAAAATCATGCAAATGGAAGGGGCAAAGTGCATAATCACCTAAGGACCCACGGGAGCGAAGGGGCGACCGAACCGGGCCGGGATGGGCCTGGGCCGGTCGGCCCAAGCCGGCCGTCCTGGCCCACTCCGGGGGTCGGTTCTACCCCCCTTTCCTTGCACCTGAAGGATTTTAAACCCTAAAGGCGTGGAGGCACCGCCATTCGCAAAGGGGAGAGCCATTCGCACCGAGAGGCCATCCACAAGATAGAGAGAGAGGAGGGAGATCTCTGGAGGAGGATCGCCCATCTCGAAGGAAGCACCCGCAAGTGGAGAATAAGGAAGACACCGTCGGAAGCGTCACCATGATCAACGGTGCTATGTCTGGCACCTTGATGGGGTAATCTTCTCATTTTTCCATGGGTTAATCGGTCTTGAGATGTAATCGTACTTGGTTGAACATCTATCTATTATCATGTGTTGAATATACTTCATTGCTTAAGGTTAGCTACCATGTTGTAAAGGGAAGTAGAGCTCTAATGCTCCCTTGGATCCATTCAATGCGCCGTGTCCATCATAGGTCTAGTCACGAATACCTCCGCGTAGTGACAGTACGGGGGGAGGGAAAGGGCGGAACCATGGTCACAACCCCCGATAGATTAGATCGGTTTTCATGTTTAAAGCGGTTGCATGTTCAAGTATCGTAGACCCATGGGCAAGTGTCTCTTTCATATCTAGTCGGCTTAATCGTTCTCTCTAGTGTAGTGTAGTCATTTTCTAGTCTAATCATAGTTAGGGTTTGAGTAGTTAGTGAGTAGAGGTAAATCAAACGCTTGTAATCCCCTTGCTCTGCGGATTGACAAGAACCTTGGGAATCACGTGGTGAAAAAGGTGTAGGTCCATACACTTGCGGATCGTAGGTGGATACGTCTTTTGTCCGTCAACAAGCAGCAACCTAACTATATTTGCGAACAGAAGTGTACCTTCTAGACCACTCAACATTAAGAATCACCTAAAGAGGAATAGGCTGCACATTACAGGAACTATTAATATCGAAAACTAATGTAATATGAATGAAAACAGAAGTGGAAGAACCAGCATACCGAAACTTCGGGGCCAAGAATGATTATGTAGCCATAGCATTCAGGACCAACAAAATAGTCATTATAGGTAACACATTTAACGAAGGCTGACATGAATACAGGATCTGGCAATGAATCATCTACAAATGATCGTGCAATAACGCCGCCCCTAACTTGGTTGGATCCAAAATGGATCGCTGTTGTGCTGAAAAATGAATACAGGGGCTAAGATTGTGGGTTTTACAGAAAGAATTAGAAAAATGTGCTTTTTGGCAGACCTGCTGAAAGGAGAGTCATCCGCACATAGATATCCCAACAAATTCATTGCCTGACCCACGTCCGGTGGAGGGCGTAAAAAATGCCACCCTTGAAGGGAGAAACATATCTCACAGGCCTAAATGTAATGCGTTTTCCTGTAGGCCTATGGTTTGGGGAATCTATCCCATCCATGACATGGGATGCATTTTGGCTGGCTGGAGTTGTGACACGAGCCTCCTCACTATGTTGATGGCATTCGGGATCAAGAGGTTCACTCTCTGTACTAACATTCTCAGATGTCTGGGGATTTGAGACGTGTGGCGATGGAGGCTTTGCAATGATAAAAAACAAAGATGGTGGATACAATGACAGATTACTTGCATGATATTTAAGATGTTTAACAGGAGTCAATGCAACTTACAACAAGGTGGGCCGGATTGTCGTCTTCAGGGAAAGGTGGTGTTGGAACAGTGGGGCTTCGAGCGCTAACCTCATCATCAGAAATTGCATCAAAGATACTATTTAGTCCTAACATGTCATCTGCAACAGATGGTCTGCGAGTCAGTTTCACCAAGTCTAGTGAAAATGTTGTTTGAATGACCATAGAAGAAATTGATGGGGAAGAAACAAAAATGATGGGAACAGAATAAGCAATGGAAATCAACTGAATGCTAGTCATATAAAGTGCAAGACGGAGCAAAACTTACAGCAGAGGGAGTGCAGGTTAGAAATGACAGCAGAAAAGTAGTACACGAAAGTGGGGATGGATTAAATAAAAGAGCATTGACAGAAGAGAAAATGCATCTAACCTGGGTTGGGAGATGAAGAGTGAGCACTGCCTTCCCCGGAAGGTTGCTGTTGGGGTGAGGCAAGCCGGTGAAACGAACCGAATTTCCGCGAACGGAAACCCGACTCTCTCGCACCTCCGTGATAGTCCCGGGAAGAGGCTATCATGTGCAACCCCTGTCTCAAGTGGTACAAGTCCATACAACACGGGAATAAAAGAAGAATTACATCATATTATTATTACAACATCGGAGTACAACTCTTCGGCACAAGCGGGTACAAGTCCAACGAGACCGAATCAAGAAAGATAAAACATCTACGCGGCGGATCTATCGAAGCGAAGCGTCTCCAACTCCACGGGCAAACTTGAGCATAGGACCGGCTCTAGTCTTCACACCTTCGTCACGAAGTTGTAGTCGTAGACGGTCACCGAGTACGAAATGCCAGCATCTACCCGATAAGCGGGTAGGTCATGTCAGCTTCCCAACAAAGAGCAAAAGCGGTGGTTGAATCTAGTATGCATGGATAAAACCTATATTGGGTTGTAGAAAGTTATGCATGCAGCAGCGCGGTAGCAACAATCAAGGTATGCAGAATAAGCAGCGAGGTCCACACCTCCGGGGTCCGCACCCCTCAACAAGGATGTCCACACCAAAGCACTGAATCACAACCACGATCCAGCTCCCAACTCTCATCTGCGATTTGGGGCCCACCTGCTCCTATCCCCACATCTCAACGGCCTCAGGCCGGGCTCACACACTCGGGGGAGAGAAGAAGCACAAGAAAAGAGTCTAGCCAGGTGAGAGATCGAGAGGAGGCCGTCCATAACCGGTGGACACGGACTATAGCTATAGGTTTAACACTCGCGAGAGGTTGTACAACTATACCCGCCCGAATAGAGCGGGAAATGGTGGCCGCCGCCCCGAACCCTACCATACGGCCGGAGTCCAAGTAAGTGGATAGTACCCTCCCGCGTCTCCGAGTCCGGCGCGACCTCCGCCGTAGAGCTCATGCGCCGGCCGAGAGGTCCCTCGAAGCCGTGGAACCCTTCCCCGGCCTCGCCGGGCGAAGTCTTCTAAGGAGGAAAGCGCGTCTCCCGACACGATCACACCGATCCGCCTACGGGGAGGGGGTGCTATCCACTACGAGTCTCACCCCGCACCCCCGCCCAATACAAGGCGGGCGGTTTGTACGGTAAAAGTCCACCGAAGCAAGGTCAAGCGACGATCGGACCTTAAGGGCCGAGAGCAAGCACTCACCATCTCCATCCCGTCCGACACGCCGCTCGGGCGAGAGGCCAGATCGCATCTCCCCGAGGTAGACGTTCACAAGTAACCAAACGGCTCGCTCCCGCCAGTAACACATCAAGGAAGAACACACCCAGAACTCACGCTAGAACACACTGAGATCTCCCCCATCTCAGTCCAAACCCAGAGAACCATCCATAATCAAGCAACAAAAGTATGGATAGTTGATATATGGGACTAGCTAGGGGTCTGTAGCTAGCCCCGGGGTAGGTAAAGCAAGGAAGCAGGATATATCAAATATCAAGGCGGGGCTAAACAAATGGCTATGCAATCCATCAAATCGAGTAACATAAATATAGCACTAGCAACTAATAGCATGCATGGGTTCTACATGGTTGGGAGTGACATGACACCGCGCGGTAGTCGTCGTAGAGTAGTAGAGGTTGAGCATCCTCTCGAGCAAAGTCGGGGTAGTCGAGCCTCCTCAATCGTCGCGACTCGGGTCTTCAACAAGAACACAAGCCTACACGAGATGCAACGCGGAAATAAATAACGAGCATTCATCTAATGCAAAAACATCGATAAGAACCAATTTAGAAGATCCAATTAAACTCCAGAGTAAATACAAGCAGCACTGGTTTTATTAATGAAAATAGAGCAATAGGTTTTAAAACAAAAGTAGTTTAAGCAACTAGTTTATATATACTAGAAAACATTGTAGGGTCAAGAGTTAGTTCAAAGATAGTTTACGGGTCTTACAGCTAAGATCTTAGGTAATCAAGCCTGCAAGTAGGAAAGCGGAGAGGCTGAGATCAAGCACTTGCTAGGTTTTAGCTCTTGGATGATCAAAGCGGTAGCGCGAAGGGTGATGAAAGCAGAGCGAAGCAAAGATAACTAGAAAAGGTATTATCATGCCAAGATATGCGGCGACAGCTCAGAGGGGATGAAAGGATCAACTTGTGACCGATATCGGGTGGCGAAGAGGTAAGGTGTGCTTAAGAGTGCTACAAGGCAAGTACTGGTGATGCGGTAACGTCCATGGCAAGGCAGCTAGGTTGCGGCTCGGGGTTGCCGAGCGTGATGCAGAGGCCTCTGCTCACGACACGGCCGTCCATCACGTGCGACATCCTGGTTTCAAGCACATGGCACGGTACACGCTTCACAGCACGAAGCCAAGTGGAGCGAGTGCGGATATGCGCGAAGCAGTAGAGAGGGGAGGCAAAGGTGTAGAAAAGGTAGGTGATGGGTTAATGGGGTAGGATTCCTGTCCGCGACACACCAATGGTTAGTTGCGGGGCTCCGGCGTCCCAGACCCACATTGGCACAGTGGCGAGCAGCGGCCACGAAGTGCGCTCCAAGAACGCGGGGCGAAAAGGGCTCGGTTCAAGGGCAAGAGCGGGTAAGGATAGGATAGCAGTGAGCGTCTCGAAATTATGAAACCAACGCAAGTGGTTTCATAATTTTCGGAGCTCCGGATAAATAGATAAGAATTTTTCGAAGATAAAAGGTTTTATAAATTAATTTCCAAAATCATTTATAAAACGAGAAAAGGATTTTTAATTTGAAAATAGGGATGACATCGGCATGACGTCATCGTGACGTCATTGTCACTGGTGGTGGCCAAAAGAGGTAGTGGGCCGAAATCGGCCCACTTGAACTTAGTGTGTTAGGCCAGAAAGATGAAGTCCAACTGATCACCCTGAAGATAAATGCAGAGTTCACAGGATAAAGTGAGAAGGGCTGAGATGGGCTGTGTCGGCCAGGCCGGCCCATGTTCTCCAAAGGCACGCACTGGAGAAGTCTGGTGCAGACCCTTGGGGAAAACTGGGGAGCAAGGCATCCCCTTGCCGTCCATGCCAGACGTGGTGCGCGCCGGCGCAAAGATGTGGCGGCAACGGCGAGCAGCGCCCGGCGGCCGGAATGACTTCGACGTGCGTGAGAGCAGAAGATAGGGACCGCTAGGTTTCGGTGAGGTTCCCGGCACGGACAAGGCCCCGGGGTCGAGCGTGCGGGCTCGGCGGGGGCGAAACGCGGCGGCGCTCTCGGCGTGACGCAGAGGCGACGACGGTGTCCGAGAAAAACCACGGCGGCGAGTGACAAAACGGAAAGGAACCCGCGTTTTAGCAACTCACGTGTGCGGCACAACCAGCACCTGGGCATGCTAGATCAAGCTCACGCGCGAGCACGGGTAAAGCCCAGCTGTGACTCGCTTGGCCGGCACGCGCAGGTTATCGGCAAGTCGAGTTCTCAGTGCTGCGCCATCGACTTGCCGATAACCTGCGACGAACTCCCGTGGCGCGGTGGCGAGGCTCATTGGAGGTGAGCGATTCGGCACTTGCGCACACCTACTCGCGAGCGTGGTAGCGGAGTTAGTGCACGCGCACACGTACGTTCACGCGCATGGCGCGGAGGCGTCCGGTGTGTCACGGCAGAAAAACGTGGGAGGCGAGTTAGCGGCCTACGGCCTGCTGGCTCGTGCTGGGGTGCACGGCGGTGTTGTTGGCTTGGGTTCCTGCACAAAGAGGACGCGGGACGAAGCCCAGACAAGGCACGAAGTAACAGGGAGATACGTGTGGTTGCGCCCTCTCGCACAAACCATCGAACATGTGGTGAGCATGCAAAAGTGCAGCTTCAACCATGCCATCCGTGTTCGGAGAAGGCGCAGGAACATGCTCGGCACGAAGGCCTACCATCACGGGCGGTTAAGAAGGCGTGCGGAGGTGGAGCCGAACATGCATCCACGATCACTAGCTTACACGGGGAACAAGCACGGCTCGAAGGGCGGCACCACGGGCAGACAAGCATGGAAAAAGGAAGTGAATGGCCCAATCGGGTGCTCACCGAGGGCTCGAGGATGGTCGGCCGCGGCGCGAGGGAGAGTTCGAGGCCGCGACGGCTTGGTGCGGTGCGGGCGGTCCATTGGTCGTCGTTGTGCTACACTCGGTGAAGGGGATGCAGACCAGGGGCGGCTTGGCGCTCTGGCATAACGTCGAGCAGGTTGCGGGTGAGGTGGAGGGAGTCCCGAGCTTGCGGTTCTTGGGCGGCGGCGGCGCGGGGAACATCTTCGACTCACGCACAGGACGTCGAGCAGGTGGTGGGCGTCCTCAGCTTCATTGTGGTAGGTGGCTCCGGGGATCGCGAGGGTGAATAGTTCTCGGGCGTCGACGACGCTTCCCGGACGGCGATGGCATGGGTGTCCACGGCTCGTCACGGACGGCGGCGGATAGCGGCGGGCGGTGAAGACGTGGTCGGCTCGGTGCCTTGGTGCGACGCGGCTCGGCATGTCGACGGCGGTGTTCGCGGCGACATCTTTAGCTCGGCGACGGGGTGGACATGGCGAGAGACCGGCCTCCCCGCTCGGTGTGTCGCGGTCCATGACGGCTTCGGCGGCGCGGCGAAGGGGAGCGAGGGTCGCGACTTGGTTCGGCGTGCCCGGTGTCGATTCCCGGCTTCGGCCCTCCCTTCACTTGAGCGGGCCCGCGGTGTAGGGATTTGGTGCGGCCAGCAGTTTCTCCGACAACGGATCCTCTGTGGCTTCCTCTCCTGATCGCCTCTCTTCTTCCCCTCCCTCCAGAACGCACCAGCGATGAGGATTTTGGGAGAAACCCCCATGGGCGGCGGCGCAAGGGAGGAGGTTCCTTCGGATGGATTTTATACTCATGGCTAGGGTTTGGGCTTCCGGACGGACGGCGAGAGAGCGATTTGGGGTGGCGTGGCGCGCATCCATGGGCGCCGGCGCGGTAGGGGGCGAGAACCATGGCGAGGCCGCGGTGCGGCTTGCCCGCTGTCGCCTGTGCTCGCGACGTCAGCAGGAGGAAGGGGAAAGGGGAATAGTTTCCCCTGGCTGACACACGGGCCCGGTGTGTCATAGGGAGAAAAGAGGGGCAGCACAGCGGGCTAGGCTGGGCTGCTTGATGGGCTGAACCGCTGGCTGATTCGCTGGGCTCGCGCAAGGATAGGTGGGTCGGTCCAGGTATAAAAGGTGGGCTAGGTTAGAAGCCAGGTTAGTAAAAATAGGTTTTGGAAAAGATTTAGTTTATATAAGTTTGAATTACTTTCAAATTCAAACCTCACACAATTAAACTCCAAATAAAATCCAAGAAATCCGACTCACATTTACACCGTAATTTGAAAATAATTTTTATATGTTTTAATTTTATACGGAGTTTGAGATGAGAGGCTAGCACATTGGGATAAAATTTGGTAGCACGCAAGTTCAAACAAAAAGTTTTAAATTTTTGCGAAAATTCACACATGGGAAAACAGTCAAATTTCTGGTATGTTACAACTGGGTTCAGAACTGTATTTGGAGGCTGGACATGACTTGCAACAGAAGATCAAAAATGTTGTTTGAGTCACCGTGACAAAGAAGAAATTGATGGGGCAGACACAAAAATGATGGGATCAGAATAAGCAATGGATAACAACTGCACGCTAGTCATATATTGCGTAGGACAGAGCAAAGCTTAGAGCAAAGGCAGTACAGGTTAGGAATGATAGCAGAAAAATAGTTTACAAAAGTGGAGATGGATTAAATAAAAGAGTAGAGGCAGAGAGACAATGCATCTAACTTGGGCTGGGAGACGAAGAATGTGCACCGCCTTCCCTGGAAGCTTGCTGTTGGGGTGAGGCAACTGGGGACAGAACTGTATTTTGATGCTGGTCATGACCTGCAACATAGGAGAAGGGTTTACAGATTTGTTAAGTGCAAAACCAAAATATATTTTTTGTGTGCACAAGACGATGTACCATGAGCAGCTGGAGTATTGACATCTTGACGGCATCCACGGGTTGGCAGTGACTGCTCACCGACCGAGTCATGGTCAGCATTTCTTTGTGCATGCAAAAGGTCCTCCAATAAGGGTCGACACTTTTCAGCTAGTTGGTACGGTGCTCTGACAATGTTCCCGACAGATACTTGGATGGCACTTGTGTTCTCCATCAATGTGGAGTCAATCTCTTGAAACAATTTATGAATGCAATTCGTTGAGGGCCATGGAGGCAACTTAGTGATCCCGATAACAGTTCCGTCAGACGAGGGATGTGAATTTGAGGCAATTCTGGCTGAACATGGCAGCTGGCATCACGATCAGCTTGACAAACACGATTCACTTGGGGGCGTTGTATAGACCTGTTGGGTCTTGTCGAAACCTGGCGTTAATAAGAATTTGATTAATGCAATAGGCACATAATTTAGAGACTGTAAACTCATGACTAATAAACCTCGGAGGATCAGAGACAATACTATGTTGCAGCATGCAAATCAGTAAATGAATTTACGACTAGCACGAGAAATGACCAAAAAACAAGCAATACTATAGCAGATGGACTTCCAAAAAACTGGTGTATGAATCTGAGCCTTAGTATTCTAGTTACTGGATTGTGAGTACCTCTTTCGCCCTGAGCGGGATAGTAATCAGTTAACCGTGTCGACTGATCAAGCGGGCAGTTCGCTTGCCCTTTTGAGCGAGTTGTGTTACGTTGCCTCTTCCTCACATGGGATCCACCAGCCACACCTGACATATCATTAGAAGATTTGCCCCTTCGACGGACGGATTTAGTCCTCCCGCGGCCAGCAACGTTGCCCTGCGGGCGAATGGGGGGATTAAGTCCGATGCAGGGACAGCACCAGCTGCAAAATCAGCCCACAAATCAGGGCGTAGAGGTACCTAGAACCTTCAAAGAAAAGAAAGAGATTGACCAAATATGAGGGACCGAAAAACAATGAAGATGCTAAGCAAACACATGTGAATACCTCTCTTGTGTGCTAATGAATGCCATTGTCCTGGGATTGCTAGGCATCCTATCCACCATCCGCTGACAGGTATCCATCCTGACATAAAGACTAGTAAGAAAAATAAAACCAAGAAATTAAAAGAGACCACTGGAGTATAGGAAAAATGATAAGTTAAATGGCTAAATTAAACAACTATTTCTCAAATGGTGTTCTCACTGGCAAATTGCAACACAGGCATGAATCCACAACAGAGAACTTGTTAAATAGTGAAAGAATGTTGCTGCACGCAACCTCGAAGATGAGCACTGGGGTGCTGAAGATCGGGGAACACCATCTGAGTGGGAGGGCGTTGGATCTACACATACAATAAATAAAAATGTTACTCGGAAATGATCCACCAACTATGGAAAGGAAATTATAATGAAGCATGTATAAAATGCCTCACCAGAAGACTCCATTAGTGAGTAGGAATGCTGAATTAACAGCAGATGAACCTACGACCGCAGAAAGGATGAAACAACTGACATGCAAATTAAAGGATGGTTGGTAATGCACTGGAAAGCAGGAAGGAGAATGGGGGGGGCAAAGCAGTAGAGATGAATGCAGATTACACTGAAACTGTGCTTATCAAACCTGCGACGAAACATTATTATAATAAAGAAAATTACAATGGGAGCTGTTTATGAAATTATGTATACAAGCCGACAATCAAAAGTTTAATTTTTGAATGCCAGCTGGGATCACGCAAGCGCGTTGCTATGGGAAAACAAAGTATCACTTGTGACCACATGTTTAGTTGCCTTAAACAATATAGTTATATTCGCAATGAATTCGATAAGCACTGAGATTAACTCATCTTAACCGTAGGCCACATAATAGTGAGAACCAATTTCTATAAAAAAGGAAAATGTAGATGAAACGGTCAGTAGAAAACTGTGCTATTATCTAATAATGAAAGTCACATCATAATTGGATTTGAGAATTACCAGCTAATAAATGAAATTAGAAACAATACAGAATTTAGGAGCTCTTAACATGACTATTTACATGTGTCTGTGTACAGTACATGTGACTACAAATCCATAAATGTGGATATGTTTTCATGACCATTGAATGTGTACTATGCAAACTGTACAAAGCCCTTGTTTTGTATATACAGGAAATAAATTGCTCAGTCCATTCTTTGTAGCAAGGAGCACCATAACCAGCTAATGGCTCCAAGGTGGCTGCTGCCGGCCAATTTCCTAAGACCTTGGAACATAGCCCCCATGCGAAGCACCCATTGCATTGTTTTCCGTTGTAGTTGAATGGAAATATGGAAGTTTTAGCCAAATTTGTGACATATATATGGTATGGCACTAATACTATGTTAAAATTCAATGGCACCAAAGAGGGGGGACTCAAACAGGTTCTTACCAAGATGCTTTTGAAACTATTTAACATTGAGAATATAGATTAACTAGCACTAGGCCCTGTGGCGCATGAATGAAACCAATTCACAGCAACTAAACCCAAAGTTTAATTAAGGAGAAAACTATGGGTGCATAAAAACACTATGAGGAAGAGATGCATATATTTACCCAGCAGACAAATGCACAAAGAACTAAATGGGTGAGATTTTTCCAAGAGAAACTCACTTTGCACTGGTTGACGCACATAGGACTGAATATCGCAATCCCAAAAACAATGAGAGAATGCAATACTTGCAAGAATTTTAAAGGTCTATAGTCTGCATTCATCTCACAACTAAAACCTGTTGGAAAAGACAACAACTTAGGATGTAATAGGTTGCACAAGGAATAGAAAACATCCAAGCGACCCACTGATAATCAGGCACCGGTGTAGTGGAGGTGCAGGGGCCGGAGCTCGACGGTAAAGAGGTGGATGAACGCTGGGATCCGGACCTCAGCTGAAGGTGGATGAACGTTGGGATCCGGACCTCAGCTGAATGGTGGAGGGTGGGATGAGAAGTAAAAAACTCGATCTAGAGGATACAGATGCAGGTGAGGGAGAACCACGTGTTGGTACCCAAATCCGAATAGTCTGAAGCGGCGGCGGGCGAGGAGACAAGGCGGCGGCGACGGGATGGACTGCCGGGCCAGCGCTAGGTAACTGGAGCAAAGGAAAAATTGGGGAACGAGCTGCCGACTGTGAAGGGGAACGACGGCGATGGTCGGGGTCAGATGCGGTCTGGTGGGCGGCAGCGAGGAGTCGCAGGGGAGCAGACTAGCAATGGAGGGGTGGAGGACGACGGTGGAGGGGGTGGGGGTCGGCGATGGAGGACGCGGGGGTCGGTGACTAACAGAAGCGGTGGCGCAAAACTACCTACAGGAACGTGGGGGAGAGGGGAAATGAACCGGAGAAAAAACAGGCCGAAAAAATCCACGAGCGGGCGGGTGCGTCGGGTGGCACGGTGGCGCATTGGCTAGCTCAAGTATATAGTATATTTATATTCTATACGCTGGGTACGGAATAAGTATTCTTCCATACCCAGGGTATATATATACGTTGCATGGTGAATATTATTTAGCACCCGTCGTTTGCATGGACGGAACTCTGGTAAGGTAGGGTAATCATACAATTACTTCTTTCTCAATCCTATGGGGGTAAAATCAGATGTAGGTGATTCTCGAATCTATTTTTCAGCATCTTTTTTTACTTCCAACTGATTTGCTCGAATCATGTTTGGGGGTTCCACGACGGCCCGACGCCACTACTGCCAACCGAAGAAGCTCCGGATGAACCCTTATTATGGTCATGTAGTTACTTTGTTTATATCTCAGAAAGTAAAAATTAAATATCATCTACATGCACATGATTTTGCATCCAATTTTACATCTCTCGAGTCTTCAACATGGTGGAGTACTCATGAGTACTCTGGAGCAGCAAAATTGTCAGGCATGGTGGAGCGGCAGAATCCAATGATTACAAAAGTAAATCGATTCGTTTGTGAATCGGAACATGACATGCAAGACAACAAACCACTTGCATGACATACGTTCAAACAAGTGGTTAAACCAAGAGAAATTCCAGGGTGTTGTTAAGTTGACATGCATGTATGATAGTGAAATAAATCAAGGATATGTAGTTAATGCTCCATACCAATTTGTTTGAATTACTCTTTTAGTTCTCAAATGGTAAAAAGTAGGTCCCAGGTGCAATCTCAGGTTGCATCGGGTGGTTTTGGGCTGAAATTTTTATTGCTTCGTATACTTGGCTACTTGATATTTGTTTCCATTGTTGAATAGTTAGTGGCTATTGGTGTCATGGTGTATCTAGTGGCATCCGACCATGTAATTAGCTCAAGCATGGAGTGCAGGCCAGCAGATCACGACACATCAAATGCAAAATTAAAGGGCGTTTACACATTAATAGCTGGAACATGCATGCATCACATATAAGGTACCAAGCCATAAATGCTCTCCAATTGATTACGTGTGTGGTGATAATTATCACTATTTTTCAAATAAATGATGCTTGATTTTCTCCGGTTAATTACTTGTAGTGATAATTTTCATTATTCTTCATGAAAATTACCCCATGCATGATGGCTTTAGGCACATAAGTTTCGGTAGTATGCAGGGTAGCCTGCCTGCAAGTAGGGATGAAAATGGTACAGATATTATCCGTCCGACCGACCGACCGAAAGGGTCAGACACTCAAATGGTAAGACCGTATCCGAATCCGGACATTTAATATCCGTAACTATCCGTACCACATTAGTATCCAGAAAGTCAAAATTGAATTTCTATGATCCAAATATGATGAATATCACTATTCGACACAAAATATACTGTCCGTATCCGAATCTGTTCCGAGAATTCAGACCGAGAAAGAAAAGTTATATGTATCTGTATCCGCAGTATCCGTTCGTATTCGATCCGTTTTCATCCCTACCCGCAAGCATGAGTCCTTCTTGTAGTCATGGTGCAATGGTGAGAGAGTAATTATAAGATTAGCGTAATATGAAGATTTTCTTGGACAATTAATAATTATGCTTAGATTGTGCACATGCACATCAATAGTTTACCGTGGTGGGTGACGCGGGCGGCAGGCCACCATCTTAAGCTCTAAAGTTTAGACGGTTGAAAAAATATTCTGAGGAATATTTCCATTGGCATGCAAAGGAAAGGTGATCTCTTTCCTAGATTTGCTCCAACTAACTAAATGCGGAGATAACTATGGAGGGTCATAATCTCTCTCTGCTTATTTTCTTTATTTGTGCTAATAGCCGACTGAGTTGTTTACAACTTACACGTGTCTAGAATATCGTCCAGACTCCGGAGCCTAACCAGCATAAGAGAGGAAGAAATAATTTTGTCATTGAAAAATTACTCATTTATTCATTGGAACACGTTGAAATAACAAATTTGTATTCTTGTATAGAAGCTTTTGGGATCACAAAAATTACTGCTTTCATGGTGCGAATTATTAGAAATGTCTGGCGCGTGGCTAAGCTGCAGAATGCATGCAATGAATACAAAAGGAAAATTTCACCTAACATTAAAAGGTGAAATCTTTATTTGTTACTCCTCTTTAATGAAAAGGAATAAATAGTCATATGAACCCTGCAGGCATCTGTTTTTACTCCTCGTGATTGAAAGGAGAAAATTATCATCAAACAAAGTTTGGTGGACCTCATTATTATTCCTCTGTTGTATTATTTACTTTCATAAGATGTATGAGAGTTATTATTCATGACAATGGAATTTATGAATTACACAAATGTAATACTTGAGATAAGATAGTTACTCCAATCACGAATGACATTTCTAATTTTTTAGGAGAAAAAATCCAACAAGAAATTTACAATTGAGGATATGCATGCAAGTATGCATTAAGTACTTAAAAACCATTCATCTCTTGTAGCAAGGGTGCAGCTACAACTTCAACCAATCGGATCAACAAGAATAATTTTTTGTCACCAGAAAATTGTACCAGAACAAAATTTGGAGATCCACGGTCGGCTTGATGGCATCCCTTTCCCCTTGGCAGCTCAACGATATCATCCTTCAAATACATCAGTGATTCCTATGGAGGGATAGCGGTGGCTCCCGTCTGTGGGCAGTGGCGGCACCCATGCATGACTCACCTGCACTATGGTGGCATGCCAATAATCTTCTTACGTTCATGGAGGTGCTTTGGATTCATTTTTCTCTAGAAATATCCATTGAAACATGCAGAATCTAGTACCTCAAAAAAAAATTCAGCAGCATGATTTTACGCGGAAACATCTCAATCCCTCAGGATTTATCTCAAAACATAAATAACATATGCAAAAAGCCACATGTATACATTTTTGCAACCCAGGAATGGAAAATAGTAATTATGTGAAAAACCGTCGTGGGTAGTAAGATTTCGGCCAAGCATCATGGAGGAAGTTGTGTGCTCGAGCTTTTTCTCGTTCCATCCAAAGCTTCCTGGCCTCCCTTCACAGCTGCATACGACTCAAAAAGAATCTTAGCTCCACGGTAAAACCAAATTTTGCAATAGAAAAAACTCGATCCAAATTATTACCTTCACGAATAGAAGATGATGAATAGCCCACGCCGCTGCTCCCCACCGATTTGAGCCTCTGCCACCGGTAGGGAAATTTCAATTTCGTGGGATGGTGTTGTGATTTACGGTTGCATGTCTTTTTATGATGAGTTTGGAAACTTGGGTGTTCGGTTGGGCAGCGGCCAGGTAGAATGCTAAACGTGAGAAAAAAATCGATCAAGAGGAGAGACATGCATTTTTTTTTACCTTTATAACTAGTTCGCTATGCAGGGACTTTAATTCCTAATATATTTTTTTGAACCGTGCATGTATGCATGCATGCAGAGTTGATTAAGCTAATTAATTTGATTCCAATGAAGTACATGCATGCGGCTTGGTACAAATTAGGGTTGTAGAATTTAACAGCCCGGGACGAAGTACTAGGGTTCAGTCATGATTGTTGATGGTAAACTCCTTCAGTTCTTGCATTTATTCTCTAATTGGTAATTATTTTCGTAATGCATTTATGTGCTAATTTGTCTCCCTCTCTCTCTCTATATATATATATGCGCTACAATGATGAACGAAATAAATTTGTTGACATGTGCGAATGTGAATGCTTGCGACAACGAAATATTTAATGCATAATTATAGGTCCATGTGATTAATTCCTAGTAGGTAGTAAATATTGGAAGCCTTTCACAATTGATTACTACTAGCATCTCTAGCTGCACTAACGGAGCGGACAACACGCCATGAGGGTGTTGAATATTAATCAACACCCTACCTATGAATAGTAGCTATATATATATAGAGAGAGAGAGTTATATTATATAGCACCTTGGATACTGAATAAATTCAACACCCAACCCATCCACCGCACCGCATTCGACCTCCCCGAGCCCATCCACTGCATCTGTACCCTCAGTTTTCCTCTCCGGTTTGTGGTTGGTTTTTTCTTTTGATTTTTTTGGTCAATAGGTCGTGCGCGCACCACGCCACCACCATCTCCACCGTTCCAATGAAAAAAGGTCTCCGACTTGAAAGAAATCCTGCAGCCACGCGGTAAGCCGTTCAAACTGAGCGGTAAACTGCTCTTGGTGAGTGGTTCCGTGGCAGCGGCGAGCACTCGACGGCGAAGGGCGCTGCGTGCCTGTGGACGGGAGAGAGGAGATTTGAAAGAAGCGAATAGGGTTGCCGACGAGGTGCCTCTGCAGATATTTTGACCTACACAAGCGTTGGGCCGACGTGGGCCTTGATGGGCCGGCCAATTATTTCCTTTTTCTTTTTCAGATTTAACTTCTAATTATCGAAACAAATGCTAAATGAAAGAATTTTTAAACAAATTTGACACCATTAGCATCGTCGCAACTTGAAGGATTTATTAGGATTTTTTGGAAAATTTTCTTTCTTCTTTAAATTTGAATATTTCAAAATCCTAACGTTTCAAATCGCTCCGAACCGAAGTGCCGCGGTGGTTTTTACTGTAACCACGGTAGAAATCCCGGTTTCGGTCGCATAAAAATAAAATAACCCTCGTCCAGTCCAGTCCAGTCCCGTCCCGTCCCGTCCCGTCCGTTCTGTTTCTCGCCGCTTTATCCGTTCATCCTGCTCTCCGGCGCCTGTCTCCCGTCGGCGCAGGTGCCGGAGCTTCGTCGCCGCCGGCACAAATGGAACCTCCACCGACCACCTCGCCCACTATTTATCCACCGGATCTTTTTATTTCTTTTGATTTCTAAGTTTTTTTTCAGATGAAAAACCGCAAGTCGAAGACCTGAGATCGTGCGCAGGCGCACGAGTTCCACACTTCCACTCCCTGGCAGGTGGCAGCCCAGCGAGATCTCCCTGTGCAAGAAGGTGGCAGCGTGCCCATCCCTACTCCAACCCCTAGCTACCTCCTTGCTTCCTCAGCGTCATCCAAACCTCTCCTATAGGATTCAAGGCGCCCTCCCCCGCGATGGCTATCATCTATCATGCGCGTACGCGTCGTCGTGGCAGATTTGTCGCCCCCAATGGCAGGCAGCAGTGCAGCGCGTGCCGCCGTGGTTGACGGCGAGTTGGGTACGGCACGGCGGTAGCGCTAGGTGCAGCTGAAGCTTCCCTGGCGTCAGGCTCGTCCGCCTCCATCAGCGGAGCTCCAGGTTAGTCCCATCCACATGGTCCCGTCTCTGATGAAGTCTTCAGATCCACGGTTTTGTTTTTGTTTCCAAGCAAAGTATCTGACAATCTGCTTCTCATTGCCACATTCGGACGAATCCAAACTTTCTCGCCACATGCTCCCGTCTCTGATGGAGTCTTCAGATCCACGGTTTTGGTTTTGTTTCCAAGCAAAGTATCTGACAATCTGCTTCTCATTGCCACATTCGGACGAATCCAAACTTTCTCCTTCGAGATCAGGATGTATCCACTAATTACCTCCCTGGCTGGTGTGCGCGGCGAGCGCGATGGGGATGAGCCATGAAGACAAAGAGATATGCTGTGCGCGCTAGACTGGTAGCTAGCGTGGATCTGGCGATCTGCTGTGCATCATCCCAAAATGGTACATGCAGTTCTCTACTCCATCACAATGTCAGAATAAGAGCAAAAATGAAAAAAATGTGATTTTTGTGTACTCAAATGCGACTTTACTTCCTTTATTTCATTATTTGATATGCTCCATTGAGTCGTTAGTGTCCATCTCTTGTGGATTCAGGTGAGATGGTCACCAGGCTCCTCTAAATTTGTATTCAGGATCGTCATGTCTTCATATGAGTCTGAATTTCTGAATAATAGAAGTGCTATCAAGAAAATATATTGATGGAGGCAGAGAAGCCGGATTTAGATGTGCGTTAATTTGCATTTCGGAATTCATGTTAGACAAGGGTATGCAGTATGCAATTAACTGATAGAGTGTACTCAGAAAAGATTGGTACTTCAATCTGGTTTCTTTCAGTTATCAGAGCATATTGACACTGTGTTCTATATACTAACAAAAGTCCAGGTTTCTGCCATTGTTCAGCCCGTGAATTTAATACCTTTTTGCATGTTGCCTTGTTTCTGATTTTCCAATACGTTAGAGTATATGTATGTGTAATCCAAAAGAGAGGTGTATGATGATCAGCTTATTAGCAGTCCCAAGATTTGCAATGGATGGGTGCATAAGCAACAAGTTCAACTATGTTCTAATTCGGTGACACAAGCAGTTTGAAGTATTTTTTGCATGTCATAAGTCCATTTGCCAGTACTAATTTCCTTTGTGTGCAGACTGGAGACCCTTTCCGTAAGAGGATCTTCAGCATGGTGCTCCTTGGGAAGCAGCTGTGGCGATAAGCCCATAAGAGGTTAGCAATTTGTTGATTGTTTACTTTAAGATCTGTTGATTGTTCTTTGTATGGCGATATGGAGAAAGAATGTGCTCTCCTTTGTGTTGATCACATCTGTTTACTTAGTATGTTCAGGACTTTGCTGTCGTATAGTAAATTTCAACATATTACTAAGCTGTAAATAACTAGTATATGGTGGTGGCTACTGCCCAAGATAATGTTGAGGTGGATGGCTGTACTGCCGACTATATATGTAGTTTCCATGGCACCTAAAATGGGTTGCAAATCATGCTGAACCTTTATAACTGCGAAATTCTCATGGAAGTTTCACAGCACACTGTAGGCAACTTCTTATTTTGCTGTGCCAACTTCTCATGGATAGTACTGTTCTTTACCATTTGTCCTTACTGAATTTATTGGTAAACAACTAAACATGCATACTGAATTTAATAGGACACATGCATGTCCCAGGCTTCAGACTAGTAGACTTATACCTGAAAAAAGAATTAATTCCCATGAATGGGCAAGCATTTTGATTATATTCAGTTTGATCCCAATTCCCAATGTAGTCTGCTTGCTGAGATTAGAGTATTATTATAGTGCCATGCAGCAACAGCAGTTTCTTTCAAAGGTAATTTGTTGATTTGTCCAATGATTTATTGATTGAGGAATGAATGGCTTGGATTTTTATTCAACCAAAGAGGGATGATGTTTCAGTGATGAAATTTTTGGTCGAGGGACAACACTACACATTAATTGACAATAAGCCATTTTTGTTATGAACCAATAACTACCCTGTATCTATGCAGTCCCTCACAAGGTATTTCGGTGTGATCGATCTCACTTCGACAATATGAGCCGATGAGCCCTGATATTGGTCAGAGTTGCAATCTGCATGTAGTAATGGTTCTCAAGAAATCTCATCTTTGCATGAAAGGAATTCAACAGTAGTTATGTATTACTTTCTGTTATGATAAAATTACTCTTATGCAGAAATTTTTGATATAATGCAAATGGTAATTATTTTGAGAACTTTTCTATTTTATTTCAGTTTGCACACGGGTGCCACGGCTGCTCTCCCAGCAACTACACTGCCATCACTTGCGATCACCACGGTGGCGAACAACTCCTACCTAGCAAGGTACTGACTTCTGATCCATTCTGTTAAGAAACCTGGTAAACTGTCAAAATATTATTATTAGCAGCTCTGAACTATTCTCATCTTCCTGCAGCCCAAGGTAACATTCGAGCAGATTGGTCAAACAAGCTTGAGTTTTGTTTGCACTGTGGAAGACATCGAAACAGTTAGATGATGGTGAAGGCTAAATAGCTCAATGGATTATCGAAACAAGCTGTTAGATGATGGTGAAGGCTGAAATAGCTCAGTGGATTGTAGAAAATTCATGTTACCATGATGGTCCTTGTCTTTCGTAGACATACATTTGTATGCTTGTAACATGAACCTGCTTTGGTTCCTAACCCTTCGGATGGCGCGATTATTTGCTTCAATCACAAGTTAGATTATAGGTCCAAATCTGCAAATTATTTCATGTATACACTAGAACATATGGTCTCACATGAGCAAACATTGTTTTTTGCATTGTTTACATGTTCACCAGCATACACATGAATTAGGAAATAATAAAAAAAGGGAGCCAGAATTAACCATTTGTAAAAAGAAAGGACAGCCGAGCTATCATTACGCTGTTTTGTTTAAACAAATGATGCCGGGGCAGTCCGGTGGGGTCACGTGAAGCCAAGATGCGTGCGGACGGGCTGGGTGTGCTCGGCCTAAAAAATCGGATGCACCCTTTTCGCGGTTCAAGTTCGGTGGGCTGAAAGTCTGAAAAATTTAGCACCTGGGTACCAAATAGCAACACACACACATATATATATTAGCAAAACAGCAAAAATATTTTACTTAATCCAGTCATAGGCTATGTATCATGTCAATACTTGCACAATGTAAAGTCAGTTTTGACTAATTATTTCTAAAATTGGGCACTGATGATGTAGCAGAAAGTCAACAAAATAATTTCTCTAGAACTAATTCATATTAGCTGTGGTCATAAAAAATCAACACTCTTCAGCTTCCATACCTTCATTGTGCGAGAGCTTGCAAACAACATTTATGATTGGACATACAAGCTTACGGCTTAAAACATTAGCATAATACAATGAGGAACAATGACTAGAAAGATCATGGAGGGCTGGCTGATACAGTAGAGAGTGAATGCCTAGCGCAGTCGTCCTAAATCTGAAGAATAACCCATTGCTTAAAGGGATGAAATGCTAGGTTGGGTTTATTAGATAATTCTGAAGTGCATAGACTTCTAGAAAGAAAAAACATGTATGAGAACATGTGAATGTGCATCAATATCAAGCTGTTCTCAGCCAGTCAGCTTCTATCAGTCTATTCTAATTAGCATATCTTCAGAATTAGAGAATGTACCCGATATTTAGCAATCCTGAAAACACATGGATGGAGATGGATCAGCTCACCTAAATCCATCAAAGGGTCCATCATGGTCAGAACAATCACAAGGCAGCTACACTGCAAAGGCTTACAAAATGAAAATTTATCATATTGGGATAGAAAACAAACTAATAGATACATGGTGGCATCATAAAATTGTCCAATTGTCTGCAACAAAATTTTACAATTGTCTACTACAAAAATTTTCCAATTTTGTCAGCTACGAATATGCACAGCAGTAGTGCAGCAAAGAAAAACAGAGAAATACGTAGTAGATAGCAAGGATGGCGCACCATAGGACAGGGATGGAAAAGTGGATACGCAAAGAGATCATGCAAGCCACCTAGCAACATCGCTGCAGGGGCCTCCGTGCATGGCTCATCCCAATCCGGCACTGCCGAATCCACCGGCAGTCAGGTCACGGCTACATTAGAAATCCATCACCTGAAATTGAGAAAAATGTTTAGGAATCGAATGGGGTGTAGATTATTGACGAGGCACCTTGCGGTGTTGGGAAATCTCCACATGAATCATAGAAGAATCGGGGGCGGAGGCACCTTTTGCGTTTTCTCGTGGAATACATAGAAGAATAGGGCTCACCACCGACGATGAAGACCGACGGAATCGTCGGCACCCATAGGGCCTTCGCGGCGCGCTGCGGTCGTCGGTGGGCGCGGAAGCTCGTGGAGGCCGAAGGAGGACGGAGCGCCTTCGACGCCACCCCCAACGAGAGCACCGAGATCAAATTGCGGGACAAGAGCTCCATAGATCGGAACCAAACAATGGACAATCGATCGGAAAATCAATGGAAAATCGGGAGTATCACTATTAATTACTCGGAGAATAAATTAGGAAACTCAACTTCAGCAAGGGATGGAGGTGGATGCACATTGCCGATGGAGGGACCGGCTCCGGTGCATCGCGCCGCCGCCCACCGCCGTGGCGCCGCACCTCGAGGGGGGCGGCGACGGGATCTTGTCATAGGCGGGTGGGGCGTGGGCGGCGGCGGTGGCGGAACCGGAGCGCGACGCAACGGCTCCCGGGGCATCGCGCATCCATCGCCGCCCCGCCCTCTCCGCCCGAGCCGCCGTGGTGTTGCGCGTCGAGGTGGAATTGCGCCTCGAGGGGGCGGCGGCGAAGGGAAGGGGTCGCGGGTGGGCGGGCGTGTGGGGCGGCGGCGGAACGAGGTCGCGGGGAGCGGGGGGTCATGGGTGGCGGCGGAACGAGGTCGCGGCGGCGGGGTCCGTGGGCGGCGGCGGTTTTCGGAACCCACGACATGTGGGGACGAGTAAAAAAAACGACCGGGTCGGGCCGTGGGGAGCGGGGGGCGAGCGAAAAAGGTGCATCAATACCGAATATTATTTAGTACCCGGGGTACTATATAATATACCTATATATATACGGTAGCGCTAATCTACACCTTAGGTGTAGAAACCTATTCTACACCCAACGGTGATGCCGACCAAAGCGTGTAAGAATTACGGAACCAAATCGCGAGATTAGCGAACCGATGAGCATGGTTCGGTAATCCCGAGACTTAGTTCGGTAATTATTAATCGGTTTGGTCGGTAATTACCGTTGGGTGTAGATTATCACGTGTGTGTATATATATAGATCTTTTCTCAACAAATCAAACATCATGATGTTGTTGTTGTCGACATTGATTATCAGTAGCATTCAGTGGAAATTGTATGCATGCTCATAAAGATTAGAATGGACTAAATAGAATTAACAAGGACAAAGTTTGAGTCAAATATTAGGAATATAAATCATGTATAACTTTTAAGTCATTGAGTTTGGAAATGTGAAAATCACATAAATAGATTTGTCTTTAAAATTACTTTCATAATTTTCTAATAAATATTTTTATATATAGAAAGGACAAGTCAAAGTTGTGCTTCGATGACCGTGTCACTATCCTAAACGACTTCTAATACGAAACCAGAGGGAATAAAATGGTTTTACATTACATTTCTGATAAAAAACACTACTGCAACAAAAAAAAAGGTGCGTACTGGTCCTTTCAATTGCAAAAAGAAAAGAACGGTCTCCGACCTAGATCGGAAGAAACACCTGCTAGGTTTGTCGCTGACAAAGGTTGTCAAGGCCTAAGGGCACATGGAACTAGCTTTAGTGCTGATACCTTTCGAGATGAATATTGTAAGGAATCGGATGCTTGTTAGCCTAAGAGGGGGAGGAGTGAATTAGGCAACTTAAAACCTTAACCTACACAAAAAGAAACTAGAACATACTATCTAGATGTGCAACTAGGGTTGTTCTAGTGTGAAACTCCCATCCCAAACCAAGGTTTGCAACCTATAGACAATCCTAGCATGATACTACTCTAGGAAAATAAAGACAAGCAAAGATTGCAATAGAGTAAATGTGGAAACGTAAAGGGGGTGAGAGGAAGCAAACTCTTGACACGCGATTTATCCCGTGGTATCGGTAGGCACTAAGCCACCCCAAGTCCACGTTGAAGCACTCACACAAGAGTATTGCTTCCCGGTCACCAAGTCTCTCCCAAGAGCACTACTTGACTCGCCACAAAGGCTAGCCACTTAGGCACTTGCCAAGCTCCCTTGGTCACTTTGATGCCGCCTCCACTAAGAAGCTTCTCCACCAAAGAAGGGGGTCTCCACGTCCCCCGCACAAAGTGTCCTCGCCGCTCCACACCAAGCCGGAGGGTCAATGACGATTGCCGTTGAGCCACTTAGGCCCCAAGGCTTCCGGCGAACCTTGTACAACTTGATTCACTCAAGAATCACCTCACAAGGTTAGCACAACCTTGCACTCACTCGGCTCTAAGCTAAGCCTAGCACTAAGCACATACACAAAGCATATGCAAGTCTAAGGATGAGCAATTAAACACTTGGATGGATTGGATATGATCTTCAATGTGTCTTGAACTCCTTTGTACTTCCACACAATCCAGCAACCTCAAGTGTGCGGGTGGAGGAGGTATAAATAGCCCAAGGCATCAAACTAGCCGTTGGCTAAAAGCTGCTGAAAGTAGTACAGTCGGATGATCCGACGCTATCTTTCCAAGTGTCGGTTCATCCGGTGCTACTAGCCGTTGCCTCCACCGCACATGACTTCTCTGACACAACTGCTCTGATGCTATGCACCGACGGTGCGTCGGTTCATCCGACGGTGCGTCGGTTCATCCGACGGTGCCTAGGGTTTCGCTAGTGTACCAACTCGTCCGACGATTGCACCGACGCTTGCTAAATAGGTACCGTTGGTTCATCCGACGGTGTCTTTTCTTTTCCTTTTCTTGCTCGGTTTTGACCCTTTGTTTTCTCATTTTGGCATGTGGTTTTCTTGCATCCTTAGGACCTAGAAGTGTCTACAAAGACATGCTAACACAATACGGTCAGTCCCAATGATTATGTTGTCATGAATCACCAAAATCAAACTCTAACTAATGGCATATGAGGCCATGTTCGCTACAATCTCCCCCTTTTTGGTGATTTATGACAACACAACCAAAGCAAGCATAAATTTGCAAAAATTGACAGAATTAGAGCCACTTACACTTGCTTGGATGCTTACCATCATCCAAACTCCCCCCTAGATCAAACTTCCCCCTTTTTGATCTTATGTTCACATTCTCCCCCTTTGGTCTCATATCCTTGAAACCACTTGTAAGCTTAGACCACTAGCTTGCTTTGGTCTCACATTCTCCCCCTTTGGAATAAAATCTCTAAAAAGTCCAAAGCAAGAGGGCTCCAAGAAAACTAGCAAGTCCTAGCAAACATAGCTCAAAGAGAGATGTTAAATACAAGGGAGAAAGCCGCACGAACCATGATCCTTATGTATGATATCAATGAAGATACCACATGTGAGAATAACTAAGGTGGATCACAAGCTCATGAGACTAGCATGATACAAACTAAGCTCTCCCTAAGTGTGTGCACAGAAAGATGGTGTGAAAAATAAGTGCACAACTACAAACTTGTAAGACAAGGAAGCTTAGAGCATATCATGCAAGGAGGTACCTTAAAGGACAAGAGATAAGACAAATGGGTTCTTGTTACATTACCACTTGTAGATATCACTTGTAGTCTTTTGACCATTGCATACCTCCGGGGGTTAATCCTCTCTACCTTGTTGGCACCACATTGAGATGAGCCACTTGGAAATGATATCACTAGGTGACACCACTTGAAAGAAGCTTGCATAGAAGACACTTGGGGTACCACAAGGATTAGGAATGTATGAGTACATTGCCTTTGAACTTATATAGAGACATAAGCTCGCAAAGACATGGCTCAATAACATGAAGCTCATATTGCTATATTCACTCTTTTAGAGATGTTAGATCACACTGAGAGTGAATTAGCATTCTCTTAGAATGAAGCACCACACCGGAACGCATCGCCAAGGGATTACATAAGATAGGCTTGAAACATTGTTAGTCCCATAACCAAACCATAAGATGAGCTCCCCCTAAATGTGTGCATTCAGTGTTTGAATCACCAACCAGATGTATGCACATTGTTTATGACAACAAAAGGGAAGCTAACCCTATAGCTTGCTCATGATGCAAAGAGATACATATGAAAACATGCAACATGAAAGAACAAGTGTAGCTTTCTTACACATTAATCAAACCATGTAGATTGCTCATGGGTTAGCTGACACAAGCAACCTACCATATGTAAATATTGCAACAAATGCAACCTAAACAAGGCAATGGAGCTACAATGATACAAGAGATAGGTACTAGTTTCCATTACCTCAACCAGGGAACTTAGGCAACACATGTCCAACTTGCGAGCATGGCTTTTAGGCTTGAATCTTATCATCTTCTTTGTGCCAAGCCTCCCAAGTCCCCGTTCTCAAGGCCTTCAAGTGTCCTTTGGAACCCAAACCATTTGAGGCCCCTTCATGTTGATGATGACCTCCTTGGGCACCCAAATGGGTTGGTTCCAACCCCACTCCTCCTTCATCTTCCCAACCTTGTGTGCAACCACCTTGCCATTAGCCTTCTTCTTGATGACGTAGGTGTTGCTCTTGGTCTTGTTCTTGCGGTTGGGCTTGGTGTAGATGAGGGAGCTCTTGATGGTGGGCTTCAACTTCTTCTTCTCGCCCTTGTCCATCTTCTTGACAAATTGAGGGCATTTGTAGAACTTGTTCCCTTCTCCATGACACTTGTAGCAAGTCACGGTTGCACCCTCCTCAAGCTTCTTCACCATGGGATCACGGTTATCTTGAGAAGGTTGTACTTTGCTCTTCATGTCTTGAGAGATGTCCACTTGTTCTTCATTGTTCTTGCCCTTGCCCATCAAGCTTGCCAACCTCTCTCGGAGCCATTTCACTTCTTACTTGAGCTCATCATTTTTCTTGCCTAGGAGACAATCACATTTTTCTACAACAACATTCTCATTGCAAGATCGTGAACAAGATTCGTCAATTAAATCAATGCAAGAAGTTGAAGCATCTACCTTGGAGATAGGAATTGCACAAGGAATAGATGTTTCATCAAACTCAAAGGAATTACTTGTTTTAGTCTCATTGCTCTCAAGCTTAGATTTTAGCTTATCACACTCCTTGCTAAGCAATTTGAATTTTCACAACAAATGTTCATAATTTGTAGCAAGGGTTGCACTAAGATCATTAAGAGCATTGAGTTCTTTAATTTCATTAGCTTGTTTCTCAAGAATTCCTTTTTGCTCACTAGCTCAACAAGATCATCAAGAGAGGTGGTGTCAGATTCATCTTCACTTACATTGTTTTTCATACCTTTGGCCATAAGGCACATGTGTAGTGATGATGAAGGACCTTGCATGAAGCGGGTGGTGAAGTTCTTTCTTGATTCATCACTTGAGCTAGAAGAACTTGATTCTCCACCACTTGTCCACTCACGGACGACGATAGTTGTTTTTTGCCTTGGTCTCCTCTCCTTGACCACCTTCTTCTTAGGCTTGTGCTCGATCTTGGTGAACTTGATGTGCTGATGATGACGCCCCTCTCTCAAGTGGACGTTGTAGCCGTACATGTTGACTTTCTTCACATACTTGAAGATCTTCTTCACGTACTCGGCCACCATCAATTCAACCTCTTCATCACTTGAGGAATCTCCATCGTCATCATCATGACCATCATCGTCGCTTGAGCTTCCATGAGTAGCCATCCTACTCAACATCTTCTATTGTTGGCTTGAGAGTGCATGGCTTGTAGTTGGAGAGGATGGTTCTTGGGGCTTCTCTTAGGGCGCCTTCTTTGACTTGGGCATGAGTTGAAGCTCATGTGCCATGATCTTGCTCAAGATATGAGATGGCTTCAAATCTTCGAGCTTCTTCTCGTAGATGACTGCCTTCACCAAGTCATAATCGGGCTTCCGGAGACTTTGAAGGATCTTGCTGTTGATGTTCAAGTCCGTGATGTCCTTCACACCTAAAGCATTGATCTCATTGACAAGCACATTTAGGCGTGAGTACATAGATTCGGCATTTTCATTTGCAAGTTGCTTAAAGCTATTGAATTCCTCAAGGAGACAACCGTAGCGTTCATTAGCAACTTTTTTTGAACCCTCATTTTGCTCCTTGATGGTTTTCCATAGCTCATGAGCATTTTCACAAGTAAAAACTCTATTGAAAACGCCTACATCTAGTGAGGACAAAATGATATTCATAGCAATCACATCAAATTGTTTTTTCTTCTTAGTACCATTTTTCATGCCCTCATTAGTGACTCTCCAAACATCAAGGTCCTTTGCTTGGAGATAGGCTTCCATGAGAACCTTCCACCGAGGATAGCCCGTGCCATCGAAGTGTGGAGCCAAACCTAAGGTATCCACCCCTTTCATTCCTCTATAGAGCAACTCACTAGGCGGTGAAGCCTAACCGTTCCAAAGAGCCGGTTTTCACAATTTATCAATCGAATTGGAGTTTCCTTGTGAAGGAAGTGAGTCCCGGCTCTGATACCACTTGTTAGGAATCGGATGCCCGTTAGCCTAAGAGGGGGAGTGGGTGAATTAGGCAACTTAAAACCTTAACCTATGGCTTCACTAATTTTACACAAAGATAAACTAGAACATACTATCTAGATGTGCAACTAGGGTTGTTCTAGTGTGAAACTCCCATCCCAAAACAAGGTTTGCAACCTATAGCCAATCCTAGCATGATACTACTCTAGGAAAGTAAAGGCAAGCAAAGATTGCAATAGAGTAAATGCGGAAACGTAAAGAGGATGAGAGGAAGCAAACTCTTGACACGCGATTTATCCCGTGGTATGGTAGGCACTAAGCCACCCCTAGTCCACGTTGAAGCACTCACATAAGAGTATTGCTTCCGGTCACCAAGTCTCTCCCAAGAGCACCACTTGACTCGCCACAAAGGCTAGCCACTTAGGCACTTGTCAAGCTCTCTTGGTCACCTTGATGCCGCCTCCACTAAGGAGCTTCTCCACCAAGGAAGGGGGTCTCCACGTCCCCCGCACAAAGTGTCCTCGCCGCTCCACACCAAGCCGGAGGGTTGATGACGATTGCTTGGTGAGCCACTTAGGCCCCAAGGCTTCGGCGACCCTTGTACAACTTGATTCTCTCAAGAATCACCTCACAAGGTTGGCACAACCTTGCACTCACTCAGCTCTAAGCTAAGCCTAGCACTAAGCACATACACAAAGCATATGCAAGTCTAAGGATGAGCAATTAAGCACTTGGATGGATTGGATATGATCTTCAATGTGTCTTGAACTCCTCTGCACTTCCACACAATCCAGCAACCTCAAATGAGCGGGTGGAGGAGGTATAAATAGCCCAAGGCATCAAACTAGTTGTTGGCTAAAAGCTGCTGAAAGTAGTACCGTCGGATGATCCGACGCTATCTTTTTCCGGGCGTCGGTTCATCCGGTGCTACTAGCCGTTGCCCACATGACTTCTCTAACACAAGCTGCTCCGACGCTATGCACCGAGCGGTGCGTTGGTTCATCCGGTCTTGAAGACCACCGCAACCAAGTCGTCTCTCGTTAGCTTCCACGCAACCGTCAGATAGACCGACGCTACGCCTTCACCAAGGCGACGGATCATCCGGTGCTGAAGGCTTCGTCTTGGCGCGTCTCTGTCTTGATTCAAACTAAGCGTTGGATAGACCGACGGTGTCCCCACTCAGACCGTCGGATCATCCGGTGCTACTGTCTCCGCTGCTCTTCCTCTGCAACTCGTCCGACGCTACTAGGAAATAGACCGTCGGTTCATCCGACGGTGCCTAGGGTTTCACTAGTGTACCAACTCGTCTGACGATTGCACCGACACTTGCTAAATAGGTACCGTCGGTTCATCCGACGGTGTCTTTTCTTTTCCTTTTCTTGCTCGGTTTTGACCCTTTGTTTTCTCATTTTGGCATGTGGTTTTCTTGCATTCTTAGGACCTAGAAGTGTCTGCAAAGTCATGCTAAAACAATACGGTTAGTCCCAATGATTATGTTGTCATGAATCACCAAAATCAAACTCGAACTAATGGCATATGAGGCCATGTTCGCTACAAATATGCGTTCGAAAAACCTAATAATACCATTTAATGTATGGAATGTATTTGTGCCCTGGCTTCAAGTGGAAATCGTGGTTTGCTGAGAAATTTCAATTTGGCTTAGCAAAATGATACGGACTATTATTTTTATAAGCATGCACACGATAATCTTGTTTGCGAATACCGGAATTTTAAGATATACAAAGAACATACATTGTTTACGAATAGACAGTCTTATTTTTATAAGTATACCACATCCTGGATAATTTAGAGAATTTCGCAAAGAACAGGTAGCGCTTTAATAATATTCTTGAGTGATCTCTGTTATTATTATAACATATAATGATGATCAGATATGTTATACTGGCATACAGATTGGTCATTAGCGATCTTGGCTATTTTTTTAGGGGTTATTCGCTATTGCCTTGAGCTATTCGGAGGCCCATGTCTGATGTCTCTATGCTGTGGAAAAAAAGTCCGTGACCATATTAAAAGAACTATTGTTAGAGTGGGCCGTGGCCCAGGCGAGAAGACGGGCCACTGGTCTGTGGTCTACCAGTAGCGCATCAGACCCCTCTTTGTGCTCCTGCCGGAAGACGTGGCCGACGACGATGATGCGGCGGCGGCGCTGTTGCGGCTCCAGGCGGAGGCGATGCCCCTGTTGGTGGTTGTGTCGGCCGCCACCGGCTTCATGATCTGGAAGGAGCAGACGAGGTCCGCGTCGATGGACATGACGGCGCCGGCGTTGTCGAACTCGCCGCAGTAGTTGGGCGCGGAGAAGACGGTGACGAGTTGGCGATCGGCGAAGAACTCGTACCCGTCCTCGACCACCTGGTGCGCCCTGCAGAGGAGGTCCAGGTCGTGGGTGCGGAGGAAGGCCTTGAGCACGTCGGCGCCGAAGGTGCATGAGACGCCCCTGTCGTCGTTGGGCGCCCAGCCCCGGACGCCGGCGGCCGGGTCCGACCATAGCAGGTCGCAGAGCAGGCCCTCCTCCGGGACGTCGCAGGGCCTGGGCAGGTCCCGGATCTGGTGGAGGCTGCGCAGGTGCGGCGAGATGCCGCCATGGACGCAGAGGATGCGGTCGTCGACGAGCGCGGCGGCGGGCAGGCAGTTGAAGCAGTCGGTGAAGGTGCGCCAGAGGCGGACGGTGTAGCGGCGCTTGCACTCGTCGTAGAAGCCGTAGATGCGGTTGATGGAGGCGCACTCGTGGTTGCCGCGGAGGAGGAACACGTGCTCTGGGTACCGGACCTTGTAGGCCAGCAGCAGGCAGATGGTCTCCAGGCTCTGGTCGCCGCGGTCCACGTAGTCGCCCAGGAACAGGTACTTGCTGCGCGGCGGGAGGCCGCCGAGCTCCTGCAGGATGCGGACGAGGTCACGGAACTGGCCGTGCACGTCGCCGCAGACGTTGAGGGGCGCGTCCAGCTCCAGAAGGTTCGGTTGCCGCAGGAACACGGCCTTGGCGCCGGCGCAGAGCTGCCGGATCACCCCCTCTGCCAGCAGCTGCTGCTGCTTCCCCGCAGGGCGCCACCGCCGCGCGTCCAGGAGACGCCGGATCACGTCGTCCAGAGCCGCGCGGCTCATCTCCATCAGACCTTCTTTGCTGGCTGCTGCGTCCTGTACGTGGATCGATCCGATCCTGCTGGTTCCTTCAATTCCTATGTGGTAGTAGTATTGGCGACGAACGCGTATGGCCGGCACGAAGGCTTGGCCCTGTGCGTGCTATGAATAGAAGGGAACGGAATAACTAAAGTGATCAATGGATGGAGCTAGAGAAACTAAAGATGTATGAGAGCGACAGATGGAACCGAAAGCAAGCATGCGATTGTTCCATCGCAAGAGATCGAATATATGCATTGTTCCAACGCATGGTAACACGATGGGATTTGCATCAGAAAGATTTGTTGGCGCTGATGCAATGTTTATAACGAACTTTATATGTGTTGTCAGTCAGCTACTAGCAGCCAGCGATAATACTATGTGTTACGTTGTCAGTGAACTACTAGCAGCCAGCTATCATCTTTTACTAAAGCGATCAAGCTGACCCAGGAGGAATAGGGCCACCACCACCGTACCACTACTCCTTTCCGGCCGGCCGGTCGACCCTCACCGTCCGCCGCGCCACCCATCACACAGCTAGCACAGATTCGATGCGACCTAGCTAGCAGCAGGAAAATGGAATTAGCTTCCTAGGACACCCACTTACGGCATTGCATGGTATATAGAACCGGTACCTCCGAATTAAACTGTGTCTATGAATGTGACCGTATATGATATTGGCAATAACACACAACCCGTTGTTGCCTTAAGCAAATGCTAAAAAAAAAGGCTCTCGTTTTAGCATAACTCGAGAACCCTCCCGATTTGTAAGCAATTAAAAAGTTTGGGAGCAAGAAGACAAAAAAAAAAAGGAGAGAAAAACAGAGAAATAACAAAGATGTGGAAGGAAGTAATACCATCGATGATCCCTCCTCTGGCAATCACCTCCATCTCCGGCAGTTAGTCACACAGAGTGGCTGGCAGGGCTACGGTTAAGGGTGGCTGACAAGCTAACTCGTCAAGGCTCGGCTCGTTATGACTAGTTCGATAACAAGCCGAGTCAGCTTAGTCCGTTAAAGTAATAAGCTAAAAATTGAGTTCAACTCAGTTTGTTTAATTTGGCAGTTCGAGCCAGTTTGTTTTGCTCTCGAGCCTGGTATTATTAAATATTAATGTTATGAAAAAATAATATTAATCAATATATGATAATTTAACTATGTAACAATATTTAAAAGTTTAATTTATGATTATATTATGTAACATAAGTCAATGAAATACGATAATATAGATATTTGAGAGCTCAAAATAGATTTAATTAGTACTAGATTTGATTTTGAACAATACAATTATTTTAATCAAATAATAGTAATACAACTTTATTCAAAAAAATAATTTTGGTATTTTTATCTTTATTGAGACTAACGAGCTAATCGAACATATCATGGGCAGTTCACGAGCTGGATTGTTAAGAAAACAAGCTGAAATTGAAGCTCATCTCGACTCGTTTTAAACATCAAGCTGAGCTGAGCCGAGCCAAACCTACGAACAAGCTGAGTTAGCTCACGAGCCTCGAGCTTTTATGCCAGCCTTAGGTACCGTTCGGGTTTGGGATTTTTTAGGTGGGGAAGTATGTTGACGCAAAAAATAAGGACTTCAGGCTTCTGTGTGGAACAACACAAAGGATGTGGGGGGATCCGCTTAACTCCTATGCAGGCTCCAATCGTCCCGCAAGTGCTACAAGATGTGGTAGTCAATTTGACCAGAAAATTGACAAGGTAAACATTAAACTCCTAATTAACTATCGGTAGCAAAGCCTTTCAAAGGTATGTAGACTTTCTTGGAATAAACACCACAACAAAAAATATTCAAAGTAACTATGCAGTGTATAGGGCAATCCCAATGGTAGACACCGGGATGATTTCTACAGTATAGAACACCGTATCAAGAAACTAGTCTTTCCAAGGAAAAATTTCTTCTACCGTCCATATACAAAATCAACCACTCAACATATTTAACCTCCCAGGATCCTCTGCGCGGACTAAAATCGACAACGGTATCCACACCTGCAGCCTGCAAATCCTCGATCGCAACTAGATAAGCCTTTCTCGTTCCCTGCACTTTCTCTCGTTTTCTTCTTCTATGATTCTATCACAACTCGATAGTGCATGACAGCAAGGTTCGAGCGGAGGCCGTGGTGGACGAGGGAAAAGAGACAGAGCACAAGGGCTAGCAGGGACCTCCACTAGGCCAGCTCACTAGCGGTGGCAACGCCGCGCGGGGGAGCAAGTGCCTACCCCACGGGAGAGGTAGCGGCAGTAGAGACTCGTTCGTGGGAGCACCGACCCTCCGAGGGGAGCAGGAGCCGCGGGGCAAGCTCTCGAAGGGGACAAGAGTGAGGCGTGAGCTCGCAGGTCGGATCTTTGACGGCCGCGGGCTCCGGCGAGCACCTTGATGCCAGATCCCGGGCTCCCGGCGGCAGAGCCTCAACGAGCTCAGCGGCAGCTGGGCGCCGCGACGGGCCTCAGCGAGCTCCACAATTGGATCCCAGATGTTGCAGCTGCCGATGAGGCGTCCCTGTGCCCACGCCGCTTCGCCAGCCGCGCGTCCCTGGCCTCGCCAACCTCGCCGTCCCCGCCCACCCGCCATCCCCCGAGCTTGGTTCTGCTTGCTTGCTGATGTCTGTGCTCGACGATGGGCGCGTGTAGCAAAGGCGCAACAGATCTGATATGGGAGGAGAAGAAACGATCTGGGTCTCCCCAACGGGGATTTTGCCAGTTTCTTGCGCCTCGCTGGGCGTTCGGTTCTACCCGAACCGATCAGGTCGGTTCTTCGCTTCCTTTGAAATTTCGGTTCCCAAATTTTAGGAATCGATCGGTTCTTTTCCAAAGTAGGAACCGGCGAATTCCGGTTCCGGTTCTTTCGGTTCCGGTTCTAACCGAAGGAACCGAATTTTTCAAAATGCAGAAAATAATCCATTCAATAAGAAATTTTAGCAGCATTTCGGCTACATTTTCATGCAATTAACAAGACAGTTCAAACAAATGAAGCATAAAAATTAGTCTAAAAATCCCCACATCTAAATCGGTCTATTATCATTCAGATGAGTAGCACACTTATACCGCAGGATGCAATTGATGTAGCCGTTGTGATATTGGACCATTGCGCAGTGGTGTGGTGTGGTCGACAGACCACTGAGCCACTGATTGTTGACCGTTGGAGTGGGGGTGAGGGTTTTGGACTTTTGGCATCCTATCTTATTGGGTTTTTGCTAGGCTATATGTGTAGATGTGCTATTTCCTCGGTTCTTTGGGTACATGAGAACCTGTGACAACCCGCCCGGAAAATACCGTACTATCGCCTAAGACCGATCCACTTTGGTCATTAAGCAATAGTAAACTATCATCCTGTCGTTGGTTGCGGGTTAACGCCGGTAAATCACTTGGACATCGAACGAGAGGATCGACACATGCATTAAAACTCACACGAAGGCGAGTCCAGTACAACATGAATTAAACATTTTATTACAAACCATTGTTCATGACATGGAGTAAAGGTTCGAGTTTGAAAATACGGCGGAAATAAAATAACTAGCGCAACGGTAGACATCACGGGAGGCCATCCGTGATGTCATCACTTGTCGTCGCCCATCCGGTCAATCACACCGCAACAACAATTTTAAAGCAAGGTGAGTATACTAATACTCGGCAAGACTTAACCGTCGGGTGATAACTACATCACCAAACTCTAGACATGAAAGGCTTTTGGCCGGTGGAGTTTCTTTTGTTGAACGACTCCTAAGAGTAGGTCCTCACTTTCAATGTTTTAGCACAAGTTCTAGTTGCTTACCATTTCTAAATGTGCCATCTAATTCAATCAAAGATTGGACAAGCAATTAATGCATCCAACAATATTCCTCGAGTTCCATCATTATGGGATATCATGGCCAGTTGATTAAGCAGTCTCGGATAACGGTGAGAGGCCGACAATCGATTGATTTAAACCTTGCAAGGTAAACCCAAACACACGGTAGGCTGCCCCCGCAAGGACAACTTTCCCGGGCCGTTCCCCGTCGAACTTCGGCTCGGGAGCGGAACCTACATTCCTTGGTACAAGGTTTTACTAGACCGCTCCCACACGAACGTCCGGACTCACGCGGGTACCACCTTTGTTGCAAGCGAGGGGGGACACAAGTGCCCCGGGGTGTAGTAGGGAAAGGTTCCCTTACCGCGTCAATCGGGTACTAGGCTTACCGGTCCCATACCCGGCATATGTTTAGTACGTTCAAAAGCTTAGCCCACGAAAGCCACTGGACCGGAGCCCAAATCCCATGCTCTTACCACATGAGCAATCCATTAAGGATATCTTATGATTCCTATCTAGGAACCTAATCTCGCGAGTGACGAACATCACTCGACTTCTATCGGTCCTATAGCATAGCAGCTATCGACCTAGCATACTAGTGATAGAGCATAGGTATCTAGGGATCATGCATCTAGGGTTTCAAATCAACTCCTGAAACGTAAATGCACAATCGTAGCAAACATAATTGCATAAATTTAGTGATCCGGGGCTTGCCTTCGATGGCAAGGTTGGCCTTGGGCCCTTCTGGACTTGGTCCAGGTCTTGCTCTACAACGACGTGGTGCACGTCTCCGTCAGCTCCTCCGTCTCCTCCGTCCGGCACACGCGTACAGCTACCGCTCGGAAGATCTATACGAGGATGCAAATGCAAGATTTAATTTGACGATTTTTAATTTAATTGATTGCAAACAACAAAGGACAACCACGGGGTGCATTAGTTGGACACATTCACCTAGATAAGAATACATTTAGCATACTCTCCCTAAAAAGGAACAATATGCAATTCTTTATTAAACATTTGAATAAAGGTTCTTATTACACTCATCATTTCATGTGAAAGCTTCAACTTCTTTCCCTTCTCCAATAAAGGTGTAATTAATATTTTTATTTATGAATTAATTTCTTATTAGTGATGCTAATTAATTATCTTTTAATTGTATTAAATAATACTTTTCAAAAAGGAAAAAGAATTAAATAAGGGTTTTTCTTTAATTAATTTCCCTTTATTATTAATGGCTTTTAAGCTTTTTATTAAGCAATTAAATTACCAAAAATTAAAGAAGTGTATCTTAAGCCTACTAGCACCTATACTGGTCCATTGGACCCACATGCAAGTGTTGGATGCTAGGAAATTAAATATTATTGAAAATAACAAAGACTAGCTAGTGATTCAAAGTAAATGCATACAAAAATAAATAAGCCTCAAAATGATCCAAACTTTATTGTGCATGCTCTCTGATCCTAAACAAGCCTAAAAAGCCAGCATGTTCACATGGAACCTCTACTGAACTTGGTTTATTAATTTACAAAGGAAAACATGCCTAAATCAAGAATAATTATTTCTGTTAATCCAAAATTCATGATTAATTCACAAGATGTGTATTTTGGTATTACAAGACAGTGTGCACAAGTTGGGCTCAAGAACATAAATATTCTTAACACGAAAAAACACTTATGCAGATCTGCCTGAAATAGAAAAACATTTTTATAAAAAGATTTACATTATTACTTTGTGCAATTTTTGGCATAGGAGCTAGTCATGACCTAGCACACAACATATCCAAAAATTAGCTACAGAGGATTTATAGTTTTTGAGTTATTGCAGATCTAGGGTTTTCACATTTGTATTTTTCATGCAAAAACTAAAAGGAATTAGCTCAGGACAGAATAACGAAAGTTGTATCATAATTCACAATGGATCCAACAAAGTTGGTTTCACATTTTTCTGAATTTTCTGTGATTTTCTACGCAATTCACAAGAAACAGCAAAACAGTTTTTACTATTGGAGTTTCCTTTTTGCACCGAGGCCCCCGGAATTAACTTCTCCTTTGCAATGTCACCCCTGGCCATGGAGGGCGGCGGCGCCGGCCCAAATTCCGGCGTGCCGGTGGGGGAAACGGCCGGGGAAGGGGAGGGGGGAGGGTTAGGGGCTCACCACGCACCGATTTCGGGGGGTTGCACGGGGGCGGGGGCGGCGCGGCGGTGGCGCGCGCCGGCGGCCGGGGGGCGCACCCGCCGCGGGCGGCCAAGCCGGCGAGGGGGACCTCGGGCGGTGGCTTATGTTGGCCGGTGAGCTGCGGGGAGCTAGAGGAGGCGTTGGGGAGGCCGAGCGCCCGGCGGGTCGAGTGGAAGCGGAGCTCGTCCGGGCGGCGGGCATGGCGGCTCGGCGGGCATGGCGCTCGCACCGGTGGGGGGCGGCCGCGCCCTTTATAGCCGGGCGAGGGGGTTTGCGCGGCTCGGCGCTGCGCCTTGAAGTAATCCCGGCGTTAATGCCGCGAGCGGCGTCCGGGTCTTGGTAGGAGCGCCGGCGGGGAAGCCATCGACGGACGGCGGGTTCGTGTCCGCTCGGCGCGTACGGGTCGGTCGAAGGGGGGGGGGAAGGTGCGCACGGACTTCAAGACGCCTCGGAGCACGTGCCTAGGGAAGGAGCAGCCTCGGGGTGCGCCACGGGTGCTCGAACGCCGAGGGCGGGCGCCGGCGCGGCGGCGGGACGCCGGCGCGCGCGTGGCGCGTCGTGCGCGCGAGAGCGCCCACAATGTGCGGACCGGCTCCGTTTGAAATATGATTTCTCTAAAACATTGAATAAAAGTGCACAAAGCAATGAATACGAAAGTTGTAGATCTAACTACCCTCTACAACTTTCAAAAATGCCATATAGTGTTTTTCTCAACGGATTTTGCGAGAACGTCGTGCCAACATTGAATGTCGGCCGGTTCGGAAAACGAGAACATCCGTCTTGCAAGGGGGTTTTCACAATTTTCCACCCAAAATTTGAAATGCCAATCTACATGAAAGTTGTGTCCCTCAACAAGATGGACAACTTTCAAAAAGGTAGATTTTGAAGTGTTTAGGTGAATTTTGGGGAACGCGGCAAAAGTTCGGACGACATTCGCCGACGTCAACGGTCGGGCGGGGGTTTGACCGTGTCTTTGACCACGGGTCGACCACGGGTGTGTGTAACTTGGTCAAGGGGTCCAATAGGGTTCAATGGCGAGGTTTTCGGGTGACGGCCCAGGTTGACCTAGGTTTGACCGGTGTTTGACCGGGGTTTGACCGGGGTTTGACCGGTTGACCTGGTCATTAGCGTTAATGACGTTAATTAAAAATCCTGGGGCGTCACAGCCTACCCCCCTTAAGAAGAATCTCGTCCCGAGATTCGAAATTCCAAGGACAAGATAGGGAAACAAGGAAGTGGTCCTCTCAGATTTTCTGAAATTACTCTGAGGGAGCATCACGATGGGACTATGGGGCAAGAGCATAACCACCATCGGTTCAAGATTAGCCCATAGGAGTAGTCAAGGGCGACAAGTAATGGAAAGCTTTTGCACGAAGTTTACTTGCGGATGCAAGCAGAAAGTAAGGAAAGATAAATTGGTATAGGATCTTCCGAACGATCTTGCTCACGTGTTATTTAGTTTGCAACCTTATGTGGCATGGCCGTGCCACTACGATGCAATGCTTTTCAAAACGTGATGTGATGCACATGTCATGAAGACACGATGCATATGCTCATGTAGAAGATGCCTATGATGCATGTTAGCATGACTCGGTTACCCACAAAACGAGTTAGCGATTGAGAAGACAATCACAGGTTGAGAAGGGGTGTGCGTGGCGAGTCGCGATTCTCACAACCAAGATACCAGTGCGCTCCTAGTGGCAATCATGTGGCTGCAGCGCACATGACGCCCTAGGTTCCGTCACGACACCTTTAGTTATGGGATGACAACGTCACCAAACACAAAGGATAGAGTGGGAGATATTGAAAACACTCCAAGCGTATGCATGTTAGTTCACCCAAGGTTCCCAATGCACATGCTATGCAAATGCATGCTCAAGAAGGGACATAATCATTTCTTTATTTTTCAAAAGGTTGTGAGCAAGACCATGGGGAATAAGCTCATGATTGCATGTTCGAAATAACCAGGACAAGGATATCAATACAAAGAATACCTTAGGGTTTCATCACGTTTAAGGACAACAGGGTTGGGGGCAAATATAAGTCGACAGAGATGACATGTTGATAGGAGAATCACCATTGAAGATTGAATTCTAAGATCAAGACATTCCCACTGACAAAGTAGAATAGCATAAGTTCTTTTTCTCCGGCTGAGCATTGCTGGGTAGTCATGTGCATGAAGGCACAGTTGTATGTCAGAACTCGAAGCGAGCTCACATACATGACGACATGAAGTTCTGGCCGTTATGAACAAAAGTTTATAACTTTAACCCAGAGCTCCAAAAATTCCCAATTTTGGATGGTAAATCATCAAGGTTGGAGATGAATTTTTGATACTCAAAGGCCGAGCTAGAAGGCTAGGAAGGTCGCTCAATTAGGCAAGGTTCTAGATGCGGTTCCGGAAAGGCGGCATGACCGAGGTTGACTAAACCGAGCATAACTTGGGACGAGACAAAAGTTATGACCGTGATTTTTGTGAGCGAGGAAGTAGATTAGATTCGAAGCAATTTTTTTTGCACACCTATTTTAGTTACTCCTAGAACATGGTGCAAAGACAAAGAGAAGAAACTTTTACAACTTTGGGCAAGCATAACGACTAAGCACGAGAGGTACTCTAGTTTATAAAAAGCACACACTAGCAAAATCTTCCTTAGAGAGCATATGGAAATTTATTTTTTGGGTCCATTTAGTTGTTTCAATTTTTAACATGCATGCAAGACGTCCTATCCGACCTCACATGGCAATCAAGCTAAAAATCGAAGTTCGTGCGGTGGCAAGGCAACAATTACGTCTCTCCCTATAATAACTAGTCGAGACTATCGGTACTTGCTTAGCGACTTACGAACGTGGTTAGTGTACCCGAGAAAATCACAGAGCACAACGAACCTTTCATGCCGGCACTCATGAAAGCGTCCACATACATTACCGTTCACTATAGTAACGGCACCCATGCTTTAAGCCGCTGCATGGACATCGTCCAACCTCGGACATTCTCCGTTTGAATGGAGTATATCCTTGCCTCGCATGAGCGACATGCGGAATGCTCACGTATGAAACACGTGGCAAGACACAACTCATAAACTGACGCGAAGATGGGATCCGTGGAAGGGATCACTCCATCAACCCTCGCAATTCCCGTGATGCGGAACAGCACACGTATAAAACACGTGGCTCATCTAGTTTGGTTGTGCAGGAAAGTAAGTCTGACATAAAGTAATGTGCTGGGAGTTAGCAAAAATAAACCATAGATTAATAAGCCACCTGAAAGAAACCAAAAATTCCCTCTAGGGCCTCTCGGTCTAGTTTATCCTTAACGGACCAACGCATTTTGTAAACACAACCAATCTTGGCAAGTTTTATTCAAAAACCAGTGTTTAAGGTTGCTAATTAAACTACGGGTGCATGCGATCGCTCGATACCGAGTTTGTGACAACCCGCCCGGGAAAATACCGTACTATCGCCTAAGACCGATCCACTTTGGTCATTAAGCAATGGTAAAGTATCATCCTGTCGTTGGTTGCCGGGTTAATGCCCGGTAAATCACTTGTACATCGAACGGAGAGGATCGACACATGCATTAAAACTCACACGAAGGCGAGTCGCAGTACAACATGAATTAAACATTTTATTACAAACCATTGTTCATGACATGGAGTAAAGGTTCGAGTTTGAAAATACAACGGAAATAAAATAACTAGCGCAACGGTAGACATCACGAGAGGCCATCCGTGATGTCATCACTTGTCGTCACCCATCCGGTCAATCACACCCCGCAACAACAATTTTAAAGCAAGGCCGAGTATACTAATACTCAACAAGACTTAACCGTCGGGTGATAACTACATCACCAAACTCTAGACATGAAAGGCTTTTGGCCGGTGGAGTTTCTTTTTTGCCGAACAGCTCTCCTAAGAGTAGGTCCTCACTTTCAATGTTTTAGCACAAGTTCTAGTTGCTTACCATTTCGTGCCATCTAATTCAATCAAAGATTGGACAAGCAATTAATGCATCCAACAATATTCCTCGAGTTCCATCATTATGGGATATCATGGCCAGTTGATTAAGCAGTCTCGGGTAACGGTGAGAGGCCGACAATCGATTGATTTAAACCTTGCAAGGTAGACCCAAACACACGGTAGGCTGCCCCCGCAAGGACAACTTTCCCAGGCTGTTCCCGTCGATCTTCGGCTCGGGAGCGGAACCTACATTCCTTGGTACAAGGTTTTACTGGATCGCTCCCACACGAACGTCCAGACTCACGCAGGTACCACACTGTTGCAAGCAGGGGGACACAAGTGCCCCAGGTGTAGTAGGGAAAGGTTCCCTTACCGCGTCAATCGGGTACTAGGCTTACCGGTCCCATACCCGGCATATGTTTAGTACGTTCAAAAGCTTAGCCCACGAAAGCCACTGGACCGGAGCCCAAATCCCATGCTCTTACCACATGAGCAATCCATTAAGGATATCTTATGATTCCTATCTAGGAACCTAATCTCGGATAATTTTTTAATTTTAACCTTTTTTAAAAATTATTTTTATAAATAACACCCGGGGAACTTTATTTGCACCGGGTGACCCTTTGGCCGCGCGCGCGCGTGGCGCGGCGGCCGGCCTCCGCGCGCGCCCGGGCCGCATGTGGCGCGGCAAGCCCGGGCCCACGCCCGGCGGGGGCGCGCGCGCGCGCATGTGGCGCGGCGGCGCGGCGCCGCGCGCGCGCGCGCGCGCGCGGCCAAAAGGGTCACCCGGTGCAAAAAATGTTGCCCGGGTGTTATTTATAAAAATAATTTTTAAAAAAGGTTAAAATTAAAAAATTATCCCCTAATCTCGCGAGTGACGAACATCACTCGACTTCTATCGGTCCTATAGCATAGCGGCTATCGACCTAGCATACTAGTGATAGAGCATAGGTATCTAGGGATCATGCATCTAGGGTTTCAAATCAACTCCTGAAATGTAAATGCACAATCGTAGCAAACATAATTGCATAAATTTCAAAACGGGGTTAGTGATCCGGGGCTTGCTTCGATGGCAAGGTTGGCCTTGGGCCCTTCCGGACTTGGTCCAGGTCTTGCTCTACAACGACGTGGTGCACGTCTCCGTCGGCTCCTCCGTCTCCTCCGTCCGGCACACGCGTACGGCCTACCGCTCGGAAGATCTACACGAGGATGCAAATGCAAGATTTAATTTGACGATTTTTAATTTAATTGATTGCAAACAACAAAGGACAACCACGGGGTGCATTAATTGGACACATTCACCTAGATAAGAATACATTTAGCATACTCTCCCTAAAAAGGAACAATATGCAATTCTTTATTAAACATTTGAATAAAGGTTCTTATTACACTCATCATTTCATGTGAAAGCTTCAACTTCTTTCCCTTCTCCAATAAAGGTGTAATTAATATTTTTATTTATGAATTAATTTCTTATTAGTGATGCTAATTAATTATCTTTTAATTGTATTAAATAATACTTTTCAAAAAGGAAAAAGAATTAAATAAGGGTTTTTCTTTAATTAATTTCCCTTTATTATTAACAGGGCTTTTAAGCTTTTTATTAAGCAATTAAATTACGAAAAATTAAAGAAGTGTTTCTTAAGCCTACTAGCACCTATACTGGTCCATTGGACCCACATGTAAGTGTTGGAGGCTAGGAAATTAAATGTTATGGAAAATAACAAAGACTAGCTAGTGATTCAAAGTAAATGCATATAAAAATAAATAAGCCTCAAAATGATCCAAACTTTCTTGTGAATGCTCTCTGGTCCTAAACAAGTCTAAAACGCCGCATGTTCACATGGAACCTCTACTGAACTTGGTTTATTAATTTACAAAGGAAAACATGCCTAAATCAAGAATAATTATTTCGTTAATCCAAAATTCATGATTAATTCACAATATGTGTATTTTGGTATTACAAGACAGTGTGCACAAGTTGGGCTCAAGAACATAAATATTCTTAACATGATTTACATTATAACTTTGTGCAATTTCGGCATAGGAGCTAGCCATGACCTAACACACAACATATCCAAAAAGTAGCTACAGAGGATTTATATGTTTTGAGATATTGCAGATCTAGGGTTTTCACATTTGTATTTTTCATGCACAAACTAAAAGGAATTAGCTCGGAGCCGGAATAACAAAAGTTGTAGAATAATTCACAACGGATCCAACAAAACTCGGTTTCACATTTTTCCGAATTTTCCGTGATTTTCTACGCAATTTACAAGAAACAAGAAAAAACGGCTTTTACTATTGGAGTTTCCTTTTTGCACCGAGGCCCCCGGAATTAACTTCTCCTTTGCAATGTCACCCCCGGCCATGGAGGGCGGCGGCGCGCGCCCAAATTCCGGCGTGCCGGTGGGGGAAACGGCCGGGGAAGGGGAGGGGGGAGGGTTAGGGGCTCACCACGCACCGATTTCGGGGGTTGCACGGGGCGGGGCGGCGCGGCGGTGGCGCACGCGGCGGCCGGGGGGCCGCGCCCGCCGCGGCCGGCCAAGCCGGCGAGGGGGACCTCGGGCGGTGGCTTATGTTGGACGGTGAGCTATTGGGGAGCTAGAGGAGGCGTTGGGGAGGCCGAGCGGCCGGCGGGTCGAGTGGAAGCGGAGCTCGTCCGGGTGGCGGTCATGGCGGCTCGGCGGGCATGGCGCTCGCACGGTGGGGGGCGGCCGCGCCCTTTATAGCCGGGCGAGGGGGTTTGCGAGGCTCGGCGCCTGCGCCTTGAAGTAATCCCGGCGTTAATGCCGCAGTACGGCGTCCAGGTCTTGGTACGAGCGCCTGGCGGGGAAGCCATCGACGGACCGCGGGTTCGTGTCCGCTCGGCGCGTACGGGTCGGTCCGAAGGGGGGGAAGGTGCGCACGGACTTCAAGACGCCTCGGAGCACGTGCACGGGGGAAGGAGCAGCCTCGGGGTGCGCCCCGGGGGCTCGAACGCCGAGGGCGGGCGCCGCGCGGCGGCGCGGGCGGGCGCGGCGGCGGGACGCGCGCGCGCGCGCGCGCGTCGTGCGCGCGAGAGCGCCCACAATGTGCGGACCGGCTCTGTTTGAAATACGATTTCTCCAAAAAATTGAATAAAAGTGCACAAAGCAATGAATACGAAAGTTGTAGATCTAACTACCCTCTACAACTTTCAAAAATGCCATATAGTGTTTTTCTCAACGGATTTTGCAGAACGTCGTGCCAACATTGAATGTCGGCCGGTTCCGGAAAACGAGAACATCCGTCTTGCAAGGGGTTTTTCACAATTTTCCACCCAAAATTTGAAATGCCAATGTACATGAAAGTTGTGTCCCTCAACAAGATGAACAACTTTCAAAAAGGTAGATTTTTAAGTGTTTAGGTGAATTTTGGGGAACGCGGCAAAAGTTCGGGACGACATTCGCCGACGTCAACGGTCGGGCGGGGTTTGACCGTGTCTTTGACCACGGGTTGACCACGGGTGTGTGTAGGCTTGGTCAAGGGGTCCAATAGGGTTCAATGACGAGGTTTTCGGGTGACGGCCCGGAGTTGACCTAGGTTTGACCGGTCGACCCGGTCATTAGCGTTAATGACGGTAATTAAAAATCCGGGGCGTCACAGAACCGAACCGAAAGAACCGGGGTAGTTCGGTTCCCAAGAATCAGGAACCGAATTTTTCGGTTCCGGTTCTTTCAGTTCCGGTTCCCGGTTCTTTTGGTTCGGTTCTCTGTTCCCGGTTCTTTTTGCCCAGGGCTAGTTGCGAGCGTGGACTTCGTTTCTCCTTCGAGAAACAATTTCTTCTTTTTCTACTCTGTCTCTTCAATTAATGAATATAGAAACCACTTTAAATGCACTATTGGGACTGCCCTAAGTAAGTACAAGAATTAATGGCATATGCCATCGGCTAGCAATAGCTTCATATTACGTGCTTCCTCCATTCATGTTTCATCATTAGCATATTGTAGGATAGACAATCCATCATCAATCAGATGTGCTACAACCCCACAAATCTGACTATCCTCTTTGGTTCTATTTATTAGGACTACTTGCATATCAACCACAATATTAAACAGTATGGGTGATAAATGATCCCTTACCAAAGGCGTTTCTTTGTTTGGAAATATGACTCGACATCATTATTATTATTTACTGCTATAGTATTTCCTGATATGAAAGGTTCAACCCAAGAGATCTACTTGGGAGAGAAGCATTTCGATCATTCATAGTGTCCGTATCAGGAATGTCCATCTTACTTTATCGCGGACTTTTTCAAAGTTAATATGAAGATAACCCCGTTCATTTTTTATGCAGCTCATGTATGGTTTCATGTAAGATGACGACACCCTCTAGGATGTTATGTTCTCACATGAATGTGGTTTTAGTTGGGCTAATTACATGATCTGCAATTGCATTAACTCATATCATATCCACTTCCATAAAATGAAACATTAAAGCTTACATTCAACAAGCATCGCCCCCACTTTGTTGAATTCAATTTGCATCTTAATTTTTTGGGATATGTGTTATGACTCCAAAGTTGAGAATAAAAATAGGTAGAGTTCCAACGTACAATTCATGAAACAAAATCAAATTGCTTTTGATAACATCCTAAAACTTTTGATAAAACTTCATTGGGAAATGTCAAATATTGTGTTGACGGTTGATTGTCGTATCAAAGTTCATTTGGATTTGCAAGCGGACAAATCCACCGTCGTAGTCAAGAGACCCTTCTTCCCTTAAGTTTGAGAATCCAAGGTATCGAATCCGTGGAACAATGTGCAACGCAAGGATTCAATCTAGTAAGGCAAGGACATTTGATCTTCAAGAGGTTGCTTTTGCATCCAATCTAAGAGATCATCAAGAAAACACATCTAATATAATCTACTAAACTCAAGAGGTAGCAAGAGAAAGCATAAAGATAACCGATCTAGGGAGTCTAGATCATGTTTATGTTGTATCTCCAAACAAGATAGATGAAGATAGAAAAATGAATCTCATTAAAAACATCTTTAAATCGTGGCCTTTGTTTTGATTCTGAAGATGCCCGCCTTTTGGAGCTACTGTCCTGTCACAACGCACTCCTATTCGTGCGGGTTAGCCTAGGGCGAGTTCAGCAAGAACAAGTTGGAAACACTTGGTTGGTCCGGTATGCACCTCTAGCCACCACGGCTACAAGAGCACCGTATGCAATCTATCTTAAGAAGAAAAACCAAGGGAGAACAAAATCATGGAGAAGGCACTTGACCGCTAGAAATCGGATTCACTTAAAGACTTCACCATGAATGATTACATGAACAAAATCACCACCGGGATCCTATCTCAATCTTGATCCTTGCTCCAGAGCTCTGATGTGGTCTTCCATGCAAGGTTTCCATGTCGGCTAGGGAAACCCTGGACAACTAGCACGACTCTCCTCTCCGAGATGGTGTCCCTCTAGCTTCTCTGCTTCTCATCAGCGGAGGACGAATGAATTGATGGGTGGCTCTTGGCAGAGGGGCTATAAACAGTCCGAGGAGCAACTAGGTCAAAGGGAGCACCAAACGGGGCCTAGAATGGGCTGGGCCGACCGGCCTGGCCCATTCTGGCCCGGTTTGGCCCTGACTTCCTCCCCGTGGCTTTTCGCATTTTCTAGAACTTTCCCAATTCTGCATGTGGGTACTTGACGTTAGTTTCTCTGCGGTTTGGATAGGGTTCCTTGTAGCGCAATCTTCAGCATTTTCTATCTGGGTCCTCGGAGTTTTGTGCCTTCACGGTTTGGTCCTTGGGCCTCTTGGAGTCATGTTCACTTTGTGTCTTGACTTGTGCCAGGCTTCATGACCTTCTCACAAAGTGCTTAATGAACTTTCCCGGGAAGGCTCCCTTTTAGCGCTAAAACCCTGCGTAAACAATAAACTCCAAAAACCACAACCGAGTGCGAACTTGATATATGATGAGGGTTAGGATCATTAGTTAGGATATCAAATTAATCCCAACGCCGAAGGTAAACACATGGCTAGGTTGACGAAAATTCACCGTCAACAGCTCCCCATGCTTAAGCCTTGCTCGTCCTCGAGTAAGCCTTCGATGGATATCAATGTTGCCCTTTATTATGTATACCCTGCACTTGATCATACACGAGAAAACATAATGCTATCTAAATTTATATTTGTTAAAGTTGCATAATGTACTAGCCTTCATCCCTACGGAGGGTGGATATCATTTAAGCTCTTCTCACAAGTAATTAGTCATTGTTGACGGTGAATTTCCGTCAACCAATCATATGTTTTTGGAAGTGGATAAGGTGGAAGGACTATGAAGCTGCAAAAAAATTGCGATTTGGAGAACGTTTCTGCTAAAAACAAAATTTTTTCTCACCCCACTCGCGCATACCCGCCTACCTGTAACCGGAACGGGCCCACACTTCTTTCCCCCCCAGCGGCGACGGAGCCACACTTCTTTCCCCTCGGCGATGCGCCCGCCGGCCGCCCCTCTGCCCACCGCCATCCCCGCGCGCCCGCCGCGGCTGTACCGGAACCATGGACTCGCCGCTCAAACACACGAGAACACCGCGCGCGCCATAGCCACCACCGCCGGCAAGCGCGAGCTCGCGCGCGGCGTTGCCGCGCCACGGTGCGTGACATTCCCGCGGCGCGGATCCGGGGGGCCACTATCAGGGGTGCGTGGGGAGGAGGCGATTCCGGGGGGAGGCACGGTCGGGGACGCGTGGAGAGGCGGGTTGACACAGATGGTGGGCGAGCTGGTGGTGCAGGTAGTTTTTTTACTTTGACGGCTGGGTCAACGCACGGTCGGGGCGGGTGGGGGCGGCCGCGGCACGGCAAGAAGGGAGAGGGAGGTCCAGCGCATTGAGCATGGAGGCGCGGCGGCCAAGTAGCGGCACAGCCGGCCATCGAGGAGTTCCTGGTGGGAGACGTTGTGCGGAGCAGGCAGGAGCAGCAGAGCCAAGCAGGTGTGCGGCCACGTGAGTGCTTGCGAGCGATGGGCATCCACGTGAGTGCTTGCAAGCGGTGGTGTGCAGAGCAAGCAGCAGCAGGAGAAAGCAGGCTACCAGGCGGTGGACGGTGGTGCCGGTGAAGTAGGCAAGTCAAGTTGCTCAGTGTGGGGCCCCTGCCGCTGGATCTTGTCGTGGCTAGCGGGTGCCGAGGCCCGTGCGGCGACAGCGTGGGAAGGCGGCGGACGGCAAACTCTTCACCACCTGCGACGTATGCATCTTCTCGGTGTGCTCCCAATCTCCCATTGCAATGAGTACGAGCGCAAACACGGCACCCAGGCGTACCCGCAATGCAAGACCAAGGGTAATTCCTTCCTCTCTCCACTTGATCCCCTCTCTGATTTCTTCTCCACGGGTAAGCAAATCCACCAGCACACCTCATCTCTTACCTCTCCTCTCCAATCGGCAGCTCAAGCAGCAACAGCAGTCGTAGCCTCGTAGGCCACATCTCACCCCTTCCCTTTTGCTTTATGCCTTGCAAGAACTAGCAGCCAAGCACCATGAGCCACTTCTCTTTCAACCTTCTGTTCATCCTCAACCCGTTTGATGAAATGCATGACCACCGCTGCCGCGGTGGGTGGAGCCATGGCCGACTGCAGGACCTGCCGTGCCAAGGCCGAGGCTTGTGCAAATTAAGAGTTTGATTAGTTTAATGGGAGGTTACTCATAATCCACAATCATTTTTTATCATGAATTCAATTTGTTTACATGCTCTCTTATCTACTTTCCCTTTTTGCTTTCTACCAATGAGCTCACAATCTTGATTAGTTGAACCAACGAGCTGTTTATTTTTTGACCAAACCAATGAGCTGTTTAGAAATATGTAGTTTGAAAATGTGGGGTTATGGGGCTCCCTTGTGTTTGATTAACCGTTAAACTTCCCTTTTTTCTGATTCCAATGGCAGATGAATATATGTGTACTTTTTTGGGGGTGTTAGTGTTCTAGGCTACCTGAAAATTGTATAATCTTTACCAATGATTAAAATTGTTGGAACAAATACAGAACAAGGAATGTTATGGTCTCAGCTTTCTTTATGATGCTTAATATCAAAGAACTTATATATTTCTCTTGATCTGCTTTATTGATTTTGTACAGCACCAATGCTGCACTCGCTGACACAGGCTCCCTGGATTATGGTTCTGGAAGGAGATGAACAATGAATGTTACGGTCTCAGGTTTATTTATGATGCATTTTTAATATTAAATAATTTATATATTACTATTGCTCTATTTCATTGATTTCGTACAGCACCAACCCTGTACTCGTTGACACCTGCTGCCTGGATTTATTGCTATGGAAGGAGAGGAGCAAAGGTGATTTCATATAGCACCAATGCTGCACTTGTTTTCAATGTCGCAAGTAGCTGAGTAGAGTATGTAATGGATTGGTTGTGCCTGCGGTTTGAGTGATCACTACTGAATACGCCTTTGCACTGGTGTAACAACGAGATGTTAGGCCCACATTTAAAACTAACAGTTGCAAATCATGTGACTCTTCAAAGCTGCAGCCTCTTGCTTAAATTTTTGCGACTGCGTACTAATGGTGAGTCAATTGCCCCAAAAAAAATTTGCCTGAGTTTTTTGCTGGCATTTATTTATGGACAAAATGTACTACATGATACATCATCTCTGATCAAAATTATCAGGCCTACATCTTTCCTCATGGCCACATTGACGGCAAGGACTGTGAACCTGTTAGCCATCCTCATCTCTAGCTTTTCATTTTATTTCAGAGGTGACAGTGTAATTGTTTAATTGTATTATTGCCAGAACAATGGTTATGTGAATTTATTTACTGTTATTCCTTTCATTTTTTAAATAATCTGAGCACATTCAAATGATAGTGCTGTAGGGAATCTCCTATGGGACAGCGAAGAAGAATTAGGGAATGATTGTTAGTTTTGTGACTTTCGAAAGTGTCAAACAACTATCAAATGTTGTTCAGTTAATTATGTCTGTTCATACTGACAACCTGTTTGGGCTTTCATGGAAGCTTGGACTGTTCATGTATTTATGCAGACAGTGAAAATGCAGTACCTGGTAAAAATGCACAAATGGTACAAACGATTGGGACTGAGATTATTAACTGAGTTCTTATAAGAAGAATAATATGGAAAGAAGAAGATGGAACAGGAACGGTATATCATAGAAACCAGTGAGAAAACACAAATGGTGAGCTAAATTAAATTATGTTTATCCCCTGGAGGCTGGTCGAAAATATGGAGCTACAAGCTATATTAGTATTTCAGTTGATGTTTTTGGATAAGTTTCAGTGCTATTGCTACCAAAATTTGAAACTGATGTTTTTGTCACCTTTCCATTCTGTCATGTACGGCCGCACCTATGTCGGGCGCAGGCGCGCACGCGACGTCCGGCGCGCGGCCGAGCGCGCGGCAAGGCTGGCAGCAGCAGCATGTTAGGGGATTTCCTTAAGTTAGGAGGTGTCTTAGATTGGAAATAAATCAAGGGGATTTCCTTAAGTTAGCAGCCCCTTAAGTTTAGGAGATTAGTTTCCTATTTTGTGGCAGCCGCAGGGCTATATAATTGTAGGCGGGACTCGATTGAATCAAGCAAGATTATTATCTCCTTCCCCTCTACTTCCTAAACCCTAAGCCTCGCGGTTGAGGGGGATAACCTCGCCGGAGAAGACGGCCGGCGGCTACGAGCTTCGTAGCCGCGGTCCAGCGAGTCTAGGGCCTGACGTCCTTGACAACCTGGTATCACGATCCACTCGATCCTCCGCCCCCGCGCCCGCCACGTCTTCATCCGCCGCCCCTGCCCCATCCATCTCCGCCGCCATGGCTGACCCCACCATCGCCGACCTCTTGAAGGAGATCAAGAGCCTGTCCGCCGAAATCATGTCCCTGAAGGCCGACGTGGCGACCATGAAGGACAAGTCCTCCACGGCCGAGAGCGGCGGCACTCGCCGCCGGACGGGCGCGCGACACCGAGCCCCCCTCCCCGACCCAAGCGGTGGGACTTCCCCGTTTCGACGGCACGACGGATCCGCTCCTCTTCCTCAACAAGTTCGAGGCGTACTTCCGCCACCACCACACCATGGCCGAAGAGCGCGTCGGCATGGCGTCCTACCATCCGGACGACGTTGCGCGGTTGTGGTACTCCCGGTGCTCGAGGATGACGGAGCCCCGACGTGGGGGCGCTTCAAGGAACTCCCCGAACCGCGTTTCGGGCCGCCCCCCGCGCTCGGCCCCGCTCTTCGAGCTCGCCGAATGCCGGCGAACGGGCACGGTGGAGGAGTACTCCAACCGATTCCAAGCGCTCCTGCCGCGCGCGGGCCGCCTCGACGAAGCTCGGCGCGTCCGGCTCTTCACCGGCGGCCTCCCCGCCCCCCTCGGCCACGCCGTCCGCCCGCACCACCCCCGAGACGCCGGCGGCGGCCCATGAGTTTCGCTCGCCGTGTGGAGCCGATGGAGATCGATCGGCGCAACAAAGACACTCCTCCACGCACGGCGACGCGCGGCGTCCCGCCCGCCCCGGCGCGCGCGTCCGCGCGGCCCGGCCCAACCTCCACCCTTGGCGTTGCCGGCGCCGCGAGGCCATTGGCCCTACCACCGCCCCCCGCGGCCGCGCGCACGGGGCGGGCGACGGCCACCGCCGCCGCCTCACTCCGAGGAGATGGCCGAGCGCCGCCGCCTGGGCCTCTGCTTCAATTGCGACGAAAAGTTCACCCGTGGCCACAACAGGTTCTGCCGGCGCCTCTTCTTCGTCGATGGCGTGGAGATCGACGACGCCGGGGAGGAGGCGGCCGAGCCCGAGGTCGCTCCTGGCGCACCCTGCTTCTCCCTTCAGGCGGTGGCGGGTGTTCCCTTGGCAGGCACCATGCAGATCGCCGTGTCCCTTGGGGACGCGTCCCTCGTCGCCCTCATCGACTCCGGCAAAGCACCCACAACTTCATCGGGGAGGACGCAGCGCGGCGCACAGGCTTGACCCTCCGGCCAGCCGCCCTCGCCTCACCGCGCCGGTGGCCAACGGCGAGCGCGCGTCACCGCGAGGGCGTCATCCGCGACGCGCCCCTGCTCGTCGACGGCGAGCCGTTCCCGGCCGACCTCTTCGTCATGCCACTGGCCGGGTACGACGTCGTCCTCGGCACCCGCTGGTTGGGGGTTCTCGGGCCGATCGTCTGGGACCTGAGTCGCCAGCGCATGACCTTCCAGCGACAGGGGCGCACCATCTCATGGACCAGTGTGGCTAGTCCATCCACGCCAGCCCTTCGCGCGACGGTCGACGCGGACGCCCTCCTCGACGCCTTGCTGCTCGCCTATGGGGAGGTCTTCGCCGACCCTAAGGGTCTCCCCCCCAAGCGTGCGCATGACCACCGCATCACGCTCAAGCCCGACGCCCAACTGGTTGCCGTCCGGCCGTACGGCGCGCCCCGCGGCGCACAAAGACGAGTTGGAGCGGCAATGTGCCGCCATGATGGAGCGAGGGCATTGTTCGCCGCGGCCGACTCCCCGTTCTCGTCGCCCGTCCTCCTCGTCAAGAAACCGGACGGATCGTGGCGCTTTTGCGTGGATTACGGGCGCCGAACGCGCCGACGGTCAAGGACGCCTTCCCCATCCCGGTGGTCGACGAGCTCCTCGATGAGCTACACGGCGCTCGGTTCTTCACCAAGGCCGGACCTCCGTTCCGGCTACCACCGAGTGCGCATGCGCCGGAGGACGTCCACAAGACGGCGTTCCGCACCCACGACGGCCTCTACGAGTTCCCGGTGATGGCGTTCGGGCTCGCAACGCTCCGCCACGTTACGGGCCTTGATGAATGATGTGCTCCCGCCGTTCCTTCGCCGTTTCGTCCCGGTATTTTTTGACGACATCTTAATTTACGAGCGAGACGTGGGGCGACCACCGCGCCGGCTCCGAACGGTCCTCGACGTCCTCCGTCTCCACCAACTCTTCGTCAAGCGCTCCAAATGCTCGTTCGGCACTTCCGCCGTTGCCTACCTCGGCCACGTCATCTCGGCGGCGGGAGTAGCCATGGACCCGGCCAAGGTGCAAGCGATCGTCGGCGGCCGACACCCCCGCTCACCTCGGGCGGTACGCGGCTTCCTCGGTCTTGCGGGGTACTACCGCAAGTTCGTCCACAACTACGGCACGATCGCCGCTCCGCTGACGGGCTTGCTCAAGAAGGAGGCCTTCATGTGGGACGACGCCGCGGCCACGGCGTTCGCAGCGCTTAAGGCCGCCGTGACATCCGCCCCAGTGCTCGCCATGCCCGACTTCGCCAAGCTGTTCATCGTGGAGTGCGACGCCTCCACCACGGGGTTCGGCGCCGTGTTGGTCCAGGAGGGCCACCCTGTCGCGTTCTTCAGCCGGCCCGTGGCGCCTCGCCATCAGTCGCTCGCCGCCTACGAACGCGAGCTCATCGGGTTGGTCCAGGCTGTTCGGCGACTGGCGGCCATACCTGTGGGGACGACGCTTCATCGTCAAGACGGACCATTACAGCCTCAAGTATCTACTTGATCAGCGCCTCGCCACCATTCCGCAGCACCATTGGGTTGGCAAGCTTCTCGGTTTCGACTTCTCGGTGGAGTACCGGTCCGGCGCCAACAACGTCGTCGCCGACGCCCTCTCCCGCCGCGACCACGACGAAGGGGAGCTGCTGGCCATCTCCGCGCCCCGTTTTGATTTCATCGAGCGCCTTCGCCACGCCCAGGCCACCGATCCCGCCCTGGTCGCCATGCGTGGGGAGCTCCAGTCCGGCGCCCGGACCACGCCGTGGTCCCTGGTGGCCGACATGGTCACGTTCGAGGGGCGCCTGTACATTCCTTCGGCATCCCCGCTGCTGCACGAGATCGTGGCGGCCGTCCACAACGACGGGCACGAGGGCGTCCACCGCACCCTCCACCGCCTGCGGCGTGATTTTCATTTTCCCAACATGCGTCGTTTGGTGCAGGAGTTCGTGAAGGCCTGCGTCACACCGCGCGCGCACAAGTCCGACCATCCGCGGCCGGCCGGATTGTTGCGGCTCCCCGCCGGTGCCGTCGGCGGTGTGGGTCGACATCGGCATCGACTTCATCGAGGCGCTTCCCAAGGTACAAGGCAAGACCGTCATCCTCTCCGTCGTGGACCGCTTCGGCAAGTGCGCCACTTCATCCCGTTGGCGCACCCCTACACCGCCGAGTCCGTCGCCAACGCTTTCTTCACCGACGTCGTTCGCCTACACGGCGTTCCGCAGTCCATCGTCTCCGACCGCGACCCCGTCTTCACCTCGGCATTCTGGCAGGAGCTCATGAGGCTCACGGGCACGAAATTGTACATGTCGTCCGCCTTCCACCCGCAGACGGATGGCCAGACAGAGGCTGCCAACAGGGTCATCGTCATGTACCTGCGGTGCTTCACCGGCGACCGTCCGCGTCGCGTGGGCCGCGCCGGGCTGCCATGGGCCGAGTACACCTACAACACTGCGTACCAGTCGTCACTGCGCGAGACCCCGTTCCGGGTGGTTTATGGGAGGGACCCCCCAACCATTCGCTCCTATGAACCCGGGGACGCGCGCGTCGCGGCCGTTGCACGAGAGATGGAGGAACGCGCGGCATTCCCGGACGACATCCGTGTCCGCCTTGAGCGAGCCCGGGCGGTCCGAAGCGGGTGCCTACGACAAGCATCATCGGCCGGTGGTTTTCCGGGGTGGGGGATTGGGCGCTCCCCGCGCCCGCGACGGCGGGCGGCGGCGTCTCTCGCCACGCACCGTCTCCGGAAGCCGAAGCCCCGTTTTGTTGGCCCCTATCGGGTGACGGAGATCATCAATGCGGTGGCCGTACGTCCGCGGCTTCCACCGGGCGCCGGACTCCACGATGTGTTCCATGTGGGTGTCCTCAAGAAGTTCGTGGGCCCTCCGCCGACCTCGCCGCCGTTGTCGCCCCCCATCCTCCACGGTGCGGGCGTACCGGCGCCATCCGGGGTGACGCGGGGACGCATGGCTCGAGGCGTCCGTCAAGTGCTCGTCGAATGGGAGGGTGAGCCCTCCAATGCCGCGACATGGGAAGACCCGGACGATTTTCGAGCACGGTTTCCTTCCTTTCGGCTCGAGGACGAGCCGGACTTCGAGGCGGGGAGAGATGTCATGTACGGCCGCACCTATGTCGGGCGCGAGCGCGCACGCGACGTCCGGCGCGCGGGCCGAGCGCGCGCGGCAAGGGGCGGCAGCAGCATGTTAGGGGATTTCCTTAAGTTAGCAGGTCTTAGATTGGAAATAAATCAAGGGGATTTCCTTAAGTTAGCAGCCCCTTAAGTTTAGGAGATTAGTTTCCTATTTTGTGGCAGCCGCGGGGGCTATATAATTGTAGGCGGGACTCGATTGAATCAAGCAAGATTATTATCTCCTTCCCCTCTACTTCCTAAACCCTAAGCCTGCGGTTGAGGGGGATAACCTCGCCGGAGAAGACGGCCGGCGGCTACGAGCTTCGTAGCCGCGGTCCAGCGAGTCTAGGGCCCGACGTCCTTGACACATTCATTATTCAAAATTGGACCACAAACCGTATTTGATTAGCTTTGTACTTGTCTGACAGTTCAAGGCATTAAGCCATTATGTTCCTTGCTGATAAACTCCAATCACTAGATCAGTAGCAATTTTACGAAATAGTTTTTACAATTTTGATAAAATATGTATGTCAGTAAAATTCAAGCATTGTGCAAACTCTCTTCACGACAGGTTTTGCTTCAGTTAATTAAGAGAAGAAAGACACACAATAGTGGTGTGTCATAGCAACCAGTGTGCAAGCACAATTGGTGAGCCAAATTTCCACTCTGTATTTATATTTTGCCATGCATACATTTGCTGACATAACAGCTCCACATTTTGCTCCACTATATATGTTACTGAATGACAAACAGCCAAATTTCCACTCTGTATTTTTATTTTGCCATGCATACATGTGCTGACATAACAGCTCCACAGTTTGCTCCACTATATATGTTACTGAATGACAAACCTAGGTTTACCGAAGCTCTTTATTTCTTATCTTTGGTATTTATTGCATTTTTCTTTAATGCAGATGAATGACATTGAGGTCTTCACAAGATGGTGCAACTTGGAGCAGTTCCTAGAGGCCACCACGCTGTTCTTTCGTGAAGATGACATTGATGTCTTTACATTATGTTCTTTGGTTGATTTGTCTGTGCTGAAGCAACACACCTATGCTTTTATATCCCTCTTTTTCTTCTCAGCGCTCACAGGGGCAATTGTCCCATGAACGGATCACATTGGTTCAGTGCTGTGTATTGACTCATTTGCAGGTGCCTAAAGCTGAATCTCAAGACAGAAAGAGCAACGTTGAGAAGAGCAACGATGAGAAGAAGCATGTATCTATCAAGCTTCAGCTGTCAAAAAAGTTCAGTTAAACCATGACACTATGACAAATGCATCTTTGATATAGGTCCAGCTAGGTAAAAATAGCATCATGTACCGGTAAAAATAACTGGATTACTCATTATGTGATCAACAAATAGTGAAAATGACATACCTTCTCTGATAGTGATGTTCTCTGGCTCGGTTTGTAGTCAATAAATAAAACTGAAAAATAATTAGTAGTTGGTTGGCTAAGTGTTTTGCAAATATACCCTACATGTGTGTTTTTTTCTATGAAATATTATTTATTACTTGCATTTTTAGAAAAACTCGTGCCTGCCGCACGTGCATTTTACTAGTTTTCTCTAAGAAAGTAGTAAAAATATAAAAAAACGGGTTGCCTCCCGAAAAGCGCTTCATTTAAAGTCATAGAGCTCGACTTTCGACATACCTTCTTTTCGTCGCATAGCCATGACCCTTGATGCAAGAAGAAAAGGTATCAATGCAGCTTTAATTTACTTTCCATGTTGTGCTTGATCACTTATAGAAGACTTGCCCATGGCATCCTTTTGTTTCATCGCTATCTCCTTCTTTATCATCTTTCGGTGCTGCCTTCACTCCATGAATTTTTTCTTTAATGTCCAGAACAAAAAGTATACCCAAGCTCTACTCCATTGCATAGTGCACAAAATTTTCTTTCCAACGAGTCTTTATTTGCTCAAATCGGACTCCGGACAAGAGAGTTACGTCTGTTTTACTTTGGCGATGAAATCTGTCCCAAAATTTCAGAAAGCGCAACGCCCAATGTTTTCTCCATAACTCCTTGCACGGGTCTTCAAATTCGTTGGTTCTTGATGTGTTGGAATGTTAACTTGATGGAGCTTCTGGATATCTCATTTCATTCATTTGTATACCTCTGATAATGTTAAGAAAAGCACGGGCAGTAGTCATGTGATGGCGATCCAAAACAAGCCGATCTTTAAAAGGAAGGGCAATTCCTGGAAGAAGAAAGGTAAGGCCAAGATAAGATCCCAATGCCAAACCGAGGCGCCCAAGGCTAATCCAGTTGCCAAGGCTTAATATTTTCATTGTAAGGAAGTCGGTCACTTTGGAAAAGAAATTGCAAGTTGTACTTAGCTTCTATGAAAAGCAAGGGAAGTAAGGGTACTTTCACTTTAGGTACATTTAATGTTTATGTTACGGATATTTTCCTCGCCGATTCTTATACTAATTCTTGGGTATTTGATACCGGATCGGTTCCTCGTATTTGCAACTCGATGCAAGGAATGATAAGTGTGACAACCCGCCCAGGAAAATACCGTAATATCGCCTAAGACTGATCCACTTTGGTCATTAAGCGATAATAAAGTATCATCCTGTCGTTAGTTGCCGGGTTAACGCCCGTTAAATCACTTGAAAAGCACAAGGATCGAATATATGCATTAAAACTCACTCGAAGGCGAGTCCAGAGATACAATAACATTAATATCCAAATTCGTACCCCGAAGGGTTTAATTATTACAAACCATAGTTTTTGCCATGATGAAATAGTTCAGAGTTTTCGAAAGCAGCGGAAATAAACTAACGGAAGCGAAGGCACCACGGGAGGCCATCCATGATGCTTTCGGTAGTCGTCCTCCACCCACTCCAGGTCCCGGCCCGGCGGGATCTCTCCGGCCACACATCATCCGAAGGCATTACCTGGATCAACACATTACGGCAAGGCTAAGTATACTAATACTCAGCAAGACTTACCCGTCGGTGATATCTACTTCACCAAATCTAGACCATGAAAGGCTTTTGGCTACTGGGTTGCTTTTGCTAAAAAGTAACAAAGAGTAGGTCCTTACTTTCAAGGTTTTAGCACAAGTTCTAGTAGGTTTAATCTTTACTACATTAGCCAACTAGTACAAACAAAGTTGTACAAATCAATTAATCAAACATCATGTTCATCAACTTCCATCATTAGGGATCTCATGACTAGTGGAGTAAGTAGTCTCGGATAATGGTGAGAGTCCGACAATCGATTGATTTAATCCTTGCAAGGTAGACCCAAACACACGGTAGGCTGCCCCGAAAGGACAACTTTCCCTGAGCCGTCCCCATAAATCCTCGGGTCGGGATCAAATCTTACGAGTCTTTGGTGCGGGCTATCCGACATACCCCGCGAGATACCCGGAGTCACCATACGCCACCGGTGGCGAGCCGTGAGAGCGAACCCCAAGAGTAGTAATGGTAGGATCCCTTGCCGCCTCATTAAGGTACTAGGCTTACCGGTCCCATACCCGACATGTGCTTAGTACGTTCAAAAACTTAACCCACATAACCACCGAACCGAGCCCGGATCCCATGCTCTTACCACGTGAGCAATCCATTTAGGATATATTATGATTCCTATCTAGGAACCTATTCTCGCGAGTGAGGTCATCACCCAACTTGTAACGGTCCCTATAGCTTAGCAGACTATCGACCTATCATACTAGTAAGGACAAAGGTACCTATGGATCATGCATCTAGGGTTTCATTCAACTCCCGAACGTAAATGCACAATCATTCATAGATAATTGAATAAAGAACTTTAAAACTAGGTTAGATGCACCGGAGCTTGCCTTCGTCGGCCTAGGTTAGCCTAGGCACCCTCGGTGTCGAGTACTTCCACGTCTTTGCAGCCGACGCTTCCGCTCCTCCTTCCTCGGTTTCGGGACAAGGGAGTAATCTCCGTCCGGAAGATCTACACGGAATGTAATGCAAGTTTAGGTGACATGATAGTTTGTTGTCTTATCCAACTCGGGTTGGTCATATTCACCTTAACAAGCATTTAGATAGGGTTTCTCTTTTAGGAAGGTTACTCGGTGTACATGGGTTATCCTTTTATTGAACATTGAATAAAGGTTTTTATTATACTTGTCATTTCATGTGAAAGCTTTAATTCCTTTCATCTTCACAAGCAAGGGTATCAATAGTATTTTTATTTATGAATTACTTTCTGATCGGTGATGATAATTAATTACCTTTTAATTATATTAAATAATGCTTTCAAAAGGAAAAGAATTAATTAGGGATTTTTATTTATTTAACTTCTCTTTAATATTAAAAGGGCTTTTAAGCTTTTTATTAATCAATTAAATTACCAAAAATTAAGGAAATGTTTCTTAGCCATATTAGCACCTATCCTGGTCCATTGGACCCACATGTAAGTGTTGGATGCTAGGAAATTAAATATTATGGAAAATAACAAAGGCTAGCTAGTGATTCAATTTAAATGCATTCAAAAATAAATAAGCCTCAAAATTATTCCAAACTTTCTTGTGCATGCTCTCTAGTCCTGAAGAAGCCTAAAGAACCAGCATATACGTCTAGGAACTTTACTGATCTGGGTTTATTAATTTACAAAGGAAAACATGCATAAATTGAGAATAATTATCTCTGTTAATCAAAAAATCATGATCAATTCACAAGATGTGCATTTCGACATTACAAGACAGTGTGCACATATCGAGCTCAAGAACATAAATATATCTAACAAGAAAAATCATTTAGGCAGTTTCTGCAAGAATGGAAAAGAATTTATTTAGCAAGATCTACTGCATAACTTTGTGCAATGTTTGGCATATGAGCTAGTCATGACCTAACCCACAACATATCCATAAATTAGCTACAGAGGATTTATAGTTTTTGAGTTATTGCAGATCTAGGGTTTTCACATTTGTATTTTTCATGCAAAAACTAACAGGAATTAGCTCAGGCCGGAATAACAAAAGTTGAAGGATAATTCACCACGCATCCAACAAAATCGGTTTTATATTTTTCTTATTTTTCTGTGATTTTCTACGCAATTTACAAGAATCATCAAACTCACTTTACTATTTTAGTTGCACTTTTGCGGGGAGGCCCTCGGAAAGATCTTGGCTTTTGCAATGTCGCCCCCGGGGCGGGGGCAGCGGAGGTCCGGCGGCAATTCCGGCCGGGGATCGCCGGGGTCCGGCCGGGGACGGGTAGGGGAGTGACCTATGGACCACTAGGGGTCGATTTGGGGCTTGGTTGGTGGAGAAGGGGCGGCGGCAAGGGCGCTCCGCGGCGGCGGCCGCCGCCGGAGCGGCCGCTGCGGCGCGGTGGGCTGCTCGGGGGGCTTGTGAGCGGGCGGCGAGCTTCGGTGGGTGCAAGGGAACGTGGCAAAAGCGTTTATTTGGACTTCCGGCCGGCCGGCCCCCGGAGTTCACCGCGGGCCGCCATCCATGGCACCGCGCGGCTCGGCCCGGGCGGGCGCGGGGTGAGCGGGGGCGGTGCCCCTTTATGGGCGGCCGGGGGAGCCCGCAAGCGACCACAAGGGACCCACGACGCGTCTAGGAACACGCGCGGCCTCGGGAGGAGCGAACCGTAGGGGACAACACGGAACGGACCGGTCCGTTCGGGGCGTTCGCCGGCGGTCGGTGCGCGGCGCGAGGAGGAGGGGGTGATTTCGAGGCGGCCTTGGGGCATGCGTGGCCTCGGGGAACGAGTCTCGGGAAGGCGCGAGGGGGCTCGGACGCCGAGGCGGCGCGGTGCGCGGCGGCGCGGCGCCGGCGCTCGCGGCGCGCGCGCGACGTCCGTCGGCCCGGAAAAATTTCGGACTGGCCCTGTTCGAGCGAGATTTTCTCCAAAAATTTGAATACAAGTGCACGAAGTGATGAATACGAAAGCTGTAGATCTAGCTACCCTCTACAACTTTTGTAAAGGCCGTCTAGTGTTTTTCTTGACGGATTTTGCAGGAACGTCGTGCCAACATTGAATGCCGGCCTGTCCTGGAAAACTGGAGGTACCGTCAGTCGATCAAGTTTTTCGCTAATTTCCACTCAAAATTTGAAATGCCAATCTACATGAAAGTTGTGTCCCTCAACAAGATGGACAACTTTCATAAAGGTAGATTTTGAAGTGTTTAGGCGAATTTTGGAGAACGCGGCAAAAGTTCGGACGACATTCGCCGACGTCAACGGTTAAGCCGGTTTTGACCGGGTCTTTGACCAAGGGTCGACTACGGGTGTGTGCAAACTTGGTCAAGGGGTTCATTAGGGTTCATTGGCGAGGTTTTCGGGGTGATGACCTAGGTTGACCTAGGTTTGACCGGTGTTTGACCGGTTTGACTCGGCTGATCCGGTCATTAGCGTTAATGACGGTAATTAAAAACCCGGGGCGTCACGGTCTATCCCCCTTAAGAGGAATCTCGTCCCCCTTCGGAGAACGGCCGATTTGGGAATCTCGTCAAGGACTAAGTTCGAGAGTCGGGCGCGTGGACATGCGCGAACCGGCGGAGAAACGAAGGCCAATTCGGGAACCGTTCAAGACCCAATTCGGGAGTTTCACGCGAAGACATTCACGAACCGGGAGAGAAGCAAAGTCAAAGTTGTTGTCCCAAAAAGTCCGGGTTTAGAGTGTGAACTAGTGGCAGATTTGTAAATATGTTAGATGAAAAAGACATTCCTGTATGCGTTCACACTAGGAATATTCTCTAAGACTGAGGGTGTTATCCGTATGTAAAAGTCCCTTCGTCTCCCAATAAAAGGGGGCGCAAGGGCACGTGTAAACGGATTCAGACTCTTTGGAACTTGTGCTATTTGCAGAGGGAATCATCTCACTCTGTACTTGAACGTGCTTAGAACTCCCTCTTGTGTTAGGGTTGTTAGCCGAATTTTTCGGGTAACCCCCCAACATTGGCGCCCACCGTGTTCCAGCCGAAGACAAACTCACGATGCCACCTCAGAAGAAATCCAAGAAGAACGTTCCGGCAGAGACAAATCGAGATGACCACCATCCTACCCAAAGGAACGAAACCTCCTTCGTCCCTAAACCTTCCAACACAACAGACCAAGAACGGAGAGCAAAGCTCGAATCTCTCATGAAGGCAAGAGCAGAAAAAACAGCTCATACCCAAGAACAACCTGCTGAGCAGCAAGAGTTTGAGAATGTGGATGATGATGATGACACCATAGACAGAGAGCTAGCGATGGTTCAGCAAAAGATACAGCAGCTGCAGAAAGACAAAGAGAAGTTCGCAGCTCAGTTGCAAGCGAAGAGAAAAAACTCTGAAAAGCTAGAGCAGCTCAACAAAGCAAAAGAACAAATCGAAGCAATACAGAGAGAAATTGATGAAATGAAAGAACAAGAGAACAGTTCCCTGTGGCAGGAATCACCGCACCGGAACTGCGGGCCGACAAGAGAACCCCCCAAAGAAAACTTCTTCGCGGGAAATGGAGTCTCACATTTCGTGGATTCGAATCACCACCGTCCGTTGGGCCGCAAATAGCACCTTGGCCGCCGAAGTTCAAGCTCGTCTCTCTCCCCAAATACATCGGCTTTGGAAACTCCGGGCAATTCCTAATGAGATATGAATCGGTGTGAATTCGGCGGAGAGGGGATGATGTTGCACCGGCCAAATCATTCATCATCGCTTGCGAAGGGCCGATCCCGAATTGGTACTCACCGCCGCCTCCACACTCGCCTACAAAGTCGGGTAGACCTCAAGACAAAGTTCATGCAAGCATTTCATATGTTTCATGACACAACGCGGAAGCGTCGTATTTGTACATCCGCAAGCGTAAAGACAGAGAGCCACCGCGGAACTTCGTGAGAAGGTTCATGCAACAAAGGTCTCAAATCCCCGAAGCCGATGACAAAACAACGATCAAGGCACTAATCAAAGGTCTCACCCCGGGGCCAACAAGCCTTCCCATCTCACGAGAAAGAAAGCCAAGACGGTTGAGGAACTGTTTCGTGAATTGGAGGAGTACATTTTGTCTGATGACGACCACCGCAAGAGGGTAGCTGAGCGAAACGAGGCAAGACAGGGCAACAGAGACATGACATGGCGGGCACCACCCCAACATCCGCGAAACGTCAACAACGTCGGAAACTCACAACCAGAGCAAGGCAACAGGCCAAGCACCAGGGGAGGATTCAATCCCAGAGGAAGGGGAAGAGGCAGAGGACCCCCAGGACTCACGAACCGCAACCCAAAAGATCCTCACTTATATTGCCAGTATCATGGGAGGGGCCACAGCACCGAAGGGTGCCCAGAAACAAAGAAGAACATGGCAAGAATTCAGCAAGAGAAGGCACTAATGAGCATCGCATCCTCAATGCCAAGCCGTTTCGTCCGAATTTCTGGCAGCCGCAATTCGCGAGTCCACAGTCGAGTTCTGTCTCAGTTCAGCAATTCCCGCAACCACAGTCAGCATGGCAGCCGTCGCAGCAATTTTTCCCTCAGTCGCAAGCGATCCAGTCAATCCAAGAACCACAACCCATTCGGGAAATTTTGCCACCACCTCCGAAAGTTCGTCAAGACCTCGGTCGGAGTTCGGGACCTCGGTAACTCCAAGGCATTGCCATCGTTCGGGACTATCATGCCAATCACGGGAGGATCCGCTATGGAATTCGAAACCAAGAAGCGAGAGAAGAAATTACTTCGGATCCGTGAACACTATCATCAATGACGGCCCAGCTGCACGCCCAGAGTGGGCCAAGGTGCCAATCACCTTCACAGAAGAAGATTTCAGGCTGAAATCCGCGATTCACAATGACGCCATGCTCATTGAGGTGAATATTGCTGGGTGGGTCATAGGAAAACTACTAGTTGACAATGGGAATTCGGCGGATATCCTGTTCCTGAAAACTTTCGAAAAGATGAATCTGAGCCAGCACATGTTAGACCCCCGAGAGTACCCACTGCAAGGGTTCGGAGGAAAGCCCATCAAGCTGGTCGGAAAAATATCGCTCCCGGTTTCCTTCGGAGATCTCGAGAATGCCCGAACGGAGAGTCTCACTTTCAATGTAGTCGACATCTACCATCCATACCTCGCGATTTTCGGCAGAGGGTTCATGAACAAGTTCGACGCAGTCATAAGGCAGCAGTTCCTATGCATGAAAATGCCCGCACCCAAGGGAGTCATCACAGTGTTCGGCAATCAGCAAGAAGCCAGAAACATAGAAAAAGGCCACACGCCCGGCCAAACGAACGTGTACCAAACTCGAAAGCAAACTCGATGAGAGGAAGGAAACCTACGAAGAGCCCAAACGAGACAAGGAAAAAAATGAGATAGCCGCCGAGGGTGAAACAAAGAAAGTGTATCCGGATGACATGCCCGATAGAGCGATCATGATAGGGGCCAATCTCGGCGCCGAAGAGGACAAGGAACTTGTACAATTTCGAACGGAAATAAAGATGTTTTCGCATGGTCGCCTAAGGACCCGCAAGGTGTTGACGGGGATATCATCGAACACGCCCGGAAACCGACGAAAAAATACCACCCTAGAAGTAGAAACTTCGGAAGATGTCCGAGGAAAAGGTCAAAGCGTCGAAGCGAAGTTCGGAGATTACAAGATGCACGAGTAATCGGAGAAGTCAAGTACCCGGTCGCGGCTAGCCAACACCGTGCCGGTCAAGAAAAAAAAATGGAAAGTGGAGAATGTGTGTGGACTTCACCGATTTGAACAAGGCATGCAAGAAAGACGATTTTCCCTTGGAAAGGGTAGACAAAATCGTGGATGATGCGGCCAATAGTGAGATTCTCTCGCTCCCGGACATGTTCTCTCGGGTATCATCGATTAGGGTTCGTAGAGAGGACGAGGAGAAAACAAGTTTCATCACTCCCTTCGGAACATTTTGCTTCGTAAGAATGCCGGAGGGACCGAAGAACGCCGGATGTACATTTTCGAGAATGATAGCAATAGTACTGCACCAGCAGATTCGGAGAAACATCTTGGCATATGTGGACGACATAGTTGTCAAAAGTGTTCAGAGGAAAGACCATATCAGTGACCTGGCGGAAACATTTGCGAACATGAGGGCAGCGAATTTGAAGCTGAATCCAGAAAAATGTGTGTTCGGCATTCACAAGGGGAAAGTTCTGGGATGCCTAGTTTCAACGAAAGGCATAGAGGCAAATCCTGACAAAATTAAGGCTCGGTGGAAATGCAAGATCCGGTTTCGGTGAAAGATGTCCGAGAGCCGACGGGGAGAGTAGCGGCCCTCAACGGATTCATTCCCGAGCCGTGGAAAGAAGCTTACCGTTCTTCCAAGTCCTCGGGAGTGCTAAGAATTTTCGGTGGTCCGAACCTCGAAGCGGGCCTTTCGCGAACCGAAAGATTACTTGTCCACCATGACCAAACTTTGTCCTCCCGAACCAAAATCGCCACTTCGTTGTATGTGTCCACATCAAATTTGGCAAGAAGCGCGTTGTTAGTGCATGAAAAGGAGGAAGAAGGAAAGCTCGGACAAATTCCGTATACTCGCTTCCGAAGCATTGTATGGTTCCAAGATCTTCTATTCCAAGCCGGGAAAAAATCGCATATGCGGTCATCATGGCAGCAAGGAAGCTAAGGCATTACTTTGAGGGTCATAGAATAAGAGTCATCACCAACCAGCCGCTGAATGACTTGTTCGCAAATAGAGAGGCATCCACCCGAATCATCAAGTGGGGTGCTGAGCTATCTGAGTACGTGGTAGACTTCAAGAGAAGAAGTGCAATAAAATCGCAAGTTCTGGCAGATTTTGTCGTGGACTGGACTTCACCCACGCAGAACCTCGAGGAAGATGCACCCGAACCTTGGATAGTACAGTGTGACGGGGCATGGTGTTACAAGGGAGTTGGAATTTCGGTACGTTGTGACGTCCCCGACGGGCGTGATCATAAGATACGCAAAGACGGCTCGTATTCGCGAACAATGAGCATTCCACGAACAACACAACGGAGTACGAAGCTCTTCGTTGGCATTAAGGAAAATGAGAGCCTTGGCGCGACAGACCTTCATAATCGAACGGATTCGAAAGTGATTCAAGAACATATCGAGAAAGAAAGCGAGGCAAGGAATCCCGTTCTCATGAAATATCTAGAAAAAGTCGAGAAATGGAAAAACACTTCAAAGGGTATTCGATCCAAAGATATCCCAAGGGATGACAACAATGAGGCAGACAACCGGCGAAAGCGGCAGCCAGAAATCAAGAACTACCACCGGATGTGTTTTTCGAAATCATCAGGGAGCCCTCCATCAAGGATTCGAGGGACAAAATCGTGAATGTAGTAGAGACTCCTGATTGGAGAGCAGAAATCATGGCTTATCTGAGAGGACACTACGAACCACAAGATGAGTTAGAGGAGAAGAGATTGAAGCAAAGGGTTCGGGGCTATACAGTAGTGAATGGAGAACTATACAAATCGGGAGTCACTGAGCCTTGGCTGCGGTGCATCACCTCCGAAAAAGGTCAGGAACTACTAAAGGAAATTCACAGCGGATTCTGTGGGGCGCACATAGGCACCGGGGCTTTGGCCGAAAGGCGATAAAGCGTGGATTCTATTGGCCCACCATAAACATCGATGCCAAGACATTAGTTCAAGCAATGTGAAGCATGTCAAAAAACGGCAAATCAACGTAACCGCCTTCAATGCCAGTTCACCTAATTCCACCAACTTGGCCTCTCGCAAAGGTGGGGAATGGATCTATTGGGCCCGTTGCCAACGGCTCAAGGCAATTGCCGATTCGCAACTGTTGCAGTCGATTATTTCACGAAGTGGGTGGAGGCAAAACCGCTCGCGAATATCACAAGAAGCAACAATTCGAAATTCTTTTGGCGAACATAGTCGCGTGGGTTCGGGGTTCCTAGAGAACTAAGCGTTGACAATGGCAAACGGTTCGATCGCTACACCTTTAAAGAATATTGCAAAACCTTGGGCACCCAGGCGAAATTTTCGTCGATATATCACCCACGGTCCAATGGTGCGCTTGAAAGAGCCAATGGCCTAATTTTTTCAGAATCAAGAAATGCTTGTTCGATCAGAAAAAGGGAAAATGGGTGGATGAACTTCCGAAGGTGATCTGGTCTCACAACACCACGGTATCAAGGGCAACAGGTTTCACGCCTTTTCGCCTACTTTTCAGAACTGAGGCTATGACACCGGAAGAAATCAAGAATGAAAGCATGAGGGTCCTGAAAGGAAAAGATATAGAGGAAATTGATAAAAAGGTGGAAAAGGACATGATCGAGCTGACAATCCTTTAAGCCGCAGAAAACATTGAGAAATATCAGAGAGAAACAAGGGCATGGAGAGACAAGAAGGTCGTCCGAAAGGACATCAAAACTGGTGATCTTGTCTTGAAAAGAAAGAAAAATTGGGAGAACCCAGGAAAACTTCATGAGTCATGGGAAGGGCCTTACATAGCCAGGGAAACAGATATGCCAGGGGCTTTCCGCTTGATGGAGCAAACTGGCGAAGAGTTGCCGTATTCGTGGAATGCTGACAGTCTAAAAAGGTATTATCCATGAAAACCCTAGTTGTAGCTACATGTAACATATAATAGTTTTTCTATTTTCATAAGTTTGTACTTTAGAGAACTAAAAAATCCGAATCACGTGTCTATAAGTGATTTCGGGACAAAAACTAGTTTTACTTCTTCTAGTCGCATTAGAATGAGAAGGATCGTACTCTTTTCCTTGCAAAGGGGGCTATAAATCAAGAGACAAGGTTTTTAACGAGGCGGATCCTATGTAAATACTCTTTGTGATATATATATGAAAAGAGTCTTCCCCCAAATTGCGTATTTTCGAATTCCATCATGAAAAAAGTTCGTGAAAAAGGCTTCGTGATAGCCGAATTCCATCGTGAAAAAAGAAAAAGTTCGTGAGAAAGGCTTCGTGATAGCCGAATTCCATCGAGAAAAAAGAAAAAAGTTCGTGAAAAAGGCTTCGTGATAGCCGAGAATTCCATTGTGAAAAAAGAAAAAGTTGGTAAGAAAGGCTTCGTGATAGCCGAATTCCATCGAGAGAAAAAGAAAAAAGTTCGTGAGAAAGGCTTCGTGATAGCTAGAATTCCATCGAGAAAAAGAAAAAAGTTCGTGAGAAAGGCTTCGTGATAGCGTAATTCCATCGTGAAAAAAGAAAAAGTTCGTGAGAAAGGCTTCGTGATAGCCGGAATTCCATCGAGAAAAAAGAAAAAAGTTCGTGAGAAAGGCTTCGTGATAGCCAGAATTCCATCGTGAAAGAAGTTCGTGAAAAAGGCTTCGTGATAGCCAGAATTCCATCGTGAAAAAAGAAAAAGTTCGTGAGAAAGGCTTCGTGATAGCCGTAATTCCATTGTGAAAAAAGAAAAAAAGTTCGTGAGAAAGGCTTCGTGATAGCCAGAATTCCATTGTGAAAAAAGAAAAAAGTTCGTGAGAAAGGCTTCGTGATAGCCAGAGTTCAATCGAGAAAAAAGAGGCCTGAGACAACAACAAGTTGTGGCCTAGAAAATCCCATCCACTGAGGGATTCCCACCCAAAGAGGCCTGAGACAACAACAAGTTGTCGCCTAGAAAATCCCACCCATTGAGGGATTCCCACCCAAAGAGGCCTGAGACAACAACAAGTTGTGTCCTAGAAAATCCCACCCATTGAGGTATTCCCACCCAAAAAGAGGCCCGGAACAGCAGCGAGCTGTGGCCCAGAAAGTCCCACCCACGAAGGGATTTCCACCGAAAAAGAAAAAGTCGACAGGTTGACTTCGAGAAAGTAAACGCCGATAAAGTTTTTCATGATAACGTCGAAAGGGCAAGGGGCTTGTGCGAAAAATCGTAGAAAAGTCCTGGTTGAAGCAACTGAAGGTTGCAATATCAACCGGGGCAAGTTTGCCAGATAGATCAAGTCCACAAAATTCGAAAACAAATTTTGTCGACTTGCACGATGATGGTTTAAAGTTTTCAAAGGTTAGCAAATATTCCTCCTAAAGGCGTACTTGATCGAAATACGCGATCGGCAAGTTTCCTAAGCATGCATTCAAGTTTTCATGCAAAACGGCAAGGTGGGGGAGGGTGACATTTTTTCAAAGAAAAAAACGTATTCGTTGCCTTATTTGCATAAAAACTTCCGAATAGTTCCTCGATAATTACAACGATCGGTGCGAAATTTAAAATGAAAGCTCTACAACATGTTCTCGGTTTACAAACGTTGTTTTCAGCCATATCGCTAGCATAGGCGAAGTCAGACGCACCGGCTAAGGGGCTAAGGGGCTCCGTCTTCGGAATTTTCGCGGATCGCGAAGTAGAGGATGCAGAACGACTCTTCTTACGAAATAAGAAAAATGAAGAGAGATCAAAACAACCTATAGAAAATTTAAGCGAGGCCTCAAGCCAAAAATCGGAAAAGTCTTGTTCGGGATGTGCTCGTTTGAACAGATGCCACCCTTCACCACTAACGAACATCCTATCTCGATGAATTCGTAGCGGCAACACGTCCTGCGCAGGCCCAGCTTGCAGGACCTGCGTAGGTTAAAGTATACAAAACATTTGTTCAGGGAAGTTTAGTGAATCTACATAAATGTACAGGCAATCTTGAATACATCCAAAGTTCGGGCATAGCGTCTAGTTTGTAACATCCACCTTCGGAGAATCATCCTCATGTTCAGTGGCTTGCTCGCCGTCGCTGCCTCCATCGCCGCCGCTACCGCTGCTGCTCGCTACCGTCCGAGCCCCCTTCGCCTGAGTCGCTCGAACCTTCGCCGGAAGTAGACCCTTCGGGAGACGCGGCGATGTCCTCACGGTCCTCTTCCTCGTTCGGCACCCGAGAAAGAAAGGTAAATGTGAAGAAGGTTCGAGAGACTGAAACATCTGCGGCAGACACAAGTCACGAAATAGAACAAAGAAACTACCTCGCCGAGCTTCACACGTGCAATGGTCTTGACGGTCTCCTTCCCGCTAGTCGGCCGAACTCCCTTGCGAACTTGATCTTGATAGCCCGAACATCGGCGTTCGCTCGAAGTATCGCGATACTAGTAGCGGCTGGGGAATTGGGAGAGATTTGAGCAAAATTTCTCCAAGTCAACGCAGTCGAAGTTATGAAGAATCTTCAAAATGCTCTCCACGGAGAAGGCGGCCGCGAAGTCACTGGCGCTGGAGATCACCTCGGTAAGGGCCTTGAACTCGGTTTCCATCCAATCCATGAATTCGGTAATCTCAATGTCATCCGGAAGAGGAGCTGGACGAACGCCGAATTCGTTCAAGGACTTCTTGTATTCCTCATAGAGCAGTGTCAGCTTCTCTAGAATCTCGGAAGTATTTTTCTTCGAGGCTTCACTCTGCTCCGCCAGCGCCTTTTCGAGATCCAGAATTTTGCGGTCTTTCACGCTTAGAGACTTTGCGAGGCTGGCGTTGTTAATGCGGAGATCTTCGGCAATCTTCATAGCCCTCTCATGCTTCTCCCGAAGATTCTCAATCACGCTAAGATCATCTTCGTGGGACTTCTGAACTTTTTCAAGTTCCTTCTTGGATTGTTCAAGAGCCGATTCCACGAGCCCCTTTGCATCCTGGCTTGCCTTTAGAGCCTCCGCCAACTCGGCTACCTTCTTCTCGAGTTCCACGTTCGCTGATAGGGCAAGGCCGAAGCTGCGCTTAAGCTCTTTAGATTTCTGGGACAGTTGCTTGTTCACCTTCTCTTGCTCAACGAGCCGCTCTATAGCAACTTCCCCAACATGGAATGTTTAAGCGCATAATCCTCCTGAAAGCGCGCTAGCTTCGAGGGAGGGTAAGAGTGCAAGAGATCCTTGAATTTTGAAAAATTCAAGATTAAAGCATAAGATCAAAATTCAAGAATCGGAGAAAAAGCACAAAAGAGCACTGAGAAGGGACGAACCTTGTTTACTGAACTGCTGCATGGTGACCTGTTTAGCCGAACCGGAGGAAGCTCTACCCTGAGGCGAAGGGGTGCCTTCGGGAAAAGGATGAGGCCCTTTCTCGGAACCAAGCAATGCCTCCTTCAGAGTTGTCCCGAACTCTCCCTCCCGATTCGTCAATATTCATAGATGATTGCCACAGCGTTAAAATCTTAGAAGTCTCGCTCCCAATGCCAGTGGTCTTGAAGCCAACACTTAATAATTTGCCACGATGAGACGTACTGAAGCTCTTGTTTAAAGCGGCCAAAGAGGGAGAGGGAGCTTGATCTTCGGGAACAACCTCCCGAACTTCGATCAGGTGAGCGTGTTCGGTAGGATTCGCCCCCCTTTGTACAGTGAGCTCAAGCTCTTTGGCGAATTCGGGGGAGGCTTCATCCCGAGTGAGAGCGGGTTGAGACACATCGGCAGCAGAGGCTTCAGCAGCAACGGGGGCCTCAAGGGGGGCAGCAACGTCAGCAGCGATAGTGGATTCATCGCCAGGCGGCGAGAAACGGCCTCCTTGTGAACTTCGGGAGCAAGATTCGAAAAGGAATCAACATCCACGAATTCATTCTCGGAACCGGATGGATAGTTGTCTCGAAAGTTAAAAACGGTGGGAAGAGGAAAACACCGTGAGGTCGTCTCGTTTCCACGAAGGAGTCGTCGTTGAAGGCGGATGGGACTCGCCGAACGCCGACGGAAGAAACTTTCTTCACCGCCTTCTTCAATCTCTTGCGGCTCATCTGGGCAAGGCCCGAAGCAGCCTGGAGCTCCGCCTACGAAGTTCGTTCAGAAGTGTTTCACTTGCGTTTCGACGATTCCAGGGATTTTGTCCTGGAAGGCTTGACCCCCGAAGAAGTGCCCTCGCTGGCAGGTGATGAGACTCGCTTCGATGACCTTATTCGGGGAGCATTGATCGGGGCAGCTGAGCAACTGGCCACAGCAACGGCAGGAAGCTTCAACTTGGGACCTGGGCCTCGAGAACTGAAAAATTTGTCACCACAAACTTCCGAAAAAACGCGGTTGATCCTCTTCTTATGCTTTACCAGGGCCTTGTAAGCCTTATACTCATTCATGGTATATTCGCCTACCATGACGTTCACCCTCTTTTCCACTTCTTCCATGAAGGCCTTAGCACTCTGGTCTTCGCGAAGTTTAATCCCGAACTTCGGGAAAGGAACCTTCTGATCTGCCCAGTTAACGTTGAAGTATAAAAGCTCAGTAGGGGACCAACCACTCGAAATAGGCCAGACACGGGCATCGACGAATTCTTCAATGATGTCACGGCCGCCAAGTATGGTGCTGGCCAGGTGAAATGCATTCTCACAACTTCTGATTCCCAAGGCCCGTTGGTTGAACTTCGCAACATTCACCGCGGCGAGAGGCGCAATCGGGCAAGACAGTTTCGGCATATCGACCTTCAGATAAAACCAATGAGACCTCCAATCATCGGTGAGGTTAGACTTGCAACAAGGAGCAATCTGGATTCGGGTAATTCCTTGTCGGGTATTCTGACGTCGCGTGTTGAAAGTGCAACACGCATGCTGACTGTGATAGAACTGCCCGTCATCACCTTTGACAACCTCAGGAATGATCACCAATTCGTAGAATCTGGCGAAGGCATCAACACTGGGATTGCAGCCGAAGGTCTTCAAAATCCAGATAAACTTCGACACTTCAAGGAAAGATGTCGGCGAAAGCTGGTCGATCTTCACCGAAAATGCATCAAGAATAGCCGTAGGACCGGGTCGCAGGGGAACCTCGGCCGCGAGATAAAGAAATCCCAAAAGACAACAACTTCTCCGTCCCTAGGGGTAGGGATCTGCTCATCAAGCGGGGCTCGCCCAGCGCCCGGAGAGAAGAACCCGGCCTTCTCATATTCCCGAATTGTGTTGGTCGTGACCTTCAACTCTCCGAAGACGAGTGAGGGTGGCAACGGGCCGGAAGTCCTCACTTTGATCGGGTCACCAACACCGGCATCCACATCTCCGATGTCTTCGCCATTGTCGATTGAACCTCCCCATCTTCGCGACTCCTGGAGCCACTGAGAGAACCAGAATCCTCGGTCGGAGCAGCATGCTCAGCACCTTCGACGACTGGGTCGACCAGAAGACCAGCCGCAATGAGCTCTTCGGTAGTCATGGGTCTAGCTGTGCTTTTAACTTGAGCCACCTAACCAACAGATACGGACATACGAACAGTTAAGAATAACATTCAAGAGTAAAGCTCACGAAATCGTGATACCAAGTATAACAAGTAAAAATTGATAAGAGAGAGATGAAAGAATACCTTAGAAAAATGCGACGAGAACCGTAAATTCGTGAGCTTTTCAGCAGAAGATCAAGTTCCGCGAACACAACAGATTCACGAACCGCAAGAAAGCAGAGAGGCCGTAAAAATTTTTAACAACGACGGCCCGCTATTTATAGGGTTGGGGGGGGGGGGGGGGTAGTTCCGCGAAACCTCGCCTCGATCTAATCGTCCTAGGGTCCCCGGCGACGTGTGTCCCCCTCCGACGTTCCGAGGGTGAGGTTTTTACTAAATTTCGAAGGATTCGTGGAATCGGATCCTCGAGTCAACCCGCTTCCCCGAGGGGCTAGTGTTGGGAATTCGGGGAAAATCCGTCACCCTCGAAACGTTGAGTTTAACAAAGTTCTCAAAACACGTTTTTCAGGAGCAGGGAATTCACGATTTTCAGGAGCCTGGAACCTGAGAAGCCTCGAATCCGCGAATGTGCAAAGTTCAGGAATCCTGATTCGGTGAAGAAATGGGGTCACGAACATACAAAAGCCCGGAATCTCGAACTGCGATGGCCCAAACTTCGGAGAACGGCCGATTCGGGAATCTGTCAAGGACTAAGTTCGGGAGTCGGTGCGTAGACATGCGCGAACCGGCGGAGAAACGAAGGCCAATTCGGGAAACTGTTCAAGACCCAATTCGGGAGTTTCACGCGAAGACATTCACGAACCGGGAGAGAAGCAAAGTCAAAGTTGTTGTCCCAAAAAGTCCGTGTTTAGAGTGTGAACTAGTGGCGCATTTGTAAATATGTTAGATGAAAAACACATTCCCGTATGCGTTCACACTAGGAATATTCTCTAAGGCCGAGGGTGTTATCGGTATGTAAAAGTCCCTTCGTCTCCCTATAAAAGGGGGCGCAAGAGCACGTGTAAACGGATTCGGACTCTTTGGAACTTGTGCTATTTGCGAGAGGGAATCACGATCTCTTTGCGCTCTCACTCGTACTTGAACGTGCTTAGAATTTTCTCTTGTGTTAGGGTTGTTAACCGAATTTTTCGGGTAACCCCCCAACATGCCCCTTTATGGGCGGCCGGGGAGCCCGCAAGCGACCACAAGGGACCCACGACGCGTCTAGGAACACGCGCGGCCTCGGGAGGAGCGAACCGTAGGGGACGAGCACGGAACGGACCGGTCCGTTCGGGGGTGTTCGCCGCCGGTCGGCGCGCGGCGCGAGGGGAGGAGGGGGGGGGTGACTTCGAGGCGGCCTTGGGGTGTGCGTGGCCTCGGGGAACGAGTCTCGGGAAGGCGCGATGGGGCTCGGACGCCGAGGCGGCGGCGGTGCGCGGCGCGCGCGGCGCCGGCACTCGCGGCGCGGCGCGACGTCGGCTTGGCTCCGGAAAAATTTCGGATTGGCCCCGTTCGAGCGAGATTTTCTCCAAACATTTGAATACAAGTGCACGAAGTGATGAATACGAAAGTTGTAGATCTAGCTACCCTCTACAACTTTTGTAAAGGCCATCTAGTGTTTTTCTCGATGAATTTTGCGAGAACGCCGTGCCAACATTGAATGCCGGCCTATCCCGGAAAACAGGGAGGTACCGTCGGCCGATCAAGTTTTTCACTAATTTCCACTCAAAATTTGAAATGCCAATCCGCATGAAAGTTGTGTCCCTCAACATGATGGACAACTTTCATAAAGGTAGATTTTGAAGTGTTTAGGCGAATTTTGGAGAACGCGGCAAAAGTTGCGGACGACATTCGCCGACGTCAACGGTTAAGCCGGTTTTGACCGTGTCATTGACCAAGGGTCGACTACGTGTGTGTGCAAACTTGGTCAATGGGTTCATTAGGGTTCATTGGCGAGGTTTTCGGGGTGATGACCCAGTTGACCTAGGTTTGACCGGTGTTTGACCGGTTTGACTTGGTCGATCCGGTCATTAGCGTTAATGATGGTAATTAAAAACCCGGGGCGTCACAATAAGAAGTAGAAGCATGGAATGAAAAGAAGTTGATTTCCGCGTAGGCAATAATGCAAGAGTTGCTTCGCATTGAGCGTCGGAACGATGCAACTACACCTCCCGCCGGGATTTATATTGGAAAAGAATAATTGTTATTTTGTTCCTAGTTTGAGTCGAAACATTTTATCCCCTTCATGTTTGATGAAGGATGGTTATTCATTTGCGAGTGAAAACAATGGTTGTGTGATCTCTAAGGATAATATGTTTGTGGCTTGTGCATACATTTTGAATGGCTTATTTGTTTTAAATCTTGATGATTCACCTATATGTAACATAAGTGCTAAAGGGTCTCGACCTAATGATTTGAGTCCTACCTATATATGTCATTGTCGTTTGGGTCACATCGCTGAAAAGCGCATGAAGAAGCTCCATAACGATGGACTTTTAACTTCGTTTGATTTTGAATCATACGAGACATGTGCGCTTTGTTTGCTAGGCAAGATGACCAAGATGCCTTTCTCGAGTTTTCATGAGAGAGCCTCAAACTAACCGGAACTCATACATACGGATGTGTGCGGACCAATGAGTACGACGGCTAGAGGTGGATACCAATACTTCATAACATTCACTGATGATTTAAGTATATATGGTTATGTCTATTTAATGAAGCACAAGTCTGGAACTTTTGAAAAGTTCAAAGAATTTCAGAGTGAAGTAGAAAATCAATATGGCAAGAAAAATAAGACCTTGCGATCTGATTGTGGAGGTGAGTATTTGAGCCATGGGTTTAGCAGTCATCTAAAGAGTTGCGGAATTGTTCCACAACTTACGCCACCTGGAACACCTCAAAGAAATGGTGTATCCGAGCGACGTAATCGAACCTAGTTGATGTTAAACTCCATGCAAAGCATTAAACATCTTACAGACGGTCTTTCTGTTTATGAGTTGTTTGTACATATGTCTATATGCATAGTTCGAGATTCTGCAGACGACCTATTGTCTAAGTGGAAAAAAAGATTTGATCTCTTCTTTTCTTTTCTTTCTCCGGCGCACCTCCCCATTCAACATCAATAGCAGTTGGTCCATGCAGTAGAAAGATTCAAGTTTATCTCATTCGATGATTTAGATTGGTATCTCTACAAAAATGGCTTATTTATATCATGAGTTGTCTCAACTCTGAAATACAGTGGGATTTCTCTGTTCAAATGGTGTGCTTGTGCACCTATTCTACTAGAACCATCGCAAACACAAACGTTTGTGTTTGCCTCATTATCATACATTTTTTAGCATTTTAAAGTTTATTTTACATTCTTTGGTTGTACTACACGCAAATGGTGTTGCTAGATATATTTGTTTTGAAGAATCAATTGTGGTCTATTGGTCATAATTCAGAGAGCATCATGAGCACAACAGAGCTATTTCTATTTAAATCTTTGCAGACAATTCATTCTATTGAAATACATCAATTCATATATAATTCATTCACGGTACTGATTGTGATGGGTGTGAGTACACGAGCTACTGAGATGACACAAGTTAACATATGTGTGATTGAATAAAAAATTTAAGTGATGTCACTTAACTAATACTTGATAGGTTATTTACACGTGCATGTCGCACGTGCACCTATGATGAAGAAAGAGAAGAGTACAACCGTGACGAGCCTAGTGACTCAAAGGATAATTGGGCGGAGATAGGACTCAAGCTAGAAAATGAATGGGAAGGAGTTGACATAGAGCAAGTACTCCAAGAAGGCCCCTCCCCACAAGGTGACAGCTTGTGTGGTATTGAAGCCTACACACTAGCAAATCAAGACAAGGAAGCACTCAAGGATGAAGAAAAGAGTGAATCAACAATGAGCGATCTTGATGACATGTGGTACACGAGAGATAAAGAAAGTAACATACAAGACTTTGAAGATGAAGATTTGTATGACAATGAAGACTTCAAAGAAGAGACAAATGCAAATGTAGTTGATGGATTACACGTTCCACATGATGAGATGGAGGGGGTGCAAAAAGGTAACAAAGAGAAACCTTCACTCGTTGAGATTGATTCGCCTTCAACACCACTAGATGAACCAAATATCCCTCTCGTTGAAAAAGTTCTAAGGACAAGGTACGCTCCGAAATCTCAATATATGATTGGTATTGATGTTGATAAATTCAAATACTCATGCTCAACCGATAGTATGAATGATAGTTTAAATTCTATGCCTTGTTCCAATAATGATCATGTTGATAGGCTAGATTTTTTTGAGAATGAAAAAGAAGAAACATTTATGTTTGAACCAATCAATCTCAAACCTAAAGAACCTTTTCCTAATGATGAGCTAAATGTTATGCATGAAACATATGCTTCTTTTGTTTACACCTTGACTTGTTGCTGCAATTCGCATGTGGTGTTAATTATGGACGCGTATGTTTACAATAAGTTTTGTAAATCTCGATCATGCTTCGTGCTTGGTCAAGCTAATGACCTTAAAAAAACATGTCGGGAGAAGGCTGATTTTCACTAACCATGTAGACAAGGCTCGAATAATTAAAAAAGAAGTCATGCCTAGAAGAGTTGCTAGATAAATCATCAACCTCTCCAAATCCCGCAATGGATGCTGCTGTCTTCATCAATTTGAGAGCTTGTTCAGAGGTATACAAATGAATGAAATGAGATATCCAGAAGCTCCATCAAGTTAACATTCCAACACATCAAGAACCAACGAATTTGAAGACCCGTGCAAGGAGTTATGGAGAAAACATTGGGCGTTGCGCTTTCTGAAATTTTGGGACAGATTTCATCGCCAAAGTAAAACAGACGTAACTCTCTTGTCCGGAGTCCGATTTGGGCAAATAAAGACTCGATGGAAAGGAAATTTTGTGCACTGTGCAATGAAGTAGAGATTGGGTATACTTTCTGTTCTGTAAATTAAGGAAAAAATTCATGGAGTGAAGGCAGCACCGAAGGATGATAAAGAAGGAGATAGCGATGAAACAAAAGGATGCCTTGGGCAAGTCTTCTATAAGTGATCAAGCACAACATGGGAAGTAAATTAAAGCTGCATTGGTACCTTTTATTCTTGCATGAAGGGCCATGGCTATGCGACGAAAAGAAGGTATGTGAGAAAGTCGAGCTCTATGACTTTAAATGAAGCGCTTTTCGGGAGGCAACCCATTTCTTTATATTTTTACTACTTTCTTAGAGAAAATAAAAAATGACACTATCTTATGATGATCAACTTGTGGTTATTAATCTAAGTTTAGTTTTCTTTTTAGAACCACCATCATGTTCATGCTCATATTTATTTATTTGAATGCATTGCATTTTGTTATCAACGTGATGTTTCTTTGCATGTACATGTTTTGCATATAGTTGGTTTGGTTGTTTTAAGGCTCAATGATGTATGCTTTCATATCCATGTTAATGCTCCAGCTCGGCATTTTCCTTTTATGATCTTGTGTAAACGTAGTGTTTAAACATGATTGCGAACCATCATCAGTAAGTTCGATAAACCTTGCTAGCTTTTCATATGGTTTCATGTTGCATTGGTTAGTTTATAAGCTTTGCAATGCGCTTAATTTTTCTTGTGCTATAAGAGTTATTGATTTATGGATAGACATGGTGTTTTAACCCTAAATTTATCAACCTTTATGGCTATGGAGAAATTCGGCAACCTAGTTGTAAACATGGTGTTTACAACTAGGTGAAAACATTGTCTTTGTTTATATGCTCTCCTCTCATGTGCATACACACCTTGCACCACGTACAATCATTAGGTTTTTATTCCTCATTAGACTAATTATGCCACAAGTTAAGAATCTTAGGAGGCATTGTTGGATTATTGACAATTCTATCTGCTCCCAACTGTCACCTTGGGGGTAAAATGTGCGCTTAAAACGTCTTGCAGGCAAGATAAAGACTCTCACTACAAGGAAATTGAAGGATGACTAAAATAAAAATGCTTTGTCTTCTTCTTCCATGACTAGCAAAATGCTAAGCATGGGGGAGACCCTGAATCTTGAACACGGAAGTGCAACATGACGCTCTAGAAGATAGAATGATCAAGATCATTAGCGTCTCTGGATCAATGCGCAAGAAGCCACCGATCTCATCAAAATTCTGCGTGGTCTTGAAGGGAAGACACTGGATATTTTTGGATATTTAGAAGCCCCATGAAGTTACGATTCCAACCAATTAAGGATCAAGACAATCGGAGGTTCCTACAAGCAGTTATGCCCGAATCACCGAGTGCAACACGTCCTGAAATCAGTTTTGGACAGCACACAGCGCTGAAGTAAAACGGATATAGCTCCCTTGTTTGAACTCCGTTTTTGATGAATGACAACACGTTGGAAAGGTAATTTCATAAACTTTTCAATAGAGCTATATTTTGATATATGTTCTGTCCTGGACAGAGGGGGAAATCCATGAAAAAGAGACAACAAGGAGATGATGAGAACAAGAAAGAGGAGATGGTGATGACAACATTGAAGAGAAGGGCGACCAATGACTCCATTAAGCATACAAGATCAAATTCAGAAGTTTAAAAGCATTGATAAATGAAGACAAAAGCAAAAGACACATCGATACATGGAGATGTCGGAAGAAGGCAACGAAGAACTACAAAGGATGGTAACACCTCCATAGACCTTCTCTTTTCCAAACACAAATGCTTTTAAGTATGCCTTCAACCTCAACTAGGCGCAACCTTTTGTTTTTCTCTTCCAACAATAACATGGCTACTAGGAGGAAAACCTAGGGTTCTTTTACTTTCAATAGATAGGCATGACCATGTGTTCACCTCGATGTTTTATATTACCTATGCTTACGGAAAGATGATGAAAGTTGTCGCTTTGTTTTACCTACATGAAGTTATACATGTCTTGGCTAATTGCTCTCTATAATATGATCTGAAATTAATTTAAATACTGGCTCTTTTATTTGTGGAGGTGAAATGACTATGCTCTTGACCCACATACATATCTTTGCTCTTTGATTTAAGTTTATGGATAGCCAGATAACTTGTTGTTTTTATGAAAACTTAACTTTTATGCTATCTACATATTTGTGATGCTCTTGCAAAGTTCTACCTACCAAAGCCGTATACATATATGTTTTATGATAACAAAACCCGTAGATTGCAAACATGTTTTGATGAGTTGGATTAGGATTGATTTCTATGGTTCGAGACTAAGAAGCTGGTCATTCCTTTGTGTAACTTTTTCATGCCAGCCTTTTTGTCCATACATTGTGGGTTTTCACATCGAAAAATTCACAAACTTCGCTGGGCATCCACCCTAAACCAAAAACATCTTTTTATGACCACCTCCTTGTTCACAACCCAATTTGAGTATGGAGTATAATTCACGATGGAAATTCAAATAGTCTGCAAGATTATGAAATTTATACTTACTTTAGCAGTCATTTCCCCTCTCTTTTATGCTCGAGGACGAGCATCGTTCAAGCATGGGGGAGGAGTCATTACATCATCTCTGACAAATGCTATGTAAGTATTATGTTGCAAAAGTTCTGAGGAGCAAAAAATGAAAAAAATGAAAATGAAAAAAATATATGATGAGAAGAAAAGAAAAGTAAGAAAAAAAGAAAGAGAATAAATGAGAAGGAAATAAAATAAAATTAAGAAAAATAATAAAGATGCTCCTCGGTTCTTTTTGCTTCATAAGTTCTCAAGTGCCTTGATGACAAATTCATACTCAAATCTTCCAACCATGTGCAATCCGATAACGAGGACTTCACTCGTGCCTCGGGATCTTCCATTTGCCACTTGCACATGTCCAATCTAACTGTGTGTGTTTCATCTCTCTCTTTCCAACATTTATTTTCCATGGCCTTTTCGACGAGTCTCGGTAATTCCAATAGACCTCTCTCTTAATTTGACAATATTTGGGATGTATGTTTTGCTAGGATTGTTTTTAACCTTCCAAGCTCCACATAATCCTTCCACTATCACATATGAGTAGAATAGGTTGAAAATAATCTAGTATTGGCTTGAGTGACTTGATGAGATGAGTGTTTCCATGAGCTTTTGCAAGAGATTTTCACTTATGTTGGATATGCATCTTTTTGAAAATTCTTCCATGTAACAAGGTAATGGTTTGAAGTTCACTTAAGTTTGAGAGCATTATGTTGATTAAATATGGCTTGTTCTTTATTGTTAGTCTATCTTCCATAATGAAAAAGAAGCCGGTCACAACTTGAACTTTAAAGATAAATTCGTAAGAGAGAGCAATTTGCCTCGTCATGAATGACTAAGTGCAGGGACAACATTGGAAGGCAACGCTGATTTCCCTTTTAAGCGAGGATTACTTACTCGAGGACGAGCAAGGTTTAAGCATGGGGGAGATGTTGACGGTGAATTTCCGACAACCTAGCTATGAGTTTACCTTTAATGTTGGTGTTGATTTATTATTCTAACCACTAGAACTACCCCCCCCGCATATAAGAAGTTCACTCTTGCATGTCGATTTTGGAGTTCATTGTTTACGCAGGAAATCTACGCTAAAGGGGAGACTTTCGGGATAAGTTCACCAAGCACTTTGGAAGAAGATCATGAAGCCCGACAAGATTCAAGACACGCGATGACCATGACTCCAAATGACCTGAGGACTGAAGCGTCAACGTGCAAGTCTTTAGGGACTCAACCAGAAAACAACGAAGCTTGCATAGCAAGGATTCAAGCCTTAACCATGAAGAAAATGACGTCAACGGGCCACATGCAAGTGCACACAAATAAGGAATCATGCAAGAAGCAACCGGGGAGGAAACCGGGGCCAAACCAGGCTGAAATGGGCCTGGGCCAACCAGGGAGGAAACCGGGGCCAAACCGGAGCACCCGCTTTGCCCTAGGTGTTCGTCTATTTATTACCTCTTCCTCCGTCCGCCGCCAGATCGAAAAAATCATTCTACCGATGCCATTCACCAGAAAACCCCCAACACAAGATGAGGGAGAGAGTTGGATGAGCTCGTCGCAAGGATCAACGCCGGCGGAGGGAAGGAAGCAAGAGGAATCCAAGCCACTGGCCTAGGGGTGTTCCCAATCTTCATCGCCGCCATCTTCATCGACGACGTTCTCCGGAGTCTCCATCACCCCTATGTGCTTCAATCCGTGTAAGATGATGGGGGTAAAGTCTCCATTCGTCCCTAGGGTTATATGGATTCATGATATGTAATAATTACATGAACCTTATGCCAATCAATGCTTTATGGTCTAAGTCTTCGCGTATGCTTTGTTTACATATGTTTGCGCAACATGTGGTCTTAGTAGGGTTTGTGGTAATCGTGGTGATTAGCTTAACCCTATGGATGCTTAGGCATAGATGCGGTTATACGTGAAAGTGTTTGATTACCTTGCATAGTGACAGTACAGTGGAGGGAAAAGGCTTAGCGGCCGCATAACCGCCATGAAGCTAGTGTAGGCAACACCCATTTGATGTAGTAGATGCATCTTCTTGTGTTCCTAAACCCTAGGGAGGGAACGCTTATCTATCTTAAATTCTCTATCTTGTGTCCACCCTTTGCCATCTAGTTTAACCTTAGATTTGTTTGATTAACTTAGGTTAGATTGTCTTTACCTTTAGATTAATACCTCTCTCAAAGGTTTTATCAACTAGATTAGTGCTTGGTTAAGCGCTAGCAATCCCTGTCGTAGGGACCTCCTTGGGCCCACTACCTCAGTGGGTACCAGGACCGACTACTCGGTAGGCCCCTGGGACTACTCGACTTGGGCTGCACGACACCTGTTGGCGTGAAGCGCAAGGGCTTCGGTGGAGAAGTACTCGGATAGGAAGTTATACATGTCCTGTACCATGTAGAGAACTCCTAGACGTACACGGCTAGTACTCTCTCCCCAAACCGACTTGTAACCCTGCCTCCCGGGCCATATAAGGCGAGGCAGGGACCTTTACCTCTCTGATACGCATCATCTTGTAAACACACCCAACAATCCAGAGCTACGCAACATACAGGACGTAGGGTATTACGCACCTCGCGGCCCGAACCTGTCTAAATTGTGTGCCACATGTCTCTTCCTTCGAGTTACCGATCTCGGCGAGGCCACATTCATCTACCTCGTGTACTCCCCTTGGTAGGTTGCTGGTCTAAAACACCGACAGCTAGCGCGCCAGGTAGGGGCTCTCGCCGAAGATCTCATGGCGAACTCGACGGCTTCAATCTTCATCAAGACAACTGTCGCCTTCAACCGCGGCGACACCTTCGTCTTCGGGTCCTGGGTCTGCACCGCTGACGGCACTGGATCCTTCCAACGCCGCCTCACCATGACACCCAACCCGAAGACCGGGCTCGTGACACTTCCCGAGGTGATCACGAGCGATCTCGCTGGAAAATTTGGTAAAATTTCGCTCTACAACCAACACGCCGACTTCGAGTCTGGATCCGGCTCCAACTCGAACTCGACATCCCCGTGGGCCATCGCATGCGAGCCGGCTACTGAGCCATTGTGTGCTGACATCCCACTCCACGAGCACTTCCCATACGGTCTCTGCAATGCTAGCAGGGCCCATGCGGAGGCTCTCACTGCACGCCGGGCCAGCAAGGAGATCGTCTCCGACCACACTTCGGACTCCAACCCCACCTCCGGCTACTACTCGGACTCCTCCTACGAGTTCGACTTCAGATCGGACCTGACGAGCCTGAGGCCGAGAACTCCACGACCGAGAAACCACTGTCAGGGCCAGCTACCGGCCTGATTATAACATCTACACCTGCCAGGAGATTCGTCTACTGGCCAGACCGCAAGCCTGCAGACCTGACAGGTGGGAACTCACGCTGCGTCACCTACCTCGACTCACTTCCCTTCTAGAAGGGAACACCCTTAGCTTCAACAGAGGAGCACACTCCAACAGAGGTGGCGACTACTGACTCCGGTCTCGACACCCCTGATCGCCAAGTCTTCATGGCTGCCAGCGAGACGCCAGGACCTTCAGGGACCCGTCCAGACCGGTACTTTGAAGATATATCAGCAGACGAGTTGTGTGCCAATGCACCCGTGGATGAAACCTACGACAACAAGAACGCCCGACGTGAGCGCAACAGGAAGCGGAATCAACGGCGTAGACGTCTCCGTGAAACCCTCCCGATACGGAATCTCACAGAGGAACTTGATCAAGTCGAAAGCCGGGTGCACACTACCCCCGAATAGTGCCTCATGTCTATCACTACGATAGCACGTCAGGCCCAGGGGATGCGTGCAGGTGAAATCATCGCCAAGCTCACGGAGGATGCCTACTTCATGAGAGTCGACAACAAAGTCACTCAAGTGCCTCCCCCCAAAACTCGCGAACCCGACAACCATGAAGCCACAAGTCGCAGTCCAGCTAATGGATGCAACCGCACTTGAGGAGAACTTCCACAGAACCCCAACCGTACCAGGGCATCAGCTAGAGGACCTTCTCAGGGTAGTAACAGTGCCTGCGGCGCCAGCGGTAGTCGCGGCGCTGCTAATCATGGTGATGCTGGCGGCGGAGGCAGTGGTGGCGGGAGCTCCTCACACGGGGCTGGCAGGAGAGCCAGTGGCAGAGGCGATCGCGGAGGCCGAGGCCACACAGACAGTCACGTCACCGTTGCTTCACGCGGTGGCTACGATGCCTGCCGCAGAATTGAAGAAATACGACGCAACAAGTCCTCCACGGCAGGCGACAACGACGGCTTCCCCGCCTTTTCTTCTCGACTTCACAATCTGCTCCCAGAAAAATTCAAACCTCTGGGGATCACTAAGTATGACGTGAAGCGAGACCCAGTCCAATGGCTCAGATCCTATGCCCTCTCCATCGAAACGCTGGCGGCAACAATGACACCAAGTGTCTCTACTTTCCCTTCTGCCTGGACCAAGCACCACTCACATGGCTCGAGTCGCTCGACAAGTACTCGATCGACAAGTGGGACCAGCTCAAGGATCAGTTCACCAACAACTTCGCAGGCACCATGGGACGCTCGGGTACTCACATGGACCTGGCGATGGTGAAACCGGAACAGGGCGAGATGCCACGCAAGTACATGCGACGCTTCTTCGACAAGCACGCCACTGTAGTCGATGTCACCGACAAGGAGGTCATCGACCTTTTCCAAGACAGTCTCTACCACCGTCGCATTTTTGAAGACTTTGGTCGCCGCCAACCAACTTCTATCACCAAGCTCAAGGACATGATCACCTCATGGGCCGACTAAGAAGACAAGGATAACGCCAAGTACAACACCATTCGCGGCAAGAGCAAGCAAAACCCGGGCGGCAACAAAAACAACAACAGGGATCAAGGGGGTCGCAACAACAATAACTACTCAGATCCTAACAGCAAGCGCAAGATAGACGACACAGTCACGGCTATCCAGCACCCTGCGAAAGACAACTCAAAGAAGACCTCTGGCGGCTTCAAAGACTTGCTGAAAGAGAAGTGCCCGTGGCATCTGGAGGACAACCACACCACCGAGCAGTGCTACCAACTCTGGCGAGCACTCAAGGATACCCCAGACCCATGACCTCCTCATGACAAGAAGGGCAAGAAAAAAGCCGACAAGGACAACGACGACTTCCAAGAAGCCGACAAGACAGTGAATGTCCTCTTCGGTGGACTACCCACCAAGCGGTCTCAGAAGGCCATCAGACGGGAAATTCTGAACATTGAACCAGCGGTTCCGACCCCTCTGAGGTGGTCAGAGGTACCCATCACCTTCTCCCGCGCAGATCAATGGACAAGCTTCTCTGAGCCAGGGCGTTTTCCACTCGTCCTGAAACCGGTAGTCGCGGGCTCCAGACTCAACAAGGTACTCATCGACGGTGGAAGCGGGCTCAACGTCCTTTTCACCAAGACCTTGAAGAAGATGAAGCTCGACATTACCCACATGCTCACCAAGAGCATTTCGCCTTTCTACGGCATCGTCCCTGGGAACGCGGCTACTCCACTGGGTTCAATGGTCCTGCCAGTTACCTTCGTGGAAACTAGGGAGAACTACCGCACCGAGTACATCAAGTTCGAGGTTGCGGACTTCGAGACTTCCTACCATGCCATCCTCGGCAGACTAGCTATCGCCAAGTTCATGGCGGTACCCCACTACACATACTTGGTACTCAAAATGCCAAGTCCCCGCCGAGTATTCTCACCGCAAGGGGACTTGAAGATACCCTTCGACCGCGACACGAAGGCCGTGGAACTCGCAGCCACCAATCAAGTACCCAATGCAATGATGGAGATTTATGTTGCATCTAAGAAGCTTGCCCCAACCGAACTCGAGATCCCAGAGAAGTCGGACACAACCAACAATCCTCAACCTCTGAGGAAGTGCAAGTCAAGGCGACCGATCTTGGGACAAGCAACAACAGCAAGACCACCATGATCGGGGCGGGCCTCGACCCGAAATAGGAAGACGCGCTCGTTAGCTTCCTCCGGGCTAACCGAGACATCTTCGCTTGGAAACCAGCGGACATGCCAGGGGTGCCCAGGAATCTGATCGAGCATTCACTCAATGTCAATCCTAAAGCTACCCCCAAAGGATAACATCTTTGCCGTTTTGCCGATGACCGACGGGACGCCATCAAGAAGGAACTCGCAAACTACTCGTGGACGACTTCATTAGAGAAGTCTTCCATCCTGAGTGGCTCGCCAACCCCGTCCTCGTTTGCAAAAAGAACACGAACGAGTGGAGAATATGCGTCGACTACACCGACCTCAACAAGCACTGCCCCAAGGACCCCTTCGGCTCGCCACGGATTGATCAAGTCATCGATTCCACTGCGGGCTGCGACCTGCTCTGCTTCCTCGACTGCTACTCCGGGTACCACCAGATCGCTATCAAAGAAGAAGTCTAGGAGAAGACTGCGTTCATCACCCCGTTTGGCGTCTACTGCTACACGATAATGTCGTTCGGGTTGAAGAATGCCGGCGCTACCTACCAGCGAGCTATCCAGGTCTGTTTCAAGAGACAGCTCAACAAGAACATCGAAGCCTATATGGATGACGTGGTCGTCAAGACCTGAAACTCTGACACACTTATCTCCGATCTTGAAGAGACTATCGCATCCCTGCGGGAGTACCGGGGGAAGCTCAACCCAAACAAGTGCGTCTTCGGCGTACCTTCGGGAAAACTACTCGGTTTCATCATCAGCCATCGCGGCATCGAAGCCAACCCCGAGAAGATCTCCGCCGTTACCAAGATGAAAGCTCTCACCTGCATCAAAGACGCGCAGAAGCTTAGCGGGTGTATGGCGGCCCTGAACAGATTCATCTCGAAGCTTGGAGAACGGGGACTACCCTTCTTCAAACTACTCAAGCACCAAGAGAAGTTCGTGTGGACCCCAGAGGCAGATCAAGCTTTGGCTCAGCTCAAGGACTTCCTCTCCAAGCCTCCAATCCTCACAAGTGTCACACCCGATTTTCCGTAGAAAACCGAATGCATCTCATATGTGTGCCAGGATCAAAATTTCACACATATGATAGACTCATGAGTGTAATATCACAAAACATTGCTCAAATCGTACGATAAAAGGTTTATTAACTTTTGTTACACTCACGATGGTAGACACGAAGGTCTTTACACGAACATCGATAACTATGAAGACGCGACTCCATCTTCATCTTCCACGAGCATCCGAGCGGTTGATCGCATCCTCAGAACTCCTCGTAGTCGGTGAAGTACTCCACTCCGGGATTCTTCTCTGAACAGCGTAAGCAAGGATGAGTACACTTATGGTTGGTACTCAGCAAGGCCACAGAAATAACCGGAAAGCAATATTAATCCATCTTTAAGTTCAATTATCATGTGAGGGTCCAGGCCGCTCTTGACCGTGAGCACGGCTGATCGATCAGTTTTACACTCGCGAGAGGTTGCACACTTTTCCCACGAGTTCGCGTAAAAGTTCCAAAGAACTTTGAACCCAACCATGCATGTGCCGATCGTGCACAATACCACACTTCCGAGGTGTGATTGCATAGGGACGCTACGAAGCCTTTACAAAAGTATGCAAAAGACTAACGACCCGCATAGTTACGGATCGGGCGGACCATAACCCTCCCTAGTGGTCGGCACCTTAGCAAAGGCCGCTACCCCAAAAGGACCGGGCTATACCCCCGCAACCCGGATCCCCCTCTCGCTCCTTTCGGAAAAGGGCCATCGGATCAATCGCACACCTAATTAATTGGCTAAGCCAGAGCCATATGGACTGTGGTTGCACTGTTTTCCTGGGTGGTTCTCCATGTTCCGATTAACTTATAGTGATCTTGATTAAAGCATAGGTAGAAGGGTGGTTAGGGTCACTTGCCTTTCTCCAACGATAAGCTACTTTCCTTATCTGCAAAGCTCTGCACTTGAACTTCCTCGAACGGCGCGTCGGCTACGATCATGCAAGAAAACATACAATAAATAAAACAATACATCAAACATTACCAAAAGGCTAAAACAAGCTTTTAGAAATGACGGGCTCGGAGAGACGATCGCGTGGACATCAAGAACGCGTAAAACGGAGCTAGGATGGAAAAGTTATGGCTGAAACAAGGTTCAGGGGCTAAATTGTAAAAGTACTGGAAGTTTAGGGGGTTTTCTGGAAGATTTCAGGGACCTAAACATAAATATGTGTGAAACTAGAAGGTCTAATATGTAAAAGGTTAAGGATAGGCTAAACAACATAGAAACTAAGGACTGCAGGGGCCTAGATATAAAAATCAGGACCTAGTTGTAAGGCTTTTATATAGGTGGAAGGATACTTATGTGATATTGAAAACTACGGGGGCCTTTTTGCAAAACAGCCAAGGCAGCCGGCGGGTGAGCCAAGGGAGCGACACGTGGCGGCTTGCTATAGGCTGTGCTGACGCAAGCGATGACGTCAGCATGACGCAAGGTCTGTGGACCGCCCGGTGGTCTCGGTCCACGGTCCACCGTGGACCGGTGAAGGGTTACGGATTGTTTTAATCTGGGCCGTAGATTAGATCGGACGGCTGTGGTGTCCTGTGGGCGTCGGGCGGCGGTGGTAGCCGGCTGGCGGCGGCGCGCGCGGCGGCGCGCGGGCGGCGGCTCGCCGGAGGATCGCCGGCGACGGCCAACGAGCCCTACGCGTGCACCAAAACACACGAGAAAACTACCGAAGGAAGAGGGGAGCAAGGGGAAGATTACCGGGGGCTCGGAGGGAAGGGAAATGCGCCGGCGGAGGAGATCGAGCGGCGGCTCCGGCGGTGGCGGCGGTGTTCGGCGGCGGCGGCGCGGTGCGGGAGGAGAGGAGGGAAGCGGTGCGGGGTGAAGAGGAGAGGGTCTTGTCCCTTTTATAGCTCGGAAAGGGGAGGGAGAAAGGCGCGGAGGCGGTGGATTGGGAGCTTGCCGGCCGGCCGTTAATGGCGGCGGCGGCTCGGCTCGGTGCGGGCGCGTTACGGTAGGGGAAAGGGTGAGTGCGGTGGGGAAGGTGGAGCGGCGCATTGATGGCGAAGGCGGACGGGCGCGGGGCGGGGAAGGCGGCGCGGGAGGGAGGGAATGCCGGCGGCGCGGGGAGAGAAGGGGGGCGGCGCGGGAGGAAGAAGAAACCCCCGACGGGGCGGGCCCACTCCGTCGGTGGCCGAGAGAGAGAGGAGAGGGAGGGAGGCGGCGGGGTGGGCCGTTGGGCCAAAAAGGGAAGTTGGGCCGCGGGGTTAGGTTAGATTTGTTTTTTTTTTTCTTTCTTTTCTTTTCCTTTTCTTTTCAAATCCAAATTCAAATTCCAATCTTTTTCAAATCAAATTTTAACACAAATTCACCAACTATTTTAAGACTTTTTAGAAAACATTTTAAACAAGTTTTCAAGCATTTTTAAATTCAAACTTTCATTATTTTCATTTTTTTTAATTCAAACCTTTATTCCAATTTTCACAATTAATTTAAGGACTTTTCACAATTATTTTTTTAAGACTTTTCACAACATTTTTTTAAGACTTTTAAAATCACACCACAAACAAAACTCATGCATTTCAACATGATGCACAAACACTTGTTTGATTCTAATTATTAATTGTTGTTTAATTTAATTAAAGGCAAATTTATTTATTCAAATTCATTAAATCCTTAGAAAATAAAACTAAACCTTGTTTCTAGCAATATTTTATTGTGATGGAATTTTCGGGTGTTACACACGGCTCCTCGCAAAAAGGAGCAACTATTGCTCTACCTTCGTTGCGACTACTCACGTGGTCGGTACTACCATCGTCGTCGAGCAAGAGGGAAGACGTGTTGACGCAAAATGTGCACCTAGCGCCAAACACACAGCAAGCCGAACAAGCTGGCTTCACACGCGCAAAGAATCACGAGACGTGCCAGTCAATTTTCCCTGAAAATTAACAAAAAGAGAAAGTAGTTAGATACCAAAGCTTGGAACTTGCCGGGTGGTACCAGACAGTTCCATATTTACGGCCACGAAGCCAGGTAAGATGACATATAGCTATAGAAAGCTATCTGCCAGCAAACTGACACCATTCGGGAGCTTAAAGAAGGAAAAAGTAACATAGCCGAATGGATGACGCAAGCATGACGGCGATCGGTCTTTGTTTGGGCAAAGATGTACGTGCGCAAGATCGCGACCGATCCCCATGGTGATCAACATTAAATAAATAAATGAGGTAAAGCACGACCATAAACATGTAATGAACAAGCATGCATAGATCTAAAGCACTAGTCTACCGCATGTCTAGGTGCTTTAAAATCCGTCGGTACGATGCCAAACCAATCTATCCACCGCATGATACAACTTGCATGGGGATCGCACCACTTTCCACAAATAGATCTATCCACCGCATGATACAATCTAAATATGGAAAGCTAAAAGCATACATTATTTAAAGCATGAATTACGCACGTGTTCTACTCGTGAGAAACATAACCGAATACGGTGAATGTACCGATTCAGGGTCCATGAAGAAGGAACGAACATTACCAAGTGAAATAAATCTATCAGATTGATTTGAAATCTAATCCACCTTGGATGACTAGCTCCAAAGCAACCCAAAAACCCGCATCTACCGCGTGATACTCGGTTCTTTCAAGATTTATTCGGTTTCAAGCTTTCAAGCTTGAACCCGCAACACGTAACAACCTAGATCGATTCGGTTTCGGCTATCGGAAAGCACGTGATCCACGTGTTAAATTAACCCAAGGCACGAATTCTACTCACATAAGGATCACAAGAGAGATAAAGCCGATCCAAACCCATCTAGATTGGGCAAAAGGTGTTACATGAATTTAGACATAAAGTAAAAACTCAAAGCAACACGGGGTAACTTAATGAATCTATTGGATCTTGCCAAAATCCAATAGAGCCGATAACTAGACTCAAGCTAGATCTTAGCCTACCGCATGCCTCATGACCTAACAAGAAACCCTCTTGAACCAAGCTTGAATCTACCGCATGACACGAAGCATGGTATCAAGACTACTTGCATCGGATCTAAATCCACCGCATGATACTAGATATGATACAAGGTTGCCGTACTCACGGAGGTCGACGGATCGATGAACCCTCTCGAAGAACTCGACGACACGACGAATGGACTCTAGGGTTTGGCGTAAGGCCGGTTTGTATTGAAGAATGATTGTGTTTGTTACATACATTCAGGGGCTCATATTTATACCCCGCCAAGTACAACTTCGAATGGATTTGTTGCCTAACTTATCTCTAAGCTTGATCGCCTATCCATCCATTCGTCCTTCCCCGCTTGAGCCACGTCACCGTCCAATCCCGCGAAATCGGCTCAACTGTTCCCTTGCCGAACGGAAGCAGTACAGCCGACCGCGGATCTTTCTGCCGAATACATTTGAAAAAACCTTCCTTCCACCAGACGGACTCCTCATCGAGCCGGACCCACAAGTCAGACTCCTTACCAAATTTTGGTGTTAACACATGCCCCTTCAATTGCGGGATAAAAGTGATTTTGTTCCGGAATTGACTCCAGCCACAAACATTTTCAAATCGAATCTGTCAACACCTGCTCTCTCTCTTCGCAATCCGCCGAAATCCTCGTTTGGATCCAAACCCTAGATCCCCTTGTCCCGAGCTCAAATCCCCAATGGCGGCTCAAAACCAAGCTGCTCGGGTAAATTCTCCTCCCGTAAGCTTCAATCGGTATTTAAGTTTCCAATTTTACCCGAGATTTCTTTCCCGCTTTCCTTCGGGAGCCTTCCACTGAGCTTTTGATTCGCACCGAGGCCAATTCAAGATCTTACTACCTTGGTCCTGTGGGCAACTCTGATCCTCGAGATTTCATCGCGGTGAATCTCAAAGGATCCCTTTCAAAGCGGCTCGTCCCCACCTCCTCAGTGGCAGGATGCTTTCAAGAACTGGCCTTTGCCTCCAATCGCAGTCGGAAAAATTGGTACCGAGAGGATTTTTGCGGACAAGAGTGCCGAGACCCAAAAGCCGGGATACCCTTCGCATTGCTCAGTGCCTGGAGTTATCTTTGGCCGAGACCCCCAAGAATGAAGACCTCTTGATAGCAGCTTGCCATTTTTGGTCAAACGGCGTCAATGCCTTCCTCTTTGGCCACGGCCCGATGTCTCCAACTCTGGCCGATGTGTATATGATCACCGGCCTTGACATTACAGGATCTGTTCAACCCTGGGATTTCAGAAGTTCCTCACGACAAACAGGGGTGAAACCAGGGAGCGGATACAAGAACTATATCTTGAACCATATGAAGGACGGCCCCCTTGGTGAAATTGAATACAGGGCGTTTCTGAACATGTGGCTATGCAGGTTCATCTTCTGTGGTAAAGCCAATGAGCCTACCCTGAATCACATCGCAATGGCTTCTCAACTGGTCAGTGGCAACCGCCTCCCCCTTGGGAAATTCTTCCTAGGCAGTGTGTACCATATGCTTCATCAAACTGTCACCCAGATGTACACCGGCCAGAGGATAACATGTATCAACGGTCCTTGGTGGTTTGTTCAAATGTGGCTGCAGCTCCACATGCATCGGATCGTTGGTGTTGATCTGAACACCCGGCTCTTCCCTTTATCCAATCATCCTGAAGGGGAACCCCAAGCCACCAGAGGATGCCAGACTTATGGAGAAGCTTCTTCAACTGTTCTTATTCAGCAGGACATCACCGGCTTTTCGAGTTATTCTTCAAAGGCTTCCAAAATCCTCTCTGGCTCCCTTATCTGGACAATGACAATTTGATTTTCCCTTGTGAATTCTCTTTTGAAACTGAACGCCAAGATGGGAGATTCCTGGAGATCCTCAATGTCATAATCCGCCCATGCATTCTGCCAGCTGAATTCAATGGAGGAAGGCTGACCTATAGCATTTATGAATATTATCAGCCCAACGTAATGGCTCGGCAACTTGGATGTGGCCAGATGCCCCCAAGACTGTTTCTGCATGAATTCCTCAAGCCTAGAGAGGAAATCAAAGAACTCATGCACAGTAGCAGAGTATTTCATTACGTATGCAGTCCCACTGTCTACACCTGGCCTTTTGTACCCACAACAATAGCTCATTCCACCTTCAACTCCTGGCGGCAAGAATTCCATGATCACATCTTCAATGAGCCTGTACACTTGTCCTGTGCAGAATTGATGCCTGATTTCCAGCCAACCTCAGAGGTAACATAATTAACCTTGGATCAGACATTTCTCCCTTTAATCATGATTCTGATCTTATTTCTTTTACCCACGAACACGATTACTCGCCCCTCGAGCCGGGGAATATTACCTACAATGCCGTAGGCCCAATCTCAGCACTGGGATTCAAGTCCCCAACCCTGGCTCGGCTAATGGACGATTTGCCACAACGGACCCAAGTCTTTCCGGCCTTTGCTGCCGATAGGAGGCAAGGTTTGTCTCGATAGCTCCTCCAAATGCCAAGAGAAGAAGAAGCGTCAAGAAAGTCCTTGTTGAGGTAAAAACCTTTTCCTTTCTTGATCACAAGATTACTGCGTTTCGATAAATCATATCTTGTGCATTTTCGGACTAGAGCCCAACAATCTTCGGTTCCGAACCCCGCCAATGCCCCATCCACCGGTATGACCTTCACTTGTCCTCTTCCTTGAGGATGAACAACGGCATTTATCTTTTAATTTGGCACTTGCAGAAGAAACAATGGAAGAACAACTTGTGGACGTCCCAGTGTCTCAACAAACAAGTCCACCCGGTGGCCGAGTTACCTGTCCAAGTGGAAATCTCATCTTCATCAGGGACTCAATCACCCCCTGTTCAAACAGAAGCAATAAACTCTCCAGAGATGAGTTTCCCAATCCAACCAGAACTATCAAGCCCTCCAAGGGCCCAATCACCTGCTGGTCATGCAGAGACACCAACCCCAGCAGAGGTGAACCCATCTCCTTTTCAACCAGAAGCCCCTGAGTTGCCAGCAACTGCATCAGCGCCTTCTCACTTAGAAGTTTCAGCTCTACCTGGAACACCTCCTTCACCAGTGGTTGCTTCTGAACAAAGTCCTACCCCGGCTCAAGAAATCGGACATGAGGTACTCATTTGCACTTAACTCTGCTACCTTTACTTTCAGCACTCCTGACTCGGCAATACTGCTTTCTCAGGATCAGGCCCCATCATCATCAAGTCTGTCAATGGGGAACAATCCAGTTGCCGAAGCAAGGGAAGAAGTGCATCAAACCCCATCAGAGGGAGTATTAGACAAGCTCAAGGAGATCTTTGCCTGGCTGGAAAAAGATGTACGAGATCAGTTCAAGGATCTCGATCACTTTGAAGAAATGCTCGAATCTATTAGCCAAGAACTCCCTGAGGACATCAGTGCTTCTCTTGCATCTATACGTGGCTCGGAAATTCACTACGTGCCCATAAGTGTGGAACCAAGTTGAGAAGTACCTTGGTTCGTGTGTGATGAGTGATTGACCGGATGGTTTGAAGCTTTGTGTGTGTAGTGTTGAGTTGTGTTGTGTGTGTTTTATTCGTGTATTTACCTTATTGTTTATGTGGTGTGTTGTAAATGCACTCGTGAGGAGTGGTTGACAACGTTGTGTGGACCGACTCTTGGCCTAGTATTGCGGGTGTTGGTTGCGGCTTGGTTTGCGTTGGTGCGGGTGAAGAACAGGGCGCGAAAGGTCTTAGCCTTGCGGGGCCTCCGAGGAGTGGAGAGACAAGTAGGCTTGGTTCGAGGGACCGGTGGCCGACGGGATCAAGTGCGAGCCGCATGGTGCAAGAAGAGCAAGACGAAGTCGTGGACATGGAGCCGGTGCATTGGTGGTGGCCAAGTCAAGGAACGAGGCAAGACTGAGTAGACCGTCCGGCGCCGGAGGTGAAAGGCTTGGCGAGCTCGACGCTTGGCGTGGTGAGGCCGGGCCGTGTACGCGGGGTTTGGTGGTTTGGCCACAAAACCATCGGAGGAGGGTTTCTCGGTTTGGGCCTCAAAACCGAGCCCGAGGGCCTCGGCGTGACGGAGACGGTATCCGGGTGCGTCGGGAAGCTTCGAGGCGGGGCGACACGCGGCATGATCTATGTGCTTGCGTCGGGAGGACGTGAAGGCCTGATGGATGCGCAGCCGTCCGATGGTGAACTTCATGTGTTGACCAAAACGCCCTTGTGAGGGCTTGTGTTGTACTCCTAGTGTAGGGGCACTTCGGTCTTTTCAGAAGGGCCTATATATAGGAGGAGGGGGCTGAATTTTCAGCCAACTCTTGGGCTAGAGGCTGCTGTACTCTTTCATTTTGGAGTGATTTGGGAGAGAGGGAGAGAGGGGAGAGTGGCTCTTTGATGGAGCTTTTTGCCATCTTAGATTTGGTTTCTAGGAATGGCTTGTAATCGATTGGACAAGATATTCATAGTGATTTCATCCTCTAAATCTTGTGCCAATCTTTGTATTCCCGAATTTCTTTTATTGCTTTTTCGGAGCTCTTTTTGTGCTATTTTCGTGCTTGTTTTGGTGCCTTTGTTCTTGGTGTGATTCCGCGGATTTGAGTGGGTTTCTCCCGGATTTCTTTGAGGGAAACATGGATGGATGTCTAGTGCATCTTTGTGATTGATCTTGTGCCCTCAAACGCCGGAAACCACTTCGATTCAAGGATTTTCGTTCGGTGCTCTAGCTTTTGGTGGTGTTCAAAGGATCCGCGATTCCCGATGATTTAGGGAGTTAGGAGACAAAATTTTTGGGGTATAGCATCCTTGGTTGACGCTTTACATGTCCCCAAACTCTTGTCTCAACAGCTACTATCGTTAGGGAGATCCGGTGATGAATTGGGAGTGTTGACTTTCGAGGTTGAGCGGTTTTCGTTCGTTCGTGCCCGGCGGACGGTCCGCGAGAGCCGAGGGCGGACGGTCCGCGTGTACGGTGTTCTTCGCGTGTTCTTCGTGTTCTTGCGCGCCTTTGTTTTCGATCCGGTTTGGCTTTTGGTTTTTGTTGCGGCCGGTTTGCGGACGGTCGGGCTTGAGTAGCGGACGGTCCGCGGGTGGCGTGGACGGTCCGCCGGCCTCGGCGGACGGTCCGTTTTTCTCGGGTCGCTTCGGTGTTCCGTGTGCTTTAACGGACAATCCGCGGTGTACGGCCGGACGGTCCGCGGGGTTGGCGCGGACGGTCCGCAAGAGCGAGACGGACGGTCCGCGAGGCTCGCGCGGACGGTCCGCCCCTCCTGGCCGGACGGTCCGCCAGAGCCTGCGCGCTTTGCCTCTTGGTTCGATTCCTCCCTTCCTTTTTCTAGTGCTTCCGCGTGTGCTTCAAGGAATCGTTCCTAGGACTAGAGGTTGATCCATAACCTCGTGGTCTTGGCGATTGGTGTGTGATTCGATCCATCGCTTGTGTGTGACCGGGATTTGAGTAGGGCATAGGCCGGGTTCTTTGGGAAGAATTTTTACCGGCTCCTATTCACTCCCCCCTCTCTAGTCACCATCCGATCCTTCAATAAGGCAAGCTTTGAGGAAGGTGCGCTCCCGCCCGTTGTTGAAAAGAAGAGAGCCGGTCTTGAACAAGCCATGAAAGGGGCACAATCTCGGACCAAGAGCCATAAAGATACGTTGGCCAATCCGCAAGCTTCTTATGATTTAAAAATTGCCAGGAAAACCGCTTTGGAGGCGGAGCGAGAGGCTGTCGATTGAGATAGAGGCCGATAACAAGAAAATAGCCGAGCTCCCTGGATTGATAGAGAAGACCCAAGAGGAAGCAAAATCGGCTATAGCCAAGGTGAAACAATGCGATGCAGAACTTACCACCTTGTCTAGTGCCCAGAAAGATTATCAGGAGCGGTTGGACAATTTTCGCCAAGCAACATCAAATGTCCGTAGTGTAATTGCGAAATACTTGAACATTTAGATGCTTCAATTGATGTATAACCGAATTGGTCGCTCTTGTAATATCTGTTCTTGCGATGTTATTTCCTTTTTCTTCGCGCATTCTTAAATGTGATCTTTGAACGACCCATTCGGCAAAGAAATGCCAATACCCGAATGGCACTTTGACTCTCCTTAGCCGAGCCAGTCAACCGAATACGACTCAGCCTAGAACTCCAAACGACCCATTGGCGGACTGGTCAAGGAAACCTTTCCACCTTCCGATTTTCTTGGGATATGCGCCACGATCCAGAGCCACAAATTGAGGCCACGACCTGTTTTGCCAGGCCTATAAATGAAACCGTAGGTGCCTCTAGTTATCCACCAAGCCTTTAGCTCTCGAATCTTTGCCAACCTCAACTCTTCTTCTTCTTTCCAAATAGTGCACATCCCAGAGCAGCATGGTGCGCCGCCTCAATCGACGTCGCGCCTCTGATGAGGCGGAGGGGAGTAGCGCCAATGCGCGCCGGAGGCAATGATCGTCAATTCCTCTTCTCTGATTCGTATTCGATCTCCTTTCGTTTTTGATGATTATCCTCTTTTCAGGTTGATTCAATGGAATCCATCTCCTGCGCCGGCCGGTCAGCCCCTGCCCGACGACTCCTCGGAGTCTGACGGCCACTCCCCCGTGCCTTACGGGGAACTCGACGATCTCCGCTTCAAAGGGGAACTGGAGGTGACCCAGTGCGAGCTGGAGGAGGTTTCCAAGAAGGCCGGTATAGCCGAGCTGGAATGGGAAGACCAGCGCAAGCAGCTGCTGGAGACCATCGACGGTACGGCCCCGACGCCTCTCTTCGATCCAATCCGGCCTTTGATGCTGATCTCCTTTTTCTTGCACTCGTAGCCCGTGATGCTTGAGCTCAACCAGCTCAAGATGTTGGTGGAGCGGTGGCCGATAAGGTGAACGCCCGTGGAGACACACCGGCGGAGCGCCTTGCGGTGGAGCACCGCGTTGATGAAGTGGCCACCCATGGCGTCCGCTTGGGCACGACCACGGGCACCGGCCGCCATGGCGATGCACACCGATGTCGACTACTCCACCGGGCCGCGCGGCTTCGGGCGGCGCGCCGAGGACATCGATGAGATTGAGCTCATCTTGGAGCGCCTCGATGGCCACGGCGACGCCATTGCCGAAATCACTCATCCCCAATCGTGGTCGAACGGACTTTTCGACTAGATTGTATTAGGGATGCTTGAATATCGGCAATAAATAAAGAACTTTTGAATTATGTGCTTGCACTGCGATGATTTTCTTCATGTTTGCATCCATGAATCTTGTTTTTCCTTAAACGTATCCGGGAACTGTCTTGAGCGGAACACGCGAGAACAGATGCCCCTTGGCGCAAAATCCACAGAAGATCCCTGAATTGGCAATCCGTAAGCACTGTTCAAGTGAAAACCCTTCGCATTTGGGGAGAAAACCCTGCCGCTTGGTATTTCAACAGTGTACGCTGGCCAGTCATCACTCCCAATGCGCCCCTTCGGTCAATAAAATAGGCCGCCGGGGATGCCACCGCAAATCCACTCGCACACTCATCCATCACTTCTCATCTCCTCCCCCGTCTCCAGAGGAAAAAACCCCAAGGCCATGGACAAAGGCAAGCGGCCTCGGGGAGAGCGAGCGCCCCAAAGAAACGCACGATTCGAAGGTGAGTTTCCCTTGATTTGCTCCTTGTTTCCCATACGATCTTACGTTTTACCTCTTCTCTTCCTCTTCTTCTTTTAGCCTTGGTTTACTTCTGAAGAAATCATCGGGACCAAAGACGTGCACGAGTACATCTCTTCGATTCCTCCCTCGAAGCGAGAGGAGGCTACGCCTGAACAGAGGACCAGCCATCAACTGCGCCGCCGCGTTCGGCACCTGGAGCACGGTCTCAGGGACATCACCGCTCGTTGCCATGCCGAACGCGAGCGTCGCATGGCTCTGGAGGCACTAGTAGGGGGTAAACGTTTCTGACTCCTTCTTGACTTCGCGCTCACATCTGGATTTCTTGCCCCTAACACCCACTCCTCAATTTTAGATGTCTCTGACAGGTACAACAACTTGAAAACGGCTTGGGACAGCTTAGTGGAGGCCGCAAATCATGGTCACCCCCATGCATTCCAAGTCGCCGTCACGGTGGTCTTGGAGCAACTGAAGAGGGAGCAGCCGAAGAAGCAAAGAAAATATTGAATCATACTTTCGCTTCTTCCTCCACGCCTTCTGCTTCCCACCTCCTCGTAGTCTAGATCACCCAGGGTTGTTGGATGTAAACCTGCAAGAGGCAGTTGTAAAGTAGTTTGGTGCTAAGGGCAATGCATCTAGGCACTGGCCATTTCTCCTGTTTGTGTATTTTGTTCTGAAGGCGGCCTCGCTCTTGAGCGCCGGCTATTTCTTGTGTCAGATGCTTGTAATCCCCTTCTTTGGTGATTATCGATCGATTTCAATACTAGGATAATATTTCTTCAAATATCTCCCATTTATTGCAGCGGAAAATTCCTCTCCTAGCAAAGTTTTCAATATGTATGCATTACCGGGGACGCATCCGACCACGCGAAAGGGTCCTTCCCGGTTAGGGGACCATTTGCCGAATTCGTCGTATTTGGTTCCAATCGGCAATAACACTTTCCAAACCAAATCCCCCTTCGCAAATTGCCTGACTTTTACCTTCCTGTTATAATACTTGGCAACCCGCAGCTTATTCTTCTCGATGTTTTCCAGGGCCCTGAGACGGATCATGTGTAAATCCTCTAGCTCATCCATCATCAGGCCACTGTAATCTTTGGAGCTCAAATCTTTCTGCAACACGATTCTCCTGGAATCTGATTGCATCTCCCAAGGTAGAACCGCATGATGCCCGTAAACCAATTCGTAAGGAGAAGTCTTTGTAGCTCCATGAGGGGCCATTCGGTAAGCCCATAATGCTTCACCGAGTACCGAATGCCATCTCCTTGGCTTACGGTCGATCTTCTTACGTATTAGCTTGATCATGATCTTATTAGAAGCCTCCGATTGACCATTATCTCGGGCATAATAGGGAGAAGAGTTAAACAATTTGATTCCCATGCTTTCGGCAAATTCTGCGAACTCCGGGGACACGAATTGAGCCAATTGATCGGTTGTGATGGTCGAGGGATTCCAAATCGATAGATGATGTGCTCCTTGACAAATTCAACCATGTTTTCCGACGTCACCTTCTTCGGTGGGATCGCCTCAACCCATTTAGTAAAATAATCGTAGCCAAAAGCACAAACTAATGCCCCTTGCTAGATGGTGGATTAATCGGCCAATCAAGTCTATACCCCGGCCCGGAATGGCCATGGCTTGATGATGGGATTCAATGCCGATGCGGGGACTCTTTGAATGTTTCCAAACCTTTGGCAATCCCGACATCCTTTGTAATACTCAAAACAATCCTCTAATATCGTCGGCCAAAAGCACCCGGCTTGCCCGACAACCCATTTCATGCGGTAGGCCGATTGGTGTGCTCCGCATATCCCATCATGCACTTCACTCATCATCTTCTTCGCTTCTTCCGGACCCGAGGCATCATAACAACACCCCATCTAATGATTTGTAAAACAAATTGTCATCCGAGAAGAATGAATTTTATGGCCTTGTACACGAGCTTCCTAGAGACCTTTCGGGATGGATCCTTCAAATAGTCGACGATCTCTTTTCTCCAATCATCCTCCGCAAGATCCGTCCCTAGTGCACACACATCCGCAGCAAACGCTTCTTAGTTCTCTTTGTAACCCGAGGCGCTCCGAGCCAACTTTGTTCGCTTCTTCGTTATGTTCCCTAGGAATATCTTTGTGGAGAGTTACCAACGGAAAGCTCTTCAAGATTTCCCTGCATTCTTCGTAGTAACTCCTCGGTGCTTCACTTTTGCGTTCGTATTGGCCGTTCAATTGCTTGATCACCGGCTCCGAATCTCCATAAACCTCAAGCCCGAAACGGCCCCGGCTTCTCTCAAATATTGAAGCCCTTGAAGTAATGCTTCGTATTCAGCCTGATTATTTGTGACAGTGGGCTGTATAGGGATGGCAAATTCAAACATCTCACCTCTAGGCGAAATCAGTAGGATCCCTACTCCCCCACCTTTACCACATGATGATCCATCAAAAAATAAAGCCCAAGGAGTAATTTCGAGCAAATCAATTGATGGATCGTGATGCTCGGTTATAAAATTGGCAATGATCTGACCTTTGATAGCTTTTGCCGATTCGAACTTCAACTCGAATTCTGATAAAGCCAAAATCCATTTGCCAATCCTGCCGTTCAAAATTGGCATAGATAACATATGTTTTATTACATCAAACTTGGAATACACAGTGCATTCGGCATTCAACAAGTAGTGCCGAAACTTTGTACACGAGTAGTATACGCACAGACACAGCTTTTCTACAGCCGAATACCTGGTCTCAGGATCAAGTAATTTTCGGCTAAGATATGCTACTACCCGTTCCTTCCCTTCGAATTCTTGAATAAGGGCCGATCCAATGGTTTGGGTATCGGCCGCCACGTACAACTTGAAAGGCTTCTCCAGCTGAGGAGGGACCAAGACTTGGTGGCTCCTTCATGTATTGCTTGATCTCATCAAAAGCCTTTTGTTGTTCGTCGCCCCATGTGAACTTCGATCTTTCTTTAGCTTTAGCAATGGAGAGAACAGACAAAACCTTCGTGACTGATTTGAAATGAATCTCCTTACGAAGTTAATTTTGCCGAGCAATGATTGCAATTCCTTGAGATTGGTTGGAGGGACAACTTCATCAATTGCTTTCATGCTCTTCTTGCCAACCTCAATTCCCCCTTTGTGGACCAAAAATCCCAAGAATTCTCCAGCTGATACCCCAAAAGCGCATTTGTTCGGATTCATCTTTAAACCATGCTTTTGGGTGCACTCCAATGTCCTTTTCACATCTTCCAAATGTGTGTCATGACTTAGGGACTTGGTCACCACATCATCAATGTAAATTTCCACAACTTTGCCGATCAACTCATGAAAGATGTAATTCATGGCTAGCCGATAAGTTGCACCGGCATTCTTCAATCCAAAAGTCATGACTATCCATTCAAATAGGCCTATATGACCGGGGCATCCGAAGGTCGTCTTCGATATATCCTCCTTTGCCATGAAAATTTGGTTGTATCCCGCATTGCCGTCCATGAAGCGATAACCTTGTGCCGGCCGGCGGCGTCAACCAACAAATCGGCAATAGGCATGGGGTAACCATCCATCGGAGTAGCTGTTTAGGTCCCCGAAATCTATGCGGACCCTCATTTTTCCATTCTTCTTGTAAACAGGGACAATGTTAGAAATCCACTCCGCATATCTGCATGGCCGAACGAAGTTAGCATCAAGTAATCTTTCAACTTCTTTCTTCACATCGGCCAATACCTCATCCTTGTAGATTTTTCGGGGTGGTTGCTTGTATGGTTTGAAACCAGATTTGATGGGCAACCTATGCTCAACTATGGAACAATCCAGTCTAGGCATCTCCGAATAATCCCAGGCGAAGCAATCTCTATATTCCTTGAGTAGCTTGATTGATCCCTCCCTCGAAGTCCGATTGCAAGTTTGCGGCGATGAACGTCGGCCTTGGCTTGTCACCGTTTCCAATGTCAACTTCTTCTAATTTATCGGCCGACATGAATCCTCGCCCCAACTTGCCATCGGTACCATCGACGGGGTTCTCCATTAAAAATTGCTATAAGAGACGACCGCTTGAATCGGTCGTTGATCGCTGCCGATAGGTTCAACGGGACCTTCTCCCCGTCTTTCCCCGAGAAACGATCCATCGCCTTGGTACTCCCGGAAAGTCGGTTCCATGTTCGCAACGCTCACAAAGTCATCGCTTGGACGACCTCAATATCATCATCCACCCCATTGGATAAGCTGCTGATGCATGGTGGATGGGACGCAGCAATTGGCATGAATCCAGTCCCGTCCAAGCAGTAGGCTGTAGGCTCCTTTACCTTCGATAACAAAGAAGGTCGTGAGCAGTGTCTTGGACCCGATCATCAGATCCACGTGAGCGCATCCCTTGGTGTCTGAAGGATTCCCAGCGAAATCGTTCAGTATTATGCTTGTAGGCGTCAGATCGCTAGGGCCCATGCCAAGTTTCCTGAAGGTGGTGTACGGCATTACGTTGACTGCCGCTCCACCGTCGACAAACATCTTGGTCAATGGCTTGCCATTGACATATCCCCTCAAGTACAGCGGCCTCATGTGTCGATTTTTGGCCGGTTTGTCGAAGATGGCCTGCTTGGCTAGCACCAGCTGCGCCATCATCCCCTCGATCTGCTCATCATCTAGGGACGCCTCTTCCTGCACAACCTGATTAGCAGGAGCCATAAACTCATTCGGCAGAAAATATACCATGCATGTCGGAGCCGAACGCTTTGTCCCTTCGAGTTGATCCTTTGGACGCCACACCGCCTTATTTGGATCCCGGCCTCGCCTCGGTTCGCGGTTCCTCAAGCGCTAAACCCGTCTCTTCGACTTCTCCTTAGGCCGGGCGGGCACCATTGCCCCTTACGCCGGATGTACTCGTCTTCGTCCTCCTCTTGATCAGCCCCACCTTAAATCGGCTTGCCTTTTCCCGGGATGATCAATGATTTCAATTTTTTGGCGCCGATCCTCGTTAGGATGGACCCTTCCAATTCTTTCGTGGACGGATCGGCGATTGGCGATCTCTCTCGCATGTACTCAAAATACTGTCACCGCACTCGGGGAAGTTCCTCGGCGTGGGTAACTTCAAACCTTCATTCCAACGAGTGCTCGAAGAACGCACATCCCCGGTGTGCACGCTCCGCTTGCACGTGTATTGCTCCGGGTCCCTTCGTGTGCTTCCTCTTCGGCTTTGCGCTTCTCCTCTTCGTATCTTCTCTTCCGGTAACGCTCTTTTTCCAAGCGGCGCCGCCACTTGTTGAGGAGGATACACGTGGTCACCCCGGGCTTGGCTTTGGATGATTCCCCGATTTCGATGTGGCTCTTAAGAATGTGGGGGCTTCACCATGCACACTGCTCCAAAGTTACTTTACGCTCCGGTCCTTTGTTCCATCCTGCCTAGCCCTCGGGCCGAGGTCAAAGACTTTGACCTTGCCCTTCTCCTCGGCCGTCACCATGTTGACGGAAAAACCCACCATGTTCGAGGGGAAGGGGTGGCCATCCGGCTTCATCTTGTTGTCGAATTTGAGGTGTCCCTCCTGGATGGCTTTACGAATCCTCATCCGAAGACCCTGCGGTCGTTGATGGAGTGTGAGTTCTGTCGTGAAAGCCGCAGTAACGCTTCTCCTTTACCCCATCGGGCCGAAGCATGGAATGCCCTTCAGGCAATCTGATTCGACCTTCCTTCACTAGGAGCTCAAACAGCTTATCAGCCTTTGTGATGTCGAAATCGTAGGTGCCTTTGGTCTGTTTGACCCAGCGTTGATTCATCGTTAATGGCTCTTTTCCCCACATGATTTCGGCTGCGGCTATATCCAGTTCATCATCAGAATCTTCCATCAGATCGGCCTTGTCCAATAACTGGTTGTAGATGTCCGCCACGTCATGCTGTTTGCCAAACCTGGCGTCCTTCTTGAAGCCATACGCTTGGTTGCTTATCAATGACAGCTTTTGAGACGGTTGGCCCGGGGTTTTCAAACTCCATACCAAACGAGTTTCTCACGCACGGCCGGCGGCATCCCGGCAATGGCCATGTCGGCCAGCGGGTCATCCGGCAAGTTGAGCGAAAAGCACATGCCCTTAACTTCCACTGAACCTCCCGAGAAATTCCAATGGCGTCTCGCCGTGCCCTCGCTTCAGGGTGGCAAGATCGATCAGCTTCTTCTCTGAGCTGCCACTGAAATAGTGGGTGTGGAATTTCCGTTCCGGGTCCTTCCATCTGCTAACTGACTCAGGGGGCAAGGACGAGAACCACCGGAATGCTGGGCCCGTCAGTGACGCGGGGAAGTATCGACCCCGAACGCTTCCTCGGCCGAGCATTCTCCGAGCCGCATCGGGTAACCGGCAATGTGCTCCACCGTGCTTGTGTCGTCTTGCCCAGAAACTTTCGTGAATTCCGTCGGAGGTTTCACCCTTGGCGGAAGGAGAACGTTGAAGTACCACTCTGGGAACGGCGGCTTGTAGGCAGGTCCCTGCATTTTCGGTTTGAGGCCGAACTGATTTTGCATCAACTCGGCCATCTTCCGTGCCAGGGCGTCATCCTCCTGTGTGCCTACAGCTGGTGCGTACCCTGGATGCGGGAAAGCGTTGATGGCTCCGTAGTTTCCCACCTCGTGGTAGCCTCCGCCGTATAGGTTCCTCTGTAGCCAGTTGCTTGCCGGAGCAATCCTGTGGCCGGAGGCAAGCGGGGCCCCAGGCGAGCCGAACGCTATCTCCCCGTATGTGGGCTGGTACGGGTTCGGGTTGTTGTACGGGTTGACCCGTGCGCCTGCGGTGGTGGCTGGATTGGTTGTCCTCCTGAGGCCCGTAGTGGGGGCCGGGCGGGCGACCCCCGGCGTCTTGCGGAGGAGGTGGAAAGCTTGACTCCCGGCGCCTTGAGGAGGAGGTTGGACCGGCTGGCTCCGTAATGGTGGTTGAGAGCTTGACTCGCCCAATTCCACGGTGCCGCTTGGATGGGCGCCTTGCTTCGAATGCACTGCTCCATGCCTGGGCCAAAGACAGCCACCATCATTTGCTGGAACGCACCAAGGAAAGCTTTGTGGTGCTTGCTCAAAACGTGGTCCGCAGAATCCTGGAACGCTTGCAGGCATTCCTCTCTCTCCTGCTGGGTCGTGGCGTCGCTCTCCCCTGGCAACAATACCCACGGGCATGTCATTTTTCGGGTACGGGACGCCACTTGTTCTTCTTGAAGGACGGCGGAGACACTCGCCGGAATTGGTCCACGAGCGTCCTGGAGGCTGCTCGCCGTTGTTCGGGGAGAGAGGTCTTCAATGTTGACATCCATGATGTCCTCGATGCCGGGCATCTTGATCTTTTCGGTGTGGTCCCCACGCGGCGTGCCAAAAAGTGTGTTGACGCAAAATGTGCACCTAGCGCCAAACACACGGCAAGCCGAACAAGGCGGCTTCACACGCGCAAAGAATCACGAGACGTGCCGGTCAATTTTCCCCGAAAATTAACAAAAAGAGAAAGTAGTTAGATACCAAAGCTTGGAACTTGCGGGTGGTACCGAGACGGTTCCATATTTACGGCCACGAAGCCGGGTAAAACGACATATAGCTATAGAAAGCTATGCGCGGCAAATTGACGGCATTCGGGAGCTTAAAGAAGAAAAAGGTAACATAGCCGAATGGATGACGTAAGCATGACGGCGATCGGTCTTTGTTTAGGCAAAGATACACATGCATAAGATCACGACCGATCCTCATGGTGATCAACATTAAGTAAATAAATGAAGTAAAGCGCGAACATAAACATGTAATGAACAAGCATGCATAGATCCAAAGCACTAGTCTACCGCATGTCTAGATACTTTAAAATCCGTCAGGTACAATGCCAAACAAATCTATCCACCGCATGATACAACTTGCATGGGGATCGCACCACTTTCCACAAATAGATCTATCCACCGCATGATACAATCTAAATATGGAAAGCTAAAAGCATACATTATTTAAAGCATGAATTACGCACGTATTCTACTCGTGAGAAACATAACCGAATACAGCTGAACAGCCGATTCGGGGTCCATGAAGAAGGAACGAACATTACCAAGCGAAATAAATCTATCAGATTGATTTGAAATCTAATCCACCGGATGACTAGCTCCAAAGCAACCCAAAAACCTGCATCTACCGCATGATACTCAGATCTTTCAAGATTTATACAAACGCTAGCAAGCTTGAACCCACAACATGTAACAGCCTAGATCGATTCGGTTTCGGCTATCGGAAAGCACGTGATCCACGTGTTAAATTAACCCAAGGCACGAATTCTACTCACATAAGGATCACAAGAGAGATAAAGCCAATCCAAACCCATCTAGATTGGGCAAAAGGTGTTACATGAATTTAGACATAAAGTAAAAACTCAAAGCAACACGGGGTAACTTAATGAATCTACTGGATCTTGCCAAAATCCAATAGAGCCGATAACTAGCTTCAAGCTAGATCTTAGCCTACCGCATGGCTCATGACCTAACAAGAAACCCTCTTGAACCAAGCTTGAATCTACCGCATGACACGAAGCATGGTAACAAGACTACTTGCATCGAGATCTAAATCCACCACATGATACTAGGTATGATACAAGGTTGCGGTACTCACGGAGGTCGACGGATTGATGAACCCTCTCGAAGAACTCGACGACACGGCGAATGGACTCTAGGGTTTGGCGTAAGGCCGGTTTGTATTGAAGAATGATTGTGTTTGTTACATACATTCAGGGCTCATATTTATACCCGCCAAGTACAACTTCGAATGGATTTGTTGCCTAACTTATCTCTAAGCTTGATCGCCTATCCATCCATTCGTCCTTCCCCGCTTGAGCCACGTCACCGTCCAATCCCGCGAAATCGGCTCAAGCGTTCCCTTGCCGAACGGAAGCAGATAGCCGACCGCGGATCTTTCTGCCGAATACATCCGAAAAAACCTTCCTTCCACCGGACGGACTCCTCATCGAGCCGGACCCACAAGTCGACTCCTTACCAAATTTTGGTGTTAACAAGACGGCCACGCCTACCCAGTTCAGCGACCACTCTACTTCACCAGCGAGGTCCTGTCGGAATCCAAGGCACGATACCAGCCAGTACAGAAGCTACTATATGCAGTGCTCATCACCTCGCTGAAGCTACGACACTACTTCTAGGAGTACTCGATCACTGTCATTACCGACTATCCGCTCGGCGACATCTTATGGAATCAGGATGCTACTGGAAGAATCTCCAAATGGGCAGTCAAACTCGGCGCCCTCACCATTGACTTCAAGCCATGAACAACCATCAAGTCGTAGGAACTAGTTGACTTCATGGCGGAATGGCGGGAAAATCAGCTACCAACTCCAATCGAGCGACCAGAGCATTAGGTGATGTACTTCGATGGCTCACTCAAGCTTGAAGACAGGGGTGCAGGGGTACTCCTGATTTCTCCAACGGGCGAACAACTCAAGTACGTTCTGCAGATCTTCTGGAAGGTCTCAAACAACAAATCCGAGTACGAAGCTCTACTACACAAGCTCCGCCTCGCAATATCTCTGGGCATCAAGCGACTACTAGTCTACGGCGACTCCACAGTGGTCATCAACCAAGTCAACAAGTCTTGGGATCGCAACAAGGAGAACATGGACGCTTACTTCCTGGAAGTCCGCAAGCTCGAGAACAAATTATACGGTCTCGAGTTCCATCACGTCGCCCGCGACAACAACGTTGCAGCGGATGTCCTGTCGAAGCTTGGCTCTACTCGTGCACAAGTACCAACGGGAGTCTTCGTCCACGAGCTTCACACGCCATCCATCCCGGAGCCGGCGCCCACGACCACTGACCCGGCGCCTTCCCAAGCTGGTCAGGAGGTCATGATGATAGACGTGGACTGGCGACAACCCTTCATCGACTACATCCGCGAGCAGAAGGGTCCCATGGACAAGAACTTGGCCGAGCAAATCATCCGCCGGGCCAAGTCCTACGTACTAGTCGGAGACAAGCTCTACAAGTGGGGTACCACTTCTGGAGTACTCATGAAGTGTGTTCCCTGAGAAGAAGGCAAGGACATCTTGGAGAGATCCACAAAGGCATCTGCGGCAACCACGCGTCTTCTCGCACGCTGGTCAGCAAGGCCTTCCGACGAGCTTTCTACTGTCCCATAGCCTTGGGCGATGCCGAGGAACTCGTCAGAAGGTGCCAAGGGTGCCAATACTTCCTCCAAGCAACAACACATCCCGGCCTACAAGCTAGTCACTATACCACCAACTTGGCTTTTCGCCTGCTGGGGGCTCGACATGATTGGGCCTCTCCCAACTGCGCCAGGAGGATTCAACAGAGTCTTGGTGGCTATCGACAAGTTCACCAAGTGGATCGAAGTCAAGCCGGTTACTTGTCTAAAGGCCGACAGGGTACTTGACTTCTTGGATGAACTCGTGCACCGCTACGGACTACCCCATTGCATCATCACTGACCTGGGGTCCAACTTCAACAACCACCAGTTCTGGGAGTACTGCGAGAACTACAGGATCAACGTCCGGTATGTCTCAGTCGCCCATCCACGGGCCAACGGACAAGTCGAGCATGCCAACGGGATGGTACTCGACGCTCTCAAGAAGCGACTACACAACGCTGCTAACACAAAAGGGGCAAGTGGATCAAGGAACTACCCAACACACTCTGGGGGTTCGCACTCAACCTACCAAGCCAACAGGGCAGTCACCATACTTCCTGGTCTACGGCTCCGAGGCTATTCTACCTGCTGACGTCATGTGGGATTCGCTGGCAGTGGAGCAGTACGACGAAGGCATCTCTGAAGACAACAGATGAGTTGATATCGATGGACTCGAAGAAGCTCGTTGTGCCACCCTCGTCTAATCAGCAAGGTACCTTGAGGGTATCCGACGCTATCATGAACGCAATGTCAAGGAACGCTCCTTCAACTTTGGTGATCTAGTCCTCCGGCGCATCCAGAACACAGAAGGACTACACAAGCTCAACTCGCCATGGGAAGGTCCCTTCTCAATCGCAAAGGTGACAGGACCAGGCTCGTACCGCCTCCAAACACTTGAAGGCGACAACGTCAGCAACTCGTGGAACATCGACCATCTCTGTCGATTCTACACGTAGTCTCTCGACTACTCTCCGGGAGTCCAAGTCTATACGACTACTACTGGGATCTTCGCTGTAAGCGGCCTCCGGGTCCAAGCACTAGTCTCCGGACTACTCTACTCCAAGATCCAGCGTCAACGGCTACTAACGGATCTCAGGCTGTTCAGAGGATCAAGGACTCTAGCAGCAGTCTACCAAGAGACCATGTACTCCTAGATCTAGTCTATACAACTACTAACGGATCTATAGCTATAAGCGGCCACGGGTCCTAGCACTACATAAGCCGTAGGCAGCCTTTGGGTCCAGGCGACTATACTTGTAAACGGCCCTGGCCATCCAGGTGTACTCTTTTTTCAGTAATAAAGTTTGATTTTCAATCAACTCATTTACTGTGATTTCCTCCAATGTATCTACTATTGAGTGTTACTACTCGCAACACCTTCATGATGAGCATTCCGCACATACAAACAGCGACAACGAGTACTCATTTCAGCCATATATCATGGAGATTTCCATTCAAACTTAAACAAGTTCATCATAACTTTGTTTATATTACATATGCTGCTGTAAGCTTACCCTACAAGACAACTACTGAAGGTTCAGCTTCTCCGTGACTTGCTCCGCAATGGACACCATCTGCTCCAGCAACTCCTTGTACTAGTCGTCTGTGCAATTGGCGGCTAGTCCACCAGCGACTACATCTACCGGGGCCTTGGGGAAGTACGACTTCATGAACGCTAAGACCTGGTTGGGGATAGACTTCGCCAGATGCTTCACATACGTTGCTAGATGCCCGGGGGCTTCCTTTAGCCGATAAACCAACAAAGCTATCTTCGGCCCGCTTGGGTGAGGCACCAGCAGCCTTGCAATGGGGAGCGCGGCTTCTTCAAGCTCCTTGAGTTGGCCGCGCAGCTTCTCGCAATCTTCGTTGAGCTTCTACAGAGATTTATAGCAGTTCACAAGATCACGGTCCGAGGCTTCACGAAGCTCCATGTGCTTGACGCACTCATTTGACAACTGCTTATATTCATATTCAAGTACCTCTCGGTAGACGATGTTCTTCAGATCGGTCTTCGATGCCTTCAGCTGGTCTACACAGGCTTCAAGATCCGCAACAGCTCAAACAAGACATGTCAGATTACCACAAGGTACCCGCAATAAGTACTCGACAGACTCATGGCGGCGTACCTTTATTCTTCTGGCGCAACGACTTGTTCTTGCGAATCAAGTCATCACTCCTCGCCGTCACAAGGCATGTGACGTCAGTACTCGGGGGCTACGACTACTACTTGAGGCAAGCGACATCGTCGAAGTCTACGTACCTTCCACTACGGTGGCCTCCGGTGGCGTAGCCTCTACGCCCGGCACCACGGTCTCAGCCTGGGGAAGGGAAGTGGACTCCTGAACAGCTGGCGATGGGTCCTCCTCAGTAGCTGCTGTACCGGGTTCTTCTCCTTCCTAGGACAGATCGGTGGATTTCCTGCATAGTGCAAATTTGGTGGTCAGCCAAGCAAGACTACCAAACTACATGTACAACTCGGGGATGGATTTCGCTTACAAGCTAGACCGGACTACAGTCATGGTCGGAGCGCCAAGTATACAGGCAATATCAACAAGCCCGGCTTCCACGGGCGCCTCTTCTTCAGCCTTGGCTACTACTGATTCTCTTGCTCCAGTAGTCGCAGAGGTTTCTAGCCTGCCTTCTTCTGCCGACGCTTGTGGCTCGGCAGTACCAGGCGTCTACTGTGCCATCTGAGGCACGGTCTCTTCTACTGTGGGGGCTGGACTGCGGCTCCTCTCAGTCGCTCCTCCCACCGTATCCCAGTCGTCTTCTTCCCCCTGATCCATGGGGTCGGACGATGGAATCTCCTGCAATTCGACTGTCAATATGCAATGCTTCAAGACAAGTACTCGACTACTCTACTCAAGGAACTTACCTCCTGGGTAGTGGTCTCTGTCACCTTCAGCTTCTTGGCGACATGTTTTCGCGCCACATTGCGCGGCCTCCTCAGCGGTGCAGGGAGACTAGCCTCCAAGCTAGTTGGCGGATCATCAATGAGGGGGATATGGGGTAGCCCAAGTCGGCTGAACCTGGACCGCAGTTGAAATCGCTCCTGCAACGTTTCCCCATCCTCCTCGTCGGATGTGTCTTCAATTGTGATGGTGTCATCACCCTCACCGACTTCACGGTGTTCCTTCACTTTGATCTTGCCCTCCTCTGGAATATCTACAAGTCGAGGAGGGGGAGTGGGATGGGAGACAAACTTTGCGATGTCATCCTGCAGCAAACAACTTGGGTGAGTGCGACTACTCCAGACCAATCAGTACTCAAGGTCATCGGTCTCAACTACGTACCTGATTCAGCGGTCGAGCCGTAGAGTACTCGGGGACTGGGCAAGGAGTGTACAATGGCATATCCTTGAATATCCTGCCCAGCCTCTCGACAATGTCCTCATCGTCGACTTCGTTGTCGGGCATCCTTGATGTATCTTTGTCGCCCGTGTATTGGTACTCGAGGTTGTCGCAAGCCATCAGTGGCTGCACCCTCCTCTTCATGAAGCTGAAGGCCACATGTTTGGCCCTCAGCCTGGCCTCTCTCAAGGCCTTGATCTTCAGCATCAACTCGGGTAGTTGAATACCATCTTGCATCGTCGGCTCTGTGTTCCACCATCCCGATGCTTCGGCTGCTTCCTGCTTGGCTTCGACAGCTCTGGGTGGTGGTTTGTGATACAAAACCACTTGGCTTTCCAGTCTTGGTTCGAATCAATAAGCTTATACGCCAAGTACTGGTCCGCCGCGTCTTCTTGCATCTGAATGCCAGCCCCTCCGACTACTCGTGGGTCGTTGGCGCTTGGCTGCGGCTTCACACGGAAGAACCTCCAGAACAAGATCCAGTAGGGCTTGATTCCCACGAATGCTTTGCAGAAGTGTACAAAGACAGAGACATGGAAAATACCATTGGGGTTGAGATTCAAGTACTCGATACCGCAGTATTGGAGCAGCCCCTTGAAGAAATCGTTGGCCGGGAGTGCTAGTCCGCACTCCACGAACCTGGCGAACATGGGGACTTCATAGGGATTCTTCTCCATGGGGTACGGGTCGCCAGCGGCAGCGCGCCACATGTCCATCTCCTTCTCCCGCAGGAACCCGCTGTTCACCAGGGCTAGCAGATCTTCGGTCTTCATCTTGGACTTTCACTAAAAAAACCTTGTAATCTATGACGGTCGATTTTTGTCACGGATCATCCAATTTTCGTCATAAAATGACATCTATGACGAAATTTCATTTCGTCATGGATTGAGCGTCACAAATCACCTCTCGTGACGAACTAACGTTTTCGTCATAGTCATAGATTGGTGTAAAGCCCATTGAACCCAGCCCGAAGCTCAAAATCTGTGACAAAAGTGATCGTCATGGATTGACTCGCCACGTCACTTGTAGAGATGAGTTGGTTGCTGACGTGGCTGCCACTTGGCAATGACGTGGCTGCCACTTGGCAATGACGTGGCTGCCACGTGGCGCTGATGTGGCTATCACGTGGATGCCGTGTGGCGATGACGTGGCGCTGATGTGGATGGCACATGGCGCTTAATTCAGTACAGGCCGGAATACAACAATAAAATCACACAATTCAATAATAATTCTTAAATTAATAAATCTCCAGTAGATTCACACCATCTCAATGGCAAACAAAATATAATTTCTGGCAACAAAGCTCAACAGGCCCACTTTTCAAACCTAGTCATTCAACAATAAATACGCAATCCATATAAAGTTCAACTCAACAAGCATAGAAGTCACAAAACAACAGATCAAATGTCTTTGTAACATCACTAGCAGTTCAGCCCTTGTAGCATCACTAGCAAGTACATCATATCAGGTCCACTTTGCTTGATAACTTCTAAACAACCTGAAAGAGGAACATTACCAAACACTTGTCAGTGGGCAGAATCAAATGATTCCTAATCCAGTTAGCAAATTACATGACTAATATAGCTTTTGAAGCACAGACAATGAGCACATCATAGGTAAAAATAATGAGTTCACATGGTACTCCAAATTAATGAGCAAATCAAATTGGGAATAAGCCAACTGGAAATTCAAGTTACAACCAAGCAATGCACTATTTGATTTCTAAAATCAACCTTGACAAACAGCTCAGAGTACAATGTGGATATGAAATATAGGGAAAAATAAGGCTAGAGAAGAATTTCCATACAATGACGAAAGTGTTTGTCATGGACGAAAGCATGCCACCTCATCTCCTCTTGGTCCATTATCCTTTTAAGTTCCAGTTCCTGCAGTTGCATTGACAAAGTCATCCATTTGTTGGAATTTAAATCTGCATCTACATCTTTTATTATTACACTTCACAGTGACTAAACCACCTACAGAGAGTTCAAGGGAAGACATTGTACTGATAAAATAAATCAGTTAAGGTGGGATCAAAGTACTGATCAAGCATATTAATTGCTAGTTCTGCAGCATGCCCCCAATACAGGCTGGCCTTTCAAAAACTGGAAAAAAACAGGTTTTAGTTCGAATAGAAGTAATTGAATTTGAAACATGGAAAATGCAATTTTTGGGGTCATGTTATTTTTCAGAGAATTACTTTAATGAATATAGCATATTTTCCTTTTTTGTTATTGACTACTCCAGGGATCATGATCAAGGTGCAAAATACATATTGTGACTAAAAAAATCCAAGGATGGATCTAAACATGCCACATGACCCAGTAGAGTACTGAAATAATATTTTCCCCAAAGTTTCCTGGAAGTATACAGTAGATTAAGCTTGACTAAATTCGTTGCACAAGGAGTATCAGTGAACAATTTTCCATTAACATTTTTGTTAAAGGAAAATGAGAGCGTCTTTAGACATTGCGAACAAGGATTGCAAACAAAATTCAACAAATAACTGTATATACTTATTGAAGATTACAGGACTTCGTCAATGACAAAAGAGTGACATGCTTGTTCATGTTATGATCCAACTATCAAATGAAAGCAAACAAAATTGATAAATATTAATAATTGCTTCAATCATCAAATGGTTCAGAGATCACCAGTAAATGTTAGAACAAAAACAAAAGACTCTGAAGAAATTACTTAGTATAGGAACCAAGACTATGTTGCAAGGTTTGGTTCTTACTTGACACTATCCCGGAAATGAGAAAAATATAATAATCCTTGAGTCCTTCGAATTAGTTGTATCTGTATCAAGACAATCAGCCTATGCCATTCACTGTAACATGTAAACTTAAGAAACTGTGCATAAGATCAGTTGAGGTTAAGCAGCAGTTGGATCAGTTGTGGTTTTAATATGCCTAGTTTTCTCTATTTAAAATGGCATTATTCTATCTCAACGGAAAATGTACAAACATCTAGGAACACCGAGTTGCAGTCTGATAGCCTACCTAAGCATTTTTTAAACATTTTCTACAATAAACAAATAAACAGAACTAATGCCACACACATAATACACTATAGAGAACCAGCTCCAATCATTAGGTTGCAGATTTTGTGATGTCAGACGGAGAGATTGATTGCCCTAGAAAATGTTTTTATTCATTGTACATCTAATGGCGCATCATTGAATTCAGAGGATGCAACAACAGGAAAGTAGGTCACTTACTGAAGTACTCATCCATAAGCCTTATCAATTCCTGTATTTTGGGAGTTGAACCTTGAGATGAGACAAGCTTCATCTTTTCTTTTACTTGCCATAAGAGTTCAGTCTTACGCATCAAATTTAATGACCTTCAATAAACAAAACATTGCTAAATATGAACATAGATAAAGCTAGCTTGTAAAACAACGTGAAGAATAAGAACAAATACTCCCTAAGCATCTCAATAAAAAAAAGTTGATTAACAGGAAACATGTTTAACACTAAAAAAGCTCCAATAACCTTCGGTATTGATAAATTCTGGAATAATCAGGTTTCCTGACCAGTCATTGCAACTGCCCAATATCATGCAACCACTCAGAAATTCAACTGGATGTTCATTAATATTACATCCAGTTATTTCAGAAAGAACGCTGTGCAGTTGAACAGGACAGGCTGAGTTTATTTCACAACTGGGATGCTTATTATAAATTTATACCGATAAGACACATTATGCATGTAATTTCAGAAGCGAATAGAACAAGCAAGGAAAAATACAACTCTATATTTCTTCCTGGATTCCCAGTGTTGACAGTGTTTTTTTTAAAGAAAACTGATTTTTCCTCAAAATCTTTTTAAAATTTGCTGCAACTACAACCTCCAACTCCAAACAACACAAGTTATCAAATAATACTTAAAAAAATAACAAGAGCAAACAGCATATGGCAGCTCGTCACGTTGTAGCTATATCCTAGTAGACATTGGTATCTGACAAAATTATAAAACTTTCGAGACAGCCGAAATGTGACTAAGTTGCACTGAACCAACCAACATTGAAAAAATCACATAAAGGTTGTCCACAATATTCCATACATCAAGAAGACAGGTCTGTCAGAAATTTCCATACAGGTTACCGAAAAGGATATTCCTTACATGATACATATATATGAGCTTACTTATGCATGACTTCATAAAGCACAATTATGTTGCAAAGTACTTGACAAATAAAAATCTAAATATAGATGCAACCGCAAGCTTGTCAACTCCATCAATCGTAACGCCACTATACGATAACCCACAGGAAACGACGGCGGAACATCCAACCGATCGCTCACGCTCCTCCCAAGGATCCAGAGCAGCGATTCCGAATCTAGAGCGGCTCGCGGAGGGAAGGAGAGAGAGTGGGAGGAGGAGGAGGGAGATAAACGCGCCGCCGTGCTCACAGGTGCGGGTAGCCGATCATGTCATCGCTGGCCTCACGCTGGCAGAACTTGTTGGTGGAGTTCCTCGCCTCCTTCGCCGCAGCGGCACCGGCGGCGGCCACGAAGAGGAGGAGGAGGGCAAGGAGGGCGCAGGCAGCCGCGGCGGCGGCGAGGGCGGGGAGGGGCCGCATCCGCGGATACACCTCCGGCCCTCCCTAGGGCCGACGCGACCACGCCGGGAGGCCGGGAGGGAGGTGGGCGGGGGGGGGGGGGGGATCTCGCTCGCGCGGCGTGCGGCGCGGGAGAGTGGTCGGGGCGGGCGAGCGAGCACGAACCAACTCGAAGTGAGCGGGGTTAAGGGTGGTGGCGGCGGTGGGGATCGGAAGGGGAGGGGGCGGTGGATCTGTAGAAGAGGGAAGGGGAGGGCGTCGGGTGGGAGAGTGCCATGGGCAGCGGTAGGAGGCTAAGGGGAGGGGGAGGCAGTGGAATAGGGTTTGGGAGATCCTTTTATACAAAGCAAACACAATTTCATCCATCCATCCGCCGATGAACGGTCTAAAATGATTGGGCTGTTTGGGCCAAAACGGGCTAATTACATTTCTCCCCTACTCAACTTTTTTCTTTTTGAACTATGTGTACCTCCAATAGGACTGATTTTTTTTAAAAACATATTTAGGCTTCTATGGTCCATTCTAGCCCACATCTAGGAGATTGACGAAAAATTCAATTGTCTTGTAGGGAAATTTCAAACTTCTACTAGTCACCTTGTTATAAAATAATGATAATAATAAATAAAACTTATCAAAAAATTATGTAAATTGGCACCGGATCATTTTATCGATGTACAAGCTTGACAAAAAAGTTTCATATGATTTTGTGAAAATTGGACTATACAATGTTCATAAACTAGATAGATCATCACATTGTTTCATACAACTCAACTTCAACTTCAAAGTTCACACTCAAATACTTTCTTACCCATGGGCACCTCAAATTTGGATGCAACCTTGTGTTGACCATAAAATTAGAGAATATTAAGTTATATTAGCAATTATTATGAAATAACATGTTTTTATATTCACTTTTTAGTTGGAAAGGATATGTTGTATGAAAAGCAATCAAGAAATAGTAATTAAGATACAAACAAATGACACTGAGTAAGACATCTCGATTTTAGAAAAAAATTGGAAAAATAATCAACCGATTTGGAGTATGTATGAGGTAGAAAAACAGTTTCCAAGTTTTATCTGAAGATTAAAAACAGAAATTGCACTTGCTATGAACTGAGATGAACAAGTGTGTTTTCTCTTTTTAATCTTTGTCTAAAACTTGTAACTAGTTTTTCTGCCTCATACTAACTCCAAATTGGATGATTCTTTTTTCTAAAATTTTCTAAAATCATTCTCTACCAAGATCTACAACTTTAACAAATGAAAAATGATTTCGACAACAGTTTATTAGGGGTAATTCAAACTTACATCTCGAATTTACACTATCATAATTCAAATAATATCATAAAATGCTCTAATGGTTCTACGAATTGACGTGGTAACATAATTTGGGTCCATAAACTTGTGATCAAACTTTCAAATGATTTCGGTAACAGCGGAACCTACGTTGTTTAGAAATGGATACGTGTCTCACATAGTTTCATGAAACATTACTTGAACATTGAAGTGTATCATACCTTTCGAAATTTTTGAATTCATATGCACTTCAAACTTTACCTTAACCTTGTGTTTATCATAACATTAGTAAATATGAAGTTATGTTACCATTTATTATTGAAAAATATCTTTTATTTATTCTCTTTCGGTGGGAGAAAAGAAGTTGTATGAAAAAGATAAATGTAATAGCAATTAATATGAAAACGAACGATATTACGTGAAAGATTGTGATTTTACAAAAAATCAGAAAAAGGAATCACTGAATTTGGAGTTACTATGACCGAGAAACACTAGTTTCAAATTTTAAGTATAGATTAAAAAGAAAAAACGATGGGAAAAGACTGCTAGTGGCCCTCCATTCTCATGGAGCTGGGCCGACCAGTTGGGCTATGCAGTTGGGCCGGCCAGTTGGGCTGCACGGGCTGGTTTTGGGATCTCAGGGTGGTTATCTGGATTTCGTTAACTAGTTAGAGGGCCAACAATAGACTTTGATTCAGGTTAGCAAGCCCATGTTACTATGGCTCCTATTCAATTTTCGCCTAAGTCTGGTTTTCATGCCTAAACTTACTAACTACACAAATCATATCTTTCAACCTTTGAAACCATACATATTATATCACAAACTCGGTTTTGCGTGGTTTAAAAAATGGTTTTGTCTTTCTTCTTTTTTATTTAATTCAAGTCAATATGTAAAAATTATAGTAAGTTATAAAAAGTCATAAAACCGAAATTTAGTTTTGTTTGCATTTATATAGGTATATCTATATACTAACTATATAATATTATATGCTTTAGAAAAAATTAAATTTAGATTTTTAAATTATTGACTATGATTATCTCTACTTTTTTCACATATTATATGATTTTTTATTTTATTGATCATAAGGAAATGTTGAAATGCAAAGTGGGTCGTATTATGACGAAATTGGCACACGTCATAGTCTTTGGACTTCATATCGGGCTTCATATCCAACACTTCTAATCTATGACGAAATATGACTGTTGTCATGGATGCATCGTGATCTGTGACGAAATCTATGACGAAATTCACACAACGTCATGGTGTTTAGACTTCATATCAGGCTTCATATCCAACACTGCGAATCTATGACGAAATCTGACAATTCGTCATGGATGCAATGTGATCTGTGACGAAATCTGAAAACGTCATGTGAATATCGTCATGGATCACAAGGTTTTTTTGTAGTGTTTTCCCACTCCTTGGCCAGATTGGGGCGCGGGGGAGATGTCGGCGGCGACGACACTTGGGCAGATCCCTCTGCCTCGCTGCGAGATCTCTTCTTCCCGGCACCAGCCTTTGAGCCCTTGGACAGAGACGGATTCATCCTCCAAGTGCACGAGGTCTTCACTCACATCTGCTCGGGGGCTATGCTGTTAGCGAGCAGCGGCGGCGCGCGTTGACTTGCAATCTACTGCGCGGCAGCAGAAGCAACAGTGGATGGACACTCGAATGGATCTAATCCAGCGGCTGTTGTTGAGGGGAATGAAACACCCTAAGGGTTTCAGTGTCTATTTATAACCAAGCAAGCGGCACCGCAACGACCGGATGGATAAGTATCGGCAGGCCGACTCGGCGGTGGTCGCTCGACTCTTCGGCTTCCGGTACTCGACACAGCCCATCTCGGGGGCTCGGCTGCATCCGCCCGGTTCAGTGGGTGACGACTAGACTCAAGATCCACTTAGGACACATTCTACAATCAAGATGACCCTTCAATTCGAGAGGAAGTACTCGACTCAAGGCCCAGGGGCTCCATGCCACGTGTCCTTCGGTTTTTTCTCCGGATTTTACGGGATAATCTTGGCAGAACTTCAGATTAACCCTCAGCTTGAATCTACAATTTGACCTAAGGCTCGGGGGCTACATTCCATATGGAATGCGATTCTTCGAATCGCATTTTCCATATGGTTTCTTCTTCAAGACAAGGCAAGTACTATTGAAGACCTTCAAGAGAAGAACTCGAGGACGCTTGGGAACTACTCGAGAAGACTTCAAGACTACTCAAGGATCTGCTGGAGTACCTTCCAGCCTCAGGATGCTTCAAGTATTCTTGAGGGCTTCTGGCTTGTAGCATTCAGGGATGCTTGAAGACTACTCATCGAGGCCATCAAGACTACTCGAATCTATCCTACTCGACTACAAAGTACTCGGGGGCTTGTCGTATGGACCTCCCTGGGCCCACTACCTCAGTGGGCACCAGGACCGACTACTCGGTAGGTCCATAGACTACTCGACTTGGGCTGCACGGCACCTGTTGGCGTGAAGCTCAAGGGCTTCGGTGGAGAAGTACTTGGATAGGAAGCTATACATGTCCTTTACCGTGTAGAGAACTCCTAGACGTAAACGGCTAGTACTCTCTCCCCAAGCCGACTTGTAACCCTACCTCCCGGGCTATATAAGGCAAGGCAGGGACCTTTACCTCTCTAATACGCATCATCTTGTAAACACAACCAATCAATCCAGAGCTACGCAGCATACAGGACGTAGGGTATTACGCACTTCGCGGCCCGAACCTGTCTAAATTGTGTGCCACGTGTCTCTTCCTTTGAGTTACCGATCTCGGTGAGGCCACATTCATCTACCTCGGGTACTCCCCTTGGTAGGTTGCCGGTCTAAAACACTGACAATCCCCTTGCTCCGTGGATTGACAAGAACCTTGGGGGTCACCCCGTGGTGAAAAAGGTGTAGGTTCGTACGCTTGCGGATCGAAGGTTATTACGTGTTTAAACCGTCAACAGTCATGCTCCCAAAATTTAAATGAATCTCAGAAATTTTGAAGTGTAGAGCAAGATGAATAAAAAGAGCTAAACCAAATTCAAAAATTTAGACCACCTTGCATCTTGCTCATGAACTCTCTTCTCATCTTATCTCTCAAGCTTATTTGTTCTACTCCTTTCCCCTCTCAAAATATATATAAGTGGAAGGCTTTATATGGAGCTTTGGGAAAAGTTAGTCCTACCAAGATATTATAATCGAGATATTATCAAAATTAGACAAGCTTCTCATGGACTTGCCGAGACTCATCAAAAAGGTCATGGTGAAAGGACCTTGTGATGCCTACAGGGCGCGTGAATAGGATCACTTTAAAATTCTGATAAAACTTAGCAGTGGATCAGGGACCGGATGACCCGGCACGACTGACCGGATGACCCAGGTGGTCCTGGTCACCATGGCACTTGTGCCGGATCAACTAGAATGCAAGGGTATAGTATAATAGGTTATGAAAAACTTGAATTTGCAAAAAGTATATGAATCAAACTTTGCGTATATACGATAGAGAAACCACCTGCAACCAAAGATTTCACAAGCAACAACACAAATATAAAGATCGATCCAAATATATCTTCTAGGGTTAGAGGAGGGGATGAATTCAATCAAGTAAGAGACAAGCGAATTAATCCGACGTTCACTCCCACAAAGGAAGCTATGTCTCTGTTGAGGATCCCGCAAAGGGAGGGCTATCACCAAGAGCTGCTTTTCCTCATCCATTTCCCACAAAGGAAAATTGGTTCTCACTAAGAGAAATCCACAAAGGATGGGCAATACAAACGATCCTGGTTGCTCCACACGGAGAGGGCACTCAACGGGTGACGCCTAACCGTCTAGAAGCAAGCTTCAAGAGTAACAAACACGAATCAATCAACCAAAGCCACCACAAGTGCTTCTTGAGAGGAAGGAATGAATAGCTCTCACAAAGGGGCTAAATCCTACACCTCAAATCTCCCTCACAACCCAACCCTAGGGCTCTGTTTGGAAGTAGATATTGGAGGCCTTTGCATTGAATTGAGTTCAATGCCAAAACAAAATAGTATTGGTATTAGGATCTAATACCAAATCCATTGTTGGGATGCATATGAATTTGTTAGATGGAATCGAAAGAACTAGGGAATACCAATTTGTGTTTGGACGCTCATACCGTGGCATTAGCAAAATGACCATCTTCTTCTTCTCTTCACCGGACATCTCGCCAGTCCAAGACGGAGCTCCCACGCCGCCGGCGAGCTGTCGAAGGTGGAGATCCCCCACGAACTCATCTTCTTCCTTCCCTCGCGGTCCAGGGCGGAGCCCCCCAGCCCTCTGACGAGGAGCGGCCGGCCAACGAGAGAGGCGCGGCTCTCTGGTGAGGGAGGCAGTGGGGCGGTGTAGCCTTCCGATGAGGGAGGTCGGGAGGGGCGTCACAACACGAGCCTCCGTCACCGCCAGAGACATGGAACGGGGCAACTCGAGGAGCCTAATTTGTGCTCGTCGGGAGGCGGAGGACGACACGCCGGGAGGGAGACGAAGGGCAACCGCTGCGAGAGAGAGGGAGGAGGGTCGCTGGGGAGGAAGGACGGCCGCCGCTGGGAGGGAGAGGGAGGACGGCCACCGCCGGGAGGGAGACGAAGGAGCAGCGGGGGATCTCGAGTCGTGCGAATGCCAGACAATACGGAGGGTGGAGGCTTCATATTGGGGGGACGTGCTCGCAAGCCAAGCGAATGCCAGACGGTATTCGTATGCGATTCCTTTTCCCAATTCTCTAGACGTCCAAATGGAGGAATTGGTGGCAGCAAATTCCAATTCCCAATTCCACCCTCCAATGCCAACTTCTAAACACAGCCTAGGAGAAATCCTTGATTGGAGTGCTTGGGAGGGAGTTGGGCGAGAGGGATTGAAGCTTTGGAGGTGTTACAATGGTGTGGGAGGCGAAACCCTAGAGAGGAGGAAGAAGGGGTATTTATACCCACTCGCCCGGAGCTAGTCGTTGCGGGCTGCCTGCGGCCTCGCCGGGTCACACGGCACGGGTGGCTGGGTCGCTCGGCTACGTCCAGAACCGTCCCGGGTCGCCCGACCACTCATGCCGGTTGACCCGGTAAGGCTGGAAGAGCTAGGTTAAGGTACTTAAAGGCTGATTTTGGTTTTTCTAATGACTTTTCTAGGGTTTTCACTCTTAGAAAAGATGAGAGAAGATCAAGAGAAGCAGTTGTAGAGAACCTCGACAAACCGACCACGTCCCTCTTTATAGTATGGTGTTTCCTAAACTCAAATTCAAACCGAAAATTAAAATTAAGTCGCCAATTGAGCTTCAACACCATTCATAAGAAAATGAGGCCTTGATTTGAGTGTTCACATTTATTTATTCTTTTAAGCCTGCACACATTTTATTGAAAGCATTAATCCACCCAAATTGCAGTCATTATCACAAAACTAATTAGGAGCCTAGATGCACTTTCAATCTCCCCCTTTTTGGTGATTGATGACAACACAATTTGGTTAAATAAAAGAGATGTGTATCCAACAATCTAGTGAGAAACTCCCCCTAAATGTGTGCATTGTCAACTAGAGAGGCCTTAATTGCCTTTACACAAAAATTTTGGCAAGAGCTCCCCCTAAATCTTTGCATTAACACATTGTGCACAAGTGTGATAAGAAATATCTCGTGATGCATATGACATAATATATCACAACAATAAAGTGAGAAATAACAAATCATCAACCAACACATGCATCACACAACCATTAAGATCCTTACATCACACTAGCATAGATAAAAGTACCACAATTAAGTCTTACAAATAAAAGTTTGCACTTGGCACACCATCATCCATCACACCACATATAGTTCATTACATGTCCACTAGTTCTATTACATAAATAGCGATAAGATAAATAAATACAAATAGGTAGATAGGGGCTTCCATCCACCAAATTCACTCCCCCTTTGGCAACAAGCACCAAAAAGGGAGCTACTCCTCGTCGTCCTCGTCGTACTCCTCCTTCTCACCTCCATAGTCTTCTTCTTCTTCAGCATCAACCGGGACCCAAGAGCCAAGGTCCTCCCATGGATTTGGAACGGGAGATGGAGGATCAAAAGTTCTCATCTCATGGACGAGAGAGTGTGGAAGATTAAGCCGAGATCGAGCTGCCATGTCCTTTTGATTCTTCTCTTGCCTATGAAGCTCTTGAGCCAACCACCGACGATCAGCCTCACGCTCTCTAGCATCTTTGTGGAGCATGTTGAAGCAAGCAAACAAACCCTTTGCAAGAAAGTTGAACTTCCCTATCTTACCCCTTGGTGCCCCATGAGAGTAAGAGGCACCCTCCATTGGAAGGGGATCATATGGGATCTTTGTTGGTGGAGCTTGAGAGGAAGAGGCACCCGCATCAATAGGTCTATCAATAGGATAAATGCCCGGATACAGTCCTCTAGCATCAACATCGGTCGTGTGCTTGTCAAGACGGAAAGATTGAGCAATTTTCCTTTTGCTAGTCTCATGTGGCTCATGAACAACATCTGTCTTAAGATCAAGTTTAGTGGCATGCTTAACCATCAAAAAGATATACGGTGCATAGTGGCATCCAATGGAAGAAGTGTGTGAACAAATGATAATCTCATTCCAAAGGAAATGAATAGCATTGAACTTAGGTTGACTAGGAGCCATTTGATAAAGAAGGTTTCTAGCTCTATGAGATATGTTGTCGAAATCACCACCTATAGGACAAAGTGTGTACCTAAACAAGAGGTTGAGCATCTTGTAATATGGGGTGAGTCCACTAGTGTGACCATAGTTGATATTTCCATAGAAATGATCATACATAAACCTCATCTTAGTCACCTCTAGCTCATCTTCACTATGAAGTCGGAAAAGTTCACTAGAGAATTAATTTGTTGTGGTTGCACGTCTAAGCTTGAAAAGAGAAGCAAATTCACTAACAAAGATTTTGAACCACTTACCACCAAGAGTGAAGTGCATCACATTCTTCTAAGGAATCGGATGCTCGTTAGCCTAAGAGGGGGAGGGGGTGAATTAGAAAACTTAAAGCCTTAACCTATGGCTTCACTATTTTTGCACAAAGGTAAACTAGAACATACTATCTATATGTGCAACTAGAGTTGTTCTAGTGTGAAACTCCCATCCCAAAACAAGATTTGCAACCTATAGCCAATCCTAGCATGATAATACTCTAGGAAAGTAAAGGCAAGAAAAGATTGCAATAGAGTAAATGCGGAAATGTAAAGGGGATCGAGAGGAAGCAAACTCTTGACACGCGATTTATCCGCGGTATCGGTAGGCACTAAGCCACCCCTAGTCCACGTTGAAGCACTCACACAAGAGTATTGCTTCCCGGTCACCAAGTCTCTCCCAAGAGCAGCACTTGACTCGCCACAAAGGCTAGCCACTTAGGCACTTGCCAAGCTCTCTTGGTCACCTTGATGCCGCCTCCACTAAGGAGCTTCTCCACCGGGGAAGGGGGTCTCCACGTCCCCCGCACAAAGTGTCCTCGCCGCTCCACACCAAGCGGAGGGTCGATGATGATTTCCGGTGAGCCACTTAGGCCCCAAGGCTTCCGACGAACCTTGTACAACCGGATTCACTCAAGAATTACCTCACAAGGTTGGCACAACCTTGCACTCACTCGGCTCTAAGCTAAGCCTAGCACTAAGCACATACACTAAGCATATGCAAGTCTAAGGATGAGAAATTAAGCACTTGGATGGATTGGATATGATCTTCAATGTGTCTTGAACTCCTCTGCACTTCCACACAATCTAGCAACCTCAAATGGGTGAGTGGAGGGGGTATAAATAGCCCAAGGTATCAAACTAGTCGTTGGCTAACGGCCACTGAAAAAGGTAGCGTCGGAAGAACCGATGCTAGATTTTCCAGGGCGTCGGTTCATCCGGTGCCCATCACACGTCACATAGCCGTTGAGATTCTCTAACACAACTGCTCCGATGCTATGCACCGACGGTGCGTCGGATCATCCAGTGCTGAAGACCCCGCAACCAAGTCGTCTCTGTTAGCTTCCACGTGACCGTCAGATAGACTGACGCTACCCCTTGACCAAGGCGTCGGATCATCCGGTGCTGAAGGCTTCGTCTTGGCACGTCTCTGTCTTGATTCAAACTAAGCGTCGGATAGACCGAAGGTGTCCCCACTCAGACCGTCGGATCATCTGGTGCTACTATCTTCGCTGCTCTTCCTCTGCAACTCGTCCGACGCTATTAAAAAATGGACCGTCGGTTCATCCGATGGTGCCTAGGGTTTCACCAGTGTACCAACTCGTCCGACGATTGCACCGACGCTTGCTATATTGGTATCGTCAATTCATCTGACGGTGTCTTTTCTTTTCCTTTCTTGCTCGGTTTTAACCCTTGGTTTTCTCATTTTGGCATGTTGTTTTCTTGCATCCTTGGGACCTAGAAGTGTCTACAGAGACATGCTAAAACAATATGGTTAGTCCCAATGATCATGTTGTCACGAATCACCAAAATCAAACTCGAACTAATAAAATATGAGGACATGTTTGCTACAATTCTCATCTCGATCAACATAAAGTGTGGCATAGAATTGTGCCACCACCTCCTGAGAATAATCCGAGCGTAGCCCCATAAGATAAGCAATCCCCATGTATTGACAGCGAGTGTGTACAACATGTATAACCTCCTCGATAGGGGCATGAAGATCAAGCAAGAAAGGCCAATCAACCCACTTCATCTCAGTTGTGATACGTCCCTTGGGTAGGATGGTTGACTCGTACCAATCCGCTTAATGAGCAAGCCAAAAACTATCATCACTGAAGAACAACCTTTGGAGCCTCCTTGGATCCTCAGGCCAAAAGTGAAGCGACCTCATGTCGGTCCCGACCTTCATGAAGTTCACCAAAGGAGGGTCACGCCTTGTGCGCTCCGAAGGGTGAATGGGAATAGCCATCTGCACATAGAGAGACAAGTCCATATCTTCATCATAACGATCTCCAACTTCATCGGCGGTGCTTGCCCTCTTGGTCCTAGCACCAACGGTTGTGGTCCTCTTCCTGAAAATAGGGTTTACATCATGACCACAACCACGGCCTTGAGCACGGGAAGGAGGAGCTTGAGGCTTGGACCTCTTGTCTTGCACATGAATACCATACTCCTGACCGGATGAACGTTCCTCCTCCTCCTCCTCATTTGATTCTGAGTGAATCTCGTTTCCACGGGCACTTACTTTCTCTCTACCCATCTGAAGTGACAAGATATGCAAGGAATTAGGATAGGAATTAAGATAGATAACAAAGACTCGCCGAAACTAGGTTTATTGGGGCTTCCTAACCCTAGCCGGGTCAATCGGCTAGGCGAGATGAATCCTAGAATAGTTGAACCGATGGAGCACAAGATATATCCATGGGATTGAAACAAGATCAAGGAAGGTTGTTCTAGGACCTAGATAGAAGCTTTTGACCAAAGGAAATCAACTAGAACCAACTACATTGAGAGATCGGACAATCTAGAGTTTGAATTGAGTTTATCGTTGGATTCCCGCGAAGTTTCCGAAAAAACAGAGGATGAGGAGGAACAAGATGGAGAGGAGACTTCAATACCCCACACCGCGAACTAATCCCGTGGAGGAGCGGCAAAATCGCCTAGGGGCGAATGGGGGGGGGGGGGGGTCGGCGACGGTTTGAGAGGAGTGAGTGAGGTTTTTGGGTTGTTGACCGCAGGCCGCGGGCCTTAAATAGCAGGATTAAGGATAGATGAACTTTCAAGATATGTGATATTTAGATCTATTGATAAATGAGAGATTTTTGAGATGGATAAAAGAGTTTAACTAGTGGACATATAACAAACTCTTGGCAACACGTGACTAGCCACAATCAACATACATAACAATAGTCACTTGATCCAACTATTGATCAAAAAATCTCAAAAACCAATCTTTTGTAAAACTCACACAAATAAATAAAAATAAAACATTTTCAACCTATCTAGGCAACAATCAAGAATGTGCAATAAGTCAAGTCAAGTTATGAGAATCCAAGATATTTAGCTCAGTTCTCAAAGCACAAAACCTTTGCTCATCTAGAGGCTTAGTGAAGATATCAGCAAGTTGCCTCTCGGTGCTCACATGTCGTAAAGCAATATCTCCCTTAGCCTCATGATCCCTTAAGAAATGATGACGAATATCTATGTGCTTTGTTCTAGAGTGTTGAACCAGATTGTTTGCTAGCTCATTGTCACACAAGAGTGGAATCTTATTAAACTCACAACCGTAATCACTCAATGTTTGCTTCATCCACAAGAGTTGTGCAAACAAGCACCGACCGCCACATATTCGGCTTTGGCCATGGATAAAGCAACTGAATTTTGCTTCTTTGAGCTCCACGACACCAAAAACCTACCAAGAAATTGGCAAGTCCCGGTAGTGCTCTTTTGATCTACTTTGCAACCGGCATAGTCCGAATCGGAGTAGCCAAGCAAATCAAAAGTGGAGCCCTTGGGATACCATAAGCCTAGGTTAGGAGTGTGTACCAAATATCTAAAGATTCTCTTAACAGCCATTAGATGACACTCCTTAGGATTGTCTTGAAATCTTGCACACATGCACACACTAAGCATTATATCGAGCCTAGATGCACAAAGATAAAGGAGGGAGCCAATCATGAAATGAAATACCTTTTGGTCGACCAACTTCCCTTCTTCATTTAGATCAAGATGTCCATTTAGTACCATAGGAGTCTTGATGGTCTTGGAATCAGCCATATCAAACCTCTTGAGCATATCCGGTTTGACATAAGAAAGTCCCTTCCTTCATTTGCTTGATTTGAAACCCAAGGAAGAACTTCAATTCACCCATCATAGAGATCTCGAATCTCTTAGTCATGATCCTACTAAACTCTTCACAAAATTTATCATTAGTAGACCCAAATATAATATCATCAACATAAATTTGGCTTGATTTGAAACCCAAGGAAGAACTTTAATTCACCCATCATAGACATCTCGAATCTCTTAGTCATGATCCTACTAAACTCTTCAGAAAATTTATCATTAGTAGACCCAAATATAATATCATCAACATAAATTTGGCAAATAAAGATATCTTTTCCATTTCTTCGAATAAAGAGAGTAGAATCAGCTTCACCTATCTCAAAACCGTTCTTGAGAAGAAAATCCTTAAGGCATTCATACCATGCTCTAGGAGCTTGCTTAAGCCCATAAAGCGCCTTATGGAGCTTGTACACATGGTTTGGAAATTTTGAATCTTCAAAGACCGGTGGTTGCTCAACATAAACTTTTTCTTGGAGAGGTCCATTCAAGAATGCACTCTTCACATCCATTTGATGAAGCTTGAAATCATGATGAGTAGCATACGCCAAAAGGATACGAATTGACTCAAGCCTTGCTACCAGAGCATAAGTCTCTCTAAAATCCAAGCCTTCAACTTGAGTGTAGCCTTTGCCAATGAGCCTTGCCTTGTTCTTTGTGATGACACCAAACTCATCTTGCTTGTTCCTAAAAACCCATTTGGTGTCGATCACATTTTGCTTGGGTCTTGGTACCAACTCCCAAACTTCATTTCTCTTGAAGTTGTTCAACTCTTCCTCCATGGCTATAATCCAATCCGGGTCCTCAAGAGCTTGTTCCACACTAAGAGGTTCCAAAGAAGAAACAAATGAGTAAAATGCACAAAAAAATGACAATCTTGAGCGAGTTGTTACCCCTCTTTGGATACTCCCAAGTATGTTGTCGACGGGATGATCCTGTTGAACCATTTGATGTACTCTTGGTTGTGGAGCTTCTTCTTGAGCTTCACCGCCTTGTTCTCCCCCTTTATCAAAGCCTCGTTCATGATCGTTGTTGATGGTGAATTTCCGTCAACCTAGCCATGAGTTTACCTTTAATGTTGGCATTGATTTATTATTCTAACCACTGGAACTACCCCCCCGTATATAACAAGTTCACTCTTGCATGTCAATTTTGGAGTTTATTGTTTACGCAGGAAATCTACGCTAAAGAGGAGACTTACGGGATAAGTTCATCAAGCACTGCAGAAGAAGATTATGAAGCCTGAAAAGAGTCAAGACATGTAATGAACATGACTCCAAATGACCCAAGGACCGAAGCGTCAACATGCAAATCTTCAGGGACTCAGCCAGAAAACGGCGAAGCTTGGGTAGCAAGAGTCAAGCCTTAACCGTGAAGCAAACAACATCAAAGGCCCACATGCAAGTGCACACAAGTAGGGAATCGCGCGAGAAGCAACCGGGGAGGAAACCTGGGCCGAAACAGGCCGAAACAGGCCTGGGCCGGCCGGCCTGGGCTGACCGGCCCAGCCCATTCCGGGCCCGGTTCGATGCCCCCTTTGACCTAGTTGCCTCTCGTGCTATTTATAGCCCCCTGGCCGAGAGGCCACGCGGAAATTCATTCGTCATCCACCGCCACAAGACAGAGAACGAGAAGCAGATTGGATCGCGAAGGGAGCACTCGTGGTCTCATCTACTTCGGGGGATTCTACACCATGATCAGCGCTACAATGGGTAACATTATGGGGTAAAGTCCTTGTTTGTCCTAGGGGTTGAAGGGAGATCTTGAGTTGTAATCACCGAACCTATGTTTTGAATCTTTTGCTATCATATTCACATTCATGTTGATGGTGCTTTAATCATATTGGTCGGCCGGCTTTCTTTGGGGTTGCATCGCTCGTAGCTTCACTATCGTGTTCCTTTTGTTCTTTATGCGATTACCGTCGTGTAGTGACAGTGCGCGGGAGGGAAAACATAATGAACTTGGTTCACACCTTTGATCATGCATGCGTAGAACACATCAACGTCTTGTGCACTTGGTGTTCAATCACGGATTACCATCGTGTAGTGACTAGTATGCGAGAGGGAAAGGGTTGGACTCTATGCACTTTTACCTTTGATAGATTAGATTGGGTTGTTCTTGCTAGGTGGTTACGTCTTCAAGTGATCCTAGATCCCTTGGACAATTGTTCTACGTTCTTGCGATCTCCTTTCCATCACTTTCTACTTGTCTTCTTTAACCTAGATTAAATTAGATTAAGTTCCTTACTTACACATATTTGATAAAGAGCTTTACATCAACAACATTAGTGCTTAGTTGAGCATAGCAATCCACTTGTTCCACGGATTGATTAACCTTAGGGGAATACTCTAAGGGAAAAGCTACAACTGACCCGTGCGCTTGCGGATCGTAAATTGACACAATATTTAACTGTCAACAATCTTTTCTGGTGCCGTTGCCGGGGAACAAGCTAGTTTGCTATGTTTGACTTTGTATTAATTTTGTTGATTACTAACACCTAACCTTTTGTCTAAAAATCCTTGTTTTTTGGTTTGTTTTTGTTGTCTAGATGGCTTTTGTCAATCACCCCATGGAGGAAGAAGAAAAACCACTATGGTACTATGCTAGCCCGCAATTGGTGGATATTAAAGTCTAAAAATCAGATTTGATACTTGAGGCTACCGAGTACAAGATCAAGCCTCAAATAATTGAGATGGTGGCAGCCAACCCATTTAGAGGGGTGAAGACGGACAATCCATATAGGCACGTCGAGCGTTTCACGATGCTATGCAACACGGTGCAACAAGGAGTTCCCGTCGATTGGTACAAATGGAATCTTTTTCCATACTCACTTGCGGATAAAGCAAAACGATGGTACTCACTTGCATCCTTCGAGGTGGAAGGAAATTGGAATCGATTGGTGAAGAAATATTGTGAAAAATTCTTTCCGATAAGTAGGGTTCAAAATGTGAGGAAGCAAGTGATAAATTTTGCGCAAGGAGAAGAAGAAAGAATAGATCAAGCTTGGGAAAGATTCAATAGATTAATCAAACAAGGACCAAGGCTAGGGTTCTCCGATGATGTACTTTTGCATACATTTCATTTTTCCCTAACCCTCGAATGCATGCGGTATGTTCAAATGTGTGCAGGCGGAAATATCATGGAGAAAACACTCACGGAGGCCACCCAATTACTACAAAGAAAAAGCGAGGGGGTGGCCATGCAAAGAGATTGGGAAAAACATATTTCGGAAAGCATTGAGCAAAAAACTTGTGTGAAGGTACTTGCTCGAATTTCAAGAAAAGAAGCCCCAAAAGTGAAGAAAGAAGAAGCAAGGCAAGAAAAGATTGAAGGGGCAACCCACAATGAAGGAGGACCAATCCAAGGCATCAAAATTCGCAAGCTCGAAGAGTTACAAGGAAGAAGTTTGGCGAATGCAAAGCCGTTAAAGGAGTTCGAACAAATGGATTGGATCCCAATTAACTTCGAAGAAAGATTCAACAAGAGGAGACCATACTCGAACCAAAAAGAGTCGGCAAGAGATATAAAATTCAACTTTCAAAAGGAGAGGCACTCGAGGTATGAGTTGGACAAAGAATAAGCCGGAGAGATTATCCAAAGGCTTTTTAATGAGGAAGAAGAGGTAGATCCGGATCACATTGCCGAAGTAACGAGGATCATGGGAGTGAAGCCGGAGGCCTCGCAATATGCACACCTAGCCGAGGTGTATGCGATAGGAGATGACCATGTCGAAGGTACCTCTCTTCCGACACCTCACATAAGTTGCAACATTAATGGAAAGAAAATTTGTAAAGCCTTATGTGACATAGGAGCACAAGTTAGTGTCATAACTTCCAATATTTATTATGAGCTTTTTAGTAAAACTTTAAATCTTGCTCCAACACAAATAAAATTAATCATGGGAGATGGTAGAACAACAAGACCTTTGGGTGTGCTTAGAGATTTAGATGTTGCTATCTCAGGTAAAATTATTCCAACCGACTTTTTCGTAATCGATGCTTTCCATAATGAACATGATGATATAATTATTGGTAGGCCTTTTCTTAAGTTGGTCAATGTCGTTCTTGATGCCGGAAAGGGTAGAGTTACTATTGATCTAGATGGAACTAAATCCACTTATGATTTCCTACCCGCTTCTCGTATTGCTTTACCTCTACCTCTTGATAACGAAGAGGTAGAGGATCTTTGTTTTGTTGATACTTTCAAAGACCCTCTCCAAAGAGCAATGGAGAATGATGCTATGTATGATGATCAAGACAAAGAACTAGCGGAAGAAATGAAGGGGTTGAAGGCACAGGATGGAAGCTTGGATGAAGAAAATTATGAAGATATTGGAGATTTGAAACAACAGAATCCGAGTTGCCCGATATTGAGTTAAAGCCACTTGCCAAGGGATTAAAGTATCAATTTTTAGGAGCCGATAAGACGTACCCGGTCATCGTGAGTGATGAATTAAGTCTGGAGGAGATGGATAAGTTTCTGAATTTATTGAGGAAACACAAGAAGGTGATCGGGTACTTCATAAGTGACTTGAAGGGTATTAGTCTAGCCTTTTGCACCCACCGCATACCACTTGAAGAACAATGCAAGCCCGTTGTTGAGCCTCAAAGAAGATTGAGTCATGCCATGCACGAGGTGGTGAAGAAGGAGGTGATCAAATTGTTGGATGCCAGAATAATATACCCCGTGCCACATAGTGAATGGGTGAGCCCGGTGCATTGCGTACCAAAGAAAGGAGGAGTAACGGTTGTAAAAAATGAGAAGGATGAGTTGATACCACAACGGATCGAGACCGGGTGGAGAATGTGCATCGACTATAGGAAGTTGAACAAGGCAACAAGGAAGGATCACTTTCCGCTACCCTTTATCAACGAGATGCTTGAAAGGTTTGCTAAACATTCTTACTTTTGTTTCCTTGATGGATACTCGGGGTTCATGCAAGTTCCCATTCATCCGGATGATCAACAAAAGACAACCTTCACATGTCTGTATGGAACTTTCACATATAGAAGAATGCCATTTGGTTTATGTAATGCACCGACCACTTTTCAAAGATGCATGACGGCTATATTCTCGGATTTTATTGAAGAAATTATGGAGGTATTCATGGACGACTTCTCGGTGCATGGTACGTGTTTTGAAAGTTGGTTGAAAAATTTGGAAAAAGTTCTTGAAAGGTGTGGAGAAATTGACCTAGTGCTTAATTGGGAGAAGTGTCACTTTATGGTGAAACAAGGGATAGTCTTGGGACATGTAATCTCGGAGAGAGGAATAGAGGTGGACAAAGCTAAGATTGAAATGGTTGAAAAGCTACCGCCTCCGAGAAATATCAAATCGCTAAGAAGCTTTCTCGGGCATGCCGGATTTTATAGAAGTTTTATAAAGGATTTCTCAAAGATCACCAAGCCATTGACACGACTTCTCCAAAAAGATGTGGAATACGATTTTGATGAAGAATGCTTGCATGCTTTCCGGACGTTGAAGCAATCTCTCATAAGTGCACCAATTATGCAACCTCCCGATTGGAATCTACCATTTGAGATAATGTGCGACGCAAGTGATTATGCCGTTGGATCCGTTCTTGGACAAAGGAAGGAAGGGAAGTGCACACAATTTATTATGCAAGTAAAACTTTAAATGATGCTCAAGTGAATTATGCAACTACGGAGAAGGAATTGCTTGCCGTAGTGTTCACATTCGAAAAATTCAGATCTTATATTGTGAACTCGAAGGTGATCGTGTACACCGACCACGCTGCAATCAAGTACCTTTTGTCCAAGAAAGATGCCAAGCCAAGTTTGGTTAGATGGATTCTATTATTACAAGAGTTTGATATGGAAATTAGAGACAAGAAAGGGTCAGACAATGTCGTAGCCAACCAACCACCTATCAAGGATGCATCATGGAGATGATGGGATGGAGCTAATTGAAGATAGAACGAGAGATTACCATCTATATCAAGTACTTGATAGAGGAGGATGGATGCATGATATCAAAAGATTCCTACGAAAGATGCCATTAGATCACTTGGATAAAAATGCTAAAAGAAGGGTAGTTGCCGAGAGAAGAAAATTTTATTGGGATGCACCATACCTATATAGATGTGGAGATGATGGAGTGCTAAGAAGATGTGTGCCACGGGAAGAAAGAGAAGAAATTCTAAGAAAATGCCACTCGCCGGAATATGGAGGACACTATGGACATTTTAGAACACAAGCAAAGCTATGGGCAAGCAAATTCTATTGTCCTGAGATGCACAAGGATGCTAAAAGGTTTGTTACAACTTGCCCGGAGTGCCAAAGGAGTAGAAATGTATCACAAAGGAATGCAATGCCGCTGAATTATAATTTGCAAGTTGATCTATTTGATGTTTGGGGCATCGACTTTATGGGACCATTCGTGAACTCGAATGGATATGAACACATCTTGGTCGTAGTTGATTATGTATCAAAATGGGTTGAAGAAATTCCATGTCGGAAAGTATCTACGAAAGAGGCTATTCAAATGATCAAGACAGTGATATTCCCTTGATACGACGTTCCTAGAATTTTAATAAGTGATGGTGGATCACACTTTATTGGCAAGGATTTTAAAAGATGTTTGGCAAAGTTGGGAATCGAGCATAGGGTGTCTACGGCCTATCATCCACAAACAAATGGCCAAGAGGAAACATCGAACAAGCAACTCAAAGGAATCCTCATGAAGACGGTGACTAAAGGAGGAAAACATTGGTCAAAGAAGCTAGACGGAGCATTGTGGGCACACCGGACCGCACATAAAACACCAATAGGTATGACCCCTTATCAATTTGTTTACGGAAAACATGTCATTTACCGGTAGAACTAGAGCACAAGGCTTATTGGGCAATAAAGGAGATGAATCTTGATATTGATGCGACACGAATAAAGCGGAGGATTCAAATAAGTGAACTTGAAGAGCTGAGATTGAAGGCATATCACAACGCTAGCATCTACAAAGAAAGGATGAAGAGATGGTATGACAAAAGCATAAGATGGAATTCAAGGAAGGATACAAGGTCCTACTATACAATTCTCGATACAAGGTCTTCGGCAAAGGAAAACTACAAAGCAAATGGGATGGACCATACGTCGTGCATTCTGTGTTACCATCGGGAGCGGTAACAATCATGGACGCCAAAGGAGATCAATATGTTGTGAATGGACAACCACTCAAGGTATTCCTAGAGCCTGACGTTGTGCCTATTAAATACATTGACGTCTACACCTTGGATGGTGACCCGGACCATCAAGACTAAGCGATGAAAACAAGGTAAGTTGTAAATAGCCTTCTACTTTATTTAATTTTTAGCATGTGTGTTAGTGTTAAAGATCACCATGAATAAAGTTTCACACCTTGATCAACCTTTGGTAAAAATAATAAGTTGATGCCATGATAATATATGATGAAAAGTTGCCACTTTGCTCAACTTTTGTACTAGTTTCATGCATGATTAAGCTAATGCTCTCTTTAATATGAATCTGAAATTAATTAAATGCTAGCTTAATCTGTGTGGAGGTTATGATAAAAATTAAGACCCATAGTGTTAATGTCATGCTCTCAATTTCGGATGAGTTAAAGGTGATTTGTTCTTAAAAATATATTTGCTAACCTTGTCACTTAATTCTACTTGCATTTTGCTCTACCTATCCAAAGTCGTATATATATGTTGAGTGCATAAACCTTAGTGTACAGGAATTATTTTTGGGTGAGTTATTTCAGGCCTTGATTTCTCTGGCCTGAGACTAAGAAGCTGGTCATTCCATTTTTGCGTATCTCTCTTTTTGCTAGCCTTTCTATCCATGCATTGTGTATCCCCACATCGGAGATTTCACAAACCTCGTCAGATATCCAACCTTAAAACCAAAATTATCATCTTTTGTGTTTACCTCCTTGACCACAACCTATCATTGAGTATGGATCGCCAATTCAAGGAAGATTGCAAGATGGTGCCAAGGTTGAAGATTTCAAGTATCTCTCCAAAGGAAAAATATTTCTAGTACCTACCCTATCTCTATCACCTCTTTGCCCGAGGACGAGAAAACATCTAAGCATGGGGGAGGAGGTAGGTACAATGCAATTTAGAGTTCAAGTGGAGCAAACAAAAAAACAATAATGAAAAAAAGAAAAAAGGAGAAAAGAAAAAAATGAGTATAAAGAAAAAAAGAGAGATAAAGAAAAATATGTATGAGAAAAAAAATCTGAACTCCCCAGTTCTCTAAAGTGCATTAGGAATATCAAAAGTTTCAAGATTTAAGATCCAAATTCATTTTTCCAACCATGTGCAATTCGATAACGAGGACTTCCTTTGTGCCTCGGGATCACTCTTTGCCATTTGCACATGTCCACCTATCTCAAAGTGTGTGTATTTTTCTCTCCCCCTCCTTGACATAACATTATTTTCCAATGACCTTTTTGACGAGTCTTGGTAAGACCATGAGAAGCTTCTCTTGTTTTGACAACATCTCATTTATAATATCTTGGTAGGACTAATCTTTTCCCATGTAGCTCCACATAAGTCTTCCACTATAAATATTGAGAGGGGAAAGGAGTAGAATGAATAGGCTTTGAGAGACAAGGTGAGATGAGAGTACAAGAGCAAGATGCAAAGAAGTTTGTTTTTGAACTTGGTTTAGCTATTTTTCTTCATCTGGCTCTTAATTTCAAAATTTCTAAGATTCATTTGAAATTTGGGAGCATGAGGTAATCACTTGTGGGAAGTGCTTAAATTAATATCTACCCTCCGTAAGGATGAAGGCTAATACATTATGGAACTTTAATGATTAAATCCTTGAGAGCATTATGTTTTCTCGTGTGTGATCAAGTGCAGGGTATAAAGCAATGAAAGGGCAACGCTATTATTCATTAAAGGCTTACTCGAGGACGAGCAAGGTTTAAGCATGGCAGAGTTGTTGATGGTGAATTTCCGTCAACCTAGCCATGAGTTTACCTTTAATGTTGGCATTGATTTATTATTCTAACCACTGGAACTAACCCCCGTATATAACAAGTTCACTCTTGCATGTCGATTTTGGAGTTTATTGTTTACGCAGGAAATCTACGCTAAAGAGGAGACTTTCGGGATAAGTTCGTCAAGCACTGCAGAAGAAGATCATGAAGCCCGACAAGAGTCAAGACATGCGATGAACATGACTCCAAATGACCCGAGGACCGAAGCGTCAACATGCAAATATTCAGGGACTCAACCAGAAAACGGCGAAGCTTGGATAGCAAGATTCAAGCCTTAACCGTGAAGGAAACAACGTCAAAGGCCCACATGAAAGTGCACACAAGTAGGGAATCGCGTGTGAAGCAACCGGGGAGGAAACCGGGGCCGAACCGGGCCGAAACGGGTCTGGGCCGACCGACCTGGGCCGACCGGCCCAGCCCATTCCAGGCCCGGTTCAATGCCCCCTTTGACCTAGTTGCCTCTCGTGCTATTTATAGCTCCCTAGTCGAGAGCCATGCGGAAATTCATTCGTCATCAGCCGCCACAAGACCGAGAACGAGAAGCTGATTGGATCGCGAAGGGAGCACTCGTGGCCTTCATCTACTTCGGGGGATTCTACACCATGATCAGCGCTACAATGGGTAACATTATGGGGTAAAGTAGGCATGTGCATGGGTGGATCGTGACGGATTTGGATGGGTTACGTGGGTTGAATTACAACCACTGACTACCTGGGCCATTTTATAATGCGGGTAGGTTAATGGGTCAAGAAGGTCGTTGCTTAATGGGTAGGTTGGGTGGGTTGGATGGATTAAATGGTTAAAAGTAAACAAGTCAGCGAAAAGCAACATCTGGCACAACCATTTACGTTTAGCTCCTTACATCCATACATGCGGTTTCTGGTAGGCATATGATCCAGTCAGTGAACTAGACATCTCTGCAAACCAATCATTCCCAAGACTAGATACCGGTTCAGAAATAAGAAAAGCAAAAAAGAAAAACAGTTCTATGCCATGGCCTCCTAAACCAGACAATTAAAAAAGAAGGATTTGCAGGACAATCAATGTGGGGGCATGTAGCTTGCTCCGTGCTTCGAAGGATGCAGATGGTAGAGCTTTCAGAGCTTTCAAGGACTTTAGCCTAACACAACTAAAGAGGTTTGAAAGAAACTGATTTTTAATTCGCAAAAAAAAGACAAAGAAATTGATTTAATTACTGGAGTCAAAATTATTTCCTGTGTTAGGCTAAAGTCAAATTCAATTAGTCTATTATTGAATTGTGAAAATAACCTTCTCCATATATAGGCACTATGCACATATGAACAAAATTTAGAAGTAAGCTATGTCCTAATCTGATAAATGGGATCAACTTAGAAAATTTCTTATCTACACCCAAACATTAGATGAAAAATGACATTACAATAACTTACCATAGTACCATATTTTATTGCTTGTCCATGGAGTTGTTTACCAAAAGTTCTACAGTAAGTAGAAAGAGATGTTAGTGGCTACTTTTTTTATCCAAAATTTTTTTGAATTTTTTTCCAACTAACATTATGTAACTATACCTTCTTGGATATCCTCGTAAGCTTCAATTTCCTCCAAAGTTTTCATAATGTCGACAGGGCCTGAAGGTGAGCGCAACCAACTTTGTGTACAGATTAAAGCTTCCACTGTAGTAGCTGATAGTGATGTACGAAATGAGTCTATAATTCTTCCTCCTGTACTGAATGTACACTCTGAAGCTACAGTGGAAACAGGAACCACTAGAATGTATTTTGCCAACTTAGACAATATAGGGTACTTGCTTGAGTTACATCTCCACCACAATAGTAAATCAAAATCATCTGTGATCTTTTCACAATTCTCTGTAAGATATCTGGATAATTCAGAACTACTTTCTCTACTCTAAATTTCTTCTAGGTGCATAATGAATTGGGATGCTAGTAACATAGCAGGATTCTCCTCATGTTTGTCGATATTAATAAGTAGTGGAGGCTGATTGTAATTATATTGAAGTTGGCATGTGCAGCAGACTCACATAGCAATCAAATAAGCGACGAAGATCACTTTCTATTTTGCTAACAACTTCTTTTTTATTCTCTGGTCCATATATCCCCTTGAAGAAAAAGCTAAAAAACTTCACCTTGTAACGAGGATCCAAGATCAGAGCGATAAATAATAAGTTGTTCAGATCCTTTTTATCCTCCCAATATTTGCTGAACTTCGTCTTCATTAGTTCGGACATTGTGGCTATAATGGGATCACTATGCCCAACAAGTTCTTTCAGCTTTGATTGCATAAGGACAAACTCATGAAAGAAACCACTTGATGTCACATGAAGAGAACCAGACAGACGCACTGTAACTTTGTGGAAAATCTTCAAAAAATGAATAACACGCCTAGCATTGCACCAATCAGATTCAGATGGAGGAACATGACCCTCAAAGTTTGTTCTGAATTGCCTGTTCTCCTTGTTTAACCTTGCAAAGTCCTTCTCAAATATAACAACATTATCTAACATGATATAAGTAGCATTCCACCTTGTATCCACATCTAATGACAAAAGTTTTTTCCTTGCTTTTTTTCCTTCACAGCACATTTCTTGAATTGATCTAGTCGGGCAGGGGATGATCTCACAAACCTGACTGCAATTCTGATTTTCTCAATTGACTCATTGGTCACTTCCAATCCACTCTTGACAATTAGATTGACTATGTGTGCACAACTTCTCATGTGTATAAACTCGTGCTGCAATATAGTTCCCTCCCATGCTTTACTCAGATCTTTAATGTAGTTAATTGCACCATTATTGAAGCTAGCATTGTCAACCGTGATAGTGAAAATGTGATCCACACCCCACTGAAGCAAGCATTCTTCAATCTTTCGACCAATGGTATCTCCTTTGTGATCATCGAGCAGACAAACATTTTTGACCCTTCTTTGAAGCTGCCATTGCTGATCAATCCAATGGGCTGTAAGAACCATATAGTTTAGATTTTGATTTGAAGTCCAAGTATTGGTTGTCTAGCTGATACGTTGCTTCTTCAAGATCTTTTTCATCTTTTCCTTTTCCTCTAGGAAAATTTGCATAGCATCTCTAGCTACCGTAGTTCTAGATGGGACCTCAAATTTTGGCTGGAGTGTATTTGAATATTTGATGAATCCTTCCCCTTCAACTACTCTGAATGCCATCTCATCGATAATGATCATCTCAACAAGGGATCTACGGCATGCATCATAACTATAGAACTGCTTTGGTGTTCCATTCTCTTTCTTTCGCATATTTTGATCATTTAGTGGAGACATAGGACACTGAAACCTTAGATGCTTCCATAGGTTGCTTGTGCCATGAAACGATCTCCAAACATATTCCTTTCCACAGTGAATGCACATAGCAAAAGGGTCAGTATCATTTTCATTTGGCTCATCAAAATGATCCCAAACTTCTGATGTCATTGATCTACTCTGTCTTGTTTTCTTAGCAATTATGGATGCCTCCATGAGAGGGCTGCTTGAATGAGTATCTATCTGGTAGAAAAATAACATACCACTTATTTAGCGGAAAGCATTGTGATCATTGATCGTGACAAAAAGTTAAGCAACAAAATTGAAGGAACTGAAATAGGATTGCACGCATACCTGCATTTCATTGTCTCGATTAAGAGTAGCATCTTTACTGTTCATATCTTGTTCATTTCTCTTCCTTGCTACCGTTCGAGAAACAGAAACTGCTTTGTCAATTATTCTCTTGGACATGGCCTTTCTTGATAGAGACTGCACAATCCTATCACTTGTTGGACTAATTGCTTCATCTTCCATTGTAGTTGGCTGACTTGTAGAGGCAACAACCATCTTTCTCTTCCTTGACTTGACAACCTTTGTAGTTGCTTGCGATGTTATTCTTGCCCTTTGCCCTTGCGCTGATTTATGGGAACTTTGATTCTTTGATGTTGATAAAGTTTGTGTCATGAAACATTATTTGTCAGCATCTGGCAAACTTTCTTCCTCTGTAACGTGATGATCAGATGTAAGAGGATGTTAAGAAAATATCACCGAGCAAATAACATTCTCTACTTTAACAAACATTTTGTGTGTACATTAGAAAAAATAAAATGCAACATGCATCCTCTCAATATTTGCTTTCTCTAAATAATGGTTATGCATTTCATTTAGACTGCAAGAAAAATTATCATGGTCACATGTCCTACCCTTTTTCCGACTAAGTGAAAATTTACTCATGCAAATGCAGGATGGCTCATAAAAAAAAGTCGTGACTGAAGACGAGCTGCTTTCTTCATCTTGCAATAGCAACTTTCCAAGCCTCCAAGCAATTCCTTTTGCCAAAAAAGGCCCTGAGCAATGCCGCTGCGAGTGTTGCAAAGCGCCACCAATTGTCCATTGGCAGTTTGGCACTGACAGTAGCATGTGGTTTTGAATTTTGATTGCTTCGCGGGTAGCAAATGGGCTGGGGGGAAATGTGATAAGTTGATATGTGAGTTTTGTGTGATGTGGGGAATGATTCTTACTTGCAAATACCAAATACTTGTCTGGAATGGGTCGTTATTGTTTGAATCCAGCTTGCAGGTTTTGTGTCATAAAGTTTATTTGCTCATGTCGATCCTATCCTAATATCAGTACAGACCGGGATCACCTTAGAAAATAAGCACCAACCATGTGTCCAACAAGATTAATACTAGCATTCTGTCAAACACCTTGTATGCAATAGACACCACACATGCCTTTGAAGCACACATTCACGAGGCAACCAACATCAAGTGGAGAATCAGAGAGATGTAAATACGAGGATGAACCAAATCGATCTGAATGCATAAATTTTCCCTGACGGCAGGAGAAAAGATGATTGGAGTTTGGGGATTTACCTTCATAGTCACGCTAATGGGATTGGTTCTCTGCCGGCAGGGGATGACGAGCGGAGCTCCGCGGTGGTGACTGCGGCGACACCGCGGTCATCGCCGATTTCGCGGGTGGCCTGGTAGCGGCGGCGGCGGCGGCGAACGACGCTGCGATGCCTCGAGTGTACAGGATAGATGGGTTAGCTGGGTTGGGTCATGTACCCACCCAAGGATAGCACGATAATAAATGGGTGGGCCAAAAATCCAACCCAACCCATGGATATAAACCATTTGACGGATCAGACTGGGTCTACACGGATGGATTGGGTGGGTTGCTTGACCCATGCACAGGCCTAGGGTAAAGTCCTTGTTTGTCCTAGGGGTTGAAGGGAGATCTTGAGTTGTAATCACCGAACCTATGTTTTGAATCTTTTGCTACCATATTCACGTTCATGTTGATGGTGCTTTAACCATATTGGTCGGCCGACTTTCTTTGGGGATGCATCGCTCGTAGCTTCGCTATCGTGTTCCTTTCATTCTTTATGCGATTACCGTCGTGTAGTGACAGTGCGCGGGAGGGAAACATAATGAACTTGGTTCACACCTTTGATCATGCATGCCTAGAACACATCAACGTCTTGTGCACTTGGTGTTCGATCACGGATTACCCTCATGTAGTGACTAGTATGCGAGAGGGAAAGGGTTGGACTCCGTGCACTTTTACCTTTGATAGATTAGATTGGGTTGTTCTTGCTAGGTGGTTACATCTTCAAGTGATCCTAGATCCCTTGGACAAACGTTCTACGTTCTTGAGATCTCCTTTCCATCACTCTATACTTGTCTTCTTTAACCTATATTAAATTAGATTAAGTTCCTTACTTACACATATTTGATAAAGAGCTTTAAATCAATAACATTTTGCTTAGTTGAGCATAGCAATCCACTTGTTCCACGGATTAATTAACCTTGGGGGAATACTCTAAGGGACAAGCTACAACCGACCCGTGCGCTTGCGGATCGTAACTTGACACGTTATTTAACTGTCAACATCATCACCATGAACTTGACTTTCTTCTTGATAAACTTGAGAACTTGGTGGTTCCACTCTTATTGATGATGGTGGATCTTCATTGCTTGTGTCACCCGGAGCTGAACTTGAGCCTCATGAGGCATCACTTCACCGGTCCCCATTCTAAAGATTGATACACTTGAGGGTTCTTTATCATCTACAAGGTTTTCATTAACTTGATCTCGTTGAGAGCCGTTGGATTCATCAAATTTCACGTCTACCGTGGTTTCAACACAACCGGTTGTTTTGTTGAAAACATGATAGGCATGTTCGTTAGTTCCATAACCAATGAGAAAACCTTCATCAACCTTGGATGCAAACTCTGAGGCTTTGGGTTTCATGTTAAGTATGAAACACTTACACCCAAAGACCCTACAGTAATGCACACTAGGCTTGTTACTGGTGATGATCTCGTAGGGAGTCTTGTTCAAGTACTTGTGGAGGTAGATGCAGTTGGCGGCATGGCATGTGGTGTTGATGGCTTTCACCCGAAATGAGTCCGGAGCCTTGTATTCATCAAGCATTGTCCTTGCCACTTCAATCAATGTATGATTCTTCCTCTCAACGATGCCATTTTGTTGAGGTGTGTATGGAGTGGAGAGTTCATGCTTGATGCCTTCTTCATCTACAATAGAGTCGGATTTTGCAACTAAGCAAGCCTTAGGGTCCACTTTCACTTTTGTGAAATCCACATAGTAAAATTTTCCCCGCAAATGACCCACAAAGACAATAGAGGAATCCTCCCTTCTACAGACGGTCACACCCTCGTTGGTAAAGAGACAATTGTAGCCTTTCTCACAAAGTTGTGAAACCGACAAACTTGTATCCTAACCCTTGAACATGATAACCATCTTAAATTGAATTTGATGTTGAGATAGCAATTTTACCTAGACCGACTACATCTCCTTGACCATTATCTCCATAGATGAATGTTTTCGTAGAGTTGTTATAATGATCAAGGGATGCAAACAAGCCTTCATCTCCGGTCATATGATTAGTGGCACCACTATGAAGCAACCATGCATTTCCACCGGAGGAGTAGGCCTACAAAACAAGTTTAAGCTTTTGGTTTAGGTACCCAAAAAGATTTGGGTCCTTGGAGGTTAGATGCATAAACTTTTGGAACCCACACACTCTTCCTCATAGCCTTCTTGGTGTAGGCCCTAACATACTTGACCACGATTTTACCGTTGTGGTCTACGGTCACAACATAGTCACACGTGTAGTTGGGAGAGGGCTTGTGTTCCACCACATTCTTCGATGCCTTAGGTGGAGAATTAACCCCACCATTTCCATTTGTGGTGTTCACAGCCTTTGGCTTGTCCTTTATTGTGGTAGAGGTGGTCACTCCATGGACTATATCCATAATAGTGTTGAGGTAGCCTCCCTTGTTCCATAAGGGGATCTCATGCCCTTTAACCACCATTCTACCATTGACTTTGTTGTTCTTGTAATGCAAAAGTCCTTGCTTGTCAACCACCTTAGGAATGGACTTGGTACCGTTCTTGCCTTGAGTGATCAACATGTTCAATCAAGTTATTTCTTTGTCTTTGCTCTTATTTGTCTCCTCAAACCTTGCATGGTTAGTCTTCAGAGCATTTACGTCAATATTAGAACAAATATAACAACCTTTGCTAGTAGATGCACTAGAGTCAAGTGTTGCCTTAGGATTGGCTTTGGTGCTTTCCCAAAGAGTACTATAGTTTGCCTCAAGAATTTTATGTTTCTCCGTCAAGCATGAAAAGCTTGATTGAAGCTCACTATGAGTAGCCTTTAGGTAAGCTGGAGATTCATTTGCCATGGTGTAATCCTTTGACATCTTCTTGTTGGAGTTATTGGCCAAGGACAAGTCCGTAGTCAACTTCTCCACCTTAGTCGCCTCTTCGGCAAGGCATCTCTCTAGAGTAAGATTTCTTTCCTTCTTAAGGATAAGCAAGTCTTCTTGCTCATGAAGAGACACTTTCTTTTTCTCTAACTTCTCCAAAAGCCTTTTTATTTCTTTATAGCCCTTTTTACTAAATTGCTTTATCATGTTGGCCTCAATTTCCTTTTCATCATCTAGATCATCTATGTCACTAGGTGTGGATGAAGAATAGGTGAGAGAGGATGAGGTGGTAGTTTCTTGTACCTTGCTCCCCCTTGCCATGAGGCAAAAGTGAGAGTGGTCCTCATCGTCGGAGAAGTTGTTGAAGAGGCGTGGTGAAGATGATTCTTGTGCCATGGCAATAATTGCCATGCCTTATTTCTTTGGTTCCTCATCTTCATCACTTGAGTCCCATTGTTGACCCACATGAGAATGCCCTTGGTACTTGTTCTTGTACTTTTTGCTCTTCTCCTTGTATTTCTTCTCTTCCTCATTCCTGTTCTTGTTCTTGGGACACTCGGCAATAAAGTGTCCATACTCTCCACACTCATAGCATTTCCTTATAGACTTCTTTCTTTCATCACCGCCTTTCCTTGATTCTCTAGACTTCAAGAATTTCTTGTACTTCCTTATGGCAAAGATGGTTTCTTCATCCGTGCTTCCTTCATCACTAGTACTTCCTTCTTAGTCTTGGAAGTCTTTGGCTTTACTTCCACCACTTCACTAGAGCTAGCATTGAGGGCTAAGCTCTTGTTCATCTTTAAGCTTAGAGACTTCTCCACATCTTGGTCAACTAGCTCATGATGCAAGATTTCTCCAAGGAGTTGATTGGGTGTCATCTTGTAGTAGTTTGGATCCCTTCTTATCATTGCCGCTAAGTTCTTGTCCTTTGGGGCAAAAGCTTTTAGCAACTTCTTGGTGACTTTGGAGTCATCCCAATCTTGACTTCCAAGAACCCTAATGTCTGAGACAAGGAGCATGAGCCTATCATACATTTCTCTTACGGTCTCTCCATCCATCATGAAGAATAGCTCAAGCTCTCCATTGATTAAGTCCATCTTCCCTTGCCTCACATGTTCGGTTCCCTCATGTGCTTCCTTGAGAGTGTCCCAAATCCCCTTGGCAATTTGGATGTTCCGAACCTTGTTGAATTCTTGGGAACACAAGGATCTCATGATGACTCTTGTTGCTTGCACGTTGTGGTAGAGGTCTCGCTCATTCTCAAGTGTGAGGGCTTCTCCTTCGGCGGAGATCGTCACACCTACAACCACAATCTTCCAAAGAGAAGGGTGAAGCCTGTAGAGGTGCATTTGCATATCATAAGCCCATTTGGGATAGTCTTTCCCATCGAAATGAGAAGGCTTTCCCAAATGTATTCGGAATAAAATTTTTCTTTAGAGTTGTTGCTCAGAAATTGCGTGTAGTGGCGGGGCACTTCATAGTAGCCGAAGTGAGTGTACTTGGCTTGCTCCTTCTTGATCATCTTCTTGAGGAGCTTCTTGGCCATCTTCTTGGCCTTCTTCTTTTTAGCCTTTCTTCTCTTTTTCGCCGCTTTCTTTACCGCATCACCATCATCCTTGACGTCTTCATCACTTGAGTCGGAGTCGGATGAAGAGTCATTGGAGCTCTCTCCGTTGGAGCGGCTTGGAGCTTTCCCAGTGATTTCTTGAGAGGCCTTAAGCTCTCTCTCTCTCTCTTGAGCTTCCTTGGCGGCAATTTCTTCGGTGGATTGGTTGTCTCCACTCCCCGACATCTTGATCCCTTGGCAGTTAAGCCTAAATCAAGGGATTAGGCTTTGATACCAATTGAAATGACCTTGTGATGCCTAGAGGGAGGTGAATAGGATCACTTTAAAATTCTGCAAAAACGTAGCAGCGGATCAGGGACCGGATGACCAGGCATGACTGACCAGATGACCTTGGGGGTCCGGGTCACCCTGGCACTTGTGCCAGATCAACTAGCACGCAAGGGTAGAGTACAATAAGTTATGAAAAACTTGAATTTGCAGAAAGTATATGAATCAAACTTTGTGTATACAATAGAGAAACCACCTGCAACCAAAGATTTCACAAGCAACAGCACAAATATGGAGATCGATCCAAATATATCTTCCAGGGTTAGAGGAGGGGATGAACTCAAGCAAGCAAGAGACAAGAGAATTAATCTAAAGTTCACTCCTAGAAAGGAAGCTACGTCTCCATTGAGGATCCCACAAAGGGAGGGCTATCACCAAGAGCCACCTTTCCTCATCCAATTCCCACAAAGGAAAAGTGATGCTCACCAAGAGAAATCCATAAAGGATGGGCAATGCAAACGATCCCGGGTGCTCCACATGGAGAGGGCACTCAATGGGCGACACCTAACTGTCTAGAATCAAGCTTTAAGAGTAACAAACGCGAATCAATCAACCAATCGCCACCACAAGTGCTTCTTGATAAGAAGGAGTGAATAGCTCTCACAAAGGGGCTAAATCCTACACCTCAAATGTCTCTCACAACCAAACCCTAGGAGAAATCCTTGATTGGAGTGTTTGGTAGGGAGTTGGGAGACAGGGATTGAAGCTTTGGAGGTGTTTCATTGGTGTGGGAGGCGGAACCCTAGAGAGGAGGAATAAGGGGTATTTATACACACTCCCCCCGAGCTAGCTGTTGGGGGCTGCCTGCGGCCTGGCCGGGTCCCCCGGCTACCTCCAGAACCGTCTCGGGTCGCCCGGCCACTCATACCAGTTAACCCGGTAAGGCTGGAAGAGCTAGGTTAAGCTACTTAAAGGATGATTTTGGTTTTTCTAATAAATTTTCTAGGGTTTTCACTCTTACAAAAGATGAGAGAAGATCAAGAGAAACACTTGTAGTGAACCTCGACAAACCGACCACGTCCCTCTTTATAGTACAGTGTTTCCTGAACTCAAATTCAAACCGAAAATTAAAATTAAATCGCCAATTGAGCTTCAACACCATTCATAAGAAAATGAGGGCCTTCCTTTGAGTGTTCACATTTATTTATTCTTTTAAGCCTACACACATCTTATTGAAAGCATTAATCCACCCAAATTGCCTTGTCATTATCACCAAAATAATTAGGAGCCTAGATGCACTTTCACATGGGAAAAATAGTGTTACAAGGAGGAGGGAGATGAACACACACTTTTTGAGATAGGTGGACATGTGCAAATGGGAAAGAGTGATCTCGAGGCACAAACAAAATCCTTGTTATTGGATTGCACATGGTTGGAAAGATGAATATGGGTCTTGATCTTGAATCCTCTTGAAACTTCTAATGCATCTAGAGAATCGGGAAGCTTTATTTATTATATTTTTTCTTACTCTATTATATATATATTCACATTTTTTCCTTTTTCTTTCTCTCTTCTCTCCTTTTTACTTTCTTCTTTCTCTCTATTTTTTTCTTTTTGTATACTCCCCTTGAACTCTAGATTACATTGTGCCTACCTCTATGGCAACGCCCCCCATGCTTGGACGATTGCACATCCTGGGGAAAAGTGGTGGAAAAATTTTCGTGTGCCAAGGTAGGTACTAGAAGTCCTATGTTTTCCTGGAAAGAAACACTTGAAATCTTCTAGGGATCCTTCATGCAACCTTTATGCCATCTTGGAGGTCTCCCAAAATTATACGTCAATCCTTGCACCTTCATCCTTGTGATCTTCCTTGAAATATTCATCCATACTCAAGAATTGGGTTGTGGTCAAGGAGGTAAACACAAAAGAGATATATTGGGTTTTTGGGTAGATATTCGGCGAGGTTTGCAAAATTTCCGATGTGGAAGCTTACAATGCACAAATAGAAAGGGCTAGAAAAAAGATAGATACGCAAAAATGGAATGACCAGCTTCCTAATCTCGGGCCATAGAAATCAAGCCCTGAATTAATTCACCCAAAACAAATCTTGTATACAAAGGTTTTGCACTCAATCAAATATATGGCTTTGGATAGGTAGAGTAACATGCAAAAGGTATTAATGACAAGGTTAGCATCACTTTATAAAAACAAAAATAAATCATCGTTAGCTCATCCAAAATTGAGAGCATGAGAAAAACTATGGGTCTCATCTTTATCATAACCTCTGCAAAGGATTAAGCTAGCATTTAAATTAATTTCAGATTTGTATTAAAGAGAGCATTAGCTTAATCATGCATAAAACAAGTACAAAGGATAAGCTAGTAGGCAACGATCATCATATATCAACATGGCACAATTTTCCATCCATATTAATTATCATAAAACGATGGTGAAATTTATTCATGGTGATGGAAAATAAAAACTACTACTACCACACACATGCTGAAAATAAATAAAATAGAAAATGCTCACACATAAAAAATTGCACATAATTGAAAAATAAAGGAAAGGAGAAGGGAAAAATCAAACTGAATTGGAAGCATTATTTCTTCTTCCTTCGTTCACTCTTCCTTCAATGGTTGATCCTTCGTCTTTATAATGAAAACAAACTTCGAGCACCTCAAAGTATATGGTGGCGAAGCGGATGAATGCTTCCGAGGACGATGTTCATGGCCTTTTTCATCGTGCCTTGCTGCACAAATTCACAAACAACTCTCCCGGGGGTTTCTTGTCCGTAGAAAAATGCACAAAGAAAGTATATGGATGGACAAGAATTTTAACAAATTTTTGGGAATTTTTAGAGAAGGAAGTGAGGCACAAATTTTTCTGAGTGTTTCGTGAGGTCTCTGGACTATGAACATGCAAATGAATGGGAGGCTTACCGGAGGAAGACGGGCATCGGGAACCAAAGAAAGAGGCCAGGCCGACCGGACTAGGCCGACCGGCCTGGGTCCCTACTACCCCATTTGACGTGATTTTTCCTTGAGATGCTTCTTGCTCCCTTGTTGCCTTGTGTTCTCATGCTCCATGAGAATCATCCGCCCAAACATTGTTAGCCACTCCTTCTTTTTGAATGATGAGATCAATGCCTCCCTCCTTTACTTTGTGTCGCTTCTTGTCTTCCATGGTTCAAGTGCTTTCACTTATTTCCAACAAAACAAAGTCAAGTTGCCTTCCCCCATGCTTACCCTTTAAATGTGCCCAAGATATTTTGATGATAAAGCCTTCCCATGATGCATCATCAAGCACAAGGTGTTAAATAAACCTCAAATCCGTCTCTTTATCATGTTTTGATGCTAATCACTCCTCTAAATTTTATAAATTAAAGATGAACTCAGAGTTAGTAATGAGTCCAAATATATTATTAGAGGAGTTTTTAAACATCAAAAACAATTTGTAAGTCGAAAAATCTCTGACTACCTTTATTTTGGTTGCACCGGGATTGTTTGCTTTCATTAATTGATAGCAAGCTCCTCCGTTTGACCGTGGGGTTATGGGTTTAGGTTCTAATTTTGGCCAAACAAGAGAGAGAGAGAGATTCTGAATAAATAAAAACAATGGGTCTTGTAAAAACTCTAGCTCTAGAGAAATCGGTAGATGTTAAGTGAAATCAAACCAAAAATCGAATTCCCTATGTTCACGTGAGTCCTAGCATGCGTCAAAAGATTTAAAAACATTAAGGAACAACATGGGGCTCTACTCATGTGTTTTTATCATGCAAAACAAAACTGAACTTACCATCATGGAGAGGTTGGAAGGCTCAAATAGGATCTGAATTTTCGGGTCTAGTTTCTCCAAAAGAGGCAAATAAAACATGGGATGGCTCATGTCATCAGTTTAAGATAGACAAATGCAAATATAATGGATGAGCAAATAATAGGTTCTCTAAAAACTTTTTCAACCACTTAGGAGTTAATAAAATGTCTTGCGTAGCAAATTCTATGACCAACTTACTTAGAATTCAGAAATTTTGCGGGTTGCCCTCCCAATAGCTTTTATTCTTGATCGGGTTGTCCTCCAGGTAGCTTATTCTTGACTTGACAAACAGGTTGCCTACCGTCTAGCACTCCGTTTGTCCATAGCTAGACTTCTTCTCTTCTTCACTTTGGATCAACACTCTTTGTGGGTGTTGCAATCTTGGGTACCCACTTCTTCAGCTTAGTCATTTTTTTGGTCTTCACAAGCTGGCTTTCTTTTTTGGTCTTGACGGATGCAACAACTTCCTTGATCTTTGGTTCCTTCTTCTCCGGCTCTACCTTGATAAAGAGATGATGAGGTGGAACATATTTAACTTTGAACATGTTGCATACCTAGAAATGTGGTTGAAACTTGAATGCACTTCCCTCGCCATAGATGTCAAACTTGATCTCTCCAACTTTTACACGTGCATCTTCGGTGATTCCCGCGGGATAGCGAATAGGGTTGTCTCCCAACTCTAGACACATGGCCATAGGCTTGAGCTTCGGTAGGCACAGCTTCTCGAACACGTGTCTTGGCATGACTCCAACACTTGCTCCAAGGTCGCATAATGTCATCTCGTGCTTCTTGGCAAGCATGTCTCAGAAGTAGTGTGGAGGCACCTTCATGTATTGGCTCGGCATCTCAAACTCCGGTTCTTTGGTAGTGATCTCCGAAATAGTGGTAACCTTATCCTTACTGTGATCCTCCATCTCTCCCGAATGAGTTTGAATAGCCATCGCCATCTCGGGACCTTGGGGTCATCCCGGTAGTCTTCCTTCGTCACCCATCGGGCGCTCGACAAGTTGTCCCACTTGTGTCTCTAGCATCTTCATCATGTTAAGCACTTGATGGATAGAGCTTCCGACCTCCGTCAGCTTGCCATCTATATTCTCTAATATTGTATCCATAGCCTTGAACTTAGTGATGGCGTCCTTGTTGATCTTAGCTTGCTCGTCTATGAAGTCCTTCATTTGTGTACAAAGAAGAACCAATATTTGAATGGACGAACTTGCATTAAATTGGGGTTTACCTTGGACATGGTCGTGCTCCTCACACTCCTCGCATGTTGATCTTGCCTAGCAGCCTTTAGGTCTTGAGCCTCTCTCTCTATATCCATCTTCTCCGTCCTCCTCTTAAGTAAACCAATATGCCATTCAAGGAGTTCGACTCGCATGTATTCATTGAAACGCTCCATAGCTTTCGCAATCATCTCCGTTGGAAACTGAGCAAATGTATCGATCTTATTGTGCAAACTCTCAGTCTTGGTTGGCGAATAAAATTCCTTCATAAAGTTCCTCATCAGTGCTTCCCAATCTTGTTTTAACTCCGCCGGTAGAGTGTGGAACCAACACAAAGCTTTTCCAAGTAGTGAGAACAGAAAAGGCCTTGCCCTCACTTGATCTCAAGTCACCCCATCCTCATAGAAAGTTTGACATAATTGAACAAATGCTTGGAGGTGAAGGTTTAGATCCTATTTACCGGTGACAGGCAAGTGTTGTTGTCGTATGGACCTCCCCGGGCCCACTACCTCGGTGGATACCGGGACCGACTACTCGGTGGGCCCCTAGGACTACCGGCTTGCGCTACACGGCACCGAAGGCGTGGAGCACAAGGACAACACGGGAGTAGTAATCGGTTAGGACTCGTACACGTTCCGCGCCGTATAGAGGTCTCCTAGACGTACTCGACTAGTACTCCCTCCCTACTCCGACTTGTAACCCCGCCTCCCGGACTATATAAGGCGAGGCGGGGACCGATCTCGGGATCACCTCATCCAATCTCAACTCACGGCGCACCGTTGCACCATCCCGTAACCGTGCCCTATCAATCCGAGCTACGCGGCATACGGGACGTAGGGTATTACGCACTTCGCGGCCCGAACCCTGTCTAAATTGTGTGCCACGTGTCTCTTCCTTCGAGTTACCGATCTCGGCGAGTCACATTCATCTACTTCGGGTACTCCCCGTAGTAGGTTGCCGGTTCAAAACACCGACACCGGCGCGCCGGGTAGGGGCTCTCGCTCGAGATCACATGGCGAACTCGACGGCTTCCGTTCACACCAAGCCAACCGTCGCCTTCAACCGCGGCGACACCTTCGTCTTCGGCGCACGGGTCCGCACGCGCCGATGGCGCGGGCTCCTTCCGGCCGCCGCCCGATCATGCAACCCGACTCGAGGACGGGCCTTGTGACGCTTCCCGAAGTTCTCACGGGCAAGCTCGCCGCAAGTTCGGCGAAATTTCGCTTTCCAACATCCACGCCGACTTCGAGCTCGAGTCCGTCTCCAACTCGAACCCGACGTCGCCATGGGCCATCGCATGCGAGCCGGCTCCTCGGCCATCGCGGGCGGTCCCTTCGCCATGCCGGCGCTCCGCGCGTGGCCCCCGCGTCCCCGGCCGGGCCCGCACGGGAGGCTCCTACACCACGCCGGGCCGGCAAGGAGCCCGTAACCGAGTACAACTCGGACTCCGACGCCGTCCCCGACCACGTCTCGGACTCTAGCCCTCTCTCCGAGTTCTACTCGAACCCGGATTACGAATTCGACTTCGGGTCGGACCCCGAGGAGCCCGAGTCCGAAGATGACTCCACTGAGCTTCCCTTGTCAGGGCCAGCCTCTGGGCTGGTTATAAGATCGACGTCGGCCGGAAGATATGTCTGCGGCCGGACCTCAAGCTCGCCGAACCGACGAAGGAGGACTCACGCTACGTCACCTACATCGACTCACTACCGTTCCGGGGAGGGAACACCACCGGCCCGGAGCCGACTCCAATACACCCACCGAGGTGGCGCCTTCGAGTCCGGCCTCGGTACCCCCGATCGCCAAGTCTTCATGGCTGCCGGCGACACCCGAGGACCCTCGGGCACGGCCGCGGACAAGTATTTGGAGGACATCTCCGCGTACGAGCTGTCTCCGCCGATGCCCCCGCGGACGAGACCGACGCCAACGGGGGACGCCGGCGCGAACGTAACGGAGAAGCGCAACGAACGACGCCGGCGGCTCGGAGACAACCTTCCCATCCGCAACCTTGCGGAGGCTCTCGAAGCGGTCGAGAGCGAGTCCACACCACTCCGAGCAATGCCTCATGTCGATCACAACGATCGCACGCCAGGCTCAGGGCATACGCGCTGGGGAGGTCATCGCCAAGCTCGCTGAAGAAGCCTACTTCATGCGGGTCGACAAGAGAGTCGCGGCCAACCTCCCCCGGCTAAGCCTCGCGACAACGAAGCTACTAGTCGCGGCGGCCGACCCCGGTCCTAACCGTACTCGGGGCGACATCCCAGCCGACCCAAACCGTCGACGCTCCACCGCCGGCGGACCTTCACGACAAGAGCAAGGCAACCGAGAAGTCGTCCCCCACCGTGCTCCGGCCGGTGGCGGCGGCAACGATGCGACGGCGGCGGCAGCGACGGCGGGAGCTCCAACCACGGGGCCAACAAGAAAGCTGGAGGCGGCGGCGGCCCGCGGCGGCCGCGGCCACGCGCATAGCCACGCCTCGGTGCCTCTCATGGCGGGTACGATGCTCGCCGGAGGATCGAGGAGTTGCGGCGAAGAAGTCGACCACCGCTGCTGAAGGCGACGGCTTCCCCGCCTTCTCACCACGGCTTCGCAACCTGCTCCTCCCCGACAAGTTCAAGCCTTTGGGGATCACCAAATACGACGCAAAGCAGGATCCCATCCAGTGGCTCCGATGCTACGCTCTCTCCATCGAGAACGGCGGGCGGCAACGGCGACACCAAGTGCCTCTACTTCCCCTTCGCCTGGACCAAGCCCCACTCACGTGGCTCGAGTCGCTTGACAAGCACTCAATCGACAAGTGGGACCACCGAAGGAGCAATTCACAAGCAACTTCGCGGGCGCCATGGGCCGTTCGGGTACTCGCATGGACCTTGCCATGATCAAGCGAGAACAAGGCGAGACCCTCCGCAAGTACATGCGCCGCTTTTTCGACAAGCACGCTACCGTCGTGGACGTCACCGACAAGGAGGTCATCGACCTCTTCCAGGACGGGCTCTACCATCGCCGCACCTTCGAGGACTTCGGTCGACGCCGCCCCCGGTCCATTCCCCACCTCAAGGACATGATCACGTCCGGGCGGACGAAGAGGACAAGGCCAACGCCAAGTACGATGCCATCCGCGGCAAGTCCAAGCGAACACGGGCAGCGGCAGCAATCCAAACCAAGGCGGCCGCAACAACAACAACAACAACAACAACTTCTCGGGTTCCAACCGCAAGCGCAAGCCAGACAATACCGTCGCGGCTATCCAGCGCCCTCCGAAAGGGAACTCGAAGAAGAATTCCGGCGGGTTCAAAGACCCTGCCGAAAGAGAAGTGCCCGTGGCACCCGAACGGCAACCACACTACCGAGCAGTGCTACCAGCTCGGGCATGCACTCAAGGATACGCCGGAGCCACCGCACCCTCACGATCAAAAGAACAAGAAGAAGGACGGCGACGACAACGACTTCCAAGAACCCGAGAAGACCGTCAACGTCCTCTTCGGCGGACTACCCGGCGGGCGGGAGCGAAGGCTACTCGCCGTGAAGTAATGTCCATTGAACCGGCGGTTATGACCCCTCTCAGGTGGTCAGAGACACCCATCACCTTCTCCCGCGCGGACCAATGGACCAGCTTCTCCGAACCAGGACGTTTTCCTCTCGTCCTGAAACCAACAGTGGCGGGTTCCAAGCTCAACAAGGTGCTCATCGACGGTGGAAGCGGGCTCAACGTCCTTTTCACCAAGACCTTGAAGAAGATGAACCTCGACGTCACCCCCATGCTCGACAAGAGCAGCATGCCGTTCTACGGCATCGTCCCAGGCAACGCGGCTGTCCCACTAGGCTCAGTGGTGCGCCGGTTATCTTCGGGGCGTCTCGGGATAACTACCGCACCGAGTACATCAAGTTCGAGGTTGCGGATTTCGAGACTTCCTACCATGCCATCCTCGGCAGACCGGCCATCGCCAAGTTCATGGCGGTGCCCCACTACACCTACTTGGTACTTAAGATGCCAAGTCCGGCCGGCGTACTCTCCCTCCGGGGGGGACTTGAAGATCTCTCACGGCGCGATACGGAGGCCGTGGCGATCGCCTCAACAAACCAAGTACCCACCCCAATGATGGAGGTCTACGCCGCGTCGAAGAAGCTTGCCACAAGCGAACTCGACATCCCAGAGAAGTCTGACAGCGCCAACAAGCCTCAGCCACCTGAGGAGGTACTCGTCAGGACGGTCGACCTTGGAACAGGCGACCCCACCAAGACCACCACCATCGGGGCCGGCCTCGACCCCAAATAGGAAGACGCGCTCATCAGCTTCCTTCGGGCTAACCGCGACATCTTCGCGTGGAAGCCAGCGGACATGCCAGGAGTGCCCAGGGAGCTGATCGAGCACTGCCTCAACGTCGATCCAAAGGCCACCCCCAAGCGACAACACCTCCGACGCTTTGCCGACGACGACGGACGGGACGCCATCAAGAAGGAGCTCGCCAAGCTACTCGCGGCGGCTTCATCGGAGAAGTCTTCCATCCCGAGTGGCTCGCCAACCCCGTCCTCATCCGCAAGAAGAACTCGAACGAGTGGAGGATGTGCGTCGACTACACCGACCTCAACAAGCACGCCCCAAGGACCCCTTCGGGTTGCCGCGGATTGATCAAGTCATCGACTCCACGGCGGGCTGCGACTGCTCTGCTTCCTCGGATCGCTACTGCGGCTACCACCGGATCGCAATCAAGGAAGAGGACCGGGAGAAGACCGCGTTCATCACCCCGTTTGGCGCGTCTTGCTACACGACCATGTCATTCGGGTTGAAAAACGCCGACGCTACTTATCAACGGGCCATCCGGGCCCGCTTCAAGCGGCAACTCAAATAGAACGTCGAGGCCTACGTGGATGACGTGGTTGTCAAAACCAGGGACTCCGGTACCCTCATCGACGACCTTGAGCGAGACCTTCGCATCACTGCGCGAGTACCGCTGGAAGCTCAACCCGAACAAGTGCATCTTCGGCGTACCTTCGGGCAAACTACTCGGCTTCATCATCAGCCAGCGCGGCATCGAAGCCAACCCCGAGAAGATCTCCGCCATCACCAGCATGAAAGCTCCCACGAGCATCAAAGACGTCCAGAAGCTGACGGGGTGCATGGCGGTGTTGAACAGATTCATCTCGAAGCTAGGAGAACGGGGTCTCCCCTTCTTCAAACTACTCAAGCACCACGAGAAGTTCGTGTGGACTGCAGAGGCGGACCAAGCCCTTGCCCAGCTCAAGGACTTCCTATCGAAGCCGCCAATCCTCACGGCTCCTCACAAGGGCGAGCTACCGCTGCTCTACCTAGCTGCGACTACTCACGTGGTCGGACGCGCCATCGTCGTCGAGCGGCGGGAAGACGGCCACGCCTACCGGTCCGGCGCCGGTCTACTTCGTCGGCGAGGTTCCGTCGAGTCCAAGGCTCGCTATCGGCCCGTGCGAAGCTTCACGTACGCTCTACTCATCACCTCGCGGAAGCTACGACACTACTTCCGGGAGTACTCGGTCTCCGTCGTCACCGACTACCCGCTCGGCGACATCTCGAGGAACCCGGACGCCACCGGAAGAATCTCCAAGTGGGGCGTCGAGCTCGGCGCCCTCACCATCGACTTCAAGCCACGCACCGCCATCAAGTCGCGGGCGCTAGTCGACTTCATGGCGGAGTGGCGGGAGAACCGGCTACCTACTCCCACCGTGCGACCGAGCATTGGGTGATGTACTTTGACGGCTCACTCAACCTCGAGGGCGCGGGCGCGGGGGTGCTCCCCGATCTCTCCAACGGGCGAACAACTCAAGTACGTCCTGCGGATCTTCCGGAAGGTCTCAAATAACGAAGCCGAGTACGAAGCTCTCCTACACGGGCTCCGCCTCGCGGCTTCACTTGGCATCAAGCGGCTACTAGTCTACGGCGACTCCGCGGTGGTCATCAACCAAGTCAACAAGTCCCGGGACCGCAACAAGGAGAACATGGACGCCTCTCGCCTAGAAGTACGCAAGCTCGAGAACAAATTCTATGGTCTCGAGTTCCATCACATCGTCCGCGACAACAACGTTGCGGCGGACGTCCTCTCGAAGCTCGGATCCACCCGCGCCCAAGTACCCGCGGGCGTCTTCGTCCATGAGCTTCACGCGCCATCCATCCGGAGCCGGCGCCACCGACCCTTGTCCTAGCTAACCACCCGGTGGACGGGGAGGTCATGATGATCGACGTGGACCGGAGGCAAACCTTCATCGACTACCTCGGCGAGCGAGAAGGTCCCCTCCGACAAAAACGCGACCGAACAACTCATCCGCCGCGCCAAGTCTTACGTCCTCGTCGGCGACAAGCTTTATAAGCGAGGCGCATCTTCCGGAGTACTCATGAAGTGCGTCCCTCGCGATGAAGGCAAGGACATCTTGGAGGAGATCCACAAGGGCGTTCGCGGCAACCACGCGTCCTCACGCACGGCGGTCGGCAAGGCCTTCGGCGAGCTTTCTGCGGCCCACGGCCCCGGGCGATGCCGAAGAACTCGTCGAAGGTGCCAAGGATGTCGGTTCTTCGCCAAGCGACAACACGTCCCGGCCTACAAGCTAGTCACCATACCGCCAACCCGGCCCTTTGCCCGCCGGGGGCTCGACATGATCGGGCCCCCGCCAAGCTGCGCCGGGAGGATTCAACGGGGTGCGGGTGGCTATCGACAAGTTCACCAAGTGGATCGAGGTCAAGCCGGTCACATGCCCCAAGGGCGACGCAGTACTCGACTTCTGGATGAACTCGTGCACCGCTACGAGCTACCCCACCGCATCATCACGGACACGGGGTCCAACTTCAACAACCACCGGTTCGGGGAGTACGCGTGAGAACGGCGGAATCGACGTCGGATACGTCTCGGTCGCCCATCCACGGGCCAACGGACAAGTCGAGCGCGCCAATGGGATGGTGCTCGACGCCCTCAAGAAGCGGCTACACGACGCCGCTAACTCAAAAGGGGGCAAGTGGATCAAGGAACTACCCAACGCACTGTGGGGGCTGCGGACTCAACCGTCCAAGCCAACGGGGCAATCCCCCCTACTTCCTGGTCTACGGCTGCGAAGCCATCCTCCCCGCCGATGTCATATGGAACTCGCCGGCGGTGGAGCACTAGGACGAAGGCGTCTCGGAAGACGACGGACGAGTTGATATCGACGGCCTCGAAGAAGCTCGCCGTGCCGCCCTCGTCCAATCGGCAAGGTACACCGGAGGGTATCCGACGCTACCACGATCGCAACGTCAAGGAACGCTCCTTCAACGTTGGAGATCTTGTCCTCCGCCGCATCCCGAACACGGAAGGACTCCACAAGCTCGGCTCCCCACGGGAAGGCCCCTTCACCGTGGCTAAGGTGACCGGGCCGGGGCTCCTACCGCCTCCAAACACTTGAAGGCGAAGAAGTCAACAACTCGTGGAACGTCGACCAACTCTGTCGATTCTACGCCTAGTCTACACGACTACTCGGGGTTCAAGTCCACGCGACTACATCAACACCCCTTGCCGCAAGCGACCCTCCGGGTCCGGCTTCAAGTCTTCGGACTACTCTCCTCCGGGTCCGGCCCCGTGCGGCTACCTACGGACCACGGGCCGCAACGAGCATCAAGGACTCTAGCGGCGGTCTACCAAGAGACCACACCCCAAGATCCGGCCCCGCGCGGCTACCTACGGATGCGATCCGGCCTCCACGGCTACCTACGGATCACTCGGCGCAAGCGGCTACCCGCTCCCGGCGCCACTTAGGCGTAAGCGGCCTCCGGGTCCCGGCGACTACTTGTAACTACGGCCCGGCCACCCGGGTGTACTTCTTCGGTAATAAAGCTTGATTGTTTATCAACTTCTTTCTTGTCTACTCCCCGCTACGGGATTACTAAGCGGGTACTACTACTCGCACCTACTCCACGATGGGCGCTCCGCACTGCGAGATCGCGGTTACGAGTACTCATTCTTCGGAACAACTTCATTTCATTGATAGATGAAAAGTTCATTACAACTATTTCTGTACAATTATGGCTACTAAGCTACCTATGCGAGCTCCGGAGGTTCAACTTTTCGGCTACCTGCTCCGCGATGGGAGCCATCTGCTCCAACAGCTCTGCGTACTGCTCATCCGAGCAGTTGGCGGCTACCCCGCCGGCGACCACCTCCACTGGAGCCTTCGGGAAGTACGACTTCATGAAGGCCGGCACACCGCCGGGATCGACCTGGCCATGTGCTTGACGTAGGCGGCCAGCCGGCTTGGCGCCTCACGAAGTCGATCCGCCAGTGGAGCGATCTTGGGGCCTCCCGGGTGGGGCACCGGCGGCTCGGCGATCGGAAGGGCGACCTCCTCAAGGTCTTTCGACTGGGCCGGAGCGCCTCGCAATCCTCGTTCAACTTCTGCAAAGATTTGTAGCAGTTGACGAGGTCTCTATCAGATGCAATCCGCAGCTCCATGTGCTTCTCGCACTCGAAGGCCGATCCTTGTAGTCGAGTTCAAGTACACGGCGGGCTTCTTGCTCCCGGTAGAAGAGATTCTTCATGCCGACCTCCGAGGCCTTCGGTGCTCCACACGGTTTCGAGTTCTGCAGCACCGGAACACAACAGCGGGTCAGGGCTTGGTGACTTCCAACAAGTACCCGACAAGCAGAGAGACATACCCTTATTCTTGTTGCGGAGGCCTTTGTTCTTCCGCACCAGCTCGTCGCCCTTCGCCTGTAAGTCCATCACGTCGTTGTGGTACTTGGCGAAGGCGGCGTCAAGCTTCGACTGCATCGCGGCCGCGTGCTTCCGCGACTTCACGAGCTGCTCCTCCGGGGCTCCAGCTCGGAGCATGGTGTCGCCGTAGCCTTGCAGCATGTTCGACTTCTCGCGGGATCGCTCCGCGACATCCTGCACAAGACAAGATCAAGTCAAGCAGAGTACTCTACGCAAAGGATTGACTACTCGGGAAGCTACAACTACGTACCTTCATCCTTTGCTCGGCTCGCCGCATCGCCTCCAAGTCTGTTGCGCCAACACCGCCGGCTCAACAAGATCGTCGGCAAGCGGCTCAATTCCGCCGCGGCTACTCGATGTAGCCTCCGTCATCGGCGCCGAGCGGATAGGCTCCGCGTCTTGGATCTCGGGGGGATCGGACGGCCCACCTCCCGGGGCAACCCCCGGCGACGTGGCGCCCGCCTCCCCTTCGGCGGACTTCTCGATGGTTTCCCTCTCGGGCTCGGGGGGTTCCCCGCTGCGGCCTCGGGGCCCTGCGGTGTCGCCCTCCGCATGGATACCCCTGCGGGGATGTCACCTCCTTCGCGCGCCCGTCAACAAGGAACACGCGCATCGGTGCCTACGACTACCCCTTCGGAGCTCTAGAGTTTCAAGAAGAGTACTTACCTTCAACCACGACCGCCTGCGGCGGCGGTGCTTCGGCGGCCGGGGGCTCGGTCGTGACTTGGGCTTCAGTGGTGGGCTCCTCGACGGAAGGCGCGGCCTTTTCTGCCTCCACCGTCGCGGGCTCCTCCCCGTCCCAGCTCAAGTCTGTGGACTTTCTGCAGAAGTATCCACGGAGGGTCGTTAGACAAAATCGACTACTACAATGAGTACTACTCACGTGGCGTGGTATTTACAAGTTTGACCGGACGATAGTCACGGCCGGAGCACCGAGGATGCTGGCGATATCAACCAGTCCACCCTCGGCGGGCGTCTCTTCCTCCGCTTCTTCGACTACCGCCTTCTCCACGGTGGCGGCGGCCGGCGCAGAAGTCTCCTGCGTCCCTGCGGCTTCCACCTCTTCAACGGCGGCGGCCGCAGGTACTCTGCTCTCCACCGGAGCAGGGGGCTGGCGCTCCAGCTGCGCCAGAAGATCTTCGACAGTGGGGGCTGGACTTCGGCTTCCTGCCGGTTCCCCCACTGTGGGCCACATGCCCTCGTCGCCCTCCTCCACGGGCTCTGTTGGCGGCACCTCCTGCACACAAGGACGACTACTCATCAGCATCATACTCGATCACCGGGTACTCGACTACTCGCTCAAGAAGACTTACCTGCGGAGGCGTGGTCTCTGAGACCTTCATCTTCTTCACCACCCGCTTCTTGGTGGGGTTGCGCGGCTTCCTCGGCGGCGCGGCAAGGCTAGCCTCCGGAGCTGGCGGAGGGTCTTGGATGAGTGGCACGTGAGGCAAGCCCGGACGGCTAAACCTCAACCGCAACTGGAAGCGGTCCTGCAACGTCTCCTCGTCTTCTTCGTCATCGGAGGTGTCCTCCACGATGACGGGATCGTCATCTTCTCCGACGACGCGGCGCTCCTTCACCTTCCCCTCTGCCGGGATCTCGATCCCGCTTGGCGGTGGCTGCGGCTCGGAGACAAACCGTCTCACATCATCCTGCGCAAAAGACACAAGGCGTCAGAAACTCTGCTACGGGTACTTACTACTCGGCGAGGGGGGTACGGCTACTCACCTCGTTGGGCGGGCGCGCGGCGGAGTACTCCTCGACAGGGCACGCCGTGTACTCCGGCATGTCCTTGAAGATCCTCGACAACCTCTCAACGATGTCGTTGTCGTCCAGCTCGCCCCCCGGCATCCGCGACGTATCATTGTCGCCGGTGTACTCGAAGCCCATCGTATCCCGCGCCATCAGCGGCTGGATCCTGCGCTTCATGAAACTGAAGGCCACGTGTTCGGCCCTCAGTCCCGCATCCCGCAGAGTCTTGATGCGCGCTAGCAACTCCGGGGAGCTGGATTCCCTCCGCATGGTGGGCTCCGTGTTCCACCACTCCTGGTGCACGGGCCGCCGTCCGCTCGGCTTCGGCGGCTCGGGATGGTGGTTCGTGATGTAGAACCACCTCGTCTTCCGATCGGTGTTGGAGTCCACGAGCTTGTACGCCAGTGCGCTCGCGGCATCCTCCCTCGCCCGGATCCCGGCCCCTCCGACTACTGCGGGGTTGGAGGCGCGGGCCGCGGCTTCACGCGGAAAAACTTCCCGGAAGAGAACCCGGTGCGGCTTGATTCCCGGGAAGGCTTCGCGAGAAGTGGACGAAGACGAAGTATGGAAGATACCATTGGGGTTCGGGTTGAGGTACTCGATGCCATAATACCCGAGCGGCCCCTTGAAGAAGTCGCTTGCTTGGTAGCGCAAGACCGCGCTCCACGAAGCGCGAGAACATCGGGATCTCGTCTTCGGCCTTCTCCATTGGATAAGGATCTCATGCGGCGGATCTCCACATATCGATCTCCTTCTCCCCGATGAACCCGTTGTTCAACGGGGGTCGGCGAGTCCTCTCGTCTTGACTTTCGACTTTTTCCACTCGCGGCTTGGGTCAGCGCGCGGTGGAGATGTGGGCGCCGCTCGGTGCCGGCCGCGGCGGCCTCCGCACGGCTCCTCTTCTTCCCGCCGGCTTTCGACGTCTTCGACGGTGACGGTTTCATTCTCCAAGTACAAGGAGTCTTCACTCGCATTCGCTCGGGGGCTAGCCTAAAGCTTTCGGGTGGCGATGCGTTTGGATCTACTACGGCGGCGGCGCTCACCGGAGTGGATCTACTTCAAGATTCAAGTGGCAAATGACCGCGGCTCACTTGGGTGAAAACCCTAAGGGTTTCGGCTTGTATTTATAAGCCAAATCGCCCCCACAACGGGCGGCGGATAAGTCCACGCGCGGCGACTCGGCACCGGCGCGTGACTCTTCGTATTCTACTAGTCGACACGCCTCACCTCGGGGGCTCGGCTACTTCTACTCGACTACCGGGACGCGGCTAGTCTCAAGAGCATCTCAGGACACATTCTCCAAGAAGACCCTTCAATTCGAGAGGAAGTACTCGACTCAAGGCTCGGGGGCTCCGTGCCACGTGTCCTTCGGTTTTTTCTCCGGATTTTTCGGGATTTTCTTGCCAAGACTTCGGATAGATCCTCAGCCAGAGCTCGCGGCTCGAGGCTCGGGGGCTACTCCACGTGGATTGCGGTTCTGCAAATCGCGTCTCCATGACGGCTTCGGCTTCAAGACAAGGCGGGCAATTTTTGAAGGCCTTCGAAGGCGAGGGTTTCGGAGGACGCTTGGGACTACTCGAGAAGACTTCAAGATTGCTCAAACATCGGTGGACTACATTCCGGCCTCGGGATGCTTCGATTATTCTTGAGGACTTTTGGCTTGTAGCACTCGGGGACGCTTGAGGACTACTCGTTAAGGCGTCAAGACTACGGAAGCTATCCTTCTCGACTACAAAGTACTCGGGGGCTTGTCGTATGGACCTCCCCGGGCCCACTACCTCGGTGGATACCGGGACCGATTACTCGGTGGGCCCCCGGGACTACCCGTCTTGCGCTACACGACACCCGAAGGCGTGGAGCACAAGGACAACACGGGAGTAGTAATCGGTTAGGACTCGTACACGTTCCGCGCCGTATAGAGGTCTCCTAGACGTACTCGACTAGTACTCCCTCCCTACTCCGACTTGTAACCCCGCCTCCCGGACTATATAAGGCGAGGCGGGGACCGATCTCGGGATCACCTCATCCAATCTCAACTCACGGCGCACCGTTGCACCATCCCTGTAACCGTGCCCTATCAATCCGAGCTACGCGGCATACGGGACGTAGGGTATTACGCACTTCGCGGCCCGAACCTTGTCTAAATTGTGTGCCACGTGTCTCTTCCTTCGAGTTACCGATCTCGGCGAGTCACATTCATCTACTTCGGGTACTCCCCGTAGTAGGTTGCCGGTTCAAAACACCGACGGTTGCACCATGTGGATAGTTGAGACCTTGACCTTGAACAGCCTTCCGGTGTCTTAAAGGTTTATGATAGGTAGATCAATGACGTCTGGGTGCATAGCTCGATCTTGCGCTCCGGTAGTGGTTGTTCTCCCATTTGTGGAGGTCGATGTTGACCTCTCTTCGAACTTGGAGGTGCAGTTTCCTTTGGAGATTCTGGCGATCCTTCGACCTCGGCTTTTGAATCTAGGGTTTCCAATCCTTTAGCCTATGTTGCACATCTCATTTGCCTGTAAATTTTCCTAGACCATCCAGAAAAGAAAGTTTGGGTTTCTTGGAGAGGTTGTAACACCCAAGAATTTTTACAAGAGTGGTTAACCGGGCACTTGGAAAAGAGGCCAAAAAATTGACTTTTTGAATAGTATCTCGGATTCCGTTTTGCTGCCCACATCTTTGTTTTGGATGTCACATGAGTAATCTACAAGAGATTGAAGTTTGGCTTAGAAAAAAAAGGAGAAACGTTCCTGATCCTTCATGACCGTGACCTTAACTGCCCATTAGGAGTCCGTTTCTTTTCCTCGCTTCCTCCACGTCCTTTCTTTTCCTCCCCAAAAACATCAGGACTTCTCTTTTTCCTGTGACTCCTCCGTGTCGATCTGCTGCTAACGTGAAACAAGAGGGAGAGGAGATCGAAGAGGAGAGAAGGAAAGAAAAGGGCTGCAGAAACCCTAGGATTTCATGGTGGATCAAGGTGAGATGGTTTTAATCTAATCCACTATTTTTGTATGAGATTTAGCGCTGGTAATTAGTCTCCTTCGATTGGACTATTGGGGGGATTACAGATGGATCTCGTGGTTAGTCTCTACTGGTTGACAGATTTTGCAGTTTATGTTCCTCCTCGAATACGACCATGTTAGAGTCCAAATTAATTTTTCCTCCTAGAAAAGTTTTTGTTAATGACTCCAAGATCTTTCCACGAAGTCCTATATCATAATTTTTGGATCTATGGTTTAAGAGATATTGCAGTTCAAAGTTGGCTGTTTTATCTGACGAATTTCTGAACAGTATTAGATCTACTCAGTTTTAAGGAATCTTAAGGGTCCAATCAGTTCTCCAAATGAATACCAAAGTTTGAGGGATTTTATTAAGCTTTCCATATTGAAAGAGATTATAATTTTTGGTTGGCTAGAACTCCAGATATAAAATTCTAAAGTGGACTATCAGGTTTTGTTGCCAGATTCAAAACTCGAGGGTGATATAAAGATTAGTTAATCTTAATGATTTTTATTGCAATGAGAAGTATAACAAAAGTTGTGGATTATATAATGTTTCATTCTCTGGTGAAGTTTCATAATTTTTGGATAAGTGGTTTGGAAGATATCAATGTTTTACCATAGACTGGCAGAATTGAAGACAGATTCCTTAGTCTGAATGGAAGAGATGATTTGGACAGTTTTATTTTTGAATAAAAATGTTTTAACCAATGATACTTGTTCTCCTTTGTCTCTAGTTTCTAAAAATGTATTTATTTACTAGCAGTGCTTTTGTATATTAAAAGATACAAAAAAGGGAAGTGATGCTGCTCTTGTAGGTTTATTGTAGTGTTGCTGATTGTGCCCTTTGTCTTGTTTGAGGGTTTTGGGCGTAGTAGCGAATGCCTATTGTTTGTATATGTTTGATTGAGTTGTATGTACTGAGTTCATGATGATAAACAGGTGGTTTTCCTCCGGACCGTGCCTAGTGACCTTTGCTTCATCGCTTTGAGGCAAGTGAACGTAGCAGTGGTTTTGCTACAACTTTGACATGTTGTTTATTCTACCTACAATCTTACTAATTCAGAACCTTACTAAAGAAAATTCAAGTATGTTTTTCATCAAATTATTATTTTTATTACTTGCTCCATAATATAATTCTTGTTGCTATTTTCCATCTTGAGGTAAAGAGGTATGTTTATGTGGCTGTATGTGGCACAGGTGGTAAGCATACTTGCAGTTGCATCATATCATTGCATCATATTGCATTGCACATCATTTGTGGATGCCGCTGTATATTTGCCGCGACCGTACCGGTACAACATCGTACGTTGCCCGAGGAGGGGTACGATGCAACTTCATACCTTATTGGATATGGAGGCAGTGGGCATGGCATTTGCATTGCATTTGCACTCATTGTGGTTCTTTATATTTCAGATATGCATTGGTATGAATGTGGTTGTGAGGACATGATCATCTGAAGTAAATTAAGCAGTTGTGGTTTATTGTTTTGTTCATATGAGGATGACTTTCATTTTATCATGTATCTATGTTTAAATTGATGCCTAATGAACTCGTTGTTTAAATAACTAGTCAAAGTAGTTTGCTTGCTGAGATTTATTCTCACAGCCCTTTATCATTCCAGGTGCTTGAATCGATATTTGCTTGAAGGGATGGGAGTAGCTGCACATCTTCACATCATGCCACTTTCTTTCTTTAACACTAATAATGATACTTTGTTATGCTGTTATGAGCATAGAGTATACTTTGTGGTGACGTTTGTGTTACCTTCTTAATAAACATGGTTGACTTTTATTAGTAGTTTATTTGTTAAGTCGCTCACTTAATGTTGGTGTGTTGTTCCTCTTTATATATCAAATATGTTGTTGCTTCCGCGTTTTTATTCTATTTTGGGTTCTTGCTGCCGAGTTGTTATGCTCCGGCATGAGGGAAGGTTGTTTAGTAACATCTTGGGCCTTTGCGGCGTCTGGGGTGTTACAGTTGGTAATCAGAGCTTTTGGTTATTGATTCTTGGCTCAGTTTTGTTTGCTAAAGTTTGACTCACTTTAAAACTTGACACACTTGCACTTGTAGGTTGGGAAGGGGTTTCTTTATCTTTGGTTGTACCTTGTTGTTTTACATGTCTCTTGTGGTTATGCTTTGAATATCTTGAATTTGATATGCTTGCATGTTTCTTGTCGTGGTGGTTGTAGCTATGCCTCCTGCTACGCGTAACCGTGCTCGTGGTGGTCGTGGATGTGGTCGTGGTAGGGGTGAACCTGCTCCTGAGGCTCCTCCTCCCAATCCGGATATGGCTGCAGTCTTAGCAGAGTTGCAGGCAATGCGGGCGGAGATTAATGCTTTACGTCAGGCACCTGCGGGTGGTGTTCCTGGTGGTGCTCCTGGCGGTGTTCCTGGTGGAGTGCCAGTAGTGCCTCCTGAGGTTCCATCGGACTTGAGAGATTGGTGTCGTATGGCACTAGAGAAGTTTGATGGTACTGGAGCACCTATTGAGGCTGCAGATTGGTTATCTTCAGTGGTTGACAAGCTAGAGTCCTTTCAAGTTCCAGCTTTAGATTGGGTTCGTTATGCTCATCAACTATTGAAGGGTGAGGTATGGTGGAGGGTGTTCAGTCATCTTATCCTGTTGCACGTGGCCCTATCACTTGGATGGACTTTGTTGGCCAGTTTGAGAGGAGGTCCTACCCCATTGCTTTCATGGACAAGATGAAGACTCAGCTTGAGAAGTGCCAACAGGGCAAGAGGACTGTGGCCGAGTATGAGGTTGAGTTTAACCAGATTGTGCGCTTTGTACCTCATGTGGCGCGTGATGAGTATGAGAAGGCAAGGATTTTTCGACAAGGTTTGAAGGCCTCCATTTGCCATGTTTTGGGTGCATTTTCTATGGAGGACTTTCGCTCCACTATTGAGAGGGCTCTGGGAGTTGAGGTTCAAGATGAATATACTGAGGAGCTCAGAGGTGGAGATCATTCACATGTGCAGAAGGATCAAAAGGGCCAGTCTAGTGGTCCCATTCACAAGAAGGATAAGCATCATCGCCACCAGCCTTACCGCAACAACTCAGAGCAATCTTGCTCTTCAGGACAGAGCACACCTCAGTATCGTGCCATTCCTAAGCCTGGCATGGGAATGGTATGCTTCCGTTGTGGTGACCCACATCGTCGTAGGGATTGCAGTTGGTCAGGAGAATGCTCCCTGTGCGGTCAAAACCATAAGGATTTAGTTTGCAGAAAGAATCCTAATGGAAAGGTTGACTGGGAGGAAATTTCTTCTTCAGGTTCAAAGGGTACAATGCAAATGTTGGTTGTAACTCATCCTACCCAATACCTACTTGCGCCCCCTGCACAACAGTACTTGATGGCACCCCCAGCGACTTCCACAATTATTTCTACACCTCAACCTGGAGCGTATTGGTTGCCACATACCACTACTCCTTCAACACCTATGGCACCATTCAGTTCTTCTAGTCTCACCTTTGGAGCTAGTCCATCCTCAAGTATCTGAAGAGCTAATATTGCACCATCAAATGATTGTAGAAATGATGGAAATGTCATAACAGGTAACATACAAATATTCCTTTAGTGCATACTTTTCATGGTCAAGTGTAGTCTCGTAGTTCTTAAGCCTTTATGGGATATAAGATATCTTTTGATACTGCGTGGTTAACCGGGCACTTGGAAAAGAGGCCAAAAATTGACTTTTTGAATAGTATCTCGGATGGAAGATCCGAGACCACCACTGCGTCAAGCTCATCAAGACGATTCCGTTTTGCTGCCAAAATCTTTGTTTTGGATGTCACATGAGTAATCTACAAGAGATTGAAGTTTGGCTTAGGAAAAAAAAGGAGAAACGTTCCTGATACTTCATGACCATGACCTTAACTGCCCATTAGGAGTCCATTTCTTTTCCTCGCTTCCTCCGCGTCCTTTCTTTTCCTCCCCAAAAACATCAGGACTTCTCTTTATCCCGTGACTCTGTCGTATGGACCTCCCCGGGCCCACTACCTCGGTAGGTACCGGGACCGACTACTCGGTGGGCCCCCGGGACTACCGGCTTGCGCTACACGGCACCGAAGGCGTGGAGCACAAGGACAACACGGGAGTAGTACTCGGTTAGGACTCGTACACGTTCCGCGCCGTATAGAGGTCTCCCTAGACGTACTCGACTAGTACTCCCTCCCTACTCCGACTTGTAACCCCGCCTCCCGACTATATAAGGCGAGGCGAGGGACCGATCTCGGGATCACCTCATCCAATCTCAACTCACGGCGCACCGTTGCACCATCCCGTAACCGTGCCCTATCAATCCGTAGCTACGCGGCATACGGGACGTAGGGTATTACGCACTTCGCGGCCCGAACCTCGTCTAAATTGTGTGCCACGTGTCTCTTCCTTCGAGTTACCGATCTCGGCGAGTCACATTCATCTACTTCGGGTACTCCCCGTAGTAGGTTGCCGGTTCAAAACACCGACACGGCGGCGCGCCGGGTAGGGGACCTCGCTCGAGATCACATGGCGAACTCGACGGCTTCCGTTCACATCAAGCCAACCGTCGCCTTCAACCGCGGCGACACCTTCGTCTTCGGCGCACGGGTCCGCACCGCCGATGGCGCGGGCTCCTTCCGGCGCCGCCGCGATCATGCAACCCGACTCGAGGACGGGCCTTGTGACGCTTCCCGAAGTTGTCACAGGCCGGCTCGCCGGCAAGTTCAGCGAGATTTCGCTTTCCAACATCCACGCTGACTTCGAGCTCGAGTCCGTCTCCAACTCGAACCCGACGTCGCCATGGGCCATCGCATGCGAGCCGGCTCCTCAGCCATCGCAGGCGGTCCCTTCACCATGCCAGCGCTCCGCGCGTGGCCCCCGCGTCCCCAGCCGGGCCCGCACAGAGGCTCCTACACCACGCGGGGCCGGCAAGGAGCCCGCAACCGAGTACAACTCGGACTCCGACGCCGTCCCCGACCACGTCTCGGACTCTAGCCCTCTCTCCGAGTTCTACTCGAACCCGGATTACGAATTCGACTTCGGGTCGGACCCCGAGGAGCCCGAGTCCGAAGATGACTCCACTGAGCTTCCCTTGTCAGGGCCAGCCTCTGGGCTGGTTATAAGATCGACGTCGGCCGGAAGATATGTCTACTGGCCAGACCTCAAGCCTGCTGAACTGACAAAGGAGGACTCACGCTACGTCGCCTACATCGACTCACTACCGTTCCAGGAGGGAACACCACTGGCCCAGGCTGACTCCAATACACCCACTGAGGTGGCGCCTTCTGAGTCCAGCCTCGGTACCCCCGATCGCCAAGTCTTCATGGCTGCCGGCGACACCCCAGGACCCTCAGGCACGGCCGCAGACAAGTACTTGGAGGACATCTCCGCAGACGAGCTGTCCGCTGATGCCCCTGCGGATGAGACAGACGCCAACAGGGACGCCCGGTGCGAGCGTAACAGAAAGCGCAACGAGCGACGCCGGCGGCTCAGAGACAGCCTTCCCATCCGCAACCTTGCGGAGGCTCTCGAAAGCGGTCGAGAGCGAGTCCACACCACTCCCGAGCAATGCCTCATGTCGATCACAACGATCGCACGCCGGGCTCGGGGCATACGCGCGGGGAGGTCATCGCCAAGCTCGGCCGAAGAAGCCTACTTCATGCGGGTCGACAAGAGAGTCGCCCAACCTCCCCCCGCCTAAGCCTCGCGACAACGAAGCTACTAGTCGCGGCGGCCGACCCCGGCCCTAACCGTACTCGGGGCGACATCCCGGCCCGACCCAAACCGTCGACGCTCCACCGCCGGCGGACCTTCACGACAAGAGCAAGGCAACCGAGAAGTCGTCCCCCACCGTGCTCCGCCGGTGGCGGCGGCAACGATCCCGACGGCGGCGGCGGCGCGGCGGGAGCTCCAACCACGGGGCCAACAAGAAAGGCCCGGAGGCGGCGGCAGCCGCGGCGGCCGCGGCCACGCGCATAGCCACGCCTCCGGTACCTCTCATGGCGGGTACGATGCTCGCCCAGAGGATCGAGGAGTTGCGGCAGAAGAAGTCGACCACCGCTGCTGAAGGCGACGGCTTCCCCGCCTTCTCACCACGGCTTCGCAACCTGCTCCTCCCCGACAAGTTCAAGCCTTTGGGGATCACCAAATACGACGCGAAGCAGGATCCCATCCAGTGGCTCCGATGCTACGCTCTCTCCATCGAGAACGGCGGCGGCAACGGCGACACCAAGTGCCTCTACTTCCCCTTCGCTCGGACCAAGCCCCACTCACGTGGCTCGAGTCGCTGGACAAGCACTCAATCGACAAGTGGGACCAGGTCGAAGGAGTAATTCACAAGCAACTTCGCGGGCGCCATGGGCCGTTCGGGTACTCGCATGGACCTTGCCATGATCAAGCGAGGAACAAGGCGAGACCCTCCGCAAGTACATGCGCCGCTTTTTCGACAAGCGCGCTACCGTCGTGGACGTCCACCGACAAGGAGGTCATCGACCTCTTCCGGGACGGGCTCTACCATCGCCGCACCTTCGAGGACTTCGGTCGACACCGCCCCCGGTCCATTCCCCACCTCAAGGACATGATCACGTCCCGGGCGGACGAAGAGGACAAGGCCAACGCCAAGTACGATGCCATCCGCGGCAAGTCCAAGCGAGAACCGGGGGCGGCGGCAAAGCAATCCAAACCAAGGCGGCCGCAACAACAACAACAACAACAACTTCTCGGGTTCCAACCGCAAGCGCAAGCCAGACAATACCGTCGCGGCTATCCAGCGCCCTCCGAAAGGGAACTCGAAGAAGAATTCCGGCGGGTTCAAAGACCTGCTGAAAGAGAAGTGCCTGTGGCACCCGAACGGCAACCACACTACCGAGCAGTGCTACCAGCTCAGGCATGCACTCAAGGATACGCCGGAGCCACCGCACCCTCACGATCAAAAGAACAAGAAGAAGGACGGCGACGACAACGACTTCCAAGAACCCGAGAAGACCGTCAACGTCCTCTTCGGCGGACTACCCGGCGGGCGGGGAGCGAAGGCTACTCGCCGTGAAGTAATGTCCATTGAACCGGCGGTTATGACCCCTCTCGGGTGGTCGGAGACACCCATCACCTTCTCCCGCGCGGACCAATGGACCGGCTTCTCCGAACCGGGACGTTTTCCTCTCGTCCCGAAACCAACGATGGCGGGTTCCAAGCTCAACAAGGTGCTCATCGACGGTGGAAGCGGGCTCAACGTCCTTTTCACCAAGACCTTGAAGAAGATGAATCTCGACGTCACCCCCATGCTCGACAAGAGCAGCATGCCGTTCTACGGCATCGTCCCAGGCAACGCGGCCGTCCCACTAGGCTCAGTGGTACTGCCAGTTACCTTCGGGGCGTCTCGGGATAACTACCGCACCGAGTACATCAAGTTCGAGGTTGCGGATTTCGAGACTTCCTACCATGCCATCCTCGGCAGACCGGCCATCGCCAAGTTCATGGCGGTGCCCCACTACACCTACTTGGTACTTAAGATGCCAAGTCCAGCCGGCGTACTCTCCCTCCAGGGGGACTTGAAGATCTCTCACGACTGCGATACAGAGGCCGTGGCGATCGCCTCAACAAACCAAGTACCCACCCCAATGATGGAGGTCTACGCCGCGTCGAAGAAGCTTGCCACAAGCGAACTCGACATCCCAGAGAAGTCTGACAGCGCCAACAAGCCTCAGCCACCTGAGGAGGTACTCGTCAGGACGGTCGACCTTGGAACAGGCGACCCCACCAAGACCACCACCATCGGGGCCGGCCTCGACCCCAAATAGGAAGACGCGCTCATCGGCTTCCTTCGGGCTAACCGCGACATCTTCGCGTGGAAGCCGGCGGACATGCCGGGAGTGCCCGGGGAGCCGATCGAGCACCGCCTCAACGTCGATCCAAAGGCCACCCCCAAGCGACAACACCTCCGACGCTTTGCCGACGACGGACGGGACGCCATCAAGAAGGAGCTCGCCAAGCTACTCGCGGTGGCTTCATCGGAGAAGTCTTCCATCTGAGTGGCTCGCCAACCCCGTCCTCGTCCGCAAGAAGAACTCGAAAGAGTGGAGGATGTGCGTCGACTACACCGACCTCAACAAGCACGCCCCAAAGACCCCTTCGGGTTGCCGCGGATTGATCAAGTCATCGACTCCACGGCGGGCTGCGACTGCTCTGCTTCCTCGAGCGCTACTCCGGCTACCACCAGATCGCAATCAAGGAAGAGGACCAGGAGAAGACCGCGTTCATCACCCCGTTTGGCGCGTACTGCTACACGACCATGTCATTCGGGTTGAAAAACGCCGGCGCTACATATCAACGGGCCATCCAGGCCTGCTTCAAGCGGCAACTCAACAAGAACGTCGAGGCCTACGTGGATGACGTGGTTGTCAAAACCAGGGACTCCAGTACCCTCATCGACGACCTTGAACAGACCTTCGCATCACCGCGCGAGTACCGCCGGGAAGCTCAACCCGAACAAGTGCGTCTTCGGCGTACCTTCGGGCAAACTACTCGGCTTCATCATCGCCCGGCGCGGCATCGAAGCCAACCCCGAGAAGATCTCCGCCATCACCGGCATGAAAGCTCCCACGAGCATCAAAGACGTCCGAAGGCGACGGGGTGCATGGCGGCGTTGAACGATTCATCTCGAAGCTAGGAGAACGGGGCCTCCCCTTCTTCAAACTTCTCAAGCACCACGAGAAGTTCGTATGGACTGCAGAGGCGGACCAAGCCCTTGCCCAGCTCAAGGACTTCCTATCGAAGCCGCCAATCCTCACGGCTCCTCACAAGGGCGAGCAGCTGCTGCTCTACCTAGCTGCGACTACTCACGTGGTCAGCACTGCCATCGTCATCGAGCGGCAGGAAGACGGCCACGCCTACCCGGTCCCGGCGCCGGTCTACTTCGTCGGCGAGGTTCTCGTCGAGTCCAAGGCTCGCTATCGGCCCGTGCGAAGCTTCGTACGCTCTACTCATCACCTCGCGGAAGCTACGGCACTACTTCCGGGAGTACTCGGTCTCCGTCGTCACCGACTACCCGCTCGGCGACATCTCGAGGAACCCGGACGCCACCGAGAAGAATCTCCAAGTGGGCTGTCGAGCTCGGCGCCCTCACCATCGACTTCAAGCCACGCACCGCCATCAAGTCGCAGGCGCTAGTCGACTTCATGGCGGAGTGGCGAGAGAACCAGCTACCTACTCCCACCGTGCGACCAGAGCATTGGGTGATGTACTTTGACGGCTCACTCAACCTCGAGGGCGCAGGCGCAGGGGTACTCCTGATCTCTCCAACGGGCGAACAACTCAAGTACGTCCTGCAGATCTTCTGGAAGGTCTCAAATAACGAAGCCGAGTACGAAGCTCTCCTACACGGGCTCCGCCTCGCGGCTTCACTTGGCATCAAGCGGCTACTAGTCTACGGCGACTCCGCAGTGGTCATCAACCAAGTCAACAAGTCCTGGGACCGCAACAAGGAGAACATGGACGCCTACTGCCTAGAAGTATGCAAGCTCGAGAACAAATTCTATGGTCTCGAGTTCCATCACATCGTCCGCGACAACAACGTTGCGGCGGACGTCCTCTCCAAGCTCGGATCCACCCGCGCCCAAGTACCGCGCGGCGTCTTCGTCCATGAGCTTCACGCGCCATCCATCCCGGAGCCGGCGCCACCGACCCTTGTCCTAGCTAACCACCCGGTGGACGGGAGGTCATGATGATCGACGTGGACCGGAGGCAAACCTTCATCGACTACCTCGGCGAGCGAAGGTCCCCTCCGACAAAAACGCAACCGAACAACTCATCCGCCGCGCCACGTCTTACGTACTCGTCGGCGACAAGCTTTATAAGCGAGGTGCATCTTCGGGAGTACTCATGAAGTGCGTCCCTCGCGATGAAGGCAAGGACATCTTGGAGGAGATCCACAAGGGCGTCTCGCGGCAACCACGCGTCCTCACGCACGCCGGTCGGCAAGGCCTTCCGGCGAGCTTTCTGCGGCCCACGGCCACCGGGCGATGTCGAAGAACTCGTCGAGAAGGTGCCAAGGATGTCGGTTCTTCGCCAAGCGACAACACGTCCCGGCCTACAAACTAGTCACCATACCGCCAACCCGGCCCCTTTGCTTGCCGGGGGCTCGACATGATTGGGCCACCGCCAAGCCGCGCCGGGAGGATTCAAGCGGGGTGCGGTGGCTATCGACAAGTTCACCAAGTGGATCGAGGTCAAGCCGGTCACATGCCCCAAGGGCGACAGAGTACTCGACTTCCGGATGAACTCGTGCACCGCTACGGGCTACCCCACCGCATCATCACGGACACGGGGTCCAACTTCAACAACCACCGGTTCCGGGGAGTACCGCGAGAACGGCGGAATCGACGTCGGATACGTCGCGGTCGCCCATCCACGGGCCAACGGACAAGTCGAGCGCGCCAATGGGATGGTGCTCGACGCCCTTAAGAAGCGGCTACACGACGTCGCTAACTCAAAAGGGGGCAAGTGGATCAAGGAACTACCCAACGCACTGCGGGGGCCGCGGACTCAACCGTCCAAGCCAACGGGGCAATCCCCCTACTTCTCGGTCTACGGCTGCGAAGCCATCCTCCCCGCCGATGTCATATGGAACTCGCCGGCGGTGGAGCACTACGACGAAGGCGTCTCGGAAGACACGACGGACGAGTTGATATTGACGGCCTCGAAAAAGCTCGCCGTGCCGCCCTCGTCCAATCGGCAAGGTACCCGGAGGGTATCCGACGCTACCACGATCGCAACGTCAAGGAACGCTCCTTCAACGTTGGAGATCTTGTCCTCCGCCGCATCCAGAACACGGAAGGACTCCACAAGCTCAGCTCCCCCTGGGAAGGCCCCTTCACCGTGGCTAAGGTGACCGGGCCAGGCTCCTACCGCCTCCAAACACTTGAAGGCGAAGAAGTCAACAACTCGTGGAACGTCGACCAACTCTGTCGATTCTACGCCTAGTCTACACGACTACTCCGGGGTTCAAGTCCACGCGACTACATCAACACCCCTTGCCGCAAGCGACCCTCCGGGTCCTGGCTTCAAGTCTCCGGACTACTCTCCTCCGGAGTCCGGCCCGGTGCGGCTACCTACGGACCACGGGCCGCAACGAGCATCAAGGACTCTAGCGGCCGGTCTACCAAGAGACCACACTCCAAGATCCGGCCCGCGCGGCTACCTACGGATCCGCGATCCGGCCCTCCACGGCTACCGGCGGATCACTCGGCGCAAGCGGCTACCCGCTCCCGGCGCCACTTGGCCGTAAGCGGCCTCCGGGTCCAGGCGACTACTTGTAACTACGGCCCTGGCCACCCAGGTGTACTTCTTCAGTAATAAAGCTTGATTGTTTATCAACTTCTTTACTGTCTACTCCCTGCTACGGGATTACTAAGCCGGGTACTACTACTCGCACCTACTCCACGATGGGCGCTCCGCACTCTGAGATCGCGGTTACGAGTACTCATTGCTGGAACAACTTCATTTCATTGATAGATGAAAAGTTCATTACAACTGTTTCCTGTACAATTATGGCTACTAAGCTACCTATGCAGAGCTACTGGAGGTTCAACTTTTCGGCTACTCGCTCCGCGATGGGAGCCATCTCGCTCCAACGGCTACGCGTCTTCGCTCATCCAAGCGGTTGGCGGCTACCCCGCCGGCGACCACCTCCACCGGAGCCTTCGGGAAGTACGACTTCATGAAGGCCGGCCACTGCTTCGGGATCGACCCGGCCATGTGCTTGACGTAGGCGGCCGGCCGGCTTGGCGCCTCACGAAGTCGATCCGCCGGTGGAGCGATCTTGGGGCCTCCGGGTGGGGCACCGGCGGCTCGGCGATCGGAAGGGCGGCCTCCTCAAGGTCTTTCGGTGGGCCGGAGCGCCTCGCAATCCTCGTTCAACTGCACGCAAAGATTTGTAGCGTTGACGAGGTCTCTATCGATGCAATCCGCGGCTCCATGTGCTTCTCGCACTCGAAGGCCGGATCCTTGTAGTCGAGTTCAAGTACACGGCGGGCTTCTTGCTCCGGTAGAAGAGATTCTTCATGCCGACCTCCGAGGCCTTCGTTTGCTCCACCGGCTTTCGAGTTCGCAGCGACCGAACACAACGGCGGGTCGGGGCTTGGTGACTTCCAACAAGTACCCGACAAGCCAAGAGACATACCCTTATTCTTGTTGCGGAGGCCTTTGTTCTTCCGCACCGGCTCGTCGCCCTTCGCCCGTAAGTCCATCACGTCGTTGTGGTACTTGGCGAAGGCGGCGTCAAGCTTCGGCGCATCGCGGCCGCGTGCTTCCGCGACTTCACGAGCTGCTCCTCCAGGGCTTCGGCTCGGAGCACGGTGTCGCCGTAGCCTTGCAGCATGTTCGACTTCTCGCGGGATCGCTCCGCGACGTCCTGCACAAGACAAGATCGAGTCAAGCAGAGTACTCAACGCAAAGGATTGACTACTCGGGAAGCTACAACTACGTACCTTCATCCACTGCTCGGCTCGCCGCATCGCCTCCAAGTGCTGCGCCAACACCGCCGGCTCAACAAGATTGTCGGCAAGCAGCTCAATTCCGCCGCGGCTACTCGATGTATCCTCTGTCATCGGCGCCGAGCGGATAGGCTCCGCGTCTTGGATCTCGGGGGATCGGACAGCCACCTCCAGGGCAATCCCTGGCGACGTGGCGGCCCGCCTCCCCCTTCGGCGGACTTCTCGATGGTTTCCCTCTCGGGCTCGGGGGGCTCTTGCTGCGGCCTCCGGGGCCTGCGGTGTCGGCTCTCCGCATGGGTACCCCCGCAAGGATGTCACCTCCTTCGGCGCACGTCAACAAGGAACACGCGCATCGGTGCCTACGACTACCCCTTGCGGAGCTCTAGAGTTTCAAGAAGAGTACTTACCTTCAACCACGACCGCCTCTGGCAGCGGTGCTTCGGCAGCCGGGGGCTCGGTCGCGACTTGGGCTTCGGTGGAGGGCTCCTCGACGGACGGCGCGGCCTCTTCGCCTCCACCATCGCGGGCTCCTCCCCGTCCCAGCTCAAGTCTGTGGACTTTCTGCAGAAGTATCCACAGAGGGTCGTCAGACAAAATCGACTACTACAACGAGTACTACTCACGTGGCGTGGTACTTACAAGTTTGACCGGGACGATAGTCACGGCCGGAGCACCGAGGATGCTGGCGATATCAACCAGTCCACCCTCGGCGGGCGTCTCTTCCTCCGCTTCTTCGACTACCGCCTTCTCCACGGTGGCGGCGGCCGGCCCGAAGTCTCCCCGCGTCCCTGCGGCTTCCACCTCTTCAACGGCGGCGGCCGCGGTACTCTGCTCTCCACGGAGCGAGGGGGCGGCGCTCCCACTGCGCCGAAGATCTTCGACGGTGGGGGGCCGGACTTCGGCTTCCTACGGGTTCCCCCACCGTGGGCCACATGCCCTCGTCGCCCTCCCCCACGGGCTGCGGTGGCGGCACCTCCCGTACACAAGGACGACTACTCGTCGGCACCGTACTCGATCACCGGGTACTCGACTACTCTGCTCAAGAAGACTTACCTCCGGAGGCGTGGTCTGCGAGACCTTCATCTTCTTCGCCACCCGCTTCTTGGTGGGGTTGCGCGGCTTCCTCGGCGGCGCGGCAAGGCTAGCCTCCGGGCTAGCGGAGGGTCTTGGATGAGGGGCACGTGAGGCAAGCCCGGACGGCTAAACCTCGACCGCAAGCGGAAGCGGTCTGCCGCAACGTCTCCTCGTCTTCTTCGTCATCGGAGGTGTCCTCCACGATGACGGGATCGTCGTCTTCTCCAACGACGCGGCGCTCCTTCACCTTCCCCTCGCCGGGATCTCGATCCCGCTTGGCGGTGGGCGCGGCTCGGAGACAAACCGTCTCACATCATCCTGCGCAAAAGACACAAGGCGTCGAAACTGCGCTACGGGTGCCTACTACGGCGGGCGAGGGGGGTACGGCTACTCACCTCGTTGGGCGGGCGCGCGGCGGAGGACTCCTCGACAGGGCACGCCGTGTACTCCGGCATGTCCTTGAAGATCCTCGACAACCTCTCAACGATGTCGTTGTCGTCCAGCTCGCCCCCGGCATCCGCGACGTATCGTTGTCGCCGGTGTACTCGAAGCCCATCGTATCCCGCGCCATCGGCGGCCGGATCTGCGCTTCATGAAGCCGAAGGCCACGTGTTCGGCCCTCTCGTCCCGCAACTCGCGAGTCTTGATGCGCGCTAGCAACTCCGGGAGCCGGATTCCCTCCGCATGGTGGGCTCCGTGTTCCACCACTCTCGGGTGCACTGGCTGCGCCGTCCGCTCGGCTTCGGCGGCTCGGGATGGTGGTTCGTGATGTAGAACCACCTCGTCTTCCGGTCGGTGTTGGAGTCCACGAGCTTGTACGCCGGGTACTACTCGCGGCATCCTCCCTCGGTGGATCCCGGCCCCTCCGACTACTGCGGGGTTGGAGGGCGGGGGCGCGGCTTCACGAGGAAAAACTTCGGAAGAGAACCCCGGTGCGGCTTGATTCCCGGGAAGGCTTCGCGAGAAGTGGACGAAGACGAAGTATGGAAGATACCATTGGGGTTCGGGTTGAGGTACTCGATGCCATAGTACACGAGCGACCCCTTGAAGAAGTCGCTTGCTTTGGTAGCGCAAGACCGCGCTCCACGAAGCGCGAGAACATCGGGATCTCGTCTTCGGCCTTCTCCATTGGATGAGGATCTCTGCGGCGGATCTCCACATATCGATCTCCTTCTCCCCGATGAACCCGCTTTGTTCAACGGGGGTCGGCGAGTCCTCTCGTCTTGACTTTCGACTTTTTCCACTCGCGGCTTGGGTCAACGCGCGGTGGAGATGTGGGCGCCGCTCGGTGCGGCCGCGGCGGCCTCCGCACGGCTCCTCTTCTTCCCGCCGGCTTTCGACGTCTTCGACGGTGACGGTTTCATTCTCCAAGTACAAGGAGTCCTCACTCGCATTCGCTCGGGGGCTAACCTAAAGCTTTCGGGTGGCGATGCGTTTGGATCTACTACGGCGGCGGCGCTCGGCCGGAGTGGATCTACATCAAGATTCAAGTGGCAAATGACTGCGGCTCACTTGGGTGAAAACCCTAAGGGTTTCGGCTTGTATTTATAAGCCAAATTGCCCCCGCAACGGGCGGCGGATAAGTCCACGCTCGGGCGACTCGGCACCGGCGCGTGACTCTTCGTATTCTACTAGTCGACGCGCCTCACCTCGGGGGCTCGGCTACTTCTACTCGACTACCTGGGACGCGGCTAGTCTCAAGAGCATCTCAGGACACATTCTCCGAGAAGACCCTTCAATTCGAGAGGAAGTACTCGACTCAAGGCTCGGGGGCTCCGTGCCACGTGTCCTTCGGTTTTTTCTCTGGATTTTTCGGGATTTTCTTGCCAAGACTTCGGATAGATCCTCAGCCAGAGCTCGCGGCTCGAGGCTCGGGGGCTACTCCACGTGGATTGCGATTCTGCAAATCGCGTTTCCATGACGGCTTCGGCTTCAAGACAAGGCGAGGCATTTTTTGGAGGCCTTCGAAGGCGAGGTTTCGGGGACGCTTGGGACTACTCGAGAAGACTTCAAGATTGCTCAAACATCGGTGGAGTACATTCCGGCCTCGGGATGCTTCGATTATTCTTGAGGACTTTTGGCTTGTAGCACTCGGGGACGCTTGAGGACTACTCGTTGAGGCCGTCAAGACTACCGGAAGCTATCCTTCTCGACTACAAAGTACTCGGGGGCTTGTCGTATGGACCTCCACGGGCCCACTACCTCGGTAGGTACCGGGGACCGACTACTCGGTGGGCCCACGGGACTACCGGCTTGCGCTACACGGCACCCGAAGGCGTGGAGCACAAGGACAACACGGGAGTAGTACTCGGTTAGGACTGCGTACACGTTCCGCGCCGTATAGAGGTCTCCTAGACGTACTCGACTAGTACTCCCTCCCTACTCCGACTTGTAACCCCGCCTCCCGGACTATATAAGGCGAGGCGGGGACCGATCTCGGGATCACCTCATCCAATCTCAACTCACGGCGCACCGTTGCACCATCCCGTAACCGTGCCCTATCAATCCCGAGCTACGCGGCATACGGGACGTAGGGTATTACGCACTTCGCGACCCGAACCTGTCTAAATTGTGTGCCACGTGTCTCTTCCTTCGAGTTACCGATCTCGGCGAGTCACATTCATCTACTTCGGGTACTCCCCGTAGTAGGTTGCCGGTTCAAAACACCGACAACTCCTCCTTGCCGATCTGCTGCTAACGTGAAACAAGAGGGAGAGGAGATCTAAGAGGAGAGAAGGAAAGAAAAGGGCTGCAGAAACCCTAGGATTTCATGGTGGACCAAGGTGAGATGGTTTTAATCTAATCCCCTATTTTTGTATTAGATTTAGCGCTGGTAATTAGTCTCCTTCGATTGGATTATTGGGGGGATTAAAGATGGATCTCGTGGTTAGTCTCTCCTGGTTGACAGATTTTGCAGTTTATGTTCCTCCTCGAATACGACCATGTTAGAGTCCAAATTAATTTTTCCTCCTCAAGAAGTTTTTGTTAATGACTCCAAGATCTTTCCACGAAGTCCTATATCATAATTTTTGGATCTATGGTTTAAGAGATATTGCAGTTCAAAGTTGGCTGTTTTATCTGACGAATTTCTGAACAGTATTAGATCTACTCAGTTGTAAGGAATCTTAAGGGTCCAATCAGTTCTCCAAATGAATACCAAAGTTTGAGGAATGTTATTAAGCTTTCCATATTGATAGAGATTATAATATTTGGTTGGCTAGAACTCCAGATATAAAATTCTAAAGTGGACTGTCAGGTTTTGTTGCCAGATTCAAAACTCGAGGGTGATATAAAGATTAGTTGATATTAATGATTTTTATTGCAATGAGAAGTATAACAAAAGTTGTGGATTATATAATGTTTCATTCTCTGGTGAAGTTTCATAATTTTTGGATAAGTGGTTTGGAAGATATCAATGTTTTACCATAGACCGGCAGAATTGAAGACAGATTCCTTGGTCTGAATGGAAGAGATGATTTGGACAGTTTTATTTTTGAATAAAAATGTTTTAACCAATGATACTTGTTCTCCTTTGTCTCTAGTTTCTAAAAATGTATTTATTTACTAGCAGTGCTTTTGTAGATTAAAAGATACAAAAAAGGGAAGGGATGCTGCTCTTGTAGGTTTATTGTAGTGTTGCTTATTGTGCCCTTTGTCTTGTTTGAGGGTTTTGGGCATAGGAGCGATATGCCTATTGTTTGTATATGTTTGATTGAGTTGTATGTACTGAGTTCATGATGATAAACTTGTGGTTTTCCTCCGGACCGTGCCTAGTGACCTTTGCTTCATCGCTTTGAGGCAAGTGAACGTAGCAGTGGTTTTTCTACAACTTTGTCATGTTGCTTATTCTACCTACAATCTTACTAATTCAGGAACCTTACTAAAGAAAATTCAAGTATGTTTTTCATCAAATTATTATTTTTATTACTTGCTCCATAATATAATTCTTGTTGCTATTTTCCATCTTGAGGTAAAGAGGTATGTTGCATCATATCATTGAATCATATTACATTGGACATCATTTTGTGGATGTCGCCGTATATTTGCCGCGACCGTACCGGTACAGCATCGTACATTGCCCGAGAAGGGGTACGATGCAGCTTCATACCTTGTTGGGTATGGAGGCAGTGGACATGGCATTTGCATTGCATTTGCACTCATTGTGGTTCTTTATATTTCAGATATGAATTGGTATGAATGTGGTTGTGAGGACATGATCATCTGAAGTAAATTAAGAAGTTGTGGTTTATTCTTTTGTTCATATGAGGATGACTTTCATTTTATCATGTATCTATGTTTAAATTGATGCCTGATAAACTCGTTGTTTAAATAACTAGTCAAAGTAGTTTGCTTGCTGAGATTTATTCTCACACCCCTTTATCATTCCAGGTGCTTGAATCGATATCTGCTTGAAGGGATGGGAGTAGCTACACATCTTCACATCATGCCACTTTCTTTCTTTAACACTAATAATGATACTTTGTTATCTTGTTATGAGCATAGAGTATACTTTGTGGTGACGTTTGTGTTACCTTCTTAATAAACATGGTTGACTTTTATTAGTAGTTTATTTGTTAAGTCGCTCACTTAATGTTGGTGTGTTGTTCCTCTTTATATATCAATTATGTTGTTGCTTCTGCATTTTTATTCTATTTTGGGTTCTTGCTGCCGAGTTGTTATGCTCCGGCATGAGGGAAGGTTGTTTAGTAACATCTTGGGCCTTTGCGGCGTCTAGGGTGTTACGGATGTAGCCGTCTATTTCGGTTAGAGTTAGCGAAAAAAATCTAAAAATAAAAATTAGGGTTAGTCAAAAACTAGGTCGATTGATTTTTTTTCTTTTTGAGGATAATGAAAGTTAAGAGAAGCAAAAGAAAAATCAACAAAAAAACTGAAAATATTCACAAGAAAGCGATACTAGATTGGATGCGGATTGCTTGTTCCCCGAAGAACAACGCCTTCACGGTTCAGTCCTTGGGCCTCTTGGAGTCATGTTCACTTCGTGTCTTGACTTGTGTTGGGCTTCATGACCTTCTCACAAAGTGCTTGTTGAACTTTCCGGGAAGTCTCCCTTTTAGCGCTAAAACCCTACATAAACAATAAACTCCAAATAACACATGTGAGTGCGAACTTGATATATGATGAGGGTTAGGATCATTAGTTTGGATATTAAATTAATACCAACATTGAAGGTAAACTCATGGCTAGGTTAACGGAAATTCACCGTCAACATATTGCATCCCGAACATCCTTTATAGTGAAGGGTGCTTGCAAGCACTACATGAAAAACTAGCTTTGGTAACGGGCGCATATCGCCTTTGGTAACGGGCAATGCGCCCGTTACCGGCCAAGTGTTACGGATAAGCCAAGAAAGGTACCGATAAGACATATTTGTAACGGGCATTAAACAACGACCATTACCAAAACTAGCCACCGATCACGTGAAATGGCTATTTTTACGGGCCCACGAGAACTTTCGTAACGGGCACCAAAGAAAAGCCCGTTACATAAGCTCAATATCGAGACGCCCGATGTGCACTTGCGTCTCCACTATCTTGACGAAATGAGACGCGTCTATTTCACACGCGTCTCATCACAACTAGTATTCGTGATGGGCATCAAACAACGACCGTTACCACAACTAGTTACCGGTCATGTGAAATGACTCGTTTCTCGGGCCCACATGGAACTTTGGTAACGGGCATGAAAGAGAGCCCGTTACTATTAAATTAACATCGAGACGCTTTCTCTGCGAACCGACGTCTCCCTTGTCTCGACGAAATGAGGCGCATCCGTTTCTACGCGCGTCCGCTTTCTCTCTATTAAAGGAGACGCTTGCTTTCAACGCGCGTCTCCTATATCTCGATGAACGGCCGGGTCCCGGGGCCCACCGGTCGGGGACCGGTAATGGGCTTTTAAAGCGCCCGTTACATAGTGGGCATTTTTGTAACGGGCTTTCCGAATGAAGCTCGTTACTTATCGATCGGTGTTTGTAACGAGCTTTAATTAACACCCGTTACGGATACGGCGGCTATCCCTACAAGAACCCGCCGATTCTCGGTGGCATCCGGAACCGGCTAGGATTTGGCAGCCACCAGGGGCTGCATCCTGGAACCAGCCAGGATATGGCAACCACCACAACAAGGAGACATCACAAACACATTCTCACATAACGAGATATTGGCAAAGCAAGATCACATTTATAGTCAAGCTAGCTAGGATCACATCAAGTTTCAAGTTACTCTCATTAGGGCTTGTTTGGATGGAGTCATGAGAAAACGGACCGAACCGAGCAAGATTCGACCCCAACCAAGCAAGCCAAGCGAGTTTCTCGAGCAACAACACCGACTAAAGAAGACCGAATGAGTTTCAACGTTCTTGGTCACAATAAACTCACAAGTGCACCACCGTAGAACTTGCCCTTTCGGTCGATGGTCTCCTTAAGAATGTACTCACACAAGCATCTCCCGGACACGCTTTACATCTTCCGTGGAAACATCTACGGGTGGTTTGAAATCCCGCAAAATACAATCATTTATGAGAATACAAGTAGAAATCATTTTCTAAAATCGGATGGATAATATGAGCGAGAGACAAGGTTGAGCATTATTATCTACTTACAAAGCATCGAGTAGTCTTAACATATGGAATGCCACATGGAATCCACACAAAGAGGACCCCGTGGCTGCCGAGCACACCGCATCAAGGTACCAAAATGACAAGTTAATGCGGTATCAAATAGGTAAGAAGGGACCATAAAAAAACCACGGTCTTACGGCGAGATTTGTTTTGTGCTTGAGTGTGGCTTTTGGATTTTTTCTTTCCTTTCATCACTTTGTACCGTGCATCACCAAAGGCCCCGCATGGTTAGCGTACCAATTAGAAACACCAAGAGATTGAATTTTTGTGAACAAAACCTATAAGAAACTCGACCAGTTCAAAACATTTTGGAGGTCCGGGAACTTTCGTGGGGGATGTTGTTTAGCGAGTAATCTAGATACCAAACCTCTCGTGAACTTCATACGGACATACACAGTTCATATTTGACTTAATTAGCATACGAGAGATAGGTGCTAACCATTTTGACGGGGACACAACAATATGCTTATATATCAAAGCGAGAGAATAAATTCCTTCAATGGTTCCTTGTCCAACTTGAGCAGCGTTGGATTGTGTGTTCCATATGTACATGCAACAAGAGGATAAAACAATGGTCATGACATTATATATGACAGTAGTGAAACAACACTCACAACACATCATGACACCAACAGTAACAATATATATGACAATAGTGAAACAATTAGCACTCACAACAAAGCATAAGACAGTCTAGTTATCACTACATTCAAAGCATAGCAGAATTAAAGTATGCTAACATCCTTTATGCTCTTCATGAATTTACAGTGCAAAAATTATAGCAGCAGGAACATAAAAATGAATTTCAACATTTCATATAGCTTCATCTGTTAGCAACAATTTATTCAAAACAGGCTTGGAGCAACAAAATCCATCCATCAAATCCACAGTCAATCAATTGAAGATGTGAGGACCATGTGTGGTTCGAGGACCGGTGGATGGTCGCTTCCTTGTGTGATGAGTGATTGACAATGTTGTGTGGACCGATTCTTGGCTAAGTATTGCAGGTGCGAGGTTGCGGCTTGACCGGTGTTGGTGCGGGTGAAGAACAAGCGTGAAAGGTCGTCACGGTGAGGCCTCCAGGTGTGGAGAAGACAAGTAGGCTTCGTTCGAGGGACCCGGTGGCCAGCGGGGGTCAAGTGCGGGCCGCATGGTGGCATGAACAGCAAGATGAAGTCGTGGACGGTTTCTTGGTTGAGCCTCAAAACCAAGGTCGAGCCGGGACTATGTGGGAGCCGAGTCATGAGGGGAGATTGGCGGAGGCTACACCGAGTTTGCGGGGTTTCCGGTGGTTCACCGAAAACCACCGGGTTCCTTGGTTGATCCACAAAGCCAAGACCGAAGACCCGAAGACCGGAGCCGCAAAGCGGCACGGACCGGTCGACCGGTGGGTACCCGTATGACCGGGTGGGGAGCACCGGTCCGACCGGTGTGCGACGACGTAGTCCGAAGAGTTTGAAGCGAGAGGACACGCGTCGGGATCGCATGGTTTGCGTCGAGGCTACGCAGATGCGGTCGCCGGCATCCGTCCGATGGAGAAGACATGAAGACTTCCAAATCCACCCTTGAGGGGCTTGTATCCCTAGTTATTAGGAAAGGGCATTTTAGACTTTCGGTTGCCTCCATATAACCCAAGAGGTGAGAGGATGGCAGCCAACTCTTGGAACGCTAGCTCATTTGTTTTCCTATTTTCCTTCCTATTTTTCCATAGGATTTCCATAGGACTAGCTTGAGAGCTTCATGGTGAGATGTTTTGAGAGGGTTGGATGATCGGGCGACAAGCTAGACCTTGTATGAACCTTTTTTGCATGCATAGATGATTCGGCGCGGTTCCTCAAGGTTTGGATGTGTTGTTCCTGGTTGTTCTTGGTAGTGATTTTCGGAGCCCTCTCTTGGTGTTTTGTTTGGGTTGTTTTCGGGATCTTTCTCTTGGGGATTTGATGGGGGAAATTTGTAGGAATCCTTTGTGGTTCTTTGGGCCGTGATTCCCCTCCCAAATCCGTGAGTAAAGGGGCTGAATTTTGGGGTTTTCCGGGTTCTAGGGTTTGTGGTGCTCTTGGCGGGATTTTTTTGATTCCTCCTTTTTGGACGAGTTTTGGTGGGATTAAACCGGCTATGGACTCCTCATGAGGTGTTCCTAATATCCCCAAAGTCTTGTTCAAGTCCGTGGAGCGATTCGGGAGATCGAGGTTTGGATTTGGGGGAGTTGACCCGCGGTGTCGTTCATCCCGAGCTGCCCAGCTACACCGGTCCGACCGGTGCTCTTGACCGGCCTCGACCGGTGCAACCCTCGGTGGGTTTCTCGCTCGGGTGAACGTTTGGGTGTGTTCTCTCGTTGTCCCGTGTTGCCGCCGTTTCGAGTTTGGGTCGGTTTGGTGGTCGGTTGGCTCGCTTGGTGCTTTGGGGGCTTTCGGCCTTGGACCGGTCTATCCGGTGTGTCTCACCGGTCCGGACCGGTGTGGAGCCACTTAGTGAAAGTTGCTCAGTTTCACCAGCAGGGACCGGTCTGACCGGTGGTGCTCACCGGTCTGACCGGTGTTGGTCTGTAGACTCGAGGTTTGGTGTTCCGCTGCGTTCTCGGGTTGGAAGGTTGTGGGTTGGTTCCTAGGTCCGGTGGCACTCCAGTGGCTATGTGGGCTTGACCAACTTGGGTAGTGAGTTGGAGAAGTGTGTTGGAAGTCGCATTCATCTTGTTGGAGTGTTCATCTCCTTCGAGAAGAATTTTTATCGGCTCCCATGCACTCCCCCTCTCGGTTCGCCGTATCGGTCCTTCAAGTGGTATCGAGCCGGTTCGGGTCTTTATTGACTCTAACCGGTCTAAGATCCAAGGATGGCGTACCGAGAACGGGGTTCGGGTCCTCCACACTTCGATGGCAAGAACTACCGGATGTGGAGTAAGCGGATGGGTGCGTTTCTCCGCGGAAAGGGTCGCATCCTTTGGGATGTCACGGTGGACACGAGGCTATGTCCGGCTCGATGGACTTCCTCGCTCCAGATCGAGGGATAGATTCGACACCAACAATAAGGAGGTCGACTACTTGTTTCGTGCTTTGTGTCGGCCGAGTTCGATCGGGTGCACATCAAGCACTTGGCTTGTAGAATTTGGTCGGTGCTGAAGGAGGCTCATGTTGGGAATGCCCGTGTTCGAGCACGGATGTATGCGACCTACTGGAGAGAGTACGAGAACTTCACTCATCTCCCCAGTGAGTCCATCGATGCCTTGTTTCAGAGGTTCACGGTGGTTGTGAACAACATGAGGGCCAATGTGGACGTGCTCCCATACGATGATGATGATAGATTGGTCAAGCTCTTACACTCTTTGGATCCTACGATTTGGGGCGGAAAGTTCGAGGCCATTGTGGAGTCGGAGAAGTATGACACTCGACGGTGAACGAGCCGTTCTTGAAGCTCAAGTCGGCTGAGGTGGATAGGGGCATGACTGCCAAGCTCGAGGGATCGACCGATTCCCATAGTCTTGCCCTCGTTGGTGGTTCGAAAGGAAAGGCTAACACTAACCCATCCACCAGGATGTTCTCTTTGTCCTCTTTGATGTCTATGCCAGATGAGGAGTTTGATGTGCTTGGAGAGGACGAGCTGGCGCTGCTGATGAGGAGGTTCGAGAGGCTGCACGAGAACCGGGTGAACATGAGGAGGAACACGAGGACATGCTTCCAGTGCGGCAAGCCGGGACACTTCGTCGCCGACTGCCCGGAGAAGGTCGGGAACAAGGACGGCTACAAGCACAAGTCGAGGAATGATGGCAAGTACCGGTCGAGGCGCGACCACAAGATCAAGCACAAGAACAAGTACAAGAACAAGCGACGATCGAGGAAGAAGGAGAGCCGAGGCAAGGCCCGAGCGATGGTTGGAGCAAGCAACGTCAACTCCGGTTCCTTGTACTCCACCTCGAGCTCGAGCGGCGGTGAAGATGAAGGTGATCTTCGCAAGAACAAGAAGTCGTCCAAGAACCCGAGCGGGCCGAGCCGCTTCGCGAGAGACGCCTTCGCACCATGGCGCCGAGCTCCGGCGGCAAGAAGAGCACACGGAGCGACTCGGACTCCGATTCCGACGACGAGGTGCGTGATGAACTTCCCTTCTTGCGCCAGGAGAATGAGAGGCTTGGCTCTTTGCTTGATAACCGTGATGACATGCTTAGAGAGGCCAAGAAAATGAGAAAAGAGCTTAGGGCTTCAATCGAGAATGCTAGGACTAGAGTGGCTGAGCTAGAGACACAGGTGCTTGATAGCAAGCTTGAGATTGATTCCCTTAAGGCTAGCCCTGTTGTTTCGGATGAGGTTGATTGTGCTGATTGCTCCATCTTTCTTGCTGATCTTGCTTTGTTTAAGGAGAAGCATGCCTCCAAGTGTGAGGAACTAGATGTTCTTAGGGTTGAAGTGGCTGAGCTTAAGTCTAGACTTGCTTTGCTAGGTGCTTGCACTTCTTGCCCTATTTTGCATGCTAAGATTGATGAGATGCATGCTTACACTAGTTCTCTACCCGTGAAATGCATGCTTTGAAAAATCCGGAACTTGCACATTATGTTGATCGTTTGCAGGATGAGAATGATGAGCTAAGGAAGTTGATGGGTTGGTTGTCCGGTCATGAGCCTCAGTTGAGGATGATGATCGAGGCGTTTAAGAGGCAGGATGGTGAGGGACTTGGGGCAACAAGATTGCTGAGGGAAGTGGAGAGAATATCCCGAACCACCAAAAACCCACCACAAAAATGATTTCCCCCCAAAACCTAACCATCTTAGGAACCGACTAGACACAACCCCGGCTCCACCCGTGTTTCCTACACCCACAAATGATCTACAAAAGCCTATCAAGTTTGTGAGCACTTCGGGGGAAAGTGTTCTTTGGGAAAGAAAGTGAGAAGGCTAGTGAGGGGAAACCGGTGGAGGAGTTGAGTGGAGAGAAACCGAGTGAGCAGCCACATTCCAAGCCTAAGCCTAAGCTTGTGAGGTTCCATTGTGGCTATTGTGGGAGAGATGGCCATAAGGAGGAGTTTTGCTTCAAGAGGAAGCGTGAGGAGAGAATGGCAAAGGAGTGGGCTAACAAGGACAAGTACCACCCTTCTGATGGTGTACTTTAGCCTCGTGTGCAGATGCCCAGGGCCAAGGCGAGTGTGAGGACAGTTCGGGCTTGGGGAGAGCGGAAGGCTGCCGGTGGTGCTGCTACCCAAGCCACACCGGTCAGATCGGTGTGGGGCACCGGTCAGACCGGTGCAGGTCTGGACAAACAGCTGTTTGGGTTTCGAGCTCGTGCAGGCGCGAGGGTTGTTTCTGGTGGTCGTGGTTCTGGTGGTTGGGCTGGAAAGGGTGCAGGTGGTCAGTTTGCTAGGCGTTCTCCTCCTCGTGCTCAATACAGGGATCGGAGGAGTCATAGCTTTGAGTTGGAGAGGAAGGATGTTCCACGGGCTTTCTTGCGTGGATTTGGTCCTCCTCCGGGCGGGAGAGGGGTGGTTCCCTCAGGGTGGTTACCGTGGTGGTGTTCGTGGAGGTAGCTTTGGTAGGAGAGATGCTTTGGTTGGTGCTAACCCCACTTTCGAGCAAATGGCTCGGCACTGGTTTTACTCTTTTGGTACTAACCCCAGTGCTGAGTCAATTGTTCGCTCACGTGCTCATTTTTGAATTTCAGGTGGGAGACTTGAAGAACATTTGGTTGATTGACTCGGTTGCTCGAGGCATATGACCGGAGACAGGGGGTGGTTCTCAAGTCTCGTCCCGGTGGTGACGAAGAGGTACATCACTTTTGGGGACAATGGGTGTGGGCGTGTGCTTTCGAAGGTGAGATTAAGGTGAGTGACAAGATCACTGCGAGGCGTGTTGCTCTTGTTCAATCGCCGGGGTACAATATGCTTTCGTGTCCCGGCTTGTTGGATGAGGGCTTTGAGGTGTTGTTTCGGCCGGGTGGTTCTCGGATTTTGGACTCTCGAGGGGACCTTGTTGAAGGACCGATACGGCGAACCGTAGGAGGGGGGGGGGGGAGTGAATGGGAGCCGATAAAAATTCTTCTCGAAGGAGATGGAAACTCCAACAAGATGAACACGGCTTCCAACACACGTCTCGACTCACTACCAAGGTTGGTCAAGCCCACGTAGCCACCGGAGTGCCACCGGACCTAGGAACCAACACACAACCTTCCGACCCGAGAAACGCGGCGGAAAACCAAAACCCCGAGTCTACGGACCCACACCGGTCGGACCGATGAGCACCACCGGTCGATTGGTCCCCGCCGATGAAACCGAGCAACTTCCACTAAGTGGCTCTACACCGGTCGGACCGGTGAGACACACCGGTCGACCGATGGCATCCCGAAAGCCCCCAAGGCACCAAACAAGGCCAACCGACCACCAAACCGACCCAAACTCGAAACAAGCAGCAACACGGGACAACAACGAACACACCAAGACGTTCACCCGAGCAAAAACCCACAAGGGCTCGCACCGGTCAGACCGGTCAAGAGCACCGGTCAGACCGGTGTAGCCTGGGCAGCTCGAGATGAACAGCACCCGCGGGTCAACTCCCCCAAATCCGAATCTCGATCTCCCGAATCACTCCACGGACTTGAACAAGACTTTGGGGATATCAGGAACACCTCATGAGGAGTCCATAGCCAAGTTTAATCCCACCAAAACTCGTCCAAAAAGGAGGAATCGAAGAAATCCCGCCAAGATCACTTCCAACCCAAGAACTCAAGAAACCCCCAAAATCGAGCACATTTACTCACGGATTTGGGAGGGGAATCACAGCCCAAAGAACCACGAAGAGTTCCCACAAATTTCCCCCATCAAATCCTCAAGAGAAAGGTCCCGAAAACAACCCAAAGAAATCACCGAGAGAGGGCTCCGAAAATCACCACCAAGAACAACCGGGAAAACACATCCAAACCTTGAGGAACCACGCCGAATCATCTATACATGAAACAAAGGTTTGTACAAGGTCTAGCAAGCCGCCCGATCATCCATCCCTCTCAACAAGATCTCTCTCGTGAAGCTCTCTTGCTAGTCCTAAGGAAAACCTAAGGAAAATAGGTGGAAAATAGGAAAACTAATGAGCTAGGGTTCCAAGCGTTGGCTGCCATCCTCTCACCTCTTGGGTTATATGGAGGCAACCGAATGTCTAAAATGCCCTTCTCTACTAACTAGGGATACAAGCCCCTCAAGGGCGGATTTGGAATTCTTGATGTCTTCACCATCGGACGGATGCCCGGTGACCGCACCCTGCGTAGCCTCGACGCAAGCCATGCGATCCCGACGCGTGTCCTCCGCTTCGAAGATTCCGGACTGCGTCGTCGCACACCGGTCAGACCGGTGCTCCTCACCGGCCGACCGGTCCCCACCGGTCGGGGACCGGTCGGTCTTGCTGCCGCAAAGACCGTCTTCGGTTCTCCGGTCTTGGCTTTGTGGATCAACCAAGGAACCCGGTGGTTTTCGGTGAACCACCGAAAACCCCGCGAACTTGGTGTAGCCTCCGCCAATCTCCACTCATGACTTGGCTCCCACGTAGTCCCGTCTCGACCTTGGTTTTGTGGCTCAACCAAGAAACCGTCCACGACTTCATCTTGCCTGTTCATGCCACCATGCGGCCGGCACTTGACCCCGCTGGCCACCGGGTCCCTTGAACGAAGCCTACTTGTCTTCTCCACACCTGGAGGCCTCACCGGCGACGACCTTTCGCGCTTGTTCTTCACCCGCACCAACACGAGTCAAGCCGCAACCCGCACCCGCAATACTTAGCCAAGAATCAGTCCACACAACGTTGTCAATAACTCATCACACAAGGAAGCGACCATCCACCGGTCCTCGAACCACACATGGTCCTCAATCTCCCCCTTGATGAGTGCATTGACAACACCCACATGAAAGTAACAAGAGAGAAAAGAAAAAGAAAAGAAATGAACAAAAAGAAACTCCAACAAACGATCGAAAGCCAAACAAAGGCAAAGAGCAAGATCACTTGAAGAAGACAAGTCTTGGACCCCTTAGGCAAGGGCAACGGCTCGACACATCCGAGACAAAGCAAAGCTCAAACAAAGAGCGCAAACCACCGAATCAAAGCTCGAACAACCACAAAGAGATCCCCCCTGCACACATGCAAGCTCCCCCGAACCAATGCACCTCCCCCGGACGAATGCATGCAAGACACCACTTGAAACAGGGGCAGCCGCAACAACTCGGCCCCGACCGGTCGGACCGGTCAACACCACCGGTCGGACCGGTGTGCAACATGTGTACAGAACCAAAGCACTCACACGGGTCGGACCGGTGACCCCGATCGGTCGACCGGTGCACAACGGTGCCCGTAAATGGCTCGAAACCACCCGAAAACCTTCTAAACACGTCCAAAGAAGCCATTTCAAGCTCAAACTTCTCCCCCTTGTTGGCAATGCATGAATCAAGCCAAAAATGCAAAACTTTCAACCTAGAGCTTCTCAAATAGACAAAATTCAACAAAGAATGCTACACATGTCCAAATGAGCAAGTTAGATACTCTACGGCTTCGTATCGATCTCAACTACATGATCACCAAGTTTCACAACCATTGGACGAAGCTAAGATGGATTTTGGCAATTTTGCGAAAAACTTGCCTCTCATGAGCAAAGTCCTAAACATGATCAAAGCATATCAAAATGGCAAAGCCACACAAACTTCATGCTAGGACAGCCATTCTAATCATAAGACCATCACAAACACCCACAAGCACCTCATGTCATGTCAAAGCCACCGAGCCATGTGCCTACTTCTATGTATGAGACTTCTCACCGGTAGGCATCATGCAATGGTTTAGCACCCAAAGCAAATTAAATTCAGCACATATGACATGGGAGCACATTTCCAAGGATTTTTCATTTCATTTTCAGATTTGTAAATGGTACATGAAATGTCTTTGCGACAAAAAGGAACTTATGCTCCTCCACAAGATAGAACAAGAGGGCTAAACATTCATGATGGCAAATGAGCCTTTGGCCCCATATGATCAATAAACTAGCTATCCAACCATAAATTAAGCATAGCAAGGCCACAAAAACATGTCAAAAGCATGTAAAGGCATTTACACATGAGAGAACATACATGTGACATTTTTCAAAAGCATAGCTATCAACCATGGATTATTCATCAAGATCATCAAGAGCTAAGCCAAACTAACCACAACATACCAAACAAGCTCACAAAGACATATATCTCATTCCATGGTGAACAATGTATATGAGAGAAGCTTTTCCTAACCAATGCATATGATACAAAATGCATGCAATCAAAGATACAAGGATGCCTATACATCATATTACATATGCCATGCAAAATGCAAGAAATGCACAAAGAAAAGCTATACATATGCTACCACCGGCTCCTCGAGGGGAGGCAAAACGGGTTCGACACCACCGCAAAAGAGAGCTCCCACACACCCAACTCAAGAAATCAAGCACACACCAAGTTCCCCCCGCAAACGAGTGAAAGTTGCTTGATCTAGGGGTTTGGTGAAAATATCGGCTAGTTGGTCATGTGTGGGTACATGGATCAAAGCTATCCTTCCTTTCTCGACGTTGTCTCTCGGAAAATGATACCTCACTTCTATGTGCTTAGTTTTGGAATGGAGCACCGGGTTCTTTGCAACGCTTATGGCACCGGTGCTATCACATTGAAGTGGGACATGGGTATACTCCTCACCAAAGTCACTCATAGTGTATGAAATCCAAAGGAGCCGAGAGCAACAACTAGCAACGGCAACATACTCGGCCTCGGTCGTGGATTGAGCAACACTCGACCGCTTGCGGGAAGACCAAGACACCAAAGAGGAACCCAAAAAGCGGCAAGTCCCGAAGTGGACTTCCTATCCAACCGACACCCGGCAAAATCCGCGTCCGAAAAACCATGAAGCGCCAAAGAAGAGGACGCGGAGTACCAAAGGCCGAAGTCGGGGAGTGTGACGCAAGTACCTAAAAATTTGCTTCACCGCCCGCCGATGCGAAGTCCTCGGAGACGCTTGAAAACGAGCGCACGAGACACACCGAGAATCGTATGTACGGCCTCGTTGCCGTCAAGTAGAGGAGTGACCCGATCATGCTCCGGTACTCCTTCCGGTCCACGTGTTCACCTTCCTCGTCCGCATCAAGAGCCGTAGTCGTACTCATCGGCGTCGTCATAGCCTTGGAATCCTCCATCTTGAACTTCCTCACGATGTCCTTGGTGTACTTAGCCTCGGTGCACAAATGTTCGTTCCTTTGATTGCTTGATTTGTAGCCCGAGGAAGAACTCGCAACTCACCCATCATGCTCATCTCAAACTCCATGCTCATATCATCTCGCAAACCTCGCAACAAGAGAGTTAGACGAGCCACCAAAGACAATATCATCCACGTACACCCGCACAATCAAGATATCTCTCGCCCTCTGCCTCGGCAAAAACAAGGTCCGATCGACCTTCCCCATCTCAAAACCTCTCTCAAACAAGAACCCCCTCAACCTCGCCATACCAAGCTCTAGGCGCCGCTTCAACCCATACGGCGCCTTCCTCAACTTGTACACCGGTGGGGGTACTTCTCACTCTCAAACCCCGCAGGCCGCCTCACATACACCTCTTCCTCCAACACACCATTCATAAAAGCACTCTTCACATCCATTTGGTGCAACTTGAACCCTTTAGCCACGGAAAAGGCTAGAAGGATCCTAATCGCCTCCAAACGGGCTACGGGAGCAAAGGTCTCCTCGTAGTCAATCCCCTCCTTCTGACTGAACCCCTGAGCAACAAGTCTCGACTTGTTCCTCACAACCTCACCCTTCTCTCCCTCTTTGTTTTTCCACACCCACTTGGTACCAATCGGCTTACACCCTCGGGAGGAGGGTCAACCAACTCCCACACCCGATTCCTCTCAAAGTTCTCCAATTCCTCATGCATCGAGTTAACCCAATTGTGATCGGATAGTGCGTGTCCAATGTCTTTGGGCTCGAAAGAAGCAACAAATGCAGCGGTTGTTCCGAACCCTCAACCGTGTAGTGCGTTCATTCATGTCGTCGATGATCCTCGAAGCTGGGTGATCCACTTGTACTCGCCGGGGAGGTTCTCGCCTCGATGCTACCTCCCCCTCAACATCAGCTTCTCCTCGTTCTTGATTTGTCGTCGTAGGTGTAGCAGAGGGTCCGTCCATCATCGTAGTCGAAGTAGTGGGTACATGTTCAGCCGGGGGCACCACACCACCATCTTCATCGTCTCCATGTTCATGCTCCTCCTCCTGAAAGATCTCCTCGCCAAGCTCATCATAACCTGCACACTCAAAGACAAGCTGACTACGTGGCTCGTCTCGTCGAAGGTTACCTCGCAAGTCTCCACGATTTGGTTAGTTTCAAGATTGAGCAAACGATATGCTCTAGAATGAGATGCATAACCAAAGAAAATGCCATCGACAGACCTAGCCTCAAACTTATCCAACTTCCTGCCTTTCTTCAGAATGAAACACTTGCAACCAAAGACATGGAAGTGACTCACCTTGGGTGTGCGACCATGCATCAACTCATAGCATGTTTTCTTCTTGTGCACTCTGAGGTATATCCTGTTCGACACATAGCACGCGGTATTCACCGCCTCAGCCCAATACCTCCTCGGAGTCCTATGCTCATCAAGCATCGTCCGAGCCATCTCGCACACGGTCCGTTCTTCCTTTCCACAACACCATTCTGAGGAGGCGTATACGGACTCGAAAACTGGTGCTCAAGACCCAAGTCGTGGCAAAAGGTTTCAAAACGAGAGTTCCCGAATTCCGAGCCATTATCACCTTGCGGATAGCTCGAATGGCATCTCCGTGCCTCTCGAATGGCATCTCCGTGCCTCTCGAACAAAACCAAACGTCTCCCCCTTATCCTCAAGAAAGAACACCCACGCATACCGAGAATAGTCGTCCACCACAACAAGGACATACCACTTCCCACCCGCGAGATCGCACACGAGCCGGGCCAACAAGGTCCATATGGAGCAGCTCGCATGGACGCTCGGTCATCACATCGGTGAGAGGCGGGTGAGAAGAGGCCACCATCCGGGCATGCCTACACGGAGCACAAACCATCTCTTTCTCCGGCCTCAACCGTGGCAATCCTCGGACCAAATTCGGTTTACTCAAGCGTGACAAAAGGTCAAAGATCAAGTGACCCAACTTCCTATGCCACCTCCACAACTCACTCGAAGAACCGGCCAAGAAACAATGCTCCACACCCGAAGACCGAGAAAAATCAGCACGAAACACCCGACCCTCGGGAACGACCATACGTACAAGGTCCCCTCGAGAGTCCAAAATCCGAGAACCACCTCGGCCGAAACAACACCTCAAAGCCCTCATCCAACAACCGGGACACGAGAAAGCAAATTGTACCCCGGCGATTGAACAAGAGCAACACGCCTCGCAGTGATCTTGTCACTCACTTTGATCTCACCTTCCGAAAGCACACGCCCACGCCCATTGTCCCCAAAAGTGATGTACCTCTTCGTCACCATCGGGACGAGACTTGAGAACCACCCCCCGTCTCCGGTCATATGCCTCGAGCAACCGGAGTCGATCAACCAAATGTTCTTCAAGTCTCCCACCCGAAATTCAAAAATAAGCACGTGAGCGAACAAACGACTCAAAGACCGGGTTAGTACCAAAAGAGGAAAACCGGTGCCGAGCCATTTGCTCGAAAGTGGGGTTAGCACCAACCAAAGCATCTCTCCTACCAAAGCTACCTCCACGAACACCACCACGGTAACCACCCCGAGGGAACTACCCCTCTCTCGCCCGAAGGAGGACCAAATCCACGCAAGAAAGCCCGTGGAACATCCTTCCTCTCCAACTCAAAGCTACAACCCCTCCGATCCCCGTTGTCGGTGCGGAATATGGTCCCGACACTAACCGGTAGATAGCGCCGTGGTCTATCCCTCAATGGTCGATGCCAAGCAACAAATGACACAAGATTTTATCCCGGTTCCCGCCGAGGGGGCCGTACGTCCGACAGGGGTGTGCTCGTGGCACTATATTGCTCAAGACCGGGGGTGCTCGTAGTGGGGCTGCTACAAGCAAGGCGGGAGAGGAAGCGTGGCTTCCAAGTCCCTAGAAGAGTGGTCGAAGATGTTGTGGGAGAATAAGAGAGTGAGTGCACGGTGTGTTGTGTTGGACTCTCGTCTCTCGTTCGTCCGTCCCATCGTCGGGGGTTCGCCTCCCCTTTTATAGATCAAGGGGGCAGCGGGTTACATGCGCGCCGCGCTATCTAGCTACGTGGAGAAGTGCGACGTGCTACGGTGTAGAGTGGGCGGCCGTCCGGGCGATCCTTGCAGCGATCTGGTCATCATGGCCTGACTTGTACCCGAACAGTGGCGATTCGAGGGTAGGAGAGCAGCGGATGGCGGTGATGTTCTCTGATAGGCTCGAGGGAGGTGCTGACGCAGGCCCGTACGGCGCACAGGAGTTGGCAGAACGGCGTTCCTTCCCAACGTGCCTCACGGGGCTGAAGTCGTTGCTACAGGGTCCGGCGTGCGCCTGCATGCACGGGTACGGCGGCCACGCCGTTACAGTGGCGGGGATGGCAGTCCACCGGCCTACCGCCTCCACCTAACCCTGTAGGGTCACAAGAAAGTACATCGAGGGTGCGCCGGCCCCCTTTTCGAGGGCTCGGCGCGTTAGCCGTATCGGGGCGTGCGCGCGGTGTCACGGGACTGACACCGGCCGCACTCCACCGTACCCTCCCACAGTGGCGGGGATGGGCTCCTCCCTGGGGAGTTGGTGCGGCGGCACCGGGGTGCGAGCCCCGGGCGCATGATGGCGCCGTCCTGCGGCGTCAGGGCGTTAAATGCCCGTGTACGGGGCCGGCGCACGAGTGCGGGGGCGCCCGCGAGCGTGGCGGGCCCCGGCGCCCGAGGGCGGGGCGTACCCTCGAGCGAGGCGAAACCCGCTCGAGGGAAGTGCTACCCCTCGAGCGGGGCGATGCCCACCCGAAGGGAGCGTGCAGCCTCGAACGAGGCGAGTCCGTTTCGAGGGGATCCTTTCGTGGGCCGCCTCGATGGGCCGTCGGAGTCCCCCGTGGGCCGTGTCCCGCATGGTTAGGCACCCGCATGGTTAGGCCTAATATTATCGGGTTTCGTTACGGGTTTTAAGTGGGTTTTCCCCCATTGTTTAAGGGGGCCCCTAGGGCTGTCCCCGACAACGTAGCCCCCGAGCATTGGGTTTGCCGTTGCGGCTCCCGCGCATGCCGGAACCTACCGATAGGACGTTCTTCCCTCCTTGTTTGCGAACGCTTTCCGTGGGGCCGCGTCGGCGGACCCGCGGGTCTAGCCCCGAAGCCCCGGCAGAGTGTGGATGCTCCTGCGGGGGGTTTACCGCGAGAATTTTGGTCGGAGAGATGTGGCACATATGCCAACCGGCATCGGCGGTATTTCGGCCGGCTTCGGGGGGGTGCACGCATCGCCGACACCGTCTCGGGCGGGTGCGGTTTCAAGGAGGTGTAGCCGTGCGTCAAGCCCCCGAGCCTTGGCCCGTTCGAGGCGATCGGGTAGAGCCCGACGACTTGTTTTTCAACGCGCCCTCGCCGTCCCTCCGCGGGACGGAGGGTGAGGTTTCGCAACTCCCATCGAGCGGGTCGCGAATTGTCGATTCCTCTTCGAGCCGGTAGCGGGTGGTTCAAGTGGACGCCCATGCCCCGTTCGATAAGGGTAGGCCGCGCGGTCCCGAGACACGTCCATGGAAGCACTTGCGTGGGTTTGCTAGGTGGGGCTCGGTCCCGTTCGCTAGGGACCGAGGGCGCGGAAGCTCTCCCTCGGTGGGATCACTCCGGCTAGCTGCCCTCGCCGGCTCTCGAACACGACATGTGGGGCACCCTCGAGCCGACGGGCTCGAGGAACGGCTCGAATGCGCGTGCCCTCGTCGTCCCTAACTCGCGATCCGTGGCGCCGTTCGAACCCGTCGAGGGTCGGGCTTCGAACCCTCGATCGTAGGGCCGTGCGGGGGTGGCGCCGGGCGGCCCCGTCTTTTCACGTTCGCGGCGGTCGAGGGGTGCGGGGCGAGCCGGCCCTTGAGGTGCTGGTTGGTAGCACAGCGTATGTGCTTTCTTTTAGAGGGTTGACATTGTCTCGAGCCGGGGGCTCGCTCCGCTCGAGGGTTTTGCGTGGCATAGGTGCCCGCGGTTGCCTGCTCTACATCGAGCAGGTCCCGGGCGACCTTCTCACGTCGATATCCCATCGAGGGTTGACGTCATCTTGAGCCAAGGGCTCGTGCCGCTCGAGGGTTTTACGTGGCATGGGTGCCCGCGGTTGCCTGCTCTACATCGAGCAGGTCCCGGGCGACCTTCTCACGCTGATATCCCATCGAGGGTCGCTTTTGTCCGGGAGCCGAGGGCCCGTGCCGCTCGAGGGTTTTGCGTGGCATGGGTGCCCGCGGTTGCCTGCTCTACATCGAGCAGGTCCCGGCGACCTTCTCACGCTGATATCCCATCGAGGGTCGCTTTTATTTCGAGCCGGGGGTTCGCCCCGCTCGAGGGTTCTCCTTGCTTGGCAAGGGACCCGGCATTTAAGTGCCTCGCGGTCGTGGCCGCGGTTTTGCGCCGCGGGCGCGCCTTTTAGGCGGCGCGGCCGCGCGCGCGCGCGTAGTTGGCGGCGTGGCGGGCGGACGTGACCGCTTCGCCTCGGTTGTCGCCGGTCTTTGCCGTAATGATGGTTCGCCTGCAATGACGTGGCCGCCGCGGTCGTGGTGGGGCCCGCTCGTCGACGCGATGGAAAGATTCCCTGCAGTTAATGCTAGCGGGGCGTCCGCTCCGGAGAGCTCGCCCGTCGGCCTATAAAGCTGCGGGGAGGAGGAGACGGCGGTTTTTTACCTTGGCATCTCACCATTTTCAGTCCCCCGCCCCTTCGTCTTCGCCTAGCTCCTGCCATCGCGCGGTGTCGCCGCTAGAGCTTTCCTTCCGTTTCCTGTCCTCCGCCCTCGCTTTCCTTTGCCTTCTCCATGGCGCCGCCTCAGCCTCCCCTTAGGATCCCGGAACCGTATGCCTGGGAGAGGTCGACGGTGACGCAGTTGGCCCTTGGCGAGCTGGTCGCCGCCGGCCAGCTGGCGGCCAACGAAGACGGACGTCCGGCGGAGTGGATCGTGCCACCGGCCGCGGACCACGAGCCCAACCCACCGGAGGGCTACGTGGTGAGCTTCACCCGCTACCACGAGCGGGGCTTCACCGCGCCGGCGAGCACCTTCATGCGGGCGATGTGCTACTACTACGGGGTGGAGCCGCACAACTTCGCCCCCAACGCGATCTCGCGAGGCGGCCACATTTGTGGGCGTCGCGAAGGGTACCGGGGATCCCGCAAATGGGGTGGGAGCTCGAATACACCTTTTCCGCGCGGAGCTCATCACGCAGCCCCACGACGGAGCCAAGGACCCGCCGCGCGATGCGCGCCGGCGGGATGTCGCTTGCCCTGCGGGGGCAATTCAAGGACGTCTACATCCCCTGCACCATGACGACGAACAACGCCGGCTGGGAGCAGGGATGGTTCTACTTGCGTAACGCCGAGCCCGGCCTCCCCCCCTACACCGGCCGGATATTCAAGGAGAGGCCTGACTCCTGGGGCTACGGGGTGTCCACGCCCCAGCATCGGAGGCGGCGAGAGTCGGTCCTGGCCGCGCTGCAGCGCCTGGCGAAGATGGGGCTGAACGCGATGGGCGTCCTCGCCTTCCTTCATCACCGGCGGATCGTGCCGTTGATGGAGAGGCCGCTCTGCATCTTCGAGATGACAAAGGCGGCCAACTCCGTCGACCTGGCGAGGTCGCGGATGCTCCCGACGCCCCTCGAGCGGCCGTACGCGCTCACCCGGCGCGGAGTGCCGTCGACACCCGGTGCCGGCCGCCGCGGGGCGGACCCCGTGGGACTTCGAGATGCTCCCCACCGGCCCGTTGGTGAGTGTGGTTCTTGATTTCGTTTTGGTTTTTAGAGTTGCCTTTGCCTCTTGACACGCCTTTGTTGCTTCCGTGCGCACCGGTGACCTTCATCATCGCCAAGTCCGTCCCGCCTACCCCCCCGACTCCCGCGCGCGCCGGGCCGGGCGGCGCGGCGGGAGCGCGAGGGTGAGGGCGGCGCGCAAGATGGAGCACGCGAGGCGACGTCAAGCGCGTCGCGACCGGCGGGCCGCGGATGCCGGCGGCGCGAGGAGCCGGGGCTCTCCTCCCCGGAGGCTGAGGAGCCCTCGTCCTCGGAGGAGGACGAAGAGGAAGAGGCTGAGGGGAGGGCCCCTCGATAGGTGGCGACCTGCGCCTCCGTCGCCGGAGCCGCGCGGCGACAAGGGCGGCTTTGCTCGGGGCGGGCGCACGGGCGTCCGCCGCCGGGCAATCGACATCGGGGCGGCGCGCGCGCGTGGAGGTGCCGGCGCGCGCCACGGAGGCGCGCGCGCGCGCGCGCCCGTGCGCGCGTCCGCGTGCGCGCGCGCGCGGGCGAGCGTGCCCGCACGTGCGGCAACATCGTCGGGGGCGCGGCGGCCGGCGTGTCCGCACGCGGGGCGAGCGTGCCCCCGCGCGCGGCGGCGCCTTCGGGGAAGTGCGGCGTCGGTCGCGCCCGCGCACGGGGGCGGGCGCGCTGCGCGCATCGCGGCGCCGTCGGGGAGGCGCTACGGCGAGCGTGGCGAGCCGCGCCGCCCGATCCGCCGAGGCCTCGAGGAAAGGGGAACGGGCCTTTTCCTCTTCGAGGTAAGGAGCCCGTCCTTTTTTGTTTGGTTTGATTTGTCGATGATTAGGTGCCCTAACCTTACGTTCGTGCTCGCGCGGTGGTGCCAACCGTTCCTCCCCTTGCGCCGGCCAAGGTGCCGAGGACGGACGCGTCGATCCCCACCCGGCGGCGCTCGTCAAGGGCGTCGCGCCGGGGACAAGCACGGCGGCGGGCGCGAGCTCGCAAGGTGCGGCCGGGGCCCCGAGGCCCTCGCCGTCGGATCAGCCCGCCGCGGCGCGGCCGGGGAGGTCGCCGAGGGGCGGCCGCACCGGTCGTCATGGAGACACGGGCCGCGGCGGCGGCCGTAGTGGAGGTGCAGCCCGCGGAGGCCGCCACCGTGGAGGAGGTGGAGCAGCGCGCGCCTGCGGGGGCGCCGTGGATGCGGTGGTACGGCCAGAGGTGGCGGCCACCGCGCCACGACGGGCGCCCGTGGCCGCGGAGGCGCGGTGGAGGTGCGGCGGAGGCGACGCAAGCGACCGCGCCCGCCGGCGATCTTCGGGCGGAGGTGGTGGAGGTCTCGGACGACTCTCCGCCGCCGGGTGGAATCGGTGGGCCGGCGGCCCACGAATTCTCCCGAGCCCCGGGGAGGGGGCCCTCGTGAGGCGGCACGAGGGCCACATGGTGGTGGGGGGCCGAGGACATGGTGCCGAGGCCTCGTCCTCCCACGTCGGCCGCCCCGACCGGGGTGGAGGGGGTCGTCGAGGATCCCCCCCGCGTTCGCCGACGCCGCGGGGGGAGCAAGAGCTGCGGGGCGAGCTCGGAGCCACGGCGCCACGCTCAACCGCGCGCCGAACGAGGCGCCGCAGTCCACGGCGGCCCGGCTTGGCTCGTCTTCCGGGTGAGCCATGATTGCTTGTCCTTTTCCCTTTTCGTGTTCGTACACCGCATTCAAGTCTTGGCGCTTATGGGTTTCGATTCCGTGATTGCCGGGGAGCTCGAGCGTCGTGCCCATGACAAGTACGACGCCTTCGACCGGGTGAACGCCGAGGTTCACCGGCTCCGGAGCGGTGCGGCGCCTTCGACGCGCTTGCCGATGCTCTCGGGACGCCGGACGGCCGGCCGGCGTATCGGGCGATGGCGTGGTGCGACGAGCTCCCGGGAGAGCTCGGGACGGGGCGCCCGCGGCGTTCGAACCTCGAGCGGGTCCGCACGGCCCTCGTTGATCGTGACGAGGCACGCGTGGAATGCGCGCGCGGACCTAGAGAAGACGCGGACGGCGGCCGCCAGGCGGGAGGCGGAGGTGGCCACCGCTCGCGCCGAAACCCGGGAGCTCCGCACGTCGCTTGAGGGGGCGCAGCGCGGCGGCGCCGAGGGGCCGAGGAGCGGGCACGCGAGCCGGAGCGGCGGGCCAAGGAGGCCGACGACCCGAAGGCCGCCCTCGACGCCAAGGCCGGGGCCCTCGTCACCGCCGAGGAGCGGCTCCCCGCAAGAGAGCACCGCCCGCCAAGGAGCCGAGGAGCGGCTCCGGCGAGGAGCGAGCCACCCTCACCGATGCCCGTGCGGCCGGGAGCGAGGAGCGCGCCGCCCACGAGGTGACGCGGAAGTCCTTGGCGGATCGGGACGCCAAGCTCTCCAAGGGCGAGGGCGAGGTCGTTGTGCTCAGCATTGCGAGCGCAAACCAGGAGATGGCCCTCCGGGAGCGAAGGGTGAGACCGTCAAGCGCCTCGAGCTGACGGTCGAGGCCGTGCGCCGCGACCTCGAGATGGAGAAGAAGCAAGTCGAAGGTGAGCCACAATCTGACTCTTGTCTTGTTGGATTTTCGATTGGGAACTTCGCATTCCCTTTTTTCTGATTTATCCCTTGCCTTGATGTTCCCAGGCTTGCGCACTGCTCTGGGGCACGCGGCAGAGCGGGCCGAGGCGCTGCAGGCCTCCTACAACTCCTCCGAGCAGGAGCTGCGGGAGCTGCGCGATGCAGCCCTCGAGAGTTGCCGCACCGTCGAGGAGGGCGAGGCACGGGCGGCGGCTCGTTGGCTAGGCCGTCCGCGCGCCCTTGGTGGCCACGTCACCGAGCGGATGCGCCGGGCGCTGCAGCTGGGCGTCCAGAAGGCCCTCGGAGTGGTGCGATCCCACTACGAGGTAAACTTCGAGGCGCTGGCGGAAGGGTACATCGTTCCCGAGGGCGTCGAGGACGAGGTGGCCATGGAGCGTATGGATGCGCTCGCCGCCGACGCCGCCGGGTCGCTTGCCGAGGCCTTCGAGGAGTTCCTCTTCCCGGACGCCGCTGACGCTGCTGCTCCTCCCGCCTGAAAGCAGTTGGGCGCTAGGCCCGTTTTTTGTTTATGTGTATCGAGAACTCGGCCTCGTGGCCTTTTGTAAACAAACGAGTTGTTTCATGAACATAAGCGATCGTTGTAAATGAAGTTGTTTGTTTATCGCGCTTTTTGTTTCTCCTTCCCGAGTAGATTCTAGTTAGGGAAGTTCGATTTTCGGCAGGGGGCCCGCCGGGTTGGAGGCGAGAGAGAAGGGCCATAGCCACGCGGCGTAGGCTATCTCTCGGCTCGCACGCTCCTTCCGCCGTGCCGCCCGCGCCCGTTCGAATCGTGGCTTGAGGTTGAAGTAGGAAACAAACTTAGCGCGTGTGGGTTGTTGCGTTTTTTTGCGCGAAAAAATGGGACCATTTTGGGGGGGGATGCCCCCCGCGGTAGCCCCCGAGGGTAACTTGGGTTTCGGGGGGCAAGCCGAGTTATCCTTTTCATTAGACTTGACGTATTTACATAGTCGTTGCCAACTGGGGTGTTGGCGATGTGCTTTTTACAAAAAAAATACTTGGAAAATCCTAGCTAAGGGTAGAAGCGACGTAGCTGTTGGATGTTCCAAGCGTTGGTGAGCTCTTCGCCGTCCTCGTTGGCCAACTTGTATGTGCCCGGCTTGAGTACCTTCACCACGACGTAGGGTCCCTCCCATGGGGGCGATAGCTTGTGGCGCCCTCGGTTATCTTGGCGCAGCCTTAGGACCAGATCCCCCTCGTTGAAGTCCCGTCGACGTATCTTGCGTGCTTGGTAGCGTCTTAGGGACTGTTGATACCTCGCGGAGTGCATTAAGGCTACGAGGCGTGCCTCGTCCAGCTGGTCCAGCGAGTCCTCGCGGGCTCGCTGGTTAGCGTCCTCGTCGTAGCCTCGAACCTTGGGCGACCCGTATTCTAAATCCGTGGGGAGGACGGCCTCCGCGCCGTGGACTAGAAAAAATGGGGTGAACCCGGTGGCTCTGCTTGGGGTGGTCCTTAGGCTCCACACGACCGCTGGTAGTTCTTGGAGCCATTTTCGCCCGCATTTGTTAGTCGGTCGAAAAGTACGGGTTTTAGGCCTTGTAGGATCATGCCATTGGCACGTTCCACTTGGCCGTTGGTCCGTGGGTGCGCCACGGCTGCCCGATCCACACGGATGTGGAACTTGTCGCGAGAACTCCAAGAACTTCCGGCCCGTAACTGGGACCCATTGTCTGTGATGATGGAGTTTGGCACTCCAAAGCGGTAGACGATGTCGGTGAAGAATGTCACCGCCTGCTCAGCCCTTAGGTTCGTAATGGGGCGCACCTCCACCCACTTTGAGAACTTGTCAATCGCGACTAGCAAGTGGGTGAAGCCCCCGGGCGCCTTTCGCAGGGGCCCGACGATGTCCAGCCCCCACACGGCGAACGGCCATGTGACGGGGATGGTTTGTAGGGTGTGGGCGGGCAAGTTGGACTTGCGGGCGTAGAAGCGGCACCATTCGCGAGGTGCGTACGATTTCGGCCGGCGTCCGCGACCGCGGTAGGCCGATAAAAGCCTTGGCGGAACGCGTTGCCGACGAGGGTGCGGGGGTGCGGCGTGGTGGCCACGGATCCCCGCATGGATGTCTCGTAGGAGCTCGCGCCCCTCGGGAATGGGCACGCACCGCTATAGGATGCGGAGGCGCGCGCTTGTACGGCTCGCCGTCGACGAGGGCAAAAGACTTAGCCATCCTAGCGATGCGCCTAGCCGCGGCCCGGTCCGCGGGGAGTTCCCCTCGAGCGATACGGGCGATGTATTTCTCCCGCCGGTCCGTCCGGATGAGAGCCGGCTCGATCTCCATCGCGTCGGCCTCGTAGGAGCCGTACCCCTCGAGGAGGGAGAGCACGTACGCCTCGTTCGAGGGGTCCTCGTCCATGGGTTCCGCACCCGCCGGATTCGAGGGAGCCCCCGAGGGTTCGTTGTGGTTCGAGGGGTAGGGCTCGAAGACGACCGACGGTTGAGCGATGTCCCGCGCGAAAACGTTCGGGGGGGACGGTGATCCGCCCGAACGCAATCTTGGCGAGTTCGTCCGCCTCTTCGTTGTACCTTCGGGGCACATGATTGAGTTCGATGCCGTAGAACTTGTCCTCGAGGGCTCGCACGGCTTTGCAGTAGGCCTCCATCTTGTCATCGTGGCAGCTTGCATTCTTCATGATCTGATCGATCACGAGCTGCGAGTCCCCCTGCACGTCAAGGCGCTTGACGCCTAACTCAATGGCGATTTTGAGGCCGCGGCAGAGCGGGGCCTCGTACTCGGCCATATTGTTGGACGCGGGGAAGTGGAGGTGCATTGCGTAGCCAATTGAGAAAGGCCGGAGGCGCCCTCTCCGCGGCGAGGACTTCGTGTCGCTCCTTCTTGCGGCCGCCGGGTCGACATGTCGACGGTAGGTCCCCCCAAAGATGAGGAACACATTTTCGACGGCGGGGAAGCCGCCGGCGTCGCCATCGCCCCCGTCTTTCTTGCCCTCTGCCTCCTTCGCGGCGGCGCGGCCATAGAACTTCTTGAGCATGTCGCACTGCTCAAGGGTGTGCTGCACTGGGGTCTTGTGGTAGGGACATGGCTTCTTCAGGCATGTCATCGAACACTCCGGGCCTCGAGGGGCCGGTCGAGGGCCCCGTCGAGCCGGGTCGACGCCGAGGGCCTCGGCGTTGCCGCCGTCACGCCCTTGCTCGCGCGCCTCGCGGTGCGGCTTCTTCCCCTTGTTGCCCCGCTTGTCGTTGCGGCGCGGCTCCTTGGACTTGCCGCCCTCCGCGGGGCGCGTCCTCGCAGCGCTTGCGCTTTTTGCCGTCGAAGATTGCCCCTACGGCCTCCTCCCGGAGGGCGAAGCCGGTGGCGATGTCGAACGACTCGTTGGAGTCCGCGGGCGGGGCGCGTCCTAGCTCCCGTACGAGATCCCCGCACGTGGTGCCCTCGAGGAAGGCATGCACGATTTCGGATCGTGCCACACCGGGGAGCTCCGTGCGGCGCTTGGAGAAGCGCCGTATGAAGTCCCGCGGCGACTCGCCGGGCTTCGCGTGCGGGAGCGCGGGTCCCAAGAGTTCCCGGGGCGCACGTATGTGCCCCCGGAAGTTGCCCACGAACGTGTGGACTAGGTCGTCTCGGCTATGGATCCGGCGGCGGGCAAGTGCTCGAGCCATGTCCGGCCGCATCGCCAAGGTGCGGGGGCAAGTTGCGGATGATGACCTCGTCGTTAGTGGCCCCCGCCCACGGGCGGCAAGCCAAGCGGTAGTCATTGGGAGCCGGACACGGGGGTCCGTCTCCCCGTTGTACATGACGATCGTCGAGGGTTGGCGGAAGCGTTGGGGGAACGCCGCCGCTCGGATCTCCCGGCCGAACACGCGGGTGCCGGGGGCTCCGGTGTCGGGGAGCGATCCTCGCCGCCCCGTCGTAGCGCCCACCCCGTCGAGGGTGGTAACCCCTTCGTTGCTCGCGCGTCCGCCTTGCCGGTGCGCCGGGTGTTGATAACGTTGCGGGCGTCACCATCCGGCGCCCGCGCGCGTCAAGGAGTCGTTCCTTGGCCGGCGTGCGTCCTTGCTCGGTGGGATGCCCCGCCGGTCCCCCCTCGTGCACCGAGGGTTCGCCCCCCGGTGCGGCTTCATCACCCCGCGCATCCCCCCCGTTGGCGGATGCGTGAGGCCGAGCTCTCGGCCCGCCGGATGGCCGCTTGCTCGATGAGGGTTTGCACCTCGCGGTGCATGTCTCGAGCCTCGGGGGTCGAGGGTGTCGGCATAGCCCGCGGCGGCGCCGCGGCGGCGACGAGCTTCCGGCTCGCCCGTGGGGGCACGTCCACGTTACCGACGTTGGGGGTGGTGTTGAGGCGGTCGCGGACCGCCGGCCCGGCCTCTCGCGCGCGTTCGCCACGCGCGAAGCCTCCCCCGCCATTGAGGCGCGGAGCAACCGCACCGTTCGGTACTCTTCCGCCGGCTTGGCCTCGAGCTCGCGGGCTTGGGCCACCGTGCGTCGACGTCGGCCCCGGCGAGAGCGCTTGGCCCCGCGGCCGGGCGCGTGGCGATCCCCGGGGCGGCGTGACTTCCCCGTCTCCGGCGCCCGCCGCGCCGGCGGCGTTGGCCGGTCGTTGGTGATGACGGCGCAACACTCCCGCGTGGGGTCGTAGCTCCCGGTGCCGGGAGTCGTCGGGAGCAGCCGAACCGCAGTCCGCGGCGTCGAGGAAACGCCGAAACGCGACCGGGTCCGCACACCGGAGAAGTCCCACTCCGCGTATCCGTGGTGGTTGGCGGGTGGCATCGTGTCGACGGAGCCCAAGGATGACTCATCCGCTACCGAGGTGCCGGGGTCCCCGGCGACGAAGACGTGGCGGCCGGGCGGAACCCCTCGCGCATCGTCGTGTTGACGTTGGCGTTTTGGCCGTCGTAGCGCCACGCAACCCGATGGGGATGCGCGGTCGGAGACCGCGCGCGGTCCCGCCGGGGCGGTGGCGGCCGTCGTGACGGTGGGTGCGCCACTTTGAGTGGCGGCGCGCTCGGCCCGCCGCCGCTCGGACCGCGCCCTGTCGTGAGCGCCGCCCGCAGCGACGACGGCGTCGTGGCGTCGACGGACCCGCGACGTCGGTGCCCGCGGCGCCCGCGCCGAGTCGTGCGTGCGGCGGGGGTCCGAGCGGCACTGTCCCGACGCCGCGCGCGGAGTTCCTCACGATTAGTGAGGCGCATGAGATAGCCATTCCCCGTGGCCCGAAAGTTCGCATCCCCGAAGCGGATCTCGAACCCGGCCGGGAGGGGGTCCGAGCTACCCATGCAGTAGCGTGTAGCACGGTATTCAGTGCGGATCACCATGGAGGGAGTTGGCGAAATGACCTTAGGCGCTCGTTTGCCCCACGGTGGGCGCCAACTGTCGGTGCGGAATATGGTCCCGACACTAAGCAAGTAGATAGCGCCGTGGTCTATCCCTCAATGGTCGATGCCAAGCAACAAATGACACAAGATTTTATCCCGGTTCCGCCGAGGGGGCCGTACGTCCCAGCAGGGGTGTGCTCGTGGCACTATATTGCTCGGCACGGGGTGCTCGTAGTGGGGCTGCTACAAGCAAGGCGGGAGAGGAAGCGTGGCTTCCAAGTCCCTAGAAGAGTGGTCGAAGATGTTGTGGGAGAATAAGAGAGTGAGTGCACGGTGTGTTGTGTTGGACTCGTCTCTATTCGTCCGTCCCCGGCGGCCGGGGTTCGCCTCCCCCTTTTATAGATCAAGGGGGCAGCGGGTTACATGCGCGCCGCGCTATCTAGCTACGTGGAGAAGTGCGACGTGCTACGGTGTAGAGTGGGCGGCCGTCCGGCGATCCTTGCGGTGATCCGGTCATCATGGCTCGACTTGTACCCGAACAAGTGGCGATTCGAGGGTAGGAGAGCGGCGGATGGCGGTGATGTTCTCCTCGATAGGCTCGAGGGAGGTGCCGACGCGCAGCCCGTACGGCGCACAGGAGTTGGCAGAACGGCGTTCCTTCCCAACGCGCCTCACGGGGCTGAAGTCGTTGCTACAGGGTCCGGCGTGCGCCTGCATGCACGGTACGGCGGCCACGCCGCGCGGTGGCGGGGATGGCAGTCCACCGGCCTACCGCCTCCACCTAACCCTGTAGGGTCACAAGAAAGTACATCGAGGGTGCGCCGGCCCCCCTTTCGAGGGCTCGGCGCGTTAGCCGCACCGGGCGTGCGCGCGGTGTCACGGGACTGACACCGGCCGCACTCCACCGTACCCTCCCACAGTGGCGGGGATGGGCTCCTCCCTGGGGAGTTGGTGCGGCGGCACCGGGTGCGAGCCCCGGCGCATGATGGCGCCGTCCGCGCGGCGTCGTGGCGTTAAATGCCCGTGTACGGGGCCGCGCGCACGCGTGCGCGGGCGCCCGCGAGTGTGGCGGGCCCCGCCCGAGGGCGGGGCGTACCCCTCGAGCGAGGCGAAACCCGCTCGAGGGAAGTGCCGCCCCTCGAGCGGGGGCGATGCCCACCCGAAGGGGAGCGTGCGGCCTCGAACGAGGCGGAGTCCATTTCGAGGGGATCCTTTCGTGGGCCGCCTCGATGGGCCGTCGGAGTCCCCCGTGGGCCGTGTCCGCATGGTTAGGCACCCGCATGGTTAGGCCTAATATTATCGGGTTTCGTTGCGGGGTTTTAAGTGGGTTTTCCCCCATTGTTTAAGGGGACCCCTAGGGCTGTCCCCGACACCCGTATTGAGCACGAGGCGGAGAACGCCTAGCAACCGACCATCCGCACCCTTTCCGGCCCCGGCCACCGTAACCACGACCACCGAAACAACCCTCGGACCGTACGAGCTCAAAACCCAAACAACCGCCCCGTCTGTGCCTCGCACCGACCGGTATGACACGGGCAGCAACACCTCCGCTAGCCTTCTTCTCTCCCCAAGCCCGAACCGTCCTCACACTCGCCTTGGCCCCGGGCATCCGCATACGAGGCCGTTGACGGTGAAAATCCGTCAACCTAGCCATGAGTTTACCTTCGGTGTTGGCATGACTTTTGTATCTTATTCATTGGTACTAACCCCCGTGGTATAACAAGTTCACTTGTGCATGTTGGTTTTGGAGTTATGTGTTTACGCGGTGGTTTTAACGTTGAAAGCAAGACTTTCGGGATAAGTTCATTAAGCACCTCATGACAAGACCTTGAAGCCCGATACAAGTCAAGCAATGAAGTGAACATGACTCCAAGAGCCCAAGGACCAAGCCCGAGAAGATGATAAACTCCGAGGACCGAACCGTGAAGAGTCGAATCTTGCAAGACAAGGAGTTGAGTCCAATTCGGAGAGAAACCGACGTCAAGGGCCCACATGCAAAAGGGGAGAACATCTAGAAGACGTGGGAAGCAACACCGGCGAAGCGAGCCGCGGGATGGGCCGAGGTGGGCCCGGGCCGGTCGGCCCGTGCCGGCCGGCCCAGCCCCACTCGGGGCCCAATCGGCCTCTCCTTTGACCTAATTGCTTCTCGGGCTATAAATCGCCCCCGACCGAGAGCCACGCAGAACCGAAGTCGTATTCCGCCGCCGAGGAGCGAGAGAAGCTTGAGGGACACCAACTTGAAGATGAGGGTCGTGCTAGTTGTCTAGGGTTTCCCCGGCCGACGTGGGAACCTTGCATGGAAGACCACGTCGGAGCTCGGAGCTAGGATCAAGATCGAGGAAGGGCCCGGTGGTGATCTTGTTCATGTAATCATTCATGGTGAAGTTTGTAAGTGAATTCGATTTCTAGCGATCAAGTGCCTTCTCGATGATTTTGTTTTCTTCTTGGTTTTGCTTCTTCTACGATCTATACTTAAGATAGATTACATAGGGTGCTCTTGTAGCCGCGGTGGCTAGAGGTGCATACCGGACCGGCCAAGTGATTTCAACTTGTTCTATCGAACTCGCCCTAAGCTCCCCGCATGAATAGGGATACGTTGTGACAGAATCGGGGGTCTCGAAAGGCGGATGTTTTCGGAGTCGGATGGGAAGGCCACGATTTAAAGATGCTTTTAATGAGATTCGCTTTACTATCTTCATCTATCTTGTTTGGAGCTACAACATAAGCATGATCTAGATTCTCTAGATTGGTTATCTCTTGCTTTCTCTTGTTACCTCTTTAGTAGATTAGATTAGATTCGTTTTCTTTATGAGTTAGTAGATTAGATGCAACTTAGTTCATCATAAGATAGCTTACCTTGCTTTACTAGATTGAATCCTTGCGTTGCACATTGTTCCACGGATTCGATACCTTGGGTTCACCACTCGAGGGAAGAAGGGTCCCTTGACTACGACGGGAGACTTGTCCGCTTGCAAGTCATAAACGAACTTTGATACAACTATTAACCGTCAACGCAGGCTCAAGTACACCATCGAAGGGTGGTACTTGTCCTTGTTAGCCCAAAGTCCTTTGCCATTCTCTCCTCTCGCTTCCTCTTGAAGCAAAACTCCTCCTTATGGCCATCTCTCCCACAATAGCCACAATGGAACCTCACAAGCTTAGGATTTGGCTTGGGATGTGGCTGCTCACTCGGGTTCTCTCCACTCAACTCCTCCACCGGTTTCTCACCGCTAGCCTTCTCACACTCCTTCCCAAAGAACACTTTCCCCGAAGTGCTCACAAACTTGATAGGCTTTCGGAGATCATTTGTGGGTTTAGGAAATGTGGGTGGAGCTGGGGTTGTGTCTAGTCGGTTCCTAAGATGGTTGGGTTTTGGAGGGAAATCATTTTTGTGGTGTGTTTTTGGTGGCTCGGGATATTCTCTCCACTTCCCTCACCAATCTTGTTTGCCCCAAGTCCCTCACCATCTTGCCTCTTAAAGGCCTCGATCATCATCCTCAACCGAGGCTCATGACCGGACAACCAACCCATCAACTTCCTCACTCATCATTCTCATCCCGCAAACGATCAACATAGTGTGCAAGTTCCGGATTTTTCAAAGCATGCATTTCACATGTAGAGCATGATGTAGGAATGGGTTCCTTCGACTTAGCCTCAAGAGAACTAGTGTATGCATGCATCTCATCAATCTTAGCATGCAAAACAAGGCAAGAAGTGCCGGCACCTAGCAAAGCGAGTCTAGACTTAAGCTCGCCCACTTCAACCCTAAGCACATCTAGTTCCTCACACTTGGAGGCATGCTTCTCCTTAAACAAAGCAAGATCGGCAAGGAATATGGAGCAATCAGCACAATCATTCTCATCCGAAACAACGGGGCTAGCCTTAAGAGAATCAATCTCAAGCTTGCTATCAAGCACCCGTGTCTCTAGCTCGGCCACTCTAGTCCTAGCATCCTCGAGTGAAGCCCTAAGCTCTTTTCTCATTTTCTTGGACTCTCTAAGCATGTCATCACGGTTATCAAGCAATGAGCCAAGCCTCTCATTCTCCGGCGCAAGAAGGGAAGTTCATCACGCACCTCGTCATCGGACTCAGAGTCCGAGTCGCTCTGTGTGCTCTTCTTGCTGCCGGAGCTCAGCGCCATGGTGCAGAAGCCGTCTCTCGCGAAGCAGCTCAGCCCGCTCAGGTTCTTGGACGACTTCTTGTTCTTGCGACGATCTCCCTCGTCTTCACTGCTGCTCGAGCTCGAGGTGGAGTACGCGGAACTGGAGTCGACGTCGCTCGCTCCCACCATCGCTCGGGCCTTGCCTCGGCTCTCCTTCTTCCTCGATCGTCGCTCGTCCTTGTACTTGTTCTTGTGCTTGCTCTTGTGGTCGCGCCTCGAACGGTACTTGTCGTCCATCCTCGGCTTGTGCTTGTAGCTGTCCTTGTTCTCGGCCTTCTCCGGCGGTCGGCGACGAAGTGTCCCGCTTGCCGCACCGGAAGCAAGTCCTCGTGTTCCTCCTCATGTTCACGCGTTCCCGTGCAGCCTCTCGAACCGCCTCGTCAGGAGCGCCAGCTCGTCCTCTCCAAGGTCATCAAACTCCTCATCTGGCATGGACATCAAAGAGGAAAAAGAGAACATCCTGGTGGATGGGTTAGAGTTAGCCTTTCCTTTGGAACCACCAACGAGGGCAAGACTATGGGAATCAGTCGGTCCCTCGAGCTTGGCAGTCATGCCCCTATCCACCTCAGCCGACTTGAGCTTCGAGAACAGCTCGTTCACCGTCACATTGTAAGAGCTTGACCGCTCTATCATGATCATCGTACGGGAGCACGTCCACATTGGCCCTCATGTTGTTCACAACCACCGTGAACCTCCGAAACAAGGCATCGATGGACTCACCGGGGAGATGAGTGAAGTTCTCGTACTCTCTCCGTAGGTCGCATACATCCGTGCTCGAACTCCGGGCGTTCCCAACATGAGCCTCCTTCGAAGACCGACCAAATTCTACAAGCCAAGTGCTTGATGTGCACCCGATCGGACTCGGGGCTGACACAAAGCATGAAACAAGTAGTCGACCGCCTTATTGTTGGCGTCGAATCTGTCCCTCGATCCTGGAGCGAGGAAGTCCATCGGCTGGACATAGCCTGTGTCCACCGTGACATCCCAAAGGATCTGACCCTTTCCGCGGAGGAACGCACCCATCCGCTTGCTCCACATCTGGTAGTTCTTGCCATCGAAGTGTGGAGGACCCGAACCCCATTCCTGGTACGCCATCCTTGGATCTTAGACTGGTTAGAGTCAATAAAGACCCGAACCGGCTCTGATACCACTTGAAGGACCGATACGGCGAACCAGAGAGGGGGGGAGTGAATGGGAGCCGATAAAAATTCTTCTCGAAGGAGATGGAAACTCCAACAAGATGAACACGGCTTCCAACACACGTCTCCGACTCACTACCAAGGTTGGTCAAGCCCACGTAGCCACTGGAGTGCCACTGGACCTAGGAACCAACACACAACCTTCCGACCCGAGAAACGCAGCGGAAAACCAAAACCCCGAGTCTACAGACCCACACCGGTCAGACCGATGAGCACCACCGGTCAGACCGATCCCTGCTGGTGAAACTGAGCAACTTCCACTAAGTGGTTCTACACCGGTCAGACCGGTGAGACACACCGGTCGGACCGATGGCGGCCGAAAGCCCCCAAGGCACCAAACGGGCCAACCGACCACCAAACCGACCCAAACTCGAAACAAGAAGCAACACGGGACAACAACGAACACAACTAGACGTAAACCCGAGCAAAAACCCACAAGGGCTCGCACCGTTCGGACCGGTCAAGAGCACCGGCGGACCGTGTAGCTCGGGCAGCTCGGGATGAACAAAGACCCGCGGGTCAACTCCCCCAAATCCGAATCTCGATCTCCCGAATCACTCCACGGACTTGAACAAGACTTTGGGGATATCGGAGAACACCTCATGAGGAGTCCATAGCCAAGTTTAATCCCACCAAAACTCGTCCAAAAAGGAGGAATAGAAGAAATCCCGCCAAGAGCACTTCCAACCCAAGAACTCAAGAAACCCCCAAAATCGAGCACCTTTACTCACGGATTTGGGAGGGGAATCACAGCCCAAAGAACCACGAAGAGTTCCCATAAATTTCCCCCATCAAATCCCCAAGAGAAAGGTCCCGAAAACAACCCAAAGAAATCACCGAGAGAGGGCTCCGAAAATCACCACCAAGAACAACCGGGGAAAACACATCCAAACCTTGAGGAACCACGCCGAATCATCTATACATCAAACAAAGGTTTGTACAAGGTCTAGCAAGCCGCCCAATCATCCATCCCTCTCAACAAGATCTCTCCGTGAAGCTCTCTTGCTAGTCCTAAGGAAAACGTAAGGAAAATAGGTGGAAAATAGGAAAACTAATGAGCTAGGGTTCCAAGTGTTGGCTGCCATCCTCTCACCTCCCGGGTTATATGGAGGCAACCGAATGTCTATAATGCCCTTCTCTACTAACTAGGGATACAAGCCCCTAAAGGGCGGATTAGGAATTCTTGATGTCTTCACCATCGGACGGATGCCCGGCGACCACACCCCGCATAGCCTCGACACAAGCCATGCGATCCCGACGCGTGTCCTCCGCTTCGAAGATTCCGGACCGCGTCGTCGCACACCGGTCGGGACCGGCCGGACCCACGGCGGTCGACCGGTCCAGTGCCGCTGCGCAAAGACCGTCTTCGGTTCTCCGGTCTTGGCTTTGTGGATCAACCAAGGAACCCGTGGTTTTCTCGGTGAACCACCGAAAACCCCGCGAACTCGGTGTAGCCTCCGCCAATCTCCACTCATGACTTGGCTCCCACATAGTTCCGGCTCGACCTTGGTTTTGTGGCTCAACCAAGAAACCGTCCACGACTTCATCTTGCCGTTCATGCCACCATGCGGCCCGCACTTGACCCCCGCCGGCCACCGGGTCCCTTGAACGAAGCCTACTTGTCTTCTCCACACCGGAGGCCTCACCGCCGATGACCTTTCGCGCTTGTTCTTCACCCGCACCAACACGAGTCAAGCCGCAACCCGCACCCGCAATACTTAGCCAAGAATCAGTCCACACAACGTTGTCAATTACTCATCACACAAGGAAGCGACCATCCACCGGTCCTCGAGCCACACATGGTCCTCACTTGTCCGTATGGTCGTTCCCGAGGATCGGGGGTTTCGTGCTGATTTTTCTCGGCCTTCGGGTATGGAGCGTTGTTTCTTGGCTAGTTCTTCGAGTGAGTTGTGGAGGTGGCATAGGAAGTTGGGTCACTTGAGCTTTGACCTTTTGTCTCGCTTGAGTAAACTCAATTTGGTTCGAGGATTGCCACGGTTGAGGCTTGAGAAAGAGTTGGTTTGTGCGCCGTGTAGGCATGCCAAGATGGTAGCCTCTTCTCACCCGCCTCTCACCGATGTGATGACTGAGCGTCCATGCGAGCCGCTCCATATGGACCTTGTGGGCCCGGCTCGTGTGCGATCTCGCGGGTAGGAAGTGGTATGTCCTTGTTGTGGTGGACGACTATTCTCGGTATGCGTGGGTGTTCTTTCTTGAGGATAAGGGGGAGACGTTTGGTTTTATTCGAGATCTAGTCTTGAGGTCGAGGAACGAGAGGCATGGAGATGCCATACGAGCTATCCGCAAGGATAATGGCTCGGAATTCGAAACTCTCGTTTTGAAACCTTTTGCCATGACTTGGGTCTTGAGCACCGAGCTTTTCGAGTCCGTATACGCCTTCCCGTAATGGTGTTGTGCAAAGGAAGAACATGACCTTGTGCGAGATGGCTCGGATGATGCTTCATGAGCATAGGACTCCGAGGAGGTATTGGGCCGAGGCGGTGAATACTGCGTGCTATGTGTCAAACAAGATCTACCTCGAGTGCACAAGAAGAAGACATGCTATGAGTTGATGCATGGTCGCACACCCAAGGTGAGTCACTTCCATGTCTCCGGTTGCAAGTGTTTCATTCGAAGAAAGGGGGAAGTTGGATAAGTTTGAGGCTAGGTCTCGTCGATGGTATTTTCTTTGGTTATGCATCTCATTCTAGAGCATATCGTTTGCTCAATCTTGAAACTAACCAAATCGTGGAGACTTGTGAGGTAACCTTCGACGAGACAGAGCCACGTAGTCAGCTTGTCTTTGAGTGTGCAGGTGATGATGAGCTTGGCGAGGAGATCTTTCAGGAGGAGGAGCATGAACATGGAGACGATGAAGATGGCGGTGTGGTGCCCCCGACTGAACATGTACCCACTACTTCGACTACGATGATGGACGGACCCTCTACTACACCTACGACGACAAATCAAGAACGAGGAGAAGCTGATGTTGAGGGGGAGGTAGCATCGAGGCGAGAACCTCCCCGCGAATACAAGTGGATCACCCATCTTCGAGGATCATCGGCGACATGAATGAACGCACTGCACGGTCGAGGGTTCGAAACAATTCTCATTTCGCTCATGCTGCATTTGTTGCTACTTTTGAGCCCAAAGACATTAGACACGCACTATCTGATCACAATTGGGTTAATTCGATGCATGAGGAGTTGGAGAACTTTGAGAGGAATCAGGTTTGGGAGTTGGTTGACCCTCCCCCAGGGTGTAAGCCGATTGGTACAAAGTGGGTGTGGAAGAACAAAGAGGGAGAGAAAGGTGAGGTTGTGAGGAACAAGTCGAGGCTTGTTGCTCAAGGGTTCAGTCAGAAGGAGGGGATCGACTACGAGGAGACCTTTGCTCCCGTAGCCCGTTTGGAGGCGATTAGGATCCTTCTAGCCTTTTCCGTGGCTAAAGGGTTCAAGTTGCACCAAATGGATGTGAAGAGTGCTTTTCTGAATGGTGTGTTGGAGGAAGAAGTGTATGTGAGGCAACCTCCGGGGTTTGAGAGTGAGAAGTACCCCCACCGGGTGTACAAGTTGAGGAAGGCACTGTATGGGCTGAAGCAGGCGCCTAGAGCTTGGTATGGCAGGTTGAGGGGGTTCTTGTTTGGGAGAGGTTTTCGGATCGGGAAGGTCGATCGACCTTGTTTTTGCCGAGGCAGAGCGGAGATATCCCGATTGTGCGGTGTGTACGTGGATGATATTGTCTTTGGTGGCTCGTCTAACTCTCTTGTTGCAAGGTTTGCAGATGATCGAGCAGGTGGAATTTGAGATGAGCATGATGGGCGAGTTGCAGTTCTTCCTCGGGCTACAAATCAAACAATCAAAGGAAGGAACATTTGTGCACCAGGCTAAGTACACCAAGGACATTGTGCGGAAGTTCAAGATGGAGGACTCCAAGGCTATGACGACGCCGATGAGTACGACTACAGCTCTTGATGCGGACGAGGAAGGTGAACATGTGGACCAGAAGGAGTACCGGAGCATGATCGGGTCACTCCTCTACTTGACGGCGACAAGGCCGGACATACGATTCTCGGTGTGTCTGTGCGCTCATTTTCAAGCGTCTCCGAGGACTTCGCATCGGCAAGCGGTGAAGCGGATTTTCAAGTACTTGCGTCACACTCCCGACTTCGGCCTTTGGTACTCCGCGTCCTCTTCTTTGTTGCTTCATGGTTTTTCGGACGTGGATTTTGCCGGTGTCGGTTGGATAGGAAGTCCACTTCCGGGACTTGCCGCTTTTTGGGTTCTTCTCTCGGTGTCTTGGTCTTCCCGGAAACAATTGAGTGTTGCTCAATCCACTACCGAGGCCGAGTATGTTGCCGCCGCTAGTTGTTGCTCTCGGCTCCTTTGGATTTCATACACCATGAGTGACTTTGGTGAGGAGTATACCCATGACCCACTTCAATGTGATAGCACCGGTGCCATAGGCGTTGCAAAGAACCCGGTGCTCCATTCTAAAACCAAGCACATAGAAGTGAGGTATCATTTTCCGAGAGACAACATAGAGAAAGGAAAGATAGCTTTGATCCATGTACCCACACATGACCAACTAGTAAATTTTCACCAAACCCCTAGATCAAGCAACTTTCACTCATTTGTGGGGGGCACTTGGTGTGTGTTTGATTTCTTGAGTTGGGTGTGTGGGAGCTCCTTTGTAGCATATGTATAGTTTTCTTTGTGCATTTCTTGCATTTGGCATGGCATATGTAACATGATGTATAGGCATCCTTGTATCTTAGATTGCATGCATTTTGTATCATATGCATTGGATAGGAAAAGCTTCTCCTATATACATTGTTCACCATGGAATGCTATTTATGTCTTTGTGAGCTTGTTTGGAATGCTATGGTTAGTTTGGCTTAGCTCTTGATGATCTTGATGAATAATCCATGGTTGATAGCTATGTTTTTGAAAATGTCACATGTATGCGCTCTCATGTGTACATGCCTTTACATGATCTTGACATGTTTTAGTGGCTTTGCTATGCCTAATTTGTGGTTGGATAGCTAGTTTATTGATCATATGGGGCCAAAGGCTCTTTTTCCATTATGAATGTTTAGCCCTCTTGCTTCATCTTGTGGAGGGGCATAAGTTCCTTTTTGTCACAAAGACATTTCATGTACCATTTACAAATCTGAAAATGAAATGAAAAATGCTTGGAAAACATGCTCCCATGTCATATGTGTTGAATTTAATTTGCTTTGGGTGCTAAACCGTTGCATGATGCCTACCAATGAGAAGTCTCATACATAGAAGTAGGCACATGGCTCGGTGGCTTTGACATGACATGAGGTGCTTGTGGGTGTTTGTGATGGTCTTATGATTAGAATGGTTGTCCTAGCATGAAGTTTGTGTGGCTTTACCATTTTGATATGTTTTGATCATGTTTAGGACTTTGCTCATGAGAGGCAAGTTTTTCGCAAAATTGCCAAAATCCATCTTAGCTTCGTCCAATGGTTGTTAAACTTGGTGATCATGTAGTTGAGATCGATACGAAGCTGTAGAGTATCTAACTTGCTCTTTCGGACATGTGTAGCATTGTTTGTTGAATTTTATCTATTTGAGAAGCTATAGGTTGAAACTTTTGCATTTTTGGCTTGATTCATGCATTGCCAACAAGGGGGAGAAGTTTGAGCTTGAAATGGCTTGTTGGGAGCATTTAGAAGGTTTTCAGTGATTTCGAGCCATTTCTGGGTTTCGTTGTTCACCGGTCCGACCGGTGATGAGCACCGGTCCGACCGGTGTGAGTGCTTGGTCCCGTGCACATCTTAGGCACTTGTTTGACCGGTGGTGATGACCGTCCGACCGGTGTGAGCCGAAGTTGCTTGTGCACCTGTCCCGTTTTCACCGGTTTGCATGCATTGGTTCGGGGGGAGCTTGCATGTGTGTAGGGGGAGCTCTTTGTGCTTGTTCGAGCTTTGCTTTGGTGGTTTGCGCTCTTTGCTTGAGCTTTGTTTTGTCTCGGATGTGTCGAGCCGTTGCCCTTGCCTAAGGGGTCCGAGACTTGTCTTCTTCAACTCGATCTTGTTCTTTGCCTTTGTTTGGCTTTCGATCGCTTGTTGAAGTTTCTTTTTATTCGTTTCTTTTCTTTTTCTTTTCTCTCTTGTTACTTTCTTGTCGGTGTTGTCAATGCACTCATCAAGGGGGAGATTGAGGACCATGTGTGGTTCGAGGACCGTGGATGGTCGCTTCCTTGTGTGATGGGTGATTGACAACGTTGTGTGGACCGATTCTTGGCTAAGTATTACAGGTGAAGGTTGCGGCTTGACCGGTGTTGGTGCGGGGTGAAGAACAAGCGCGAAAGGTCGTCACTCGGTGAGGCCTCCGGTGTGTGGAGAAGACAAGTAGGCTTCGTTCGAGGGACCCGGTGGCTAGCGGGGTCAAGTGCGGGCCGCATGGTGGCATGAACAAGCAAGATGAAGTCGTGGACGGTTTCTTGGTTGAGCCTCAAAACCAAGGTCGACTCGGGACTACGTGGGAGCCGAGTCATGCGTGGAGATTGGCGGAGGCTACACCGAGTTCGCGGGGTTTCCGTGGTTCACCGAAAACCACCGGGTTCCTTGATTGATCCACAAAGCCCGCACCGAAGAACCAAAGACGGTGCCGTAGCAAAGTGCCGGACCGGCTCGACCGGTGGGTACCTGGGCCCGACCGATGAGGAGCACCGGTCCGACGGGTGTGCGACGACGCGGTCCGAGACTTCAAAGCGGAGGACACGCGTCGGGATCGCATGGCTTGCGTCGAGGCTACGCAGGGTGCGGTCACCGGACATCCGTCCGATGGTGAAGACATGAAGACTTCCAAAACCGCCCTTGAGGGGCTTGTATCCCTAGTTGTTAGGAAAGGGTATTTTAGACATTCGGTTGCCTCCATATAACCCAAGAGGTGAGAGGATGGCAGCCAACTCTTGGAACCCTAGTTCATTTGCTTTCCTATTTCCCTTCCTATTTTCCTTAGGAGTTCCATAGGACTAGCTTGAGAGCTTCATGCTGAGATCTTGTGAGAGGGTTGGATGATGGGGCGGCAAGCTAGACCTTATATGAACCTTTGTTGCATGTGTAGATGATTCGGTGTGGTTCCTCAAGGTTTGGATGTGTTGTTCCCGTTGTTCTTGGTGGTGATTTTCGGAGCCCTCTCTTGGTGATTTCTTTGGGTTGTTCTCGGGACCTTTCTCTTGGGGATTTGATGGGGGAAATTTGTGGGAACCATTCATGGTTCTTTGGGCTGTGATTCCCCTCCCAAATCCGTGAGTAAAGGGGCTCGATTTTGGGGTTTTTCGAGTTCTAGGGTTTGTGGTGCTCTTGGCGGGATTTCTTCGATTCCTCCTTTTTGTACAATTTTTGGTGGGATTAAACTTGGCTATGGACTCCTCATGAGGTGTTCCTAATATTCCCAAAGTCTTGTTGAAGTCCATGGAGCGATTCGGGAGATCAAGGTTTGGATTTGGGGGAGTTGACCGCGGGTCTTGTTCATCCCGAGTCGCCCAGCTACACCGGTCCGGCCGGTGCTCTTGGACCGGTCCCGACCGGTGCAACCCTCGGTGGGTTTTTGCTCGGGAGAACGTCCGGGGTGTGTTCGTTCGTTGTCCCGTGTTGCCGCTGTTTCGAGTTTGGGTTAGTTTGGTGATCGGTTGGCTTGTTTGGTGCTTTAGGGGCTTTCAGTCGCGACCGGTCCGACCGGTGTGTTTCATCGGTCGACCGGTGTGTAGCCACTTAGTGAAAGTTGCTCGGTGTCACCGGCAGGGACCGATCCCGACCGGTGGTGCTCACCGGTCCGACCGGTGTTTGTCTCCGTAGACTCGAGGTTTGGTGTTCCGCCGCGTTCTCGGGTCGGAAGGTTGTGTGATGTTCCTAGGTCCGGTGGCACTCCGGTGGCTACGTGGGCTTGACCAACTTGGGTAGTGAGTCGGAGACATGTGTTGGAAGCCGCGTCCATCTTGTTGGAGTTTTCATCTCCTTCGAGAAGAATTTTTATCGGCTCCCATTCACTCCCCCCTCTCGGTTCGCCGTATCGGTCCTTCGTAAGCCGATGTTGAGGGGGAGGTAGCATCGAGGCGAGAACCTCCCCGGTGAGTACAAGTGGATCACCCAGCTTCGAGGATCATCGGCGACATGAATGAACGCACTACACGATCGAGGGTTCGGAACAACTCTCATTTCACTCATGCTGCATTTGTTGCTACTTTTAAGCCCAAAGACATTGGACACGCACTATCTGATCACAATTGGGTTAATTCGATGCATGAGGAGTTGGAGAACTTTGAGAGGAATCAGGTTTGGGAGTTGGTTGACCCTCCTCCAGGGTGTAAGCCGATTGGTACAAAGTGGGTGTGGAAGAACAAAGAGGGAAAGAAAGGTGAGGTTGTGAGAAACAAGTCGAGGCTTGTTGCTCGGGGGTTCGGTCGAAGGGAGGGGATCGACTACGAGGAGACCTTTGCTCCCGTAGCCCGTTTGGAGGCGATTAGGATCCTTCTAGCCTTTTCTGTGGCTAAAGGGTTCAAGTTGCACCAAATGGATGTGAAGAGTTCTTTTCTGAATGGTGTGTTGGAGGAAGAAGTGTATGTGAGGCAACCTCCGGGGTTTGAGAGTGAGAAGTACCCCCACCGGTGTACAAGTTGAGGAAGGTCTTTGTATGGGTTGAAGCGAGCGCCTAGAGCTTGGTATGGCAGGTTGAGGGGGTTCTTGTTTGAGAGAGGTTTTGAGATGGGGAAGGTCGATCGGACCTTGTTTTCGCCGAGGCGGGGCAGTAGATATCCTTATTGTGAAGGTGTACGTGGATGATATTGTCTTTGGTGGCTCGTCTAACTCTCTTGTTGCAAGGTTTGCGGATGATATGAGCAAGGAATTTGAGATGAGCATAATGGGCGAGTTGCGGTTCTTCCTCGGGCTACAAATCAAACAATCAAAGGAAGGAACATTTGTGCACCGAGGCTAAGTACACCAAGGACATTGTGCGGAAGTTCAAGATGGAGGACTCCAAGGCTATGAAGACGCCGATGAGTACGACTACGGCTCTTGATGCGGACGAGGAAGGTGAACGCGTGGACCGAACGAGTACCGGAGCATGATCGGGTCACTCCTCTACTTGACGGCGACGAGGCCGGACATACGGTTCTCGGTGTGTCCGTGCGGTCATTTTCAAGCGTCTTCGAGGACTTCGCATCGGCAAGCGGTGAAGCGAATTTTCGGGTACTTGCGTCACACTCCCGACTTCGGCCTTTGGTACTGCGTCCTCTTCTTTGGTGCTTCATTGTTTTTCGGACGCGGATTTTGCCGGTGTCGGTTGGATAGGAAGTCCACTTCCGGGACTTGCCGAGTTTTTGGGTTCTTCCTTGGTGTCTTGGTCTTCCCGCAAACAATCGAGTGTTGCTCAATCCACTACCGAGGCCGAGTATGTTGCCGCCGCTAGTTGCTTGCTCTCAACTCCTTTGGATTTCATACACCATGAGTGACTTTGGTGAGGAGTATACCCATGTCCCACTTCAATGTGATAGCACAAGTGCCATAAGCGTTGCAAAGAACCCGGTGCTCCATTCCAAAACCAAGCACATAGAAGTGAGGTATCATTTTCGAGAGACAACGTAGATAAAGGAAAGATAGCCTTGATCCATGTACCCACACATGACCAACTAGCCGATATTTTCACCTAACCCCCTGGATCAAGCAACTTTCACTCGTTTGCGGGGGGAACTTGGTGTGTGTTTGATTTCTTGAGTTGGATGTGGGAGCTCCTTTGTAGCATATGTATAGTTTCCTTTGTGCATTTCTTGCATTTGGCATAGCATATGTAACATGATGTATAGGCATCCTTGTATCTTAGATTGCATGCATTTTGTATCATATGCATTGGATAGGAAAAGCTTCTCTCATATACATTGTTCACCATGGAATGAGATATATGTCTTTGTGAGCTTGTTTGGTATGCTATGGTTAGTTTGGCTTAGCTCTTGATGATCTTGATGAATAATCCATGGTTGATAGCTATGTTTTTGAAAATGTCACATGTATGCTCTCTCATGTGTAGATGCCGTTATATGATCTTGGCATGTTTTAGTGGCTTGGTTATGCTTAATTTGTGCTTGGATAGCTAGTTTATTGATCATATGGGGCCAAAGGCTCATTTGCCATCATGAATGTTTAGCCCTTTTGCTTCATCTTGTGGAGGGGCATAAGTTCCTTTTTGTCGCAAAGACATTTCATGTACCATATATGAATCTGAAAATGAAATGTAAAATGCTTGGAAAATGTGCTCCCATGTCATATGTGCTGAAATTAATTTGCTTTGGGTGCTAAACCGTTGCATGATGTCTACCAATGAGAAGTCTCATACATACAAGTAAGCACATGGCTCGATGGCTTTGACATGACAAGAGGTGCTTGTGGGTGTTTGTGATGGTCTTATGATTAGAATGGCTGTCCTAGCATGAAGTTTGTGTGGCTTTACCATTTTGATATGTTTTGATCATGTTTAGGACTTTGCTCATGAGAGGCAAGTTTTTCGCAAAATTGCCCAAATCCATCTTAGCTTCGTCCAATGGTTGTGAAACTTGGTGATCATGTAGTTGAGATCGATACGAAGCCGTAGAGTATCTAACTTCCTCATTTGGACATGTGTAGCATTCCTTGTTGAATTTTGTCTATTTGAGAAGCTCTAGGTTGAAAGTTTTGCATTTCTGGCTTGATTCATGCATTGCCAACAAGGGGGAGAAGTTTGAGCTTGAAATGGCTTGCTGGACGCATTTAGAAGGTTTTCAGGTGGTTTCGAGCCATTTATGGGCTCTGTTGTTCACCGGTCTGACCGGTGTGAGTGCTGATCCTGTGCACATCTTAGGCACCGGTCTGACCGGTGGTGATGACCGGTCTGATCGGTGTGAGCTGAAGTTGCTGCAGCTGCCCTGTTTTCAGCTGGTTTGCATGCATTCGTCCAGGGGGAGGTGCATTGGTTCAGGGGGAGCTTGCATGTGTGCAGGGGGGGCTCTTTGTGGTTGTTCGAGCTATGTTTCGGTGGTTTGTGCTCTTTGCTTGAGCTTTGCTTTGTCTCGGATGTGTCGAGCCGTTGCCCTTTCCTAAGGGGTCCGAGACTTGTCTTCTTCACGTGATCTTGCTCTTTGCCTTTGTTTGGCTTTCGATCGCTTGTTGGAGATTCTTTTTGTTTGTTTCCTTTTGTTTTCTTTTCTCTCTTGTTACTTTCGTGTGGGTGTTGTCAATGCACTCATCAAGGGGGAGATTGAGGACCATGTGTGGTTCGAGGACCGGTGGATGGTCGCTTCCTTGTGTTATGAGTGATTGACAACGTTGTGTGGACCGATTCTTGGCTAAGTATTGCGAGGTGCGGGTTGCGGCTTGACCGGTGTTGGTGCGGGTGAAGAACAAGCGCGAAAGGTCGTCGCCGGTGAGGCCTCCAGGTGTGGAGAAGACAAGTAGGCTTCGTTCGAGGGACCCGGTGGCCAGCGGGGTCAAGTGCGGGCCGCATGGAGGCATGAACAACAAGATGAAGTCAGGGACGGTTTCTTGGTTGAGCCTCAAAACCAAGGTCGAGTCGGGACTACGTGGGAGCCGAGTCATGAAGGGAGATTGGCGGAGGCTACACCGAGTTTGCGGGGTTTCCGGTGGTTCACCAGAAAACCACTGGGTTCCTTGGTTGATCCACAAAGCCAAGACTGAAGAACCGAAGACGGTGCTGCAGCGGCGCGGCACGGCCTCGACCGGTGGGTCCGACCGGTCGACCGACCGTGGGTACCGGTCGACCGGTGGGGAGCACCGGTCGGACCGTGTGCGACGATGCGGTCCGAGACTTCGAAGCGGAGGACACGCGTCGGGATCGCATGGTTTGCGTCGAGGCTACGCGGGATGCGGTCGCCGGCATCCGTCCGATGGAGAAGACATGAAGACTTCCAAATCCGCCCTTGAGGGGCTTCTATCCCTAGTTATTAGGAAAGGGCATTTTAGACTTTCGGTTGCCTCCATATAACCCAAGAGGTGAGAGGATGGCAACCAACTCTTGGAACCCTAGCTCATTTGTTTTCCTATTTTCCTTCCTATTTTCCTTAGGATTTCCATAGGACTAGCTTGAGAGCTTCATGGTGAGATCTTGTGAGAGGGTTGGATGATCGGGCAGCAAGCTAGACCTTGTATGAACCTTTGTTGCATGTATAGATGATTCGGCGTGGTTCCTCAAGGTTTGGATGTGTTGTTCCCGGTTGTTCTTGGTGGTGATTTTCGGAGCCCTCTCTTGGTGTTTTCTTTGGGTTGTTTTCGGAACCTTGCTCTTGGGGATTTGATAGGGGAAATTTTTGGGAACCCTTCTTGGTTCTTTGGGCTGTGATTCCCCTCCCAAATCCGTGAGTTAAGGGGCTCGATTTTGGTGGTTTCGGAGTTCTAGGGTTTGTGGTGCTCTTGGCGGGATTTCTTCGATTCCTCCTTTTTGGACAAGTTTTGGTGGGATTAAACTTGGCTATGGACTCCTCATGAGGTGTTCCTATTATCCCCAAAGTCTTGTTCAAGTCCGTGGAGCGATTCGGAAGATCGAAGTTAGGATTTGGGGGAGTTGACCCGCGGGTGCTGTTCATCCTGAGCTGCCCAGGCTACACCGGTCTGACCGGTGCTCTTGACCAGTCTGACCGGTGAAACCCTTGGTGGGTTTTTGCTCGGGTGAACGTCTGGGTGTGTTCGCTGTTGTCCCGTGTTGCCGCCGTTTCGAGTTTGGGTCGGTTTGGTGGTCGGTTGGTGTGCTTGGTGCTTTGGGGGCTTTCGGGCTTGGAGCGGTCTAACCGGTGTGTCTCACCGGTCGGCGGGTGTGGAGCCACTTAGTGAAAGTTGCTCGGTTTCATCGCAAGGACCGGTCTGACCGGTGGTGCTCACCGGTCTGACCGGTGTTGGTCTGTATACTCGAGGTTTGGTGTTCCGCTGCGTTCTCGGGTCGGAAGGTTGTGGGTTGGTTCCTAGGTCCAGTAGCACTCCAGTGGCTACGTGGGCCTGATCAACTTGGGTAGTGAGTTGGAGAAGTGTGTTGGAAGCCGTGTTCATCTTGTTGGAGTTTCCATCTCCTTCGAGAAGAATTTTTATCGGCTCCCATTCACTCCCCCCCTCGGTTCGCGGTATCGGTCCTTCAAGATGAACTATTAAGGCATGTCTCCCTAATCCACCTTGACATGAATATATAGTTGATTGGGTGGACTACATTATAAACCACTGCGATGCAATCCCCAAAATGACATTTTGTGGCCATCGGAATTAAAGTATGCTAACGAGGTCCAAAGCATAATTGTCGATCCGAGCATAGCGAAATTAAAGTATATGCTAAGAGGCACGTCGATCTAGTACATTCGAGCATAGCGAGAATTAAAGTATGCTAACATCCTCGATGCTTTCATGAATTTACAGTGCAAAAATTGTAGCACCAGGAACATGAAAATGAATTTCAACAGTTCATATAACTACATCTGTTAGCAATAATTTATTCACACAGACTTGGGGCAACAAAATCCATCAATCAAAACCACAGTCAATCAATTAAAGATGAACTATCTAGGCATGTATCCCTAATTAATCCACATTGACATGAATATATAGCAGACCGATTTTGGTGGCCGATGAGAGAGAGGGTGTTGGGGGTTCAAGCGGGACTAACCTGCGTCGCGAATGAAGTAGTTGTTCTCGTGATGGTCGGAGGGGGCCGGATCCACGGCGGCTCGTGGCCCGAGGCGGCCGGCAGGCTCGTCGTCGTGGCCGGGACGACATTGACGGATCCGCGTCAACCGTCTTTAGGTTGGCCGGATGTACGTCCGCACGCCGCAATCGCGTCCTCGTCACCGTCGTCACGCGAGGAGAGGTGGGGCGGAGAAGAGCGAGGGCCGCGGCGGGGAGAGAGCGGCGAAGGCGAGCGGGGCGGCGGCGGCGGCGGTGGGGAGAATACGGGCGTTGTGGATCCGTCTAGTGAGGAGTCGAATATGAACGACTCGCGTAATCGTGTTTAATGAAACCACCGGCGTGCCCTTGACGGCTCCGTGCGCAATTGGAATTTCATGGGCACTATAGTAAATATAGGTGGGGAATTTTGAGCAGCCCCGCGCACGGTTCGCTCGCTAACGCCGACGACTAGGCCGGTGTCATGGGCGATGATGGTTAGTGAACCCGGATCGCCATTGTTGGGAGTTGGGTCGGCGGTTATCTTTTTTATATTGGCCGCCGACGCCGACGTGTGGGCTGTCACAATTTTTTTGAATGAAACTTGCTTCCCCGATTTATTAGAGCCCATAAAACAACACATAAAAAATCATAAAAATACGAACAATTCGTATTTGGACATTTAGTATTTGAATAAAATATTAACGGTCACACTTGTGCGCCCAAGATTCTTAGAATCCGTTTTTACATCCCATGTTAATGATGTAATAATTCGACTAACATCTAGTGTGCTCTAAAAAATTTACAAATTGACATGCCAACATAATTTGGGTACCTAGACTTGTCTTCAAAATTTCAAATGGTTTAGATGAAGGAATTATATACTTGTGTACGAATGTCTACATCTCTCACATAGTTTCCTAGAATGTTTGCTTGAACATTGAAGTTTTCCACACATTGCAACATGTTCGAACTTATATGCATTTGAAAACGTAACAAAACCTTGTGTTCACCTTAAGCTTACGAAATGTAAAGTTCCATCACTCAACAAACGGAATGTACACTAAACAATGAAATTAATGAATAGATGGTGATTTTAGAAAATTTAGAAAAAAAGTATCAAATTTGGACTAAAAACGATGAAGAAATACTTGTTACAACATTTGGTTGTAGATTAAAAGGAGAAATGGGAACGGTTCTTCATTCGAATAGAACCGGCCCCCACGGTCATTTGAATAGAACAAAGAAGGAAGCGAGAGGGCACCGCCGACATCCCGACTTCCCGATAAAATCAAATCCGCATTTTGTAATATCTAATATTTTACATTCAAGATAGATAATGTTCATATTGATGCTTGCGCCTACATCCCGATATTCATCCTGCTGACGGCGTACTCCACGGTGGGGCGGAATTTACGCGTCCAGAGGTCGAATTCATGACGGATGCGACACTCGTGCTTGCGGTAGTGGATGATCTCTTTGGTATCCGGCCCGTAGCGCCTACATCCCGCTTCCCAAATGCAGATGTGGGGATTCTGGATGGGCAGCAACGGAATGTCGTTGTCGTCGACGCCGTCATCAAGCCGGTATCGCCGTCGTCGCGGATGTTGTCGAGATCTGCTTGATGAGGTAGCGCGGCCGCCCCGGAGTTGTGGTTCTTCCACCGACCGTCGGGGGGCGACGGGTCGCCGCCGATTTCCTCGAGTAGTGCCATGGCTTCGGGTCCGCCGGGTTGCAACGGTACTTCGGCATCGCTAAAAAAGTACTTGGCACCGGAGTCTTCGGCGGCGGCGGCATCTTCGATGAGCTTCGGACCCTTATCGGGGGTTCCGCCGCCTCATCAACCTCACCATCCCCTCGAAGCATAATGCTTCCGGATGATTGGCCTCGCGGAAGCGCCGCTCAAAGCACGACTCGACGTAGTGATTCTTGCACACCGAACGAAGATGACGCGGCGACACATGCGGTAGTACCTCATCGGAGTTGCGGATGCGCTAGAAGGTGCCGCGATTTTATTGCGAAGGTTTAGAAAATAGAAAATGGCCATATCCTTGATGGAGTGGATGATGATCTTGGTGAGAAGTTCATGCGGCGACAGCGGCATCAAGCACACCGCGGAAGCCATCAAGGAGAATGGAGGAAATAGCACGGCGACGAAGTTTGGAATTTGAATGGTGACGAGGGTTGAAGTTGGTAGCGACGAGGGATGAAGTTGGCATGGATGATTGAAGTTGAAGAGGGATGAAGTTGGTGACTAGGATTGAAGTTGAAGGAGGCGACGAGCGGCTCGAGGGTTGAAGTTTGAAGATGGCGGCTCGGCCATGTCGTAATAAAACAATAAATGGAAATTGAAAAGGCGCCGCAATTTGGCGCGTTGCCGTTGATAAGTGGGCCCGACATCATTGCCCCGCTCCTTCTCCTTCCCGCCTAAGTGAAAGGCGACGCGTGGCTTCGCGCACGAGACGAGCCCGATGCGCAATCAAGTGGCACGTACTGGCGTAATGGAGTAGTGGGTAGGGGCAGGCGCCCGACTATTCCGCGTCTTTTCAATATAACTCCCTCGACAAGTCGCCCTCCCCGCTTTCTCTCCCCGCTTCTTCCATAAGCTTATCATCTTTTTCTTCACTTCTTCATCCTCCTCGCGATTCACCACTACAAATCTTCGGTCATCGAGAGAAGGAGGAGATGGCGTCGAGGAGCCCACGGCCGTCGAAGCGGGGACGAAGTTAGGACGACGACGACGAGCGACCGCCGTCGGAAGAAGTTGGAGAAGGAGAAGGAGCCGACGGCCAAGGACGCCGACGAGGAACCGCTCTTCGACGACAATAAATTCGCCGCCAAACTACTCGGGAGCGCCTTCGTAAAGCTTGAAGGTATTGGCGAGGCCTTCGACATCAAGGCGCATCATGATGCGTACAAGGACCCGACCTCGAAAAGTCTCACCTTCGGTATCCACGGGTTCGCCGAGAAGCTCGAGAACCTCCCCGTGGTCAAGCGGGCCGCCCTCCACCACTTCTTCTTCGACGACCGCGGCTCCGACGGCGACGACGGCAGCCATGACGACGATGGCGGCGACGACAGCGGCCAAGGCGGCGACGGCGAGGACTCCGACTAATTGATAGACTCCTCTACCAATTAGTAACAATAATGTTTGTGTGCTTTTGTGTCTTCGTCCGGTTCTTGGACATGAACTCGCTTAGTTTGTCCGTCGATCATAAACTCGCTTAGTTAACTAGCTTGGTTGTTAGATTTTGTATGTCATGAACTCGATCGAATATACGTGAGATTAAGCGGAGATCCGTTGTGATGAATTAGATCTGCCGACGCCGGCGCCGACGCGTGGGCCGGTGTCATTGGCAACGATGGTTAGTGAACCCGAATCGCATTTTTTGGCGGTTGGGTCGGGCGGGCGAGCAACGATTATCTTTTTTATATTGGCTACGACAACCGATGCGTGGGCTGTCACAATTTGTTTTGGAATGAAACTTGCTTCACTGAATTATTAGAGCCCATAAAACAACACCTAAAAAATCATAAAGATACGAACAATTCGTATTTGGACATTCAGTATTTGAATAAAATATCAACAGTCATACTTGTGTGCCCAAAATTCATATATTTCATTTTTACACCCCATGGTAATTATATAATAATTCTAATAACATCAAATTTGCTCTAAAAAATCTACAAATTGACTTGGCAACATAATTTGGGTACCTAAACTTGTCTTCGAAATTTCAAGTGGTTTAGATGAAGGAATAATATACTTGTGTACAAATGTCTTCATCTCTCACATAGTTTCCTAGAATGTTTGCTTGAACATTGAAGTTTTCCACACTTTGCAACATGTTCGAACTCATATGCATTTGAAAACTTAACAAAACCTTGTGTTCACTTTAAGGTTATGAAATGTAAAGTTCCATCACTAATGGTTGTGTAAAACAAATATTATTTGTATGTTGTACATACAAAGAACAAAATAAGGCATATAAACATCTCTCAATAAACGGAATGTACACTAAACAATGAAATTAATGAATAGATGGTGATTTTAGAAAAAAAAATAGAAAAAAAGTATCACATTTGGACTAATAATGACGAATAAATACTTGTTACAACGTTTGATTGCGTATTAAAAGGAGAAATGGGAATTGTTCTTCATTTGACCGGGCCCCACGGTCATTAGTGATGCGGGGCGATAACCGTGTCGGATTTCTTTGCTCTCCCAAAATTTTACACAGATAATTCGAGTATCATTACTACAACTGATTTCCTATTCTCTGTACGAACTTAACCATTTCGCAGCGCAGCCTATAGTCTTCGCTACAAAACAGAGGAATTCAAAGCCATCCTTTTTCCACGCGGTTGAGAAGTGGGCCCGACATCATTGCCCTGCTCCTTCTCCTTCCTGCCTAAGTGAAAGGCGATGCGTGGCTTCGCACCTGAGACGGAGCTTGATGCGCAATCAAGTGGCACATACTGGCAGTAATGGAGTAGTGGGTGGGGGCAGAGGCGCCTGACGGTTCCGCGTCTTTTCAATATAACTCCCTCGCCCAGTCGCCCTCCCCAGCTTTCTCTCCTGCTTCTTCCATAAGCTTATCATCTTTTTCTTCACTTCTTCATCCTCATCGCGATTCACCACTACAAATCTTTGGTCACCGAGAGAAGGAGGAGATGGCGTCGAGGAGCCCACCGCCGTCGAAGCGGGGACGAAGAGAGGACGACGACGATGAAATCCGCCGTCAGAAGAAGTTGGAGAAGGAGAAGGAGCCAACGGACAAGGATGCCGACGAGGAACCGCTCTTCGACGACAATAAGTTCGCCGCCAAGCTGCTCAGGAGCGCCTTTAGAAAGCTTGAAGGTGTTGGTGAGGCCTTCAACATCAAGGCGCATCATGATGTGTACAAGGACCCAACCTCGAAGGGTCTCGCCTTCAGGATCCACGGGTTGGCTGAGAAGCTCGAGAACCTCCCCGCGGTCAAGTGGGCTGCCCGCCGCCACTTCTTCTTCGACGACCGCGGCTCCGACGGTGACGACGGCAGCCACGACGACGGCGGCGGCGACAACGGCAGCCAAGGCGGCGACGACAGGACTCCGACTAATTGATAGACTCCTCTACCAATTAGTAACAATAATGTCTGTGTGCTTTTGTGTCTTCATCCGGTTCTTGGACATGAACTGCTCAGTTTGTCTGTCGATCATGAACTGCTTAGTTAACTAGCTTGGTTGTTAGATTTTGTATGTCATGAACTCGATCTAATATACGTGAGATTAACTGGAGATCTGTTGTGATGAATTAGATCTGCTGACGCTGACGCTGACGCGTGGGCCAGTGTCGTTGGCGACGATGGTTAGTGAACCCGAATCGCATTTGTTGGCAGTTGGGTCCGGGCAGGCAGGCAACGGTTATCTTTTTTATATTGGCTGCTGACGCTGACGCGTGGACCTGTCATAATTTTTTTATGGAATGAAACTTGCTTCTCTAAATTATTAGAGCCCATAAAACAACACCTAAAAAATCATAAAAATACAAACAATTCGTATTTGGACATTCAGTATTTGAATAAAATATCAACAGTCAAACTTGTGTGCCAAAATTCATATATTTCGTTTTTACACCCCATGGTAATTATATAATAATTCTAATAACATTAAATTTGCTCTAAAAAATCTACAAATTGACTTGTCAACATAATTTGGGTACCTAAACTTGTCTTCGAAATTTCAAGTGGTTTATATGAAGGAATAATATACTTGTGTACAAATGTCTTCATCTTTCACATAGTTTCCTAGAATGTTTGCTTGAACATTGAAGTTTTCCACACTTTGCAACATGTTTGAACTCATATGCATTTGAAAACATAACAAAACGTTGTGTTCACCTTAAGCTTACGAAATGTAAAGTTCCATCACTAATGGTTGTGTAAAACAAATATTATTTGTATGTTGTACTTACAAAGAACAAAATAGGGCATATAAACATCACTCAATAAACGGAATGTACACTAAACAATGAAATTAATGAATAGATGTTGATTTTAGAAAAAAATAGAAAAAAGTATCAAATTTGGACTAATAGCGACGAAGAAATACTTGTTACAACATTTGATTGCATATTAAAAGGAGAAATGCGAACTGTTCTTCATTTGACCGGGCCCCACAGTCATTAGTGACGCGGGGCTGATAACCCGTGTCGGATTTGCTGCTCTCCCAAAATTTTACACAGATAATTCGAGTATCATTCAAAAGCTAATCTACTACAACTGATTTCCTATTCTCTGTACGAACTTAACCATTTCGCAGCGCAGCCTACAGTCTTCGCTGCAAAACAGAGAAATTCGAAGCCATCCTTTTTCCACGTTGCAGCCGCCGCCGGTGCCTGCGCACGGCTGATCGCCGCGCAGCATAGCAAGGAATGCTTTGTAAGCGGTGGGGTTCCTGGCCATTGAATAGCAATAGTTTCCCGGCCGTCTTGACCGTCTTGGGAACCTTCCCGGCCGTTCCTGTGCTCTTGAACTTATCCCTTCCTCGTTTTTTCTATAAAAAGGCAACGACACCTTTCGGTCCTCCTCACTTCAAGTTGCTTCCTTCTTCTCTAGATCTAGATCTAGCTATATGGTTCCTTCTTCTGATAGGAGTACAATAAAGTTAGTCACTTGCTTCCTTCTTCTCTAGATCGAGATCTAGCTAGTATATGGTTCCTTCTTCTTATACAATAAAGTGAGGCACTTGCTTCCTTCTTCCCTAGATCTAGATCTAGCTATGGCGCAAAGAATAGATCTTGTAGGGCGCAAGCTTTTGCTTTTCTCTTTTCTTCCTCCTACTCGATCTCTCAGTTGCTATAAGAATTCTTGTGATAGGGGGTGAATGGGTTGCTCATCCCCCGAACACGGTTGCGCGAAGAATCCTTGTGACTTACCCCTTCCATGTAGCCGTGTCCGGGGAAGGTAGCCCAGAACCTCCTGGCATCAGGATGTACAAGCCTACGGAAAGCTTGCTGCAACTTCTCCGTCACACTCGGGCTTCCTTTGCTTTCCCCTTCTCCTCCAGGAGGAGGGAATTTTTAAGGGATATGTTTCCACCCTCTCTGTATCTTTCTCTTGTGTTCACTTGGAAGATGAGGAAGCAGCCAGAATCTGGGTGGAGCATATCTCATTATTTTTCCTTGTAAGATGAGCATAACTATGGAAAGTTTCTGTCTTGCAAACCAAAATTAGGGTTGCTAGACAAAAGCTTTCTTTAATTAGTCATGCAAGGATCAAGTATCTAAGCCGTCAGCGGAAGTTGAGCTTGTTCGATGACCACGTGCAGTAAGATTGACGACCTGCGAGCAAGATCGATGTGTGTGTGTGATTTTGCATATCTCGTCATGAAGATATGGCTGCATTGTAACCTTGTTCTGATGTATCAATGATGATTGTAATTTGTGTGTGTGTGTGTGTGATTTTGCATCTCAAGAGACGTGCTTTTGTGATTATCTCTGTGCAGTACAATTTTTTGTATGATTTACCTACTCACTTGCAAAGCTTGTGATTATCTCAACAGTTTGGCAAATCAACTTGTTTCTATCAGGATTCCTGATCTAGATTTGGCACGTGAAATTATGCCAGATTGTTGGAGATGAACTCTTTTTTTACTTGGCATATCTTTTTAGAAGTTGGCAAGGAACGAGATTTGCCAAGTAAAATTTGGCAAACTCTTGGAGATGCTCTAATCCGTGTCTCTTTTGATGTAATATATTCGTGATTCCGCATATCTTCTTTCCCATAACAAAAGAGACGTTGGTTCATTAGTCCTCGTCTCTTGCCTGTAACAAAGGCGACGCTGGTTCGTTAGTCCTCGTCTTTTGCCCGTAGCAATGGCGACGCGAGTTCGTTAATCCTCGTCTCTTGCCCGTTACTGAACTGAAGCAGGATATAAACAGAGTATATATAGTATCATTGGCAGAATCTATTACAAGCAGGATTCAAACTCCACCACATCCCATATATTACAAAAAGGATTGAAATTCCACCAATACATCGCATCCTTTATATTACAAAATGGATTCCATTTCCAACAATAGACACATCCTCCGGCATTACAAAAAGGATTCAGCAGAAATCAGGCTTGATTTTTCTTCCTTGATTTCTGTATATGGATTTTTTCACTATGGTCTCTTCGCAAGTATGGTGTTTTGTTAGTTCCGAAGAGTTGGGGCTTGTATGAAGTGTCAAAGGATGGAATTTCGTCAAGCCGGTTGTATTCCTCCTCCTCAACAACGGTTTCAATCCCCACAATCCTTTTTTTCCGGGCATAACCACGGACAGTTCTTCTTTGCAAGGTCGGGTACATAGAACACTTGCTCAACATCGTTGGTGAAGACAAACGGTTCATTTTTTGTAACCAAAGACCCGAGAGATCAACACTAACATAACCATATTTGTCCTTGCTCACATCTCTCTTCCCATTGGTGACCCATCTACAGCAAAACAAGGCTACCTTCAATCCTACATAATCAAGCTCCCATATCTCCTCTATTTGACCATAATATGTGTCCGTCTCCGTGTCATCATCATCGTCATGGCTGTCACCAACGACGGCCCGTACACGCACACCACTATTTTGATAGACGCTCTTTTTATCCTGGGTCATGGTGTAGAATGTGTTTACATTAATATCCATTCCTTCGTATCTTGTAACGATGAACAATGGCCCCCATTTGCTAGATTCCTTATCTCGTCAGTAATTACAACATTATTGTTGCATGTCTCGACATAATCTCGGAGCCACCTGCTGAAACCTTGCATGTGCATCTTTGCAAGCCAAGCCCTACCACGGTTAGGGTTGTCTTCACGTAGTTGTTGTTTGTGCTCATTGACAAACGGTGTAATTAGGTGCAGCTGTTGTATCACGGTGAAATGAGCCTTTTCGAAGGCATCGGCATCCGGAGTGACTGACCATTTCCCCATGGTCCCAACACCTGAAAGCCTACCTTCATGCCGTGAGCAAGGCACACCAATGGGGTTTTGTGGGTCCATATAACCCATGGCCCACTCCACTGCTTCGATGGTCTCATAGCCACGAACAATGGCTCCCTCCGAAAATAACCTGTTATGTACCAATGATTTCAAGAATCCATAGAACCTCTCATATGGAAACATCTGATGAAGATAAGATGGGCCAACGAACCAAATTTCCCTCACGAGGTGTGCTGTTAGATGCATGTTGACGGTGAAAATCCGTCAACCTAGCCATGAGTTTACCTTCGGTGTTGGCATGAGTTTTATACCTTATCCATTGGTACTAACCCCCGTGGTATAACAAGTTCACGTGTGCATGTCGGTTTTGGAGTTAAGTGTTTATGCAGGGTTTTAGTGTTGAATGCAAGACTTTCGGGATAAGTTCATCAAGCACCTCATGACAAGACCTTGAAGCCCCGTACAAGTCATGCAATGAAGCAAACTTAACTCCAAGAAGCTAGGGACTTGATCCAAGAAGACGACAGACTCCGAGGACCTGACCAGAAAAGTGCTGAATCTTGCAAGACAAGGAGTTGAGTCCAATTCGGAGAGAAACCGACGACATGGACCTACATGTAGAAGAGGGAAACATCCGGGAAGCAAGAGAACCGACGTAGAGCAAAGGAGGCCTCGGGGCCGGGCTGGATGAGCCCGAGCCGGCCGGCCCGGGCGGTCGGCCCGGCCCTTTCCGGGGCCCGGTGAGGCTCCCCTTTGCCCTAGCCGCCAATCGGGTTATTTATAGCCCCCCGACCGAGAGCCACGCATCACACAATTCGTCATCGGCCGCCGAGGAGTAGAGAAGAGAGGGACACCATCTCGGAGAGGAAAGGGTCGAGATAGTTGACTAGGGTTCCCCTAGCCGACGTGGGAACCTTGCACGAGAAGACCACATCGGAGTTCCGGAGCTAGAAGCAAGATCAAGGAAGGATCCGGTGGTGATCTTGTGTATGTATTATTGTTATAGTTGAATTATCAAGTTGAATCTTTTCCTAGCGATCAAGTGTTTCCTCGAAGATTTCGTTTTTCGATCGGCTTTTCTTATTCCAAGTCCATTCTCGAGATAGATTACATAGGGTGTTCTTGTAGCCGCGGTGGCTAGAGGTACACGCCGGATCTTCCGAAAGAATCTCGACTTGTCTTTTGACTCGCCCTAAGCTCCCCGCATGAGTAGGGATACGTTGTGACGAACGGGGGTTCCGAAAGGCGGATGTTTTCGGATTTGGACGGGAAACCACGATTTGAAGAAGCTTCTTATAAGATTCGATTTGCTACTTCTTCTCTTGCTTGGAACTTCAACAAAAGGCTTACCCCGATCCCTCTAGATCGGTTTATCTACCCAATCTTACTTTGTTTTCTCCGGTCTTTAGTAGATTAGATTAGTTTCGTGTCTTTTACTTAGATGCATCGGGGTTTCTTTTATCGAAGATTGAATTTACTTGGCTTTATTAGATTAAGTTTTGCGTCACACATTTGTTCCACGGATTCGATACCTTGGGTTCACCACTCGAGGGAAGAAGGATCCCTTGACTACGACGGGAGACTTGTCCGCTTGCAAGTCACAAACGAACTTTAATATAACTATTAACCGTCAACAAGCCCCTTTTTCCGGCACCGTTCTTGGGGGAACAAGTGATCAAGATTTGATTTTTTATTGCCTTTTTGTAATTTTTAGTTTTCTTTTTGTTTTTCTTTTTGCATCTACTAAATTTTGATCATCCTCGAATACATCTAATCTAGTTTGTCTAACCCTAGTTTTTATAGATTTGTTTGTACTTTCTAGTTTTTGCATACTTTGTTTATTGCTAACCCTAACAAGAGTTGGACGGCTACCTCTACAACAAACCCGATAATCTTGTGGATGGTCCGAGAAAAACTTTACGGGCTAAGGAGACGCGAAGCACATCAAGCTAAAAAGCTGGATTTTGTAGATTCGGAGTCGGAAGACAAAGGATCGCGAGGAATCTCCGAAGAATTCACCACCTCAAAGTCCTCGGGAGAATCGACTTCCACCGATGGGTGACCAACCACCGCAAGAACGCAAGATTGAGGAGCTATGCACCCCGGACATCATCGACCTACCAATCTTGAACCTTGAGGAGATCGGAAGACCGTTCGGGATCAAGACCTCAACAATCCGCATGGTGCAACATTCACCCTTCACCGGTAAAGAGGACCCGAACCTTCACCTCAAAGCATTCATTCAACTATGTCGGACTTTCAACATGGATGGGGTGACTCAAGACCAAATGAGGGCAAGGCTTTTTCGTTCTCACTACTCGGGAAGGCTTTGCAATGGTTCCACTCTCGGCCGGCGGAGACGGTGCAAAATTGGAACACGTTGATGAAGGCTTTCATGAAGGAATACTACTCACGGGTAAAACTCAAAGCTTGCGTAATAAGATTGCCACCTTTGTTCAATATCCTACGGAAACTATCTCGGAGGCATTCGAGCGCTTCAACGAGTACACTCGGGCGGTTCCACATCACAAGTTCCCGAAGGAAGACCTCGTGCAAAAGTTCTATCAAGGACTCACCATGGCGTCAAGGACGATCATCGATGCATCGGCGGGAGGATCCATCATCGAACTTACACCGACGGAAGCTTTCACTCTATTCAAGAAGGTCGCGGATAATGACACATGGGCGTCATCCGGGCACCTACATCCGGTTCAACCCACGGGGAACGTCAAAGGAGTCTTGCAAGTGGAGAAGGAGAACATACTTGAAGGCAAGATCGACTCGCTCATGAGGAGGTTGGAGAAGATGGAGACGGAAAAGAAAAGGGCTCAAGACTTGAAGGCCGCCGAAGCAAGGTCCACATGCGAAGAATGTGGAGAGTATGGCCATGTCCGCAAAGATTGTCGGAGGAAGACAAAGTGCTCGACTACATGAGGAAGGGAGAATTGCCGAACTTCCGCTACGGGCAAGGTAGGCCTCAATTTAATGCAAGCTCATCTATTCCTAACGCGGTTCCGCTTCGTATACAATTGAAGGAGTTCATGGATGAGCAAGCTAAGATCAACAAGGACACCGTCACCAAGTTCAAGACCATAGACAAGGTGTTGGAGAACATCGATAGCAAAGTGACGGAGGTCGGAAGTTCCAATCATCAAGTGCTCAACATGATGAAGATGCTCGAGACGCAAGTTGGACAACTTGCGGTGCGCCTCACTAATGATGAAGGGAAGCTTCCAGGACAACCCAAAAGTCCCAAATCGGTGAAGGCCATTCAAATACGTTCGGGGAAGGAGACCGAAGATCCGGAACGTTCCGCGGGAGGAAGGATGCTTAAACCATCCACCGAGGTGGAAGGAGTTGCTAAAGAGAAGGTTACGGGGATCGTCACCGAAGAACCCGAATTTGAGATGCCGGAGGAAGACACGAGGATACCGCAACTCAAGCCACGCTACTTCCAAGGTAAACTTGACAACCACTTTGAGAAGTTTGTGGAGGTTGTGCGTAGACTTAGCATCAACATGCCATTAGTAGATGCCCTACAAGTACATACATATTCTCGTTACTTTAAAGACATACTTGCAAATAAATAGGAGATAGCAACACTCGGGGTAGATCATGTCAAGATGTCCGAGAAGATGTCCGAGGAGTGTAGTGCCGCTATTGCTAATGGGCTAGAGAAGCAAATGGACCCCGGATGCCCTACAATTCCATGTTCGGTTGGTTCTTTCAACTTCGAGAAGGCGTTATGCGACCTTGGAGCAAGTGTGAGCGTCATGCCGAGGGATGTGTTCGAGAAGCTACGCCTACCAATGGAGCCTACGGGTATATGTTTGGAGTTGGGAGACAACTCCATTCGCTATCCCTTGGGCATCGGCGAAGATGTACCCGTGAAGGTCGGACACCACTTCAACCCCGTCGACTTCGTTGTGCTCGAGATGGGAGAGAGGGAGAAGCCGCCACTCATCCTAGGGAGGCCTTTCCTCAAGACCGTGGGAGTTACTATTGATGTTGGCAAGGGGGAGATCATGTTCGATATCAAAGGAGAAAGGAGTTCCCGTCCAAGAATCGAGGCATGCAACATGATTGGAGTGAAGGGAGAACCAAAACAAACGGAGGGGCTGAAAAAGAAGAAGGAGTCGGAAAAAATGAACGTAAAGAAAATCAAAGAAGGTGTTGCATCCGTCAAGACAAAGGAAGAGAAGCCGCCCGTGAAGACCAAAAAAATGACTAAGCCGGAAGACAAACCCGCGCCCAAGATGGTACGGAAGTGGGTACCCAAGATTGCAACGCCCGCAAAGAGTGTTGATCCGAAGTAATCAAGTGAAGAAGTCTAGCTATAGACTATAAACGAAGCGCTAGGCGGGGAAGCAACCCGTTTCGTCGAGTGAAGAATAAGCTACGGGAGGACAACCCGATTCCGGGTTTTTTGAGTATTTTTAATAATTTAGTTTTGAGTTTTATTACGCAAAGACATTAGACTTAGAAGTGGTTGAACAATTTTAGAGACATAATTCTTGATTGAATGTTTTGCTTTATCATAAACCCTTTGCATGAACCCTCCTATGTGCTTGTTTGTTCTTTTCTTTTCGAGAAACCTCAACCAAATAATTTCAGAACCTAACTCAACCTTTCACCCTCATTATGGTGCTGAGGTTGATTTATTTTTCATGCTAAAACCACACGAGTAGAGCCACGACTTATATTTAGGTGTTAGTAAAATTCAACACGTGGTAGAACTCGCGTGAACCTAGAAATCAAAACTTTTGGTAGGTTTTAAAATCTATATCCTTGGTTTCTCTAGGATTAGAATTTTTCTAAGCCTATTCTAATTTTGTTTTATTCAAAATCTTTCTTATTTAGCCAAAATTAGAAACTAAACCTATGCCCCCATGATCAAGCGGGAAAAGTTTGCTCTCAACCGATGAAGGCAAACTATACCGGTGAGACCGAAATCGACGTAGTCGAAAAATATTTTTGACTTACATTTGTTTTTAATGGTTTAAAATCTTCTCTAAAATTATGTTCGAGCTCTTGCATGGCTCTGAAAAATATTTTAAATTTCGAATTAGAGGAGTGCTTAACCTTAAACATACCTTAATGGAGGCAATCTAGTTTGAATTAATCATGCATGCACCATTGGATTCCCTTTCATCAACTTTCACCAATTCCACATGCAAAGGACAAGCATGGTGGGCAGCAAGCATCAACTTTGCAGGAATTTCATGGTGGCATGTGAAGCAAGTGGAGCTAGCGAGCATGGACATGACCCAAAGCGTGAAGCATCAAGTGGGAGGACCAATAATGCAAGAAAAGGAGTGGACGAGAGCGTTTGGGCGGTGCAACTCGTGGAGCACGCGGGCGAGGGAAAGTTGCGGGAGGCGAAATGATCGTGCGGGAAGAAAGACGAGGCGGGGAGGTGCACCGAGGCCCCCGGCCGGTCGGCCCGGGCCGGCCGGCGTCCCCTACTTAAGGAGCCCCCCGGCTCTGTTTTCTGCGAGCAAGCTTCCCTCTCCTTCCTTTGTTTGTGTGTTCACGTTTGTGTGCTCAAAACCTATGTAGACATAGCCAACCTTCCCAAGATTAATAGCTCAAAAAAATCCACATCCTTAATCCACTCAAAGTCCACATCCGAAGTAAGAGTTTTAGTGCCTAGTTACCGGTTGCAACCGGAGTTTTAGTTGAAGAAAAGAGTGCGGCAACAATGTGGAAGAAAACCACAAGTCTCTTCTCCAAGAAGAAGAGTTCGTCGTCGTCCAAGCCGTCATCAACCACGTCTTCGAGGAGGCACTCGGTGTCCGAGTCTCCCGGAGCATGGAGACGGATACGACACCACCGAGGAGGAACGATGCTCTCCTCCTTGGTGGTATGAGGGCTGCAAGAAGCACGTCCATGAGGTTTACCGAACCTCGAGGGCACACGGAGGAGCACCCCGCGCCACCACGACGATCGACCCGTTCAACCACGCCACCACCTTACACTCCGATATACTCTTCATACGGCTTCATCATCTTGTCGTCGGAGGAGGAGGAGAGGCTCTCTCAACTTGAGAAGAGGCTTGTGCCCAATGTCGAATTCGACGACCAAGCACTCTACACCTTGGGTTTTGGCACCGACATATACTACATGTTGGGGCACCTTGGATGGGTGCAATTCTCCAACGGAGTATCGGCGGACACCCACTTGGGGTTCACCTTGGAAATTTTAATGACTATTGCACCTATCCTTGATGATGGGGTGCGAAGCTTGTCATTCCGTTTGGAGGGAGTCCAACAAGTGGTTCCCTACGAACATGTTAGGGAGCTGCTTGGATTCCACAAGGGAGCTCGGAGAAAGTTGACGTGCCACCCGGCATGTTAGCGGGATTTTGGAATATGATCTCCGAGAGAAGCCCATCAACAACGCAATTGCATTCGCAACCCCATTATCCGGATATTTCACTCTTGGATGTGCAAGAGGGTATTGGGGAGGATGAAGGAGACGAAGGTGACCAACACGGAGTTGAATTGGCTCTACTCGGCTTTGATTGCCGGGCGAGCCAATAGACCCCTCCTACCTTATGATCAACCGTTGGTGTTGTGAAGCAACTCGGGGGCGGGAAATATTGGTTCGGGGTGCTACCTCTCCATGTTGGCCTTCTCCTTACGGCCGGGGATCGCAAGAAACCCCGACCATCTTTTGCGTGGTACCTCTCTCGGCATTGAGTATTTGCGACAAGGCAAATACATTAGTGGAGATGAGAGAGGAGGTTATCGGTTGGCCATAGTGAACCTACCCCTTCCCAATGAGAGGCTTAGGCTTTTCACCGAAGGGAGAGAAGATTGGTTTGAAGAGGGACTCCTTGTCCCCGCAAGGAAAAACAAAAGAGGAAGAATCGTGGAGGAGGGAACATCTTCCGCACAAGCGAGTGGAGCACAACCCAATGTGCAACCATTCGGCGGGATCCCTCCTCCGCCAAGTTATTACGGAGGGCCACAAGAGCAAGCATGGGGGGGTGGTGCACCGGTACCCCCACCAAATTATGTGGTGCCTAACGCTAACATCACGGAGTCCTACGCACATCATCCCCAACCACAACAAAGCATGGCCATAATTGGAGGGTATGCTGCAAGAAACGCCCAAAACATCGCGGACATCCAAGCTAACGCAGCTCAACTTGGTGAAGGCAATGCAAATATTGCCTTTGAGCTCGGACGCCTTCACCTTGTGGAGCCAAATCAATTCGTCGGAGGGAATGTCCAATCATATTATGAGCAAGGGTATTATTATCAAGATCATCAACATCAACCACTGGCGGAGGACTAGAAGATTTAGAAACTTTAGTTTTCTTTTCTTTTCTTTTTCTCTGTAATTTTCAGCTTTTGCTTATGTGTGTTTGCGTAGTATTTTCTGTTTTTTTATTTAACTTTTAGCAAGCATGTTTGTTAATTTTCAGTTTGTATTTCAACTTGATATCATCATTAATAAAGACACCACCTTGATTATATCATTGGAAAAGTTACAAAAATTTGTGCCATGATGATATATGATTATAATTGCAGCTTTGTTCATCTTTGTAATTGATCTATGCATATTTAAGCTAGTGCTCTCTTAAAAATACAAATCTGAATTTATTTAAATGCTAGCTTAATTTTCAGCGGAGGTTATGATTAAAATAAAGACCCATAGTGTTTTATGTGCTCTCAAGTTATGAATAGATTAAAGATGTCTTTTATGCTAAAAAATACCGCTAACCTTGTCATAAATATCACTTGTGTGTTGCTCAACCTATCCAAAGCCTAATATATATTTGAGTGCATAAACCTTAGTGTACAAGATTTATTTTTGAGTGAGTTATTGCAGGCCATGATTTCTCTGGCCCGAGACTAAGAAGTTGGTCATTCCATTTTTGCGTATCTATCTTTTTGCTAGCCTTTTATCCGTGCATTGTGTATCCCCGCATTGGAGATCTCACAAACTTCGCCGGATATCCACCCTTAAACCAAATATCATCTTTTGTGATTACCTCCTTGACCACAACCTATCGTTGAGAATGGATCATCAATTCAAGGAAGATCGCAAGACGGTGCCGACATTGAAGATTTCAAGTATCTCTCCAAAGGAAAAATGTTTCCGGTACCTACCTTATTTTTTGCCTCTTTGCTCGAGGACGAGCAACGTCTAAGCATGGGGGAGGAGGTAGGTACGGTGCAGTTTTAGAGTTCAAAGGGGAGTATTTTAAAAAAATGATGAATGAAAAAAAAAATTATTAAAGGCGATGTACGTGACTTCCAAGGTGAAAGTCTCACAAGGAAAAATTATATATATAAGGAAAGAAAGAAAGAAAGAAAGAAAAGAATGAGAAATATGAGAAAGAGAAAAAAATATGAGTATGCGTAAAGTGAACTCCCGGTTCTCTAAGAGTGCATTCAAGGCTTCAAGTTTAAAAGATCCATTCTCATTTTCCAACCATGTGCAATCCGATAACGAGGACTTCCTTTGTGCCTCGGGATCACTCTTTGCCATTTGCACATGTCCACTCATCTAAAGTGTGTGTATTTTTCTCTTCCCCGTCCTTGATTTAACATTATTTTCCAATGACCTTTTTGACGAGTCTCGGTAAGACCATGAGAAGCTTGTCTTGTTTTGACAACACCTCATTTATAAAATCTTGTTAGGACTAAACTTTCCCAAAGCTCCATATAAAGCCTACCACACATATATGTTATGAGAGGGAAAGGAGTAGAATATATAGGCTTGAGAGACAAGCGAGATGAGAGTTCATGAGCAATATACAAGATGATTTAAATTTGTGAACTTGGTTTAGCTTTTCTTTATCTCGTTCTTTATTTCAAAAATTCGAGATCTATTTAAACTTTGTGAGCATGTTAATACTTGTGGGATAAGCTTAATGAGAATCTACCCTCGTAGAGATGAAGGCTAGTACATTATGGAAATTTAATGAATTAAAATTTTGAGAGCATTATGTTTTCTCATGTGTGATCAAGTGCAAGGTTTAAACATTGTTTGGCAATGATGATATCCATCGAAGGCTTACTCGAGGACGAGCAAGGTTTAAGCATGGGGGAGATGTTGACGGTGAAAATCCGTCAACCTAGCCATGAGTTTACCTTCGGTGTTGGCATAAGTTTTATACCTTATCCATTGGTACTAACCCCCGTGGTATAACAAGTTCACGTGTGCATGTCGGTTTTGGAGTTTAATGTTTATGCAGGGTTTTAGTGTTGAATGCAAGACTTTCGGGATAAGTTCATCAAGCACCTCATGACAAGACCTTGAAGCCCCGTACAAGTCATGAAATGAAGCAAACTTAACTCCAAGAAGCTAGGGACTTGATCCGAGAAGACGACAAACTGCGAGGACACGACCGGAAAAGTGCTCGAATCTTGCAAGACAAGGAGTTGTGTCCAATTCGGAGAGAAAGCGACGACATGGACCTACATGCGAAGGGGGAAACATCCGGGAAGCAAGGGAACCGACGTAGAGCAAAGGAGGCCTCGGGGCCGGGCCCGGATGGGCCCGGGCCGGCCGGCCCGGGCCGGTCGGCCCGGCCTGTCCGGGGCCCGGTGAGGCTCCCCTTTGCCCTAGCCGCCAATCGGGCTATTTATAGCCCCCGACCGAGAGCCACGCATCACACAATTCGTCATCGGCCGCCGAGGAGAAGAGAAGAGAGGGACACCATCTCGGAGAGGAGAGGGTCGATCTAGTTGACTAGGGTTCCCCTAGCCGACGTGGGAACCTTGCACGGAAGACTACGTCGGAGTTCCGGAGCTAGAAGCAAGATCAAGGAAGGATCCCGGTGGTGATCTTGTGTATGTATCATTGTTATAGTTGAATTATCAAGTTGAATCTTTTCCTAGCGATCAAGTGTTTCCTCGAAGATTTCGTTTTTCGATCGGCTTTGCTTATTCCAATTCTATTCTCGAGATAGATTACATAGGGTGTTCTTGTAGCCGCGGTGGCTAGAGGTACACGCCGGATCTTCCGAAAGAATCTCGACTTGTCTTTTGACTCGCCCTAAGCTCCCCGCATGAGTAGGGATACGTTGTGACAGAACGGGGGTTCCGAAAGGCGGATGTTTTCGGATTTGGACGGGAAACCACGATTTAAAGAAGCTTCTTATAAGATTCGATTTGCTACTTCTTCTCTTGCTTGGAACTTCAACAAAAGGCTTATCCCGATCCCTCTAGATCGGTTTATCTACCCAATCTTACTTTGTTTTCTCCGGTCTTTAGTAGATTAGATTCGTTTCGTGTCTTTTACTTAGATGCATTAGGGTTTCTTTTATCGAAGATTGAAGTTACCTGGCTTTATTAGATTAAGTTTTGCGTCACACATTTGTTCCACGGATTCGATACCTTGGGTTCACCACTAGAGGGAAGAAGGGTCCCTTGACTACGACGGGAGACTTGTCGGCTTGCACGTCACAAACGAACTTTGATATAACTATTAACCGTCAACAATGCAGCATGAGATCAAAGAATGACAGGTGGGAAGGTAGCTTCAAGCGGGCATAGGGTCTCGAAATGCCTCCTCCCCAAGTCCAATAGGTTTTTCTCATCAATCACCTTCGTTCTATTGCATTGAAGAATAAACACAAGCTCGTGAACACGTCGCGAACCAGTTCTGTCTTGATACCTCTAAGTGCAACAGGAAGAAGAGTTGTCATCAACACATGGCAATCATGAGATTTCATCAAGTTGAAATTCATTTTCATTCCTTCACTGACACTAGCTGTCGGGCATACACCCTGGGTACTCATGCAAGGAAGGAAGAAGACGGACTCCTACTATAATTCCCCTGTAATCCTACTAGGACTCGTTCCGTGTAATCCTACTAGGACTCCTGCCTTGTAACCGACTAGGAACCCGCCCCTGGACTATATAAAGGAGGGTCTGGTACCTAGCCGGGCACCTGATCTCAACCAACACCAAGTACGGGGCGCCATACTTGATCCCCCAAACGGGACGTAGGGCTCGCCACCTTGGCGGCCCGAACTCGTTAAAATCTTGTGTCCCGTGTCCTTGCGCATACCTTCGAGTTCTCGGTCTCCCGATCACGATCCTCACCGCACAATCTACTAACTCGGGAACCCCCTTGGTAGGTTTGCCGGTCTAAAACACCGATACCGGCGCGCGCGCCAGGTAGGGGTGATCATCACCACCGGGCGAATTCGAAGGACCCTCGTCAACAAGATCAATCTACTCGTCGACTCGCCGAGATCCATTGAAGCAAGTCACCTTGCTCTTGTCAAAGCGGAATCAATTTTTCTACGCCGCGCTTATGGTTGCTTCGGCACATCGTGCGGCTTGTCGCGTGACTCGTCGTCAACTACTCCGCCTCGCGCAGGCTCATCGTCGACTACTTCGCCTCCGCCGCTCGTCCGGGTGCCTCGGCACGTCGCGCAGCTCGTCATGCGGCTCGTCGTGCCGCTCGTCGTCGACTACTCCGCCTTGCGCAGGCTTGTCGTCGACTACTCCGCCTCGCGTAGGCTCGTCGTGGACTACTTTGCCTCCGCCGCGCGTCTAGGTGCCTCGACACGTCGCGCGGCTCGTCATGCGGCTCGTCATGCCGCTCGTAGTCGACTACTCCGCCTCGCGCAGGCTCGTCGTCGACTACTTCGCCTCCGCCGCGCATCTGGGTGCCTCGGCACGTCGCGTGGCTCGTCACACGGCTCCTCGCGCCGCTCGTCATCGACTACTCTGCCTCGCGCCGGCTCGTCGTCGACTACTTCTCCTCGCGCCGGCTCGTCGTCGACTACTTCGCCTCCGCCGCGCGTCCGGGTGCCTCGGCACGTCGCGTGGCTCGTCATGCGGCTCGTCGCGCCGCTCGTCGTCGACTACTCCGCGTCACGCAGGCTCGTCGTCGACTACTCCGCCTCGCGCAGGCTCGTCGTCGACTACTTCGCCTCCGCCGCGCGTCCGGGTGCCTCGGCACATCGTGCGGCTCGTCATGCGGCTCGTCGCGCCGCTCGTCGTCGACTACTCCGCCTCATGCGGGCTCATCGTCGACTACTTCACCTCCGCCGCGCGTCCGGGGTGCCTCGGCACGTCACGCGGCTCGTCATGCGGCTCGTCGCGCCGCTCGTCGTCGACAACTCCACCTCGCGCGGGCTCGTCGTCGACTACTTCGCCTACGCCGCGCGTGCGGGTGCCTCGGCACGTCGCGTGGCTCATCGCTTGTCGTCGACTACTACGCCTACGCCGCGCGGCCGGGTGCCTCCGCACGTCACGCGTCTCGTCGTGTGGCTCGTTGCGCCGCTTGTTGTTGACTACTTCGCCTACGCCGCGCGTCCGGGTGCCTCGGCACGTCCCGCGGCTCATCGCTTGTCGTCGACTACTTCGCCTACGCCGCGCGGCCGGGTGCCTCGGCACGTCGCGGGGCTCGTCGCGTGTCTCGTTGCGCCACTCTTCATCGACTACTTCGCCTACGCCGCGCGTCGGGTGTCTCGGCACATCGCGCGGCCCGTCACGCGGCTCATCGTCAACTACTCCGTGCGGCGCGACTTCGTCTTGCGGCCACGGCGGCTCTACTTCGGCCACGCCGTGCATCGTGACTACTTGTCTCATGGCAACACCGACTCTACTTCAAGTATGCCGCGCACCGCCACGACGTCGTCTTCGGTCGCATCGCGTCGACCATTCATCTCGACTAGTTTTCCAAACTAGTCGAGAACGACGATCACGCCCCCAACAACTAGTCGGAATCAACTCTGACTAGTCAACTTCAGCAACAACCGTCGCGGCTCCATCGCCGACCGCCACGGCTTCATCAACAATGCGCCGGGCGAACAACGGCTAAGTCATTTATTTAAATGATTATTGTTTTCTTTTCTTGGCTTGTTCTCCTCATCATGTAGGACTACTTGCCGACTACTCATTTGTGTACGCTTCTCGACGGGTTTTCTCGAGAGCTACACTCTGCCGACTACTCTTGGGTTTTATCAATCAAGTCACCACGAGCTTACTTCATCAACTCGGGGGCTATCCCAAGGAGGCGGTTTCTAAAGTCCGCTACACGCGGCAATCTAAAGTCGACTTCTAAAGTCGCATTCTAAAGTCCGCTCCGTGCGGCAACTTAAAGTCGACTCCGGTCGCATCTTCGCCGCTTCGGTGGCATACTACGTGTGTAAGCTTCGATGGAACCTAGCCGTAAGTGGCCTCGGATGCGGCGAAGATGGAACCTAGCCGCACGTGGTCTTCACGCTCCGTACCATGGGTCCAAGTACCCTAAGTACTCGCGCTCCGTACCTTGGGTCCGAAATCCATGGCCCGGTACACAAGTCGACTCCGGTCGCACCTTCAAGTCCGCTCTGGCGGCAATCGTACCTTGGGTCTGAAATCCATGGCTCAGGTACTCAAGCCCACTCCGGTGGCACAAGTTGACGCTAACGGTCGCATCCAAGCCCACTCCGGTGGCACAAGTCGACGCTAACGGTCGCACCCAAGCCCACTCGGTGGCACAAGTCGACGCTAACGGTCGCACCCAAGCCCACTCCGGTGGCACAAGTCGACGCTAATGGTCGCATCCAAGCCCACTCCGGAGGCACAAGCCGACTTCGGTCGCAATCTTAAGCCCACTCCGGTGGCACAAGTCGACGCTAAAGGTCGCACCCAAGCCCACTCCGGTGGCACAAGTCGACGCTAACGGTTGCATCTAAGCCCACTCCGGTGGGACAAGCCGACTTCGGTCACAATCTTAAGCCCGCTTCGGCGGCAAAACTACTCGTTTCCTCCGATTTTTTTGCTTTTGCTTTCCGGAAAGTGCTTTTCGTTTTTTGCATCTTAAGTCCACCTCGTGTGGCGCAAAGTCAACTACCGTAGTCGCATCTAAAGTCCTTTCACACGGCAATCAAAAGTCGACTTTGGTTTTCAAGTTGCATCTCAAAGTTCGCTCCGCGCGGCATAATGTCGACTTCGGTTTTTAAGTCGCATCTAAAGTCCGCTCTCGCCTGCATTTAAAGTCGACTTCGGTCACATCCGAAGTCCGCTCCGACGGCACGGATACTTCTCAAGCTCCACGGCTTGATGTCAACTTACTACTCGGAATCTCTCCGGCTCGGGGGGCTACACTCAACATACTACTCGAGGATAACTTCGGCATACTTCGCTCGCTCTCAAGCTCGGGGGCTCCACAACAACAACAACTTGACGTAGCTCATACGGCTCTCTTTCTCGGGGCTACACGCTACAAGACTACTCGGATGATGGCTTTCGCGAACACCGAAGACCCTTGGATTGATTTCTAATCATTTCAAGGTTCGGGGGTCGCTATGCTACACCCATCATTCAATTTTTTCAAGACGGAAGATTCGAATCAAGATTGACCCTCGGCTAGAGTCTACGACTCAACCTAAGGCTCGGGGGCTACTCCATACGGAGTGCGATTTTGCAACCGCACTTACATATAATCTCGACTTCAAGACAAATGAGTTGGATCACCTTCCGGCCTCGTGGCGGTTCAAGTACTATTGAAGACGTCTCCAAGCGTACTCGAGGACGCTCAAGAACTACTCGCAGAGGCTTCAAGACTACTCGAACTATCGCTCTCGACTACAATGTGCTCGGGGGCTTGTCGGGCATACTCCTCCGGTACTCATGCAATGAAGGAAGAAGACGGACTCCTACTAGAATTCCCCTGTAATCCTACTAGGACTCGTTCCGTGTAATCCTACTAGGACTCCTGCCTTGTAACCGACTAGGAACCCGCCCCCTGGACTATATAAAGGAGGGCCGGGTACCTAGCCGGGCACCTGATCTCAACCAACACCAAGCGCAGGGCGCCATACTTGATCCCCCAAACAGGACGTAGGGCTCGCCACCTTGGCGGCCCGAACTAGTATAAATCTTGTGTCCCGTGTCCTTGCACATACCATCGAGTTCTCGGTCTCCCGATCACGATCCTCCACCGCATAATGTACTACCTCGTGTACCCCCTTGGTAGGTTTGCCGGTCTAAAACACCGACACTAGCCTCTTGAAGTTTGATGAGTAGCTTGAAGGTACTTTCAACTCATGCAAAAGCGACGAATTCTTTTCTCTCTACCTTTGACAAGGTGGTTGCAACAACGGGAAGGTTCGTCCCCGTATCTCGTTTCCTCTACATAGAGCTCCGGCCTAATGCCTAGCTCTTTAAGATCCTCCCTTGCATTTTTATGATATTTTCCTTTGGACTTCTATTGTAGCAATGTTTCACAAGTAGCTTCACACACATTCTTCTTGACGTGCATGCTGTCAATCGAATGACACACGTCCAACATCGACCAGTACACTAGCTCCCATAGAATTGATTTCTTGTTCCACATTCCTTTTCTTCTTCTTCACCATCTTATTTCTTTCTTTTTCCAATGGGTTTTTCAGTCAATTTGGGTAACTCCTCGATAGTTTTGATGACCTTGACTTCCAAGTGGACCAGATCTCCAGTCACATGCAATGATGCCTCTCGATTCTCCTTTTCCCCATTAAACTGACGATCCATGGCCCGGTATGGATGTTTCTTGCCGAGGAAACGACAGTGCCACATAAATACATATTTCTTTGAATGTCTTAGCCATATTGCGCAAGTATCTTCCAAGCGGTGTGGGCTAGCTACACCTTTCCTTTTACTGCGGCGGAGAGGTTACGCCGAGCGGGTTGTCGTTGATGGTGGTAAACAACATGCCATGCATTGTGAACTCCTCACGCTTGTACTCATCCCAAACCTCGGCACACCGAGGCTTCCACAATATCTTCAAGTCATCAACTAGTGGCCTTAAGTAGACATCAATACGGTCTCCTGGTTGCTTTGGCCCGGAGACCAATATTGTCGCATCATATATTTCGTTTCTTGCATAGCCGGGTGGAAGGTTGTACAACGACGGCGCGATAGGCCGGGTGCTATGTGTTGAGCTCGGTTACCGAATGGGTTCACGCCATCCGTGCTCATAGCAAACCGTATGCTCCTTGCATCGTCAAACCATGGGAAGTGGGTATTAATGTTACCCCATTGCGCGGCATCGCGGGGTGCCTACACTTGCCATCTTTCTTGCAATTAAGCTCCTTTCGGCTTTCGTCATGCCAATGCAAGAGTTTGGCCTCCTTTCGTGTTGCGAACCATCTTCTCGGCCGAGGAATGATGCAAAAATACCATGCCACCCTCACGGGAGCCCTCTCGTTAGCCTTCTTCTTCTTGCCTCTGATCTCGCCGGGCTCGTTCTCGTCATCAGCATTATTATCATCTCCACCATCCTTTTTCCTCTTGTACCGATCATAGCCACACTTGGGGCACTTGTCAAGGTCTACATAATCTCCACGTAACAATACACAATTGTTCTTGCATGCATGGATTTTTTCAACCTCTATTCCCAGAGGACAAATTATCTTCTTCGCCTCATAGACAGACTCTGCTATTTGGTTTCCTTCAGGTAGCATGTCTCTAAGAACATCCAATAGATGTTTGAAACTATTGTTGCTCCGGCCATGATCTGCCTTAAGCTGCAGAAGTTTTAGATCACCGAAAGGCGAGAGTACTTCTGGCAATCAGGATAGAGGGGTTTCTTTGAATCTTCAATGAACTCGCTTTAGCCTCGCTAATTCGAAGGTTTGTACACTCGTTGAAACTCAATATCCCGCAACATTTGATCAACCTTGTGCACACATTGCAACATGAAGGACCGATACGGCGAACCGGAGAGGGGGGAAGTGAATGGGAGCCGATAAAAAATTCTTCTCGAAGGAGATGGAAACTCCAACAAGATGAACACGGCTTCCAACACACGTCTCCGACTCACTACCAAGGTTGGTTAAGCCCACGTAGCAACTGGAGTGCTACTGGACCTAGGAACCAACACACCACCTTCCGACCCGAGAACGCGGCGGAAAAACCAAACATCGAGTCTACGGACCCACACCGGTCGGAGCGGTGAGCACCACCGGTCATGCGGTCCCCGCTGGTGAAACCGAGCAACTTCCACTAAGTGGATCTACACCGGTCGGACCGGTGAGACACACCGTGACACACCGGTTAGACCGATGGCGACCGAAAGCCCCCAAGGCACCAAATAGGCCAACCGACCACCAAACTGACCCAAACTCGAAACAGCAGCAACACGGGACAACAACGAACACACCAAGACGTTCACCCAAGCAAAATCCCACAAGGGCTCACACCGGTCAGACCAGTCAAGAGCACCGGTCAGACCGGTGTAGCCTGGGCCGCTCGGGATGAACAGCACCCGCGGGTCAGCTCCCCCAAATCCAAATCTCGATCTCCCAAATCACTCCACGGACTTGAACAAGACTTTGGGGATATCAGGAACACCTCATGAGGAGTCCATAGCCAAGTTTAATCCCACAAAAACTCGTCCAAAAAGGAGGAATCGAAGAAACCCCGCCGAAAGCACTTCCAACCCAAGAACTCAAGAAACCCCAAAATCGAGCACTTTTACTCACGGATTTCGGAGGGGAATCACGGCCCAAAGAACCACGAAGGGTTCCCACAAATTTCCCCCATCAAATCCCCAAGAGAAAAGTCCCGAAAACAACCCAAAGAAATCACCGAGAGAGGGCTCCGAAAATGACCACCAAGAACAACCGGGAAAACACATCCAAACCTTGAGGAACCACGCCGAATCATCTATACATGAAACAAAGGTTCGTACAAGGTCTAGCAAGCCGCCCGATCATCCATCCCTCTCAACAAGATCTCTCCGTGAAGCTCTCTTGCTAGTCCTAAAGAAAACCTAGGGAAAATAGGTGGAAAATAGGAAAAACTAATGAGCTAGGGTTTCAAGAGTTTGCTGCCATCCTCTCACCTCTTGGGTTATATGGAGGCAACCGAATGTCTAAAATTCCCTTTCCTAATAACTAAGGATACAAGCCCCTCAAGGGCGGATTTGGACTTCTTGATGTCTTCACCATCGGACGGATGCCGGCGACCGCACCCGCGTAGCCTCGACGCAAGCCATGTGATCCCGACGCGTGTCCTCTCGCTTCGAAGATTCGGACCGCGTCGCCGCACACCGGTCGGACCGGTGCTCCTCCCGGTCGGGACCGGTCCCCACCGCCGTCGGGGCCGTGCAGGCTTCTTGCAACGACCGTCTTCGGTTCTCCGGTCTTGGCTTTGTGGACCAACCAAGGAACCCGGTGGTTTTACGGTGAACCACGCGGAAACCCCGCGAACTCGGTGTAGCCTCCGCCAATCTCCACTCATGACTCGGCTCCCACGTAGTCCCGGCTCGACCTTGGTTTTGAGTATCTACCAAGAAACCGTCCATGACTTCATCTTCTTGTTCATGCCACCATGCGGCCCGCACTTGACCCCCGCCGGCCACCGGGTCCCTCGAACGAAGCCTACTTGTCTTCTCCACACCCGGAGGCCTCACCGGCGACGACCTTTCGCGCTTGTTCTTCACCTCGCACCAACAACGGTCAAGCCGCAACCCGCACCCGCAATACTTAGCCAAGAATCGGTCCACACAACGTTGTCAATCACTCATCACACAAGGAAGCGACCATCCACCGGTCCTCGAACCACACATGGTCCTCAAGCCCCCCCTTGATGAGTGCATTGACAACACCCACACGAAAGTAACAAGAGAGAAAAGAAAAAGGAAAGAAATGAACAAAAAGAAACTCCAACAAGCAATTGAAAGCCAAACAAAGGCAAAAAGCAAGATCACTTGAAGAAGACAAATCTCGGACCCCTTAGGCAAGGGCAACGGCTCGACACATCCGAGACCAAGCAAAGCTCAAGCAAAGAGCGCAAACCACCAAATCAAAGCTCGAACAACCACAAAGAGCCCCCCCCGCACACATGCAAGCTCCCCCGAACCAATGCACCTCCCCCCGGACGAATGCATGCAAGACACCACATGAAACGGGGCGGCCGCAACAAAACAGCCCCGACCGGTCGGACGGTCAACACCACCGGTCAAACCGGTGTGCAACATGTGAACAGAGCCAAGCACTCACCTCGGTCGGACCGGTGACCACGGCCGGTCGACCGGTGCACAACGGTGCCCGAAATGGCTCGAAACCACCCGAAAACCTTCTAAACACGTCCAAGCTAGCCATTTCAAGCTCAAACTTCTCCCCCTTGTTGGCAATGCATGAATCAGGCTAAAAATGCAAAACTTTCAACCTAGAGCTTCTCAAATAGACAAAATTCAACAAAGAATGCTACACATGTCCAAATGAGCAAGTTAGATACTCTACGACTTCGTATCGATCTCAACAACATGATCACCAAGTTTCACAACCATTGAACGAAGCTAAAAAGAATTTTGGCAATTTTGTGAAAAACTTGCCTCTCATGAGCAAAGTCCTAAACATGATCAAGGCATATCAAAATGGCAAAGCCACACAAACTTCATGCTAGGACAGCCATTCTAACCATAAGACCATCACAAACACCCACAAGCACCTCATGTCATGTCAAAGCCACCGAGCCATGTGCCTACTTCTATGTATGAGACTTCTCATTGGTAGGCATCATGCAACGGTTTAGCACCCAAAGCAAATTAAATTCAGCACAAATGACATGGGAGCATATTTTCCAAGCATTTTTCATTTCATTTTCAGATTTGTAAATGGTACATGAAATGTCTTTGCGACAAAAAGGAACTTATGCCCCTCCACAAGATAGAACAAGAGGGCTAAACATTCATGATGGCAAATGAGCCTTTGGCCCCATGTGATCAATAAACTAGCTATCCAACCACAAATTAAGCATAGCAAAGCCACAAAAACATGTCAAGAACATGTAAAGGCATTTACACATGAGAGAGCATACATGTGACATTTTTCAAAAGCATAGCTATCAACCATGGATTATTCATGAAGATCATCAAGAGCTAAGCCAAACTAACCGTAGCATACCAAACAAGCTCAGAAAGACATATATCTCATTCCATGGTGAACAATGTATATGAGAGAAGATTTTCCTAACCAATGCATATGATACAAAATGCATGCAATCTAAGATACAAGGATGCCTATACATCATGTTACATATGCCATGCAAAATGCAAGAAATGCACAAAGAAAAGCTATACATATGCTACAAAGGAGCTCCCACACACGAGCTCACAAACCACCGGCTCCTCGAGGGGAGGAAAAAAGGGCTCGACACCACCGCAAAAGAGAGCTCCCACACACCCAACTCAAGAAATCAAACACACACCAAGTTCCCCCCGCAAACGAGTGAAAGTTGCTTGATCTAGGGGTTTGGTGAAAATGTCGGCTAGTTTGTCATGTGTGGGTACATGGATCAAAGCTATCTTCCCTTTTTCTATGTTGTCTCTCGAAAGTGGTACCTCACTTCTATGTGCTTGGTTTTGGAATGGACCACCGGGTTCTTTGCAACACTTATGGCACCGGTGCTATCACATTGAAGTGGGACATGGGTATACTCCTCACCAAAGTCACTCATGGTGTAGGTGATCCAAAGGAGCCGAGAGCAACAACTAGCGACGGCAACATACTCGGCCTCGGTCGTGGATTGAGCAACACTCGGCGCTTGCGGGAAGACCAAGACACCAAAGAGGAACCCAAGAAGCGGCAAGTCCCGAAGTGGATTTCCTATCCAACCGACACCGGCAAAATCCGCGTCCGAAAAACCATGAAGCACCAAAGAGGAGGACGCGGAGTACCAAAGGCCTAAGTCGGGAGTGTGATGCAAGTACCTGAAAATTCTCTTCACCGCTTGCCGATGCGAAGTCCTCGGAGACGCTTGAAAACGAGCGCACAGACACACTGAGAACTGTATGTCCGGCCTCGTCACCGTCAAGTAGAGGAGTGACCCGATCATGCTCCGGTACTCCTTCCGGTCCACGTGTTCACCTTCCTCGTCCGCATCAAGAGCCGTAGTCGTACTCATCGACGTCGTCATAGCCTTGGAGTCCTCTATATTGAACTTCCGCACAATGTCCTTGGTGTACTTAGCCCGGTGCACAAATGTTCCTTCCTTTGATTGCTTGATTTGTAGCCCGAGGAAGAAGCGCAACTCACCCATCATGCTCATCTCAAATTCCCCGCTCATATCATCCGCAAACCTTGCAACAAGAGAGTTAGACGAGCCACCAAAGACAATATCATCCACGTACACCGCACAATCGGGATATCTCCGCCCCGCCTCGGCAAAAACAAGGTCCGATCTACCTTCCCCATCTCAAAACCTCTCTCAAACAAGAACCCCCTCAACCTCGCCATACCAAGCTCTAGGCGCCTTCTTCAACCCATACGGCGCCTTCCTCAACTTGTACACCGGTGGGGGTACTTCTCACTCTCAAACCCCGGAGGTCGCCTCACATACACTTCTTCCTCCAACACACCATTCAGGAAAGCACTCTTCACATCCATTTGGTGCAACTTGAACCCTTTAGCCACGGAAAAGGCTAGAAGGATCCTAATCGCCTCCAAACGGGCTACGGGAGCAAATGTCTCCTCGTAGTCGATCCCCTCCTTCGATCGAACCCTTGAGCAACAAGTCTCGACTTGTTCCTCACAACCTCACCCTTCTCTCCCTCTTTGTTTTTCCACACCCACTTGGTACCAATCGGCTTACACCCTGGGGGAGGGTCAACCAACTCCCACACCTGATTCCTCTCAAAGTTCTCCAACTCCTCATGCATCGAATTAACCCAATTTTGATCAGATAGGGCGTGTCCAATGTCTTTGGGCTCGAAAGAGGCAACAAATGCAGCATGAGCGAAATGAGAGTTGTTCCGAACCCTCGACCGTGTAGTGCGTTCATTCATGTCGCCGATGATCCTCGAAGCTGGGTGATCCATCATCGTAGTCGAAGTAGTGGGTAGGTTCTCGCCTTGACACTACCTCCCCCTCAACATCAGCTTCTCCTCATTCTTGATTTGTCGTCGTAGGTGTAGCAGAGGGTCCATCTATCATCGTAGTCGAAGTAGTGGGTACATGTTCAGCCGGGGGCACCGCACCGCTATCCTCATCGTCACCATGTTCATGCTCCTCCTCCCGAAAGATCTCCTCGCCAAGCTCATCATCACCGCACACTCAAAGACAAGCCGACTATGTGGCTCGTCTCGTCGAAGGTTACCTCGCAAGTCTCCACGATTTGGTTAGTTTCAAGATTGAGCACACAATATGCTCTAGAGTGAGATGCATAACCAAAGAAAATGCCATCGACGGACCTAGCCTCAAACTTATCCAACTTCCCGCCTTTCTTCGAATGAAACACTTGCAACCAAAGACATGGAAGTGACTCACCTTGGGTGTGCGACCATGCATCAACTCATAGCATGTCTTCTTCTTGTGCACTCCGAGGTATATCCCGTTCGACACATAGCACGCGGTATTCACCTTGCCTCGGCCCAATACCTCCTCGGAGTCCTATGCTCATCAAGCATCGTCCGAGCCATCTCGCACAAGGTCCCGTTCTTCCTTTCCACAACACCATTACGGGGAGGCGTATACGGACTCGAAAACGCGTTGCTCAAGACCCAAGTCATGGCAAAAGGTTTCAAAACGAGAGTTCCCGAATTCCGAGCCATTATCACTCGTGGATAGCTCGTATGGCATCTCCGTGCCTCTCGTTCCTCAACCTCAAGACTAGATCTCGAACAAAATCAAACGTCTCCCCCTTATCCTCAAGAAAGAACACCCAAGCATACCGAGAATAGTCGTCCACCACAACAAGGACATACCACTTCCCACCGCGAGATCGCACACGAGCCGGGCCAACAAGGTCCATATGGAGCAGCTCGCATGGACGCTCAGTCATCACATCGGTGAGAGGCGGGTGAGAAGAGGCCACCATCTTCGCATGCCTACACGGAGCACAAACCAACTCTTTCTCAAGCCTCAACCGTGGCAATACTCGGACCAAATTGAGTTTACTCAAGCGAGACAAAAGGTCAAAGCTCAAGTGACCCAACTTCCTATGCCACTTCCACAACTCACTCGAAGAACCGGTACCAAGAAACAACGCTCCACACACGAAGACCGAGAAAAATCAGCACGAAACACCCGACCCCCGGAACGACCATACAAACAAGGTCCCCTCGAGAGTCCACAATCCGAGAACCACCGAGGCCGAAACAACACGTCAAAGCCCTCATCCAACAACCGAGACACGGAAAGCAAATTGTACCCCGGCGATTGAACAAGAGCAACACGCCTCAGAGTGATCTTGTCACTCACTTTGATCTCACCTTCTGAAAGCACACGCCCACGCCCATTGTCACCAAAGGTGATGTACCTCTTCGTCACCGCCGGGATGAGACTTGAGAACCACCCCCTGTCTCCGGTCATATGCCTCGAACAACCGGAGTCAATCAACCAAATGTTCTTCAAGTCTCCCACCCGAAATTCAAAAATAAGCACGTGAGCGAACAAACGACTCAAGACCGGGGTTAGTACCAAAAGAGGAAAACCGGCTTGCCGAGTCATTTGCTCGAAAGTGGGGTTAGCACCAACCAAAGCATCTCTCCTACCAAAGCTACCTCCACGAACACCACCACGGTAACCACCCTGAGGGAACCACCCCTCTCTGCCTGGAGGAGGACCAAATCCACGCAAGAAAGCCCGTGGAACGTCCTTCCTCTCCAACTCAAAGCTATGACTCCTCCGATCCCCGTATTGAGCACGAGGAGGAGAACGCCTAGCAAACTGACCACCTGCACCCTTTCCAGCCCAACCACCAGAACCACGACCACCAGAAACAACCCTCGCGCCTGCACGAGCTCGAAACCCAAACGGTACTGTCCGTCTGGGCCCGCACCGGTCTGACCGGTGCCCCACACCGGTCTGACCGGTGTGGCCTGGGCAGCAGCACCACCAGCAGCCTTCCGCTCTCCCCAAGCCCGAACTCGTCCTCACACTCGCCTTGCCCCCGGGCATCCGCACACGAGGCTCAAGTACACCATCGTAAGGGTGGTACTTGTCCTTGTTAGCCCACTCCTTTGTCATTCTCTCCTCACACTTCCTCTTGAAGCAAAACTCCTCCTTATGGCCATCTCTCCCACAATAGCCACAATGGAACCTCACAAGCTTAGGATTAGGCTTGGAATGTGGTCGCTCACTCGGTTTCTCTCCACTCAAATCCTCCACCGGTTTCCCTTCACTAGCCTTCTCACTTCCTTTCCCAAAGAACACTTTCCCCGAAGTGCTCACAAACTTGATAAGCTTTTGTAGGTCATTTGTGGGTGTAGGGAACACGGGTGGAGCCGGGGTTGTGTCTAGTCGATTCCTAAGATGGTTAGGTTTTGGGGGAAAATCATTTTTGTGGTGGGTTTTTGATGGCTCCGGATATTCTCTCCACTTCCCTCACCAACCTTGCTTGCCCCAAGTCCCTCACCATCTTGCCTCTTAAAGGCCTCGATCATCATCCTCAAGCGAGGCTCATGACCGGACAACCAACCCATCAACTTCCTCAAGTCATCATTCTCATCCCGCAAACGATCAACATAATGTGCAAGCTCCAAATTTCACAAGTAGAGCAAGATGTAGGCATGGGTTCCTTCGCTTTATCCTCAAGAGAACTAGTGTAAGCATGCATCTCATCAATCTTAGCATGCAAAACGGGGCAAGAAGTGCAAGCACCTAGCAAAGCGAGTCTAGACTTAAGCTCGCCCACTTCAACCCTAAGCACATCTAGTTCCTCACACTTGGAGGCATGCTTCTCCTTAAACAAAGCAAGATCGGCAAGGAATATGGAGCAATCAAAGACAATCATTCTCATCGAAACAACGGGGCTAGCCTTAAGGGAATCAATCTCAAGCTTGCTATCAAGCACACTCGTGTTTCTAGCTCGCCCACTCTAGTCCTAGCATCCTCGAGTGAAGCCCTAAGCTCTTTCCTCATTTTTTTGGCCTCTCTAAGCATGTCATCACGGTTATCAAGCAAAGAGCCAAGCCTCTCATTCTCCTGGCGCAAGAAGGGAAGTTCATCACGCACCTCGTCGTCGGACTCGCAGTGCGAGTCGCTCCGTGTGCTCTTCTTGCCGCCGGAGCTCGCCGCCATGGTGCGTAAAACCGTCTCTCGCGAAGCAGCTCAGCCCGCTCAGGTTCTTGGACAACTTCTTGTTCTTGCGACGATCTCCCTCGTCTTCACTGCTGCTCGAGCTCGAGGTGGAGTACGCGGAACCGGAGTCGACGTCGCTCGCTCCCACCATTGCTTGGGCCTTGCCTCGGCTCTCCTTCTTCCTCGATCGTCGCTCGTCCTTGTACTTGTTCTTGTGCTTGCTCTTGTGCTCGCGCCTCGACCGGTACTTGCCATCCGTCCTCGACTTGTGCTTGTAGCTGTCCTTGTTCTCGGCCTTCTCCGGGCGGTCGGCGACGAAGTGTCCCGCTTGCCACACCGGAAGCAAGTCCTCGTGTTCCTCCTCATGTTCACGCGGTTCTCGTGCAGCCTCTCGAACCGCCTCGTCAGGAGCGCCAGCTCGTCCTCTCCAAGGTCATCAAACTCCTCATCTGGCATGGACATCAAGGAGGAAAAAGAGAACATCCTGGTGGATGGGTTAGAGTTAGCCTTTCCTTTGGAACCACCAACGAAGGCAAGACTATGGAAATCGGTCGGTCCCTCGAGCTTGGCGATCATGCCCCTATCCACCTCGGCCGACTTGAGCTTCGAGAACAGTTCGTTCACCGTCGAGTGTCATACTTCTCGACTCGACAATGGCCTCGAACTTTCCACCCCAAATCATACGATCCAAAGAGTGTAAGAGCTTGACCGCCCTATCATGATCATCGTACGGGAGCACGTCCACATTGGCCCTCATGTTGTTCACAACCACCGTGAACTTCGAAACAAGGCATCGATGGACTCACCGGGGAGATGAGTGAAGTTCTCGTACTCTCTCCGGTAGGTCGCATACATCCGTGCCTCGAACACGGGCATTCCCAACATGAGCCTCCTTCAACACCACCCAAATCCTACAAGCCAAGTGCTCGGTGTGCACCCGATCGAACTCGGCTGACACAAAGCACGAAACAAGTAGTCGACCGCCTTATTGTTGGCGTCGAATCCGTCCCTCGATCCCGGAGCGAGGAGTCCATCGGCCGGACATAGCTCGTGTCCACCGTGACATCCCAAAGGATCCGACCCTTTCCGCGGAGAAACGCACCCATCCGCTTGCTCCACATCCGGTAGTTCTTGCCATAGAAGTGTGGAGGACCCGAACCCCGTTCCCGGTACGCCATCCTTGGATCTTAGACCGGTTAGAGTCAACAAAGACCCAAACCTACTGCGATACCACTTGAAGGACCGATACGGTGAACCGGAGAGAGGGGGGAGTGAATGGGAGCCGATAAAAAATTCTTCTCGAAGGAGATGGAAACTCCAACAAGATGAACACGGCTTCCAACACACGTCTCCGACTCACTACCAAGGTTGGTCAAGCCCACGTAGCCACCGGAGTGCTACCGGACCTAGGAACCAACACACCACCTTCCGACCCGAGAAACGCGGCGGAAAAACCAAACCTCGAGTCTACGGACCCACACCGGTCGGACCGGTGAGCACCACCGGTCATACCGGTCCCCTTGGCCGGAAACCGAGCAACTTCCACCAAGTGGCTCTACACGGTCGGACCGTGAGACACACACGGTTAGACCGATGGCGACCGAATGCCCCCAAGGCACCAAACAAAGCCAACCGACCACCAAACTGACCCAAACTCGAAACAGCAACAACATGGGACAACAACGAACACACCAAGACGTTCACCCGAGAAAAATCCCACAAGGTCTCACACCGGTAAGACCGGTCAAGAGCACCGGTCAGACCGGTGTAGCCTGGGCAGCTCGGGATGAACAACACCCGCGGGTCAACTCCCCCAAATCCAAATCCCGATCTCCCGAATCACTCCACGGACTTGAACAAGACTTTGGGGATATCAGGAACACCTCATGAGGAGTCCATAACCAAGTTTAATCCCACAAAAACTCGTCCAAAAAGGAGGAATCGAAGAAACCCCAACGAAAGCACTTCCAACCCAAGAACTCAAGAAACCCCAAAATCGAGCACTTTTACTCACGGATTTGGGAGGGGAATCACAGCCCAAAGAACCACGAAGGGTTCCCACAAATTTCCCCCATCAAATCCCCAAGAGAAAAGTCCCGAAAACAACCCAAAGAAAACACCGAGAGAGGGCTCCGAAAATCACCACCAAGAACAACCGGGGAAAACACATCCAAACCTTGAGGAACCACGCCGAATCATCTATACATGAAACAAAGGTTCGTACAAGGTCTAGCAAGCCGCCCGATCATCCATCCCTCTCAACAAGATCTCTCCGTGAAGCTCTCTTGCTAGTCCTAAAGAAAACCTAGGGAAAATAGGTGGAAAATAGGAAAAACTAATGAGCTAGGGTTTCAAGAGTTTGCTGCCATCCTCTCACCTCTTGGGTTATATGGAGGCAACCGAATGTCTAAAATTCCCTTTCCTAATAACTAAGGATACAAGCCCCTCAAGGGCGGATTTGGAATTCTTGATGTCTTCACCATCGGACGGATGCCCGGCGACCGCACCCTGCGTAGCCTCGACGCAAGCCATGCGATCCCGACGCGTGTCCTCCGCTTCGAAGATTCCGGACCGCGTCGCCGCACACGGGCCGACCGGTGCTCCTCACCGGTCGGACCGGTCCCCACCGGCCGACCGCCGGCCGGACCCACCGTCGACCGGTCCGGTGCCGCCGCAAAGACCGTCTTCGGTTCTCCGGTCTTGGCTTTGTGGATCAACCATGGAACCTAGTGGTTTTCTGGTGAACCACCGGAAACCCCGCGAACTCGGTGTAGCCTCCGCCAATCTCCACTCATGACTCGGCTCCCACGTAGTCCCGGCTCTACCTTGGTTTTGAGGCTCTACCAAGAAACCGTCCATGACTTCATCTTGCTCGTTCATGCCACCATGCGGCCCGCACTTGACCCCGCTGGCCACCAAGTCCCTCGAACGAAGCCTACTTGTCTTCTCCACACCCGGAGGCCTCACCGGCGACGACCTTTTGCGCTTGTTCTTCACCCGCACCAACACCGTCAAGCCGCAACCCGCACCCGCAATACTTAGCCAAGAATCGGTCCACACAACGTTGTCAATCACTCATCACACAAGGAAGCGACCATCCACCGGTCCTCGAACCACACATGGACCTCACAACACCTCACCATCATCGAAGCCCCTAACTTCTTGATCGTGATATCCTCGTGTCTCAACACATTTGGTGGGAATAATGGTTCATTTCCCTCAAAAAGTACACTCGTCATCAAGGTCTTTATCATGGTTAGCATGGTGTCGCACTTCACGTTCATTTAGGCGGCTCGCTTCGAGTTCATTAAGGCCTTCCTCACCATGTTTATTCCAACACGTGTAATGCTTTGTGAAACCACATGTGACCAAATAATGAAAAATGATTTCCCGTTGTGCGAATTTCTTTTGGTTGAGACAATCTATACGGGAGCAAAGCATTGCTCGAACACCACGGTTTCTCATATCCGCCTCTCGCTAGATTTAGAAAACCATTGACCCCGCTTAAGAAATTCTCCCAATCTTCTTGTGGTTGTCCGTACATCCAAGCCCGAGCAAAGAGACGCCATCCGCATTCCTTACACCAAATGAGCATAATTCATCACATAAAAAGACAAATGAAGAATTTCAATAAAATGGGCCAATTAATTTCCACCTTGACGAGAACTTTGTACACGAGCCGAGCGCGGCCGAGGAGGAGGATCGGAGGCGCGGAGGACGGTGCGGTCGACGCCCTCTCCGGCCCCTTCCGCCGTCGCGCAATCCTCGCAGCGTGCACACCGGCGGAGGCGAACGTGTGACGCCCCGTGTTTTTAATTAGCGTCATTAGTGCTAATGGCCGAATCGGCCGAGTCAAACCGACCAACAGGTGGTCAAACCTATGTCAACCCGGGTCATCACCTAGAAAACCTCGCCAATGAACCCTATTGACCCCCTTGACCAAGTCTACACACACCCGCGGTCAACCCTTGGTCAAAGGCACGGTCAAACCCCGCTTAACCATTGACGTCGGCGAATGTCGTCCGAACTTTAGTCGCGTTCTCCAAATTTCACCTAAACACTTCAAAATCTACCTTTATGAAAGTTGTCCATCTTGTTGAGGGATGCAACTTTCATGTAGATTGGCATTAAATTTTGAGCGAAAAAGGGTGAAAAACTTGGTCAACGCGCCAGCGGCTCCTATGCACGAGACATGGCGGCATTCAAAGTTCGCAAGACGTTCCTGCAAAATCCATAGAGAAAACACCCTAGAGCCTTTGTGAAAGTTGTAGAGGGTAGTGAGATCTACTATTTTCCTATTCATCACTTAGTGCACTTTAGTTGCAAAAATTTGAGTTTGTATCGCTCGAACGGGGCCGGTCCAAAAAATTCCGGGCGGGACCGCAACGTCGCGCCGCGCCGCGAGCGCGCGCCGCGCCGCGCGCGCGCGCAGCCTTGGCGTCCGGGCCGCCGGCCCGCGCCCCCTAGGCTAGGCCGCACGGCCCCGAGGCTCGTTCCCCGAAACCATGCACGTCCCGAGGGCCGCCTCGGTTCTCCCCCTCCCCACGCCGCGCGGCCGGACGGGGCACCGGACGGACCGCCGGGACGGTCCGGCGTCTCCCCCCGCCGTGCACTCTCGCCGAGGCCGGCGCTTGCTCCTAGACATCACCGTCGATCTTGTGGTCGCCGAGAGGCACACTCATCGCCCATAAAAGGGTCACCGCCCTTCTCACCCCATGCTAACCACGGCCGGGCGCCGCCGCCGCCATTAGAGGCCGTCGCGACGAGCTTCGGTTCCGCCCGCCGCAGTCCAAACAAACCCCTCCCCCACCTTCCCTTGCACCGCACCAAGCTCGCCGCATGCCCGTTTCCCCCACCGAACCGCCACCTCGCCGGCACGCCGGCCGCGGCGCCGGCGCCCCCACCTCGCCGGCCCTCCCCCTCCACAACCGAGCCCCGAATCGGCCCCCTAGGACCCAAGGGTCAATCCCCGCCCGCGCCGGCCGGCCCCGCCACCGGCCGGTGCTCGGGGACCCCATTGCGAAGCCACAATTCTTTCGAGGACCAAATCGCAAACCGAGTGTATCTTTGTAAGCATCTTAAATTTCTAGGGGAATGCGTGAAAATGTGTTCCGGAATAGTGTTTGACCTTTTGCGTAAACTTGTAAAATCCGTATAACATCGTAGAAAATTCAGAAAAATTCAAAATCAATTTTTTTGGATGCGCGGTGAAAAATACTAGAACTTTTGTTATTCTCACAAGTTCCGATTTTGGATACTTTTAACATGAAAAATAGGATTGTGAAATACCTAGATCTACCATAACTCAAAAACTATAACTCCTCTACATCCAACTTTTGGATATGTTGTATGTATTGTCATGACTAGCTACTGTACCAAAAGTTGCACAAAGTTATGCAGTAAATCGTTTTATATAAATTGTTTTCCTTTTCTGCAGAAACTGCCTAGATAATTTTTGTAGCTAAAACTATTTATGTTTTTGTGCCCAACTTCTGCATGCTGTCTTTTTATGTCAAAGCACACCTCTAGTGAATTGATCATGATTTTTGGTTTAACAGAAATATTTATTCGTAATTTGTCCATGTTTTCCTCTGTAAATTAATAAAGCAAGATCAGTAGAGCTTCTAGGTGTACTTGCTGGTTCTTTAGGTTTGTTTAGGACCAAAGAGCATACATGAGAAAATTTGGGTCATTTTGATGCTTATTTATTTTTGTATGCATTTAAATTGAATCACTAGCTAGTCTTTGTTATTTTTCCATAATATTTTGTTTCCTAGCTTCCAAGCCTTACATGTGGGTCCAGTGGACCAGTATGGGTGTTGTAATGCTTAAGAAACACTTCTTTAAATTGTAGTGATTTATTGCTTAATAAAAAGCTTAAAATCCTTTTAAAGATTAAAGAGTAATTAAATAAGGAAATCCCTTGTTAATTCATTTCCCTTTTTGGAAAGCATTACCTAACTTAATTAAAGGCTAGGAAAACATCCTTGCTGATAAAGAATCAATTTATGAATAAAAATCTTGTTCACACCCTTGCTATTGAGAGGAAAAGGATTAAACCTTCACATGAAATAACAAGCACAAAAGAAACATTTATTCAAATGTGCAATAAAAGAATGAATCATGTATAACCAATAACCATCCTAAAAGAGATGTACTATCTAGATACTTGTTAAGGTGAATATGACCAACAAGAGTTGGATAAGATAACAAACTGTCACATCACCTGAACATTGCATTGCATTCCGTGTAGATCTTCCGGACGGTGACTACTCCCTCGTCCCGGAATCCGAGGAAGGAGGAGCAGAAGCTTCACTGCAGTACGTGGAAGTGCTCGACGACACCGAGGGTGCCCAGGCTAACTTAGTTGACGAAGGCAAGCTCCGGTGCATCTAACCTAGTTTTCAAATCATTGATTATTCAATGATCTATGGATGCTTGTGCATTTAAGTCCAGGAATTGAATGGAACCTTAGATGCATGATCCCTAGGTACCTTTGTCCTTACTAGTATGATAGGTCGATAGCTACTAAGCCATAGGACCGGTACAAGTCGGGTGATGACATCACTCGCGAGAATAGGTTCCTAGATAGGAATCATAAGATATCCTTAATTGGATTGCTCATGTGGTAAGAGCATAGGATTTGGGCTCCGGTCCAATGGCTATTGTGGGTTAAGTGTTTGAACGTACTAAGCACTTGTCGGGAATGGGATCGGTAAGCCTAGTACCTTAATGAGACGGCTAGGGATGGAACTGCCACTACTCTTGGGGTTTGTCTCATGGCTAGCTACCGGTGGTGTATGGTGAGTCCGGGTAGTTCGCGGGGTATTTCGGATAGCCTGCATCAAAGATTGTGGCCTTTCATCCCGACCCGAGGATTTTTGGGAACTACTTGGGAAGTTGTCCTTGCGGGGGCAGCCTACCGTGTGTTTGGGTCTACCTGGCAAGGTTTGAATCAATCGATTGTCGGCCTCTCACTGTTATCTGAGACTACTTACTCCACTAGTCATGAGATCCCTAATGATAGAAGTTGATGAATACTCTGCTTCATTAATTGTATTGTACAACCTTGTCTGTACTAGTTGGCTAATCTAGTAAAGATTAAACCCACTAGAACTTATGCTAAAATCTTGAAAGTAAGGACATACCCTTTGTTACTTTTTAGCAAAAGCAACCTAGTGGCCAAAAAGCGTTTCATGTCTAGAGTTGGTGAAGTAGATATCACCGACGGGTAAGTCATGCTGAGTATTAGTATACTCAGCCTTGCTATAATGTGTTGATCTAGGTAATGCTTTCGGTGATGTATGGCCCAGAGAGATCCCGCCGGGCTGCGAGCTGGAGTGGGTGGAGGACGACGACTGAAGGCATCATGGATGGCCTCCCGTGGTGTTACCGCTTTCCGTTAGTTTAATTTCGCTGTTTCAAAACTCTGAACTATTTCTTTATGGCAAAAACTTCGGTTTGTAATAATTAAACCCTTCGGGGTACGAATTTGGATGTTAATGATGTTGTATCTCTGGACTCGCCTTCGAGTGAGTTTTAATGCATATATGTCGATCCTTGTTGCTATTCAAGTGATTTACCGGGCATTAACCCGGCAACTAACGACGGGATGATACTTTATTATCGCTTAATGACCAAAGTGGATTGGTTTAGGCGATAGTACGGTATTTTCCTGGGCGGGTTGTCACAGAACGGGACAGGCCGGCAGGGACATCTGAGCACACAGATCGAGCAAGTGACCTTCGAGGGAGAGAGAGAGAGAGCGAGTGTTGTTGTCGGAACGGGGAGTGGCCTAGCTTCGTGGAGAGAGAGCGAGTGGTGTCGAAAGGATAAGACACAGACACACAAACGAGATAACAACATGCGTCTCCGATGTGAGAAAACAGGCGACCCTGGGTGCCAGTCAAAGGAGACGCATCCTACAAGCATGCGTCTCCAGTACGAACTTATCGGTAACGGACTTTACAGCCTGTTACCAATATGGCAGCGATCAGTAACAGACTTAAGCAGCCTGTTACTGGTAGGGCATTGATCGGTAACGGACTTTACAAGCCCGTTACCGATAGGTTTAACATTTGTAACGGACTCTTTTAACATTCGTTACAAAGAATTTATGTAACCAGCGTTTAAGAAGCCCGTTACCAGAAGTCCACATTGGTAACGGACGTTGTGGAGGCCAACCCCGGGGTCGTCCTGGTACGTTTATAGGTAACGGACGCCAAACAACAATCGTTACAGTGTGGGTGGATGTAACGGGCGTTAAGGGCCCGTTACAAATACCGCGTGACCTATTTGAGGTTTTCACGTAGTGAAGAGAATCATTTTCTATTTGGGTGATATGAGAAATGCCAACTTTCCTTGCATTGATCTAAATTGATAGAATTTTCTATAGGTGAACTACATGGAATTTTTATATAAATGGGTGATGCAAACTTTCAAGTTAGCTTGACCCTCAATTTTACCATTATCCTGGTCCAAGGAAGGAAAATATTTTCCTATGTTTGCCATTAGGAAACATTTGAAAATATGCAGTATTGTTATCCCAAGCAGTATGTCTCACTTTCGCATGCCGATAATACTTGATCTCCTCCTCACGGAGGAATTTAGTCTTGTTCTCGTGCTTGATTGAGTTGATCAAGTTCTAGCTCTATCGAAGCACAAGGTCTCTATGGCAATATATAGTACATTGATTGTATCCTGTAAGGTTGTTTTATGTTGTTTGTAAATTCCGTATGTATGAGATGCCCACCCACGAGAATACTGGTGTAAAGAACTCATCTTCTTATTCTCCATTGCTGCATGGAATTTTTTCCAAGAATAGATTTATTCCAAATTTCTACAACATGATCGTAGAAGTCCTCACGAGAGAACCAACTAAGTTCTAGTTTGAATTGATGCACATTTCCCATATAAGAAGGATTTCCAATATTTGGTAGTAAAGATGTGTGGTCCAATACACCTCTATCTCAAGCATGTATGTCACCGCCAGATATTCAAATTCCCATTCAGTTATCATTAAGGGTGTGTTTGGTCGAGCTTCCAGAGCTGATTCTTTGCTGGATCAAGTAGGAGCTCTACCAAACATGTTTTCAGAAAGAAGCGATTCTCTATTGATTCTGTGAAGTGATTCTCTTAAATGAGCTATGAGACTGCAAGCTGAAAATAGTGGCTTCTTTATGATTATGTGAAGTGATTCTCCATCTTGATCTTATGAGTTTATGTTAGAGAATCAAAGAGAACCACTTCCGGTCACTGAATCACTTCTCTCAGAGAATCAGCTCCCATGGTGAATAAAATCAGATGGAGCTCTGCAACAGCCCATAAGATTCTGTATATCCAGTTTTTCGTAGGTTGGTTTAATACGAGAATTTTCCCAGCTACCGAGTATAAATATCAAGGGTATCTAATTAGCCAGGGTAAGAGTCAGTACATAGGATATTAACATGCCGGAGGACCTAAATGCAAGCCACAAATGCAGGCCCACAAAGGCCCATAATGTGTGTAAATAGCCTTGGGCTTGCCTGTGCTGATTGATCGCTAGAAGATGCTTCTCTGCCTCGCCTGACCCCAACGGAGGGGTTGGACGCCACCACCTCGATCGACCCCAAGGGCAGGGGTCGAGTAGTCTAGTTTCGCTCGACTCCATTGTCTCGAGGTCGGACAAAGTCAGCATGTCCACCGTCATTTGGGGAGGAGTTAAGACCCTGTACAGGGGGATTCCCTCTCATCGGGTACTAAAGACAGGCATGCTACCTCCATTGCTTCCACACACGTGGGCGGTCGCATTCCCATTATGACCATCCGTACAAGGGCACACCCCGGGCATGCCTTAGGTAGTCAAGTACACAGTGTGCTGTCCAGCAAGGTTATATCCCGAACCCCCAGTGTATGACGAATCCCGATCCATGCAAGATGAGATCCCGGAGCAGTCACGGTGGCACGCAACAGTGGACCTCTCTGACGACTCTTGACTGACAACGACTCGGTCTACTGCTAGGGATTAGGGAGCACGCCAACACCTTATTCTCCCCTTCTCCTTCTCCTACAAACAACATCTCCTTGAGATTTAAAAGGGGAGGTCATGCCTCCTGGGAAGGGGCAGCAGAACAAAGGAAAGCGACAAGGGGAAGCATGACACAACTCTCCTCACTCTCGCTCTCTTTCACGTGCACCGCGCACACTTCTCACAAAAGACTTGTGATCCTCTACCTCTCTCTCTCTCTCTTGTTTGTAACCCCTAATACACACTTAGTGCAAATAACACCAACATCATAAACTAGACGTAGGGCATGTTGCCATAACCAGTATAGACCTTGTGTCCCCTTTTGCACAATCATCCGCAATTTGATCACAATCCACTAACTTTACTAGCCAGTGATTTCTGAACACCGACACAAGGTGAATTGGAGACTGGTTAAATCAATTTCCATACGATCAAAACTATCAATGACAACATCGAATAGGAATAACCACATATCACTATATAAAATCTCTTGCAATAACTATTGTTAAAGGATTTTGTTGAACTGCTCTTACGAGTTCAGTCAAAAAGCATGATTTAAATTCATCTTGAGATAGGTTGTCATAATTGCCACCAAAATCCATTTGAACTTATTGAGCTGGTTGGAATTTGTTCTATAATGAATGACTAGTGCATTACATTTGCATTCACACTGAGGAGGATACCGCCGAAGCTCCCACATGGGGAAAGACAAGGCCAAATGAAATCTACCCATCTAGAGAGACACACAAACTTGGACGTTAACATGTCTTGTTTCCCAGTCTCGGTGACTGCAACAAAGTCTAAACTATGATCTTTGGTTACTTCAACAATGTATCGGTACTTAGCGAAGTCTGATGGATTTTTGCTACCCCAAAACATCATAAGACATGTAGTTTTTATAAATAAACTAAGCCATAAATAATTACAATGCAAATAAATCTTATAACATCACTGCAAATTAGTCTATGTAAACAAATTTGATATATGTGCGAACATTTTTACATGGGTGAACAAATTATTCTTATGCACGAACAAATATGTAGAACAAGTTAATATACAAACTGAAAATGGAACAAAATATTAAACAAAATGAACAAAAAATAAAAGGAAAAATTCAGTATGTGTACATTAAATTTTTTTAAGGTGTTCAGATACTTCATGTCGCAGTCATGATGAGTGAGTGAGAGAGAGATGAGACATGACCAAGACGGAACGATGCAATTGGCATTTGTAGGCTTTTTCCGCTTTACTTGGGCCCCATGAAACAAAAACACAGAAAAGTAAAATATACTTTCTACTTTTTAGCCCACTCTTTTATAATTGCTTGCTTGCCCTTGTAGCAAACATGGCCTCATATGCCATTAGTTCAATTTTGATTTTGGTGATTCATGACAATATGATCAATGGGACTAACCATATTGTTTAGCATGTCTTTGTAGACATTTCTAGTTCCCAAGGATGCAAAAATACCACATGCCAAATTGAGAAGATAGTCTATTTTTCAAGGGTCAAAACCGCGGAAGAAAAGAAAACGAAAACACACTGTCGGATGAACCGACGGTACCATCTGTGCATAGCAACGGTGTAGTTGTTACACTGTGCGGGAGGCAAAATGAAGTTGGCACTGTCGGATGAACCGACGGTCCATTTGGTAGATGCGCCGGATGAATTGCGGAGGAAGAGCAGTGAAGACAGTAGCACTGAATGATCCGACAATCTGAGTGAGGACACTGTCAGTCTATCCAACGCTCAGTTTGAATCAAGACAGAGACGCGCCAAGACAACCTCTTCAGCACTAGATGAACCGACGCCTTGGGTCAGAGATAGCATCAGTCTATCTAACGATCACGAAGCAGCATACATAGACAATTTGGCGAGAAGTCCTTCAGCATCGGATGAACCGACGCACCTTCGCTGTATAGCGTCGGAGTAGTAGTGTCAGCGGAGATGCAACGACTAAGTGACGTGGAGGGCACCGGATGAACCGACGCCTAGAAAAAGCATAGCATCGGTTCATCCGACGCTACCTTTTTCAGTGGCCGTTAGCCAACGGCTCTTTGGATGCCTTGGGCTATTTATACCCCCTCCACTCACCCATTTGAGGTTGTTGGATTGTGTGGAAGTGCACAGGAGTTCAAGACACCTAGAAGATCATATCCAATCCATCCAAGTGCTTAATTGCTCATCCTTAGACTTGCATATGCTTTGTGTATGTGCTTAGTGCTAGGCATAGCTTAGAGCTGAGTGAGTGCAAGGTTGTGCCAACCTTGTGAGGTGATTCTTGAGTGGATCAAGTTGTACAAGGTTCGCTGGAAGCCTTGGGGCCTAAGTGGCTCACCGGCAATCATCGTCGACCCTCCGGCTTGGTATGGAGTGATGAGGACACTTGGGGGACGTGGAGACCCCTTGGTGGAGAAGCTCCTTAGTGGAGGTGGCATCAAGGTGACCAAGGGAGCTTGGCAAGTGCCTAAGTGGCTAGCCTTTGTGGCGAGTCAAGTGGTGCTCTTGGGAGAGACTTGGTGACCGGAAAGAAATACTCTTGTGTGAGTGCTTCAACAACGTGGATTAGGGGTGGCTTAGTGCCTACCGATACCACAGGATAAATCACGTGTCAAGAGTTTGCTTCCTCTCATCCCCTTTACGTTTCTGCATTTACTCTATTGCAATCTTTGCTTGCCTTTACTTTCCTAGAGTAGTATCCTGCTAGGATTGGCTATAGGTTGCAAACCTTGTTTTGGGATGGGAGTTTTACACTAGAACAACCCTAGTTGCACATCTAGATAGTATGTTCTAGTTTATCTTTGTGTAAAAATAGTGAAGCCATAAGTTAAGTTTTTATATTGCCTAATTCACCCCCTCCCCCTTTTAGGCTAACGAGCATCCGATTCCTTACAACCCCTTTTTTTACACCATTATTCTTCATTAACTTGGTCATCTCTCCTTGATAGAGAACTATGTTTAAGTTTCAACAAGCGACAACAATGCCCTTGCGAACTGACAAAAGAGATAGCATGAAAAGACATGGATTCGAGGAAGCAAGAAGGCAAGTGAGTAGTGAATGGTACTAATACCGCACGAGACTTATTTTTATTAGTACCTAATTATTTGAGAATAATAAATAAGAGAGGATAATGTTGGACAAATAAAAATTGTTAATTGAAAATAACTAAATATGTTTTGGGAGGCACTAAGAAAACTTTAATTTTAAAAGAGAGATACAAACATATAAACATGCTAGTGGATAGATAATACGGTGTGTCTTATGCTAGAAAAATGCATTATTTTTTATGGTTATTTTCATAGCTCTGGAACATTAATACAAAACTAATCATATGGATACAAAATTTAATGAAAAGCAATCATGAATTTATTGTAATATTGGGCATCATATTATAAATAACCTTGCAAAATTTAATCTTAAAACTCAACTCATACATGGAGAAACAAATAAGTTCAAATCCAATTAAGAGGTATATTGGACGATTTAAAGTAGTTTGGGGAATAAATCGAGCCTAAATTATATTTTGGGGTTAACAGGACAAATAAAGTGGATTGGTGGTGGTAATAAAATGGAAAATATCCTTGTTGTATCTGGTATATGAGCTATTTGTCTTAACGTAGTACTCCCTCCATCCATTATATATGATGTTGGCTAGTTCAAAAAATTGAACTAACCAACTTCATATATTAGCAAACGGAGGTAGTATTAAAGGTAGTGCAAAATGGGATTCAAATTCCAAAATATCTTTACGTAGATATGAGGAAGGAGAATTACAAAGCAGCACTGCCACAGCCATGCTTCAGTTTTGCTGGAAGCAAGCAGGGGTGTAGTGGTGGACACAGACATGGACCAGCGGCACCGAAGACAACATCATGCATGTGTTGTTGAGTTATGATCCAAATTCTGTCTCTCAAGAGAAAGGCTGACTTCTGACGGAGCGAAGGGGAGGCAAAAGTGGCAGCCCCCCCCCCCCCCCCCCCCGGTACGGTACGGGTCATAAATACATGTTAGGGTTTTCCATTGGAGATTGATTCATTCTCTTCTTGTAAGCCGCCGCAGTTGGCGTTGTAACCTGACTCCCAACATAGTGAATTGTTGCTGGCTGGCGCCCGTGGTTTTTCCCTCTCTTGTTGAGGGGGTTTTCCACGTTAAATCTCGTGTCTCCTGCGGTTTGATTCCTTTGCTTGTCGTCGTTTGTTCGCCATCGTTTATAACAAGTGCTTCCAGAGTTGCCAATGGCAAAAGAGCAGCAATGTGTGTAGTTGTGCCATGGGCACCGTCACAGAACAGAACAGCCAGGAGAGGCGCGGGGTAGTTGGCTGAGCATCCATCCGTGATGAGCCTATAAATCCTTGCGCAAACGGGCAGCTGTGAGAGATAATGCGAATATGTGATCCTCCACGGTGTTGCTACAGATGTCCCGGATAATGCATGTCGTCATTTAGCCGATGTTTGAGTCTGATACAGCCTTCACACCAAGCAAATTATAACAAAGATAAGGATTCGAGGAAGCGGAAGGAGGCAAATGAGCAGTGACAAGTACGTCCACAACACAATCCGGACGAAAACTAACACATCAGTGCCCTCGGCGCTATTGTTGCAACAAACAAGTCTTGTGAAGACGGTCTCTATTAAATAGCCACAGGTATGGAGCCGATGTATAATCTGAAAGATATTGTGCAGTAGAGAAGGGTCATGTTTTTTCAAAAAAGAAAAGAAAAAAAAAGAGCAGCCCGTCGCAAGGCCTGAAGCGAGCTTGCTTTTCACAGTTAGTGAGCCACCGGCCGGGCGGGAGCTAGCTGACTGGTAGGGGAAGAGCAACATCATGCATGTGTTTCAAGAGTTGCCAACGGCTAAGGAGCAGCAGCAGTATGCTGTGTAGTTTGGCTATGGGCTTGATGACACGCTTTAAATAGCGGGCTAAGTTTAGCCTGCGGCAGGACTTGAAAACAGTTAATAGGGGAGGTAAATGATGTTATAAGGGGCTATATATATATACATATATATATATATATATATATATATATATATACTGTGACGCCCCAGGTTTTTAATTACCGTCATTAACGCTAATGACCGGATCAGCCGAGTCAAACCGGTCAAACACCGGTCAACCCTAGGTCAACCTGGGTCATCACCCCGAAAACCTCGCCAATGAACCCCGATGAACCCCTTGACCAAGCCTACACACACCCGTAGTGGACCCTTGGTCAAAGGCACGGTCAAAACCGGCTTAACCGTTGACGTCAGCGAATGTCGTCCGGAACTTTTGCCGCGTTCCCTAAATTTCACCTAAACACTTCAAAATCTACCTTTATGAAAGTTGTCCATCTTGTTGAGGGACACAACTTTCATGTAGATTGGCATTTCAAATTTTGGGTGGAAATTAGCGAAAAACTTGTTCGACTGACAGCACCTCCTGTTTTCCAGAACAGGCCGGCATTCAATGTTGGCACGACGTTCCTGCAAAATCCGTCGAGAAAAACACTAGACGGCCTTTACAAAAGTTGTAGAGGGTAGCTAGATCTACAACTTTCGTATTCATCACTTCGTGCACTTGTATTCAAATTTTGAGAGAAAAACGTGCCCGAAGTGGTGCAGTCCGAAACGGGCAGCGCCAGAGCGCGGCCGCGCCGCGACGTCGCGCCGGCCAGCGCGCCGAGCGCGCCGCGCGCGCGCCCCGCCGCGGTCCGGCGCCGCCTCGGCGTCCGGGCCCTCCGGCACATGTTCCCAAGGTGGCCCGCGTCGTCCCGAGGTCACGGCTCGCCTCCGAACGCCTCGAACACGGGAACGCGGCCGAAAACCGAGCCGCCGTACTCCGCACACGCCGGCCAAGGGAGCTCGCCGTACCGTGGAGTAATGGCCGGCGCGTGCTCCTAGGCGTCGACGTCGGTCCGGCGGTCGCAAGCGGGCGCGCGCCGGTCTACTTAAATTGAGCCGTTGTTTTTCCCGCGCGCGCGCGGAACCCCCCACGGCCGGCCGTGTCGTCCTCCGGCGCCGGGCCGGTGGCCACGGCGAGTCGCCAACTCCGGCCGGCCGCGCACCAAAGGAGCCTTGCCACCACCCTATTCTCGCTCCTACCATAGCTCGCCACCCCTTTCTCACGACCGGCCGAGCCCCCACCTCGCCGGACGGGGCGGCCGCCGCGGCCACCGCCGCCGCCGCCGGCGTGCTCCGCCCTCCGGCCGGCTCCTCGCCCGCAATTGAGCCCCCAAACCGAGCCCTAGAAGTCCCTAGGCCACTCCCCCACCCTCCCCCGGCCGGAATCCGGTGATCCCCGGCCGGAATTGCCGCCGGACCGCCGCCGGCCGCGCCCGGGGGACCACATTGCGAATCCGGAAATCTTTTCGAGGGCCTCCCCGCAATTGGTAACTCAAATAGTAAAAGCCGCTTTGGTCTGCTTCTTGTAAATTGCGTAGAAAATCACAGCAAAATCAGACAAATGCAAGGCCAATTTTTTGGATTCGTGGTGAATTATTCTACAACTTTCGTTATTTTGGCCTCGAGCTTATTCATTATAGTTTTTGCATGAAAAATACGGATGTGAAAACCCTAGATCTGAAATATCTCAAAATATATAAGCCTTCTGTAGCAAATTTTTGGATATGTTGTGTGTTAGATCATGACTAGCTCCTATGCCAAAAATGGCACAAAGTTATGATGTACATCTTTTTATAAAAATGTTTTTCTATTTCTAGCAGATCCGCATAAATGATTTTTCATGTTAAATATATTCATGTTCTTGAGCCCAACTGGTTCACACTGTCTTGTAATACCAAAATGCACATCTTGTGAATTAATCATGATTTTAGGATTAACATAAATAATTATTCTTGATTTATGAATGTTTTCCTTTGTAAATTAATAAACCAAGTTCAGTAGAGGTTCCATGTGAACATGCTGGCTTTTTAGGCTTGTTTAGGATCAGAGAACATGCACAAGAAATTTTGGACCATTTTGATGCTTGTTTATTTTTATTTGCATTTAAGTTGAATCACTAGATAACCTTTGTTAATTTCAATAATATTTAATTTTCTAGCATCCAACACTTACATGTGGGTCCAATGGACCAGGATAGGTGCTAATATGCTTAAGAAACACTCATTTGATTTTTGGTAATTTAATTGTTTAATAAATGGCTTAAATGCCCATTTAATATTAAAGGGGAAATTAAATAAAAGAAAACCCTTAATTAAATCTTTTCCTTTTTGAAGGCATTATTTAATATACATAAAAGAAATTTAATTATCATCACCGATAAGGAATTAATTCACAAATATAAATATTAATTACACCTTGTTTGTAAAGATAAAAGGAAATGAAGCTTTCCCATGGAATGATAAGCTTAAATAAAAACCTTTATTCAAATGAGGAATAAAAGAGTAACCCGTGTACAACCAATGACTTCCTCAAATAGAAACCTTAGATAGATGCTTGTTAAGGTGAATATGACCAACTAGAGTTGGATAAGACAACAAACTATCACCTCACCTAAACTTGCATTGCATTCCGTGTAGATCTTCCGGACGGAGATTACTCCCTTGTCCCGGAAACCGAGGAAGGCGGAGCGGAAGGTTCTCTGCAGTACGTGGACGTACTCGACACCGAGGGTGCCCAAGCTAACCTAGTCGACGAAGGCAAGCTCCGGTGCATCTAACCCAGTTTTAAAGTTCTTTATTCAATTATCTATGAATGATTGTGCATTTACGTACAGGAGTTGAATGAAACCCTAGATGCATGATCCATAGGTACCTTTGGTCCCTACTAGTATGATAGGTCGATAGCTGCTAAGCTATAGGACCGTTACAAGTCGGGTGATGACCTCACTCGCGAGAATAGGTTCCTAGATAGGAATCATACTATATCCTTAAATGGATTGCTCACGTGGTAAGAGCATGGGATGCGGGCTCCGGTCCGGTGGTTTTGTGGGTTAAGTTTTTGAACGTACCAAGCATATGCCGGGTATGGGACCCGTAAGCCTAGTACCATAATGAGGCAGCGAGGGATCCTACTATTACTACTCTTGGGATTCGCTCTCACGGCTCGCCACCGGTGGTGTATGGTGACTCGGGGTGTCTTGGGTGGGACATGCCGGATAGCCCGCACCAAAGACTCGTAAGATTCGATCCCGACCCGAGGATTTCCGGGGACGGCACGGGGAGTTGTCCTCGCGGGGGCGGCCGACCGTGTGTTTGGGTCTACCTTGCAAGGTTTAAATCAATCGATTGTCGGCCTCTCACCGTTACCCGAGACTACTTACTCCACTAGTCATGTGATCCCTAATGATGGAAGTTGAATATCATGTTTGAATAATTGTATTGTACAACTTTGTTTGTACTAGTTGGCTAATGTAGTAAAGATTAAACTACTAGAACTTGTGCTAAAATATTGAAAGTAAGGACCTACTCTTTGTTACTTTTTAGCAAAAGCAACCCAGTAGCCAAAAAGCCTTTCATGGTCTAGATTTGGGAGAAGTAGATATCACCGACGGGTAAGACTTGCTGAGTATTAGTATACTCAGCCTTGCTATAATGTGTTGATCCAGGTAATGCCTTCAGTGATGTGTGGCCCGGTGAGATCCCGCCCGGCTGGGAGCTGGAGTGGGTGGAGGACGACTACTGAAAGCATCATGGATGGCCTCCCGTGGTGACTTCGCTGCCGCTAGTTAATTTCCGCTGCTTTTCAAAACTCTGAACTATTTCGTCATGGCAAAAACTATGGTTTGTAATAATTAAACCCTTCGGGATACGAATTTGAATTTGAATGTTGTTGTATCTCTGGACTCGCCTTCGAGTGAGTTTTAATGCATATATTCGATCCTTGTGCTCTCAAGTGATTTACGGGCGTTAACCCGGCGACTTACGACAGGATGGTACTTTATTATTGCTTAATGACCAAAGTGGATCGGTCATAGGCGATAGTACGGTACTTTCCGGGCGGGTTGTCACGATTGGCATCGAGCTTATATGCACCGAGAGATTAATTAATAAACCTTAATCACTAATTTTTGAATAAAATATGCCAAGATTTTCTCGCTTTTCCAAAATACGTTGGTCCGCTAAGGATAAACTAGACCGAGAGGCCCTAGAGGGAATTTTGGGTTCTTTCGTGTGGCTTAAATAACTTATGGTTTATTTTGCTAGCTCCCAAAGACATTTCTTTCGTCGGACTTACTTTATTGCACAACCAAACTAGGAGCCACGTGTTTTATACGTGTGCTGTTCCGCATCACGGGAATTGCGAGGGTCGATGGAGTGATCCATTCCACGGATCCCATCTTCGCGTCTGTTTATGAGGTGTGCGTCGCCACGTGTTTCATACGTGTGCATTCCGCATGTCGCTCGTGCGAGGCAAGGATACACTCCATTCAAACGGAGGGTGTCCGAGGTTGGACGCCGTCCATGCAGCGGCTTAACGCATGGATACCGTTTCTATAGTGAACGGTAATGTGTGTGGATGCTTTCGTGATGTGCTCGGCACGAAAGGTTCGTTTTACGGGTACATAACAGCACTTCGTTAGTTGTTAAGCGAGTACCGTATAGCTCTCGACTAGATATTATAGGGAGAGACGATTAAAAGCCTTGCCACCGGCACTAACTCCGATTTTTGGCTTGATTGCCATGTGAGGTCGAATAGGACGTCTTGCATGCATGTTAAAAATCGAAATAACTAAAATGGACCCCAAAAATCGAAATTTCATGTGTTCTCTAAGGAAGATTATGCTAGTGTGTGCTTTTTATAAATTAGAAGTACCCTCATACCTAGCCGTCATGCTGCCTAAATTTTTTGTGAAAAATTTGTTCACCATGTGCTAGGTTAATTAAACCAAATTGTTAAAAATAATGCTCCTTAACTAGTTATCTCGTAATAGCAAGTCTCAATCCTAGTTCCGTTTGGGTTGGTTCACACTTTCCTAGGCACATCTAGGTTCGGTACCGTCCGCCTTGTTTTCTTGTTCATGCTCAACCTTAAAATTTAATTAGGTGTTAAAGAATTTATTTTGAACCGGGAAAACTTGGGAAAGATTTGCGGTTTCTGGATTTTTGGTTATGAATTTTTGTTCACAACTGCCAGAACCTCATGTCATTATGTATGTGTGCTCGCTTCGAGCTCTAACATACAACTGTACCTTTGTGCACATGAATACCCAACGATGCTCAACCGGAGAAAGGAACTTATGCTATTCTACTATGTCAGAGAGAATGCCTTGATCTTAGAATTCAATCTTCAATGGTGATTCTCCTATCATCATGTCATTCCGTCGGCTTGTATTATCCCTTCAACCCCTTTTGCCCTTAAACATGTTGAAGCCTTAGACATAGAAACTCTCTTGAGCAGTCAAGGTTCTCGAATAGTCAATGTGGAGAAGTCATCCATCGTGTGTTCATTCTTGATCCCGGGTGGAATACCAACTTGAAGTGCGTCTACGGACCTTGAATGAGGATTTTCGGTGCATGAGCATCGATTCCCGAATTTGATGCTTATGGCCGTTGTGTTGTTCGGTTCCGTAAAACTTACCATAAATGAGCTTTCGTCGTACATATTCTACTTGTCAATATTATGAACAAGCTTATGAATGTGTGTTTAATGAAAACTCAATTTTTCAGATGGTCGAACCGACACGCAACACTCCCAATGGTTTTGGTGCCTCAAGTAGTAATGACCCACCCCCGCCACCATCCCTGACACCGACAGAGGCACTTCTGACCACACAAACCGACTTATTGCGCCAGCTCCTGCAGATGCAACAACAGACAGACCAGCGTGTGCAGCTGTTGGAACAGAGGCCTCCGCACGGGGCCAATCAGGAGGGACCACATGCGGTCACTACCTACACCCAGTTTATTGGGATGAAGCCTCCAACGTTCACTAAGGCAGAAGAACCGCTTGAAGCTGACGCATGGGTCAGGGCCATAGAGGCCAAGTTTTCTGCTTTTACCCTTCCTTGCTCCGAGGAGCGCAAGGCAACCTTTGCAACCTTACAACATCATGGCGAAGCACCGATGTGGTGGGAACATTTCAAGTCTATGCAACCTGCCGGACATGAAGTCACTTGGGTTGAATTCAAGCAAGCTTTCAAGGACCACCATATTCCTAAAGGACTTATGGATAGAAAAATGAGAGAGTTGTTGCCTCGAAGCAAGGAGCCGACACCGTGTACCAATATGCACAGAAGTTCAATAGTCTTTGCCAGTACGGAGGACATCACGTGGACACTGATGCCAAGAAAATGGAACGTTTCCGTGATGGTCTCGATGGTGACTTGTACGAAAGGCTAATTCTGTTGGAACCCAATAGTTATCACGAGTTAGTAAACAAAGCTATCTCCCAGGAGGACGCCATGAAGAAGGCACAAGAAGATAGGAAGCGACAAGCTGATTTCACTTCCGGCAGTGAATCGAGCAAGCAGTTCCGTTTTGTCAAGAAGCGTACTCATGGGTCTTCGCAATCTTCGCCATCCGGGCAGCGAGAGAATGACCTCACTCAAGGACAAGCCTTCGGGAAATCTCCGGTACCAAAAGAATCCACAAGCATGTGCCCAAGCATAAGGAGCTTCCGCCCCGCATATGCTACAATTGTAGACAGCCGGGCATTTTGCCAATGAGTGCCCGAACCCCCGGACGACGAAGCGAGTAACCCCGGATCCGCTAAGGGCAACCGCAACAAGAAGCCAAGCTTTCAAGTGAAGCAAAGCCAACCGAATTTCATAAGTAACCTCTCTATTCGGGAACCCTCCCTACTTTGTCTTTTACTTTCGAATCTCGGGACGAGATTCTGTTTAAGGGGGGTAGACTGTGACGCCCCAGGTTTTTAATTACCGTCATTAACGCTAATGACCGGATCAGCCGAGTCAAACCGGTCAAACACCGGTCAACCCTAGGTCAACCTGGGTCATCACCCCGAAAACCTTGCCAATGAACCCCGATGAACCCCTTGACCAAGCCTACACACACCCGTAGTGGACCCTTGGTCAAAGGCACGGTCAAAACCGGCTTAACCGTTGACGTCAGCGAATGTCGTCCGGAACTTTTGCCGCGTTCCCTAAATTTCACCTAAACACTTCAAAATCTACCTTTATGAAAGTTGTCCATCTTGTTGAGGGACACAACTTTCATGTAGATTGGCATTTCAAATTTTGGGTGGAAATTAGCGAAAAACTTGTTCGACCGACGAAGCACCTCCCGTTTTCCAAGACGGAGCGGCATTCAATGTTGGCATGACGTTCTCGCAAAATCCGTCGAGAAAAACACTAGACGGCCTTTACAAAAGTTGTAGAGGGTAGCTAGATCTACAATTGTCGTATTCATCACTTCGTGCACTTGTATTCAAATTTTGAGAGAAAAACATGCCCGAAGTGGTGCGGTCCGAAACGGGCGGCGCGGAGCGCGGCCGCGCCGCGACGTCGCGCCGGCAAGCGCGCCGCGCGCGCGCGCGCGCGCGCCGCCGCGGTCCGGCGCCGCCTCGGCGTGCGGGCCCTCCGGCGCATGTTCCCGAGGTGGCCCGCGTCGTCCCGAGGTCACGGCTCGCCTCCCGACGCCTCGAACACCGGAACGCGGCGAAAACCGAGCCGCCGTACTCCGCGCACGGCCGGCTAAGGGAGCTCGCCGTACCGTGGAGTAATGGCCGGCGCGTGCTCCTAGGCGTCGACGTCGGTCCGGCGGTCGCAAGCGGGGCGCGCCGGTCTCCTTAAATCGAGCCGTCGTTTTTCCCCGCGGCGCGCGTAGCCCCCCACGGCGGCCGTGTCGTCCTCCGGCGCCGGTGCCGCAGGCCACGGCGAGCCGCCAACTCCGGCCGGCCGCGCACCAAAGGAGCCTTGCCACCACCCTATTCTCGCTCCTACCATAGCTCGCCACCCCTTTCTCACGACCGGCCCGAGCCCCCACCTCGCCGGACGAGCGGCCGCGGCGGCCACCGCCGCCGCCGCCGCGCGTGCCGCCCTCCGGCGGCTCCTCGCCCGCAATTGAGCCCCCAAACCGAGCCCTAGAAGTCCCTAGGCCACTCCCCCACCCTCCCCCGGCCGGAATCCGGTGATCCCCGGCCGGAATTGCCGCCGGACCGCCGCTGGCCGCGCCCGGGGACCACATTGCGAATCCGGAAATCTTTTCGAGGGCCTCCCCGCAATTGGTAACTCAAATAGTAAAACTGCTTTGGCTGCTTCTTGTAAATTGCGTAGAAAATCACAGAAAAATCAGAAAAATGCAAGGCCAATTTTGTTGGATTCGGGGTGAATTATTCTACAACTTTAGTTATTTGGTCCTGAGCTTATTCATTATAGTTTTTGCATGAAAAATACAAATGTGAAAACCCTAGATCTAAAATATCTCAAATTATATAAGTTTTCTGTAGCTAATTTTTGGATATGTTGTGTGTTAGATCATGACTAGCTCCTATGCCAAAAATGGCACAAAGTTATAATGTACATCTTTTTATAAAAATGTTTTTCTATTTCTGGAAGATCTGCATAAATGATTTTTCATGTTAAATATATTCATGTTCTTGAGCCCAACTTGTTCACACTGTCTTATAATACCAGAATGCACATCTTGTGAATTAATCATGATTTTAGGAGTAACAGAAGTAATTATTCTTGATTTATGCATGTTTTCCTTTGTAAATTAATAAACCAAGTTCAGTAGAGGTTCCATGTGAACATGCTAGCTTTTTAGGCTTGTTTAGGATCAGAGAACATGCACTAGAAAGTTTGGATCATTTTGATGCTTATTTTTTTTTTGCATTTAAGATGAATCACTAGATAACCTTTGTTATTTTCAATAATATTTAATTTTCTAGCATCCAACACTTACTTGTGGGCCCAATGGACCAGGATAGGTGCTAATATGCTTAAGAAACACTCATTTGATTTTTGGTAATTTAATTGTTTAATAAATGGCTTAAATGCCCATTTAATATTAAAGGGGAAATTAAATAAAAGAAAACCCTTAATTAAATATTTTCCTTTTTGAAGGAATTATTTAATATACATAAAAGAAATTTAATTATCATCACCGATAAGGAATTAATTCACAAATATAAATATTAATTACACCTTGTTTGTAAAGATAAAAGGAAATGGAGCTTTCCCATGGAATGATAATCTTAAATAAAAACCTTTATTCAAATGAGGAATAAAAGAGTAACCCGTGTACAACCAATGACTTCCTCAAATAGAAACCTTAGATAGATGCTTGTTAAGGTGAATATGACCAACTAGAGTTGGATAAGACAACAAACTATCACCTCACCTAAACTTGCATTGCATTCCGTGTAGATCTTCCAGACGGAGATTACTCCCTTGTCCCGGAAACCGAGGAAGGCGGAGCGGAAGGTTCTGCAAAGTACGTGGACGTACTCGACACCGAGGGTGCCCAAGCTAACCTAGTCGACGAAGGCAAGCTCCGGTGCATCTAACCCGGTTTTAAAGTTCTTTATCCAATTATCTATGAATGATTGTGCATTTACGTACGGGGAGTTGAATGAAACCCTAGATGCATGATCCATAGGTACCTTTGGTCCCTACTAGTATGATAGGTCGATAGCCGCTAAGATATAGGACCGTTACAAGTCGGGTGATGACCTCACTCGCGAGAATAGGTTCCTAGATAGGAATCATACTATATCCTTAAATGGATTGCTCACGTGGTAAGAGCATGGGATGCGGGCTCGGTCCAGTGGTTATGTGGGTTAAGTTTTGAACGTACCAAGCATATGCCGGGTATGGGACCGGTAAGCCTAGTACCATAATGAGGCGGCGAGGGATCCTACTATTACTACTCTTGGGATTCGCTCTCACGGCTCGCCACCGGTGGTGTATGGTGACTACTGGGTGTCTTTGGGTGGGACATGCCGGATAGCCCGCACCAAAGACCGTAAGATTCGATCCCGACCCGAGGATTTTCGGGGACGGCTCGGGGAGTTGTCCTCGCGGGGGCGGCCGACCGTGTGTTTGGGTCTACCTTGCAAGGTTTAAATCAATCGATTGTCGGCCTCTCACCGTTACCCGAGACTACTTACTCCACTAGTCATGTGATCCCTAATGATGGAAGTTGTTGAATATCATGTTTGAATAATTGTATTGTACAACTTTGTTTGTACTAGTTGGCTAATGTAGTAAAGATTAAACTACTAGAACTTGTGCTAAAATCTTGAAAGTAAGGACCTACTCTTTGTTACTTTTTAGCAAAAGCAACCCAAAGTAGCCAAAAAGCCTTTCATGGTCTAGATTTTGGTGAAGTAGATATCACCGACGGGTAAGACTTGCGAGTATTAGTATACTCGGCCTTGCTATAATGTGTTGGTCCGGGTAATGCCTTCGGTGATGTGTGGCCCGGTGAGATCCCGCCGGCCGGGAGGCCGGAGTGGGTGGAGGACGACTACCGAAAGCATCATGGATGGCCTCCCGTGGTGACTTTGCTGCTGCTAGTCAATTTCCGTCGCTTTTCAAAACTCGAACTATTTCGTCATGGCAAAAACTATGGTTTGTAATAATTAAACCCTTCGGGGTACGAATTTGAATTTGAATGTTGTTGTATCTCCGGACTCGCCTTCGAGTGAGTTTTAATGCATATATTCGATCCTTGTGCTCTCAAGTGATTTACGGGCGTTAACCGGCGACTTACGACGAGGATGGTACTTTATTATTGCTTAATGACCAAAGTGGATCGGTCTTAGGCGATAGTACGGTACTTTCCGGGCGGGTTGTCACATATATATAGCGGACTAAGTCGGTGTTTGTGCGTCGCCAATGGTGGAAGGCGGTGAGGAAGTTGTAACTTGAGTCTCCGTAAGGAATCGGATGCTCGTTAGTCTAAGAGGGGCGGGGGGTGAATTAGGCCACTTAAAACCGAACCTATGGCTTCACTAATTTTACACAAAGATAAAGTAGAACATACTATCTAGATGTGCAACTAGGATTGTTCTCGTGTGAAACTCCCATTCCAAAACCAGGTTTGCAACCTATAACCATTCCTAGCATGATACTACTCTAGAAAAGTAAAAGCAAACAAAGATTGCAATAGAGTAAATGCGGAAACGTAAAGGGGATAAGAGGAAGCAAACTCTTGACACACGATTTATCCCCTGGTCCACATTGTTGAAGCACTCACACAAGAATATTACTTCCCGGTCACCAAGTCTCTCCCAAGAGCACCACTTGGCTCACCACAAAGGCTAGCCACTTAGGCATTTGCCAAGCTCCCTTGGTCACCTTGATGCCGCCTCCACTAAGGAGCTTCTCCACCAAGGAAGCGGGTCTCCACGTCCCCCGCACAAAGTGTCCTCGCCGCTCCACACCAAGTCAGAGGGTCAATGACGATTGCCGTTGAGCCACTTAGGCCCCAAGGCTTCCGGCGAACCTTGTACAACTTGATTCACTCAAGAATCACCTCACAAGGTTGGCACAACATTGCACTCACTCAGCTCTAAGCTAAGCCTAGTACTACGCACATACACTAAGCATATGCAAGTCTAAGGATAAGCAATTAAGCACTTGGATGGATTGGATATGATCTTCTAGGTGTCTTGAACTCCTGTGCACTTCTACACAATCTAGCAACCTCAAATGAGTGGGTGGAGGAGGTATAAATAGCCCAAGGCATCAAACTAGCCGTTGGCTAACGGCCACAGAAAAAATTAGCGTCGGATGAACCGATGCTATCTTTTTCAAGGCGTCGGTTCATCCGATGCCCCTCCCACGTCACTTAGCCGTTGAGATTCTTTGACACAACTGCTATGACGCTATACACCGACGGTGCGTCGGTTCATCCGGTGCTGAAGACCCCGCGACCAAGTCGTCTCTGTTAGCTTTCACGCGACCGTCAGATAGACCGACACTTCCCCTTGACCAAAGCGTCGGATCATCTGGTGCTGAAGACTTCTTCTTGGCGCGTCTCCGTCTTGATTCAAACTGAGCGTCAGATAGACCGACGGTGTCCTCACTTAGATTGTCGGATCATCCGGTGCTACTATCTTTGCTGCTCTTCCTCTGCAACTCGTCCGACGCTACTAGAAAATGGACCGTCGGTTCATCCGACGGTGTCTAGGGTTTCAACCTGTGTACCAACTCGTCCGACGATTGCACCAACACTTGCTATATTGGTACCGTCGGTTCATCCGACGGTGTCTTTTTCCTTCTTTTTCTTTGCGTCTTCAACTTGGATCTTTGCTTCAACTTAACATACTTAACATGTCATTACTTATAGCCTCAAAATATATACTAAGTCCTCAAATTTTTTGTAAGTAACCTAACATGTCCATGGTATGTTAACTTGTGGTATGACATGTTAGCTTGGGCATGGTATGTTAACTTGTGCATGGTATGTTAACATGTGGTAACATCCATGGGACCTAGGAATGCCTACAAAGACATGCTAGACAATGTGGTTAGTCCCATTACTTGTGTTAGCATGAATCACCAAAATCAACTCGAACAAATGGCAAATGGGGCCATGTTCGCTACAATCTCCCCCTTTTTGGTGATTTATGACAACACAAGCAAAGCAAGCATAAATTTGCAAAAATTGACAAAATTAGAACCACTTACACTTGCTTGGATGCTTACCATCATCCAAACTCCCCCTAAACTTCCCCCTTTTTGATCTTCTCTTCCGATGTTCATACATAGCTTGCCGCTTCCCACTTTGGACGCACTAGCTTGCTTTGGTCTCACATTCTCCCCCTTTGGAATAAAATCTCCAAAAAGTCCAAAACAAAAGGGCTCCAAGGAAGCTAGCAATTCCTAGCAAAAATAGCTCAAAGAGAAATGTTAAATACAAGGAAGAAAGACGCATGAACCATGATCCATATGTATGATATCAATGAAGATACCACATGTAAGAATGACTAAGGTGGATCACAAGCTCATGAGACTAGCATGATACAAACTAAGCTCCCCCTATGTGTGTGCACAAAAAGATAGTGTGAAGATAAGTGCACAACTACAAACTTGTAAGACAAGGAAGCTTAGAGCATATCATGCAAGGAGATAGCTTAAAGAACAAGAGATAAGACAAATGGGTTCTTGTTACATTACCACTTGTAGATATCACTTGTAGCCTTTTGATCATTGCATACCTCCGGGGGATGATCCTCTCTACCTTGTTGGCACCACATTGAGATGAGCCACTTGAAAATGATATCACTTGAGGTGACACCACTTGAAAGAAGGTTGCAAAGAAGACACTCGGGGTACCACAAGGATTAGGAATGTATGAGTACATTGCCTTTGAACTTATATAGAGACATAAGCTCGCAAGGACATGACTCAATAGCATGAAGCTCATATTACTATATTCACTCTTTTAGAGATGTTAGATCACATTGAGAGTGAAATAGCATTCTCTTAGAATGAAGTGACACACCGGAACGTGTCGCCAAGGGATTACATAAGATAAGCTTGAAACAATGTTAGTCCCATATCCAAACCATAGGATGAGCTCCCCGTAAATGTGTGCATTTAGTGTTTGAATCTCCAACCAAATGTATGCACATTATTTATGACAACAAAAGGGAAGCTAACCCTATAGCTTGCTCATGATGCAAAGGGATATATATGAAAACATGCACCATGAAAGAACAAGTGTAGCTTTCCTACACACTAATCAAAACATGTAGGTTGCTCATGGGTTAGCACATGACACAAGCAACCTACCATATGTAAACATTGCAACAAATGCAACCTTAACAAGGCAATGGAGCTACAATGATACATGAGATGAGTTATAGTTTCCATGACCTCAACCGGGGAACTTGGGCAACATATGTCCAACTAGCAAGCTTGGCTTTTAGGCTTGAATCTTCACAACTTCTTTGTGCCAAGCCTCCCAAGTCCCCACACTCATGGCCTTCACGTGGCCTTTGGAACCCAAACCATTTGAGGTCCCTTCATGTTAATGATGACTTCCTTGAGCACCCAAATGGGTTGGTTCCAACCCCTCTTCTCCTTCATCTTCCCAACCTTGTGTGCAACCACCTTGCCATTTGCCTTCTTCTTGACGACGTAGGTGTTGCTCTTGGTCTTGTTCTTGCGGTTGGGCTTGGTGTAGATGAGGGAGCTCTTGATGGTGGGCTTCAATTTCTTCTTCTCACCCTTGTCCATCTTCTTAACAAATTGAGGGCTGAAGGATCAGATGGCGACTAGAGAGGGGGGGAGTGAATAGGAGCCGGTAAAAATTCTTCCCAAAGAACCCGGCCTATGTCCTACTCAAATCCCGGTCACACACAAGCGATGAATCGAATCACTCACCAATCGCCAAGACCACGAGGTTATGGATCAACCTCTAGCCTTAGGAACGATTCCTCGAAGCACACGCGGAAGCACTAGAAAGGGGAGGAAGGAATCGAACCAAGAAGCAAAGCACACGGGCTCGGCGGACCGTCCGCGCGCGGAGAGGGCGGGCCGTCCGCAAGAGCCGCGCGGACCGTCCGGCCGGGTATCGCGGACCGTCCGCACCCGAGCCGCGGACCGTCCGGCCTTAGCCGCGGACCGTCCGTTAATTTACATAGAACGACCCAAAGACACCCCCGTGCCACGGACCGTCCGCGGGGAGCACGCGGACCGTCCGCCTAGCACCCGCGGACCGTCCGCCCGACACCGCGAGCGTCCGAAACTTCGTCCAACCAAAAACCAAAATCACGACGGATCAAAACAAAGGACGAGCAAGAACGCGAAGAACTCGGGACGAACTCGAGCGGCGCGGACCGTCCGCCGGGGAGGGCGCGGACCGTCCGCGAGGCTCGGACGAACGAGAAAAATGCCCGACCTCGAAAGTCAACTCCCCCAAATCATCATCGGATTTCCCAAACGGTTGAAGTTTGTGGAGACAAGGATTTGGGGACTTGAAAAGCGTCACACAAGGATGCTATAGCCCAAAAATCTTGCCTCCTAACTCCCTAAATCACCGGGAATCGCGAATCCTTTGAGCACCACCAAAAACTAGAGCACCGAACGAAAACTCATGAATCGAAGTGATTTCCGGCGTTTGAGGACGCAAGATCAAGCACAAAGATGCACAAGACATCTATCCATGTTTTCCTCAAAGAAATCCGGGAAGAAACTCACTCAAATCCGCGGAATCACACCGGGAACAAAAGCACGAAAATAAGCACAAAAAGCCACGAAAAACAACCCCGAATCTTCTATACAAACCAGGAAAGATTCACAAGGTCTAGCATGCCGCCCTAGCATCCATCCCTCTCAACAAATCTCACATGAAGCTCTCATGCTAGCCTAGAGAAAATAGGAAGGAAAATAGCTACGAAAATGAGAAAGAGGAGGGAGCAAAATGAAACCCTAAGTCGCGGAGAGAGAGAGCCATCAACACACACTCCGGGCTTATATATCGAGTCCCGCCGGAGTGGTAAATGACTCGACTACCCCTAACTACACTACGGCGATACAACCCACGTAGGGGCATTTTGGTAATGTTTGTGGGTCTTGCCATCGGACGGCCACGCCTTTGCCGCACCCCCGCGTCCTCCCGACGCAAGCCATGCGATCCCGCCGCGTGTCCTCCGCTTCGAAGCTTCCCGACACGCCGGATCCCGTCTCCGTCGTGTTGGGCCCTCGGACTTGGTTTTGAGGCCCAAACCAAGAAACCGTCCGCCGATGGTTTTGTGGGCAAACCACCAAACCCCGCGTGCCGGTCCGGCCTCCCGCCAAACCACTTGACTTGACCACCACCGTGCACCGGCTCACTTGTCCATGACTTCGTCTTGCTTGTGTCGCCACCATGTGACCCGCACCCGGTCCCGCCGTCCACCGGGTCCTTCGAACCGAGCCTACTTGTCTCTCCATCTCCCGGAGGCCCCTCAAGGTCGAAGACCTTTCGCGCCCGTTCTTCACCTCGCAACAACACGAACTAGGCCGCGGCCTACACCACGCGCACTAAGCCAAGAGTCGGTCCAACACCCGTTGTCAATCACTCATCACCGAGGAGCGGTCATCCATCGACCACTAGGACGCTCCCGGTCCTCAATCTCCCCCTTGATGAGTGCATTGACAACACACAACGCGAAATGAAATTCGAGTAAGAAAGAAAAGAAGAAGAAAGAAAAATGAAGAAGCTCAACTCATGACCAAAGCCGAAGAAAGGCAAAGAAAGGTCACAAGCCAAGCAAAGCACAAAATCCACACCGAAAACAAGCAAGAAAGCTCCCCCCGAACAAATGCCTCCCCCGAACATGTGGATGCAAACTCATGCAAACTCCCAAATTTCAGCTCACCTCTTCGAATTTTCATTAAGCTCACCTTTTCTCCCCCTTGTTGACAATGTATGAATCAAGGTGAAAATGCGAAATGCAAAGCAAAGCATATAAACAACTATATGAGCTTCTCAAATAGGCCAAATCTAGTGTCAAAGGCTAAAAATGAGACAAAGATCACACCCATGAATCATAGCATAGTCAAAGCATTGCCTCAAGTAATATATGAAAATACAAGCATGTGACAAAGCAAAATTTTCAGATTTAAGCAGTTTTACCAAAAGAAGGCTCGCTTCACATGTAAAAGCCTATCCATGTCACACTTGAGCCACAAACATGCATGCCATTTAAAGATCATACAAGGATATCAAATTCTCGGCAAAAGATCATGGCAAACACCCATAAAGCAAAGCATGTCATGTCAAAGCTCATGAGCCATGTGTCCACTTCGGGGAGACTTCTCCACTGGTGAACATCATGCAACATGTTTTGCACCCATATGTGAAAGATAAGACATTTTAAGCATAGACATGATGGATGGAGCAATTTTCAGGCATTATGCACTTCTTTTCAAGATTAATTCATTTCATGGTACATGAAGTGCCTTTGCGGCAAAAAGAAGCTTATGCTCCCCCATGAATGCAACATAGGCTAAACATTCACAATGATATTCGGCCTTTGGCCCAAATGCAAGAACAGGCATCCAAGCACAATCTAAGCATGAAAAGCACATTTAGACCAAACTGTGACATGGATACACAACTACACACGAGTGGAGCAAATTTCATCAAAAATTAGTCAAGTTAAGCATTTATTTCAAAAGGGGCTATCTCACCACACATATATCTCAAATATTCCAAGAGCATAGCCTCACATCACCATTTCTCCACACATATAACCAATATCTCACAAATAGCCAAAGAGACTCAAATATGGCATATGAAAGAAGCTCATCATCCTAAAATGCAATATGACACAAATGCAACATGATATATGACAAGATGGCTATCCTACCATGGTTTATACATCAAGCAAAGCATGTATATACATCAAAGTAAACATGGTATGATACATATGGTACAAAAAGGAAATCCCCCAAGAGTCAACTAGAAAGGGCAACAAACCCCAAGTTCCCCCCGCAAGCGCACAAATGTAGCTTGGTCGAGAGGCTTTGTAAAGATGTCGGCTAGCTGATCTTGGGTAGGGACATGGCTCAAAACAATGGTTCCTTTCTCCACATTGTCCCTCAGGAAATGATACCTCACTTCTATATGTTTGGTTACGGAGTGAAGCACTGGGTTTTTGGCTACGCTTATGGCACCGGTGCTATCACAAAGAAGTGGGATGCGGGTGCACTCCTCACCAAAGTCTCTCAAAGTGTATGAAATCCACAACAAGCGGGAGCAACAACTAGCGGCAAAGCAACATACTCCGCCTCCGTGGTAGACCGAGCTACACTAGAGCGCTTGCGGGAAGACCATGAGACCAATGAAGAACCAAGAAACCGACAAGTACCGAAGTAGACTTCCTCTCGACTCGACAACCGACAAAATCCGCATCGGAAAAACCATGAAGAGACAGAGTCGAGGAGGAAGAATACCAAAGGCCAAGACCGGGGGCGGATCGTAGGTACCGAAGATCCTCTTGACGGCCGTCGATGTGATGTCCTCGGCGAAGCCTGAAAACGAGCGCACAGACACACGCTGAACTGTATGTCTGGCCTCGTCGCCGTCAAGTAGAGGAGGGAGCCGATCATGCTCCTGTACTCCCGCTGGTCCACTGGTTCTCCGTCCTCATCCGCATCTAAAGTGGCCGTACTCCCCATGGGAGTCGACATCGGCTTCACATCTTGCATCTGGAACTTCCTCAGCATGTCTTTCGTGTACTTGGTTTGGTGCACAAATGTACCGTCCTTCACTTGCTTGATCCGGCGGCCCGAGAAAATACTGCAACTCGCCCATCATGCTCATCTCGAACTCCCTGCTCATCTCATCTGCAAACTTGGCAACAAGGTTATGTGACGAGCCACCAAAGACAATATCATCCACGTATATCCGCACAATCGGCAAGTCATTCCTATGCTTGAGGAGAAACAAGGTTCTATCCACGGTACCCATCACAAACCCTCTCGCTCAAAAGAAAACCTCTCAATCTCCCATACCAAGCACGGGGCGCTGTTTCAACCCATACGAGCCCTTTTCAACCTGTATACCCTGTGTGGGTACGGCTCGCTCTCAAACCCCGTGTGGTCGCTTCACATACACCTCCTCCTCTATGACCCCATTCGAAAAGCACTCTTCACGTCCATCCGAAACAACTTGAACCCTTTAGCCACGGCAAAGGCTAGAAGGATCCGAATTGCCTCAAGACGGGCCACGGGAGCAAAGGTCTCCTCATAGTCGATCCCCTCCTTCGACTAAACCCCCGAGCAACAAGTCGGACTTGTTCCTCACAACCATCCCATTCTCTCCCTCTTTGTTCTTCCAAACCCACTTGGTTCCTATGGGATGGCAATTTGGAGGTGGTTCAACTAACTCCCACACCTGGTTCCTCTCAAAGTTTTCCAACTCCTCATGCATAGAATTGACCCAGTTTGCATCAGATAAAGCATGTCCAATGTCCTTGGGCTCAAAAGTAGCAACAAAAGCAGCATGAGCAAAATGAGAGGAATTCCTGGACCTCGACCGTGTAGTGCGTTCATTGATATCTCCAATAATCTTCGACAGGGGATGCACTTCTTGAATCCGCCGGGGAGCCTCACGCCTCGAGACTACCTCCCCCTCAACTTCAGCTTCTCTCGCCTGGTCCTCTTGTTGCACCGTCGTTGTCCATGAAGTAGACGGTCCATGCTCCAAAGTAGTCGTAGGGGAAGTAGTGGGTACATGCTCAGCTTCAGGCGCATGGTTCTCCCCATCATCATCTCCAGCTTCATCTTTCTCCTCTTCAAAGAGGTCCTCGGCCATCTCTTCATCACCTGCACATTCAAAGCCAAGAGAGGTACATGGCATTGTCTCGTCGAAGGTCACCTCGCAAGTCTCCATGATTTTGTTAGTCTCAAGGTTAAGCACCCTATAGGCTCTAGAATGGTTAGCATATCCAAAGAAAATACCATCACTAGACCTAGCCTCAAACTTGTCGAGTTTTCCCTTTTTCAAAATAAAGCACTTGCAGCCAAAAACTCGAAAATGACTCACTTTGGGTGCCCGACCATGCATAAGCTCATAACAGGTCTTCTTCTTGAAAGCTCTCAATAAAATGCGGTTGGAAACATGACAAGTTGTATTGACCGCCTCAGCCCAAAACCTCCTAGGAGTCCTGTGCTCATCGAGCATCGTCCTAGCCATCTCACAAAGAGTCCGATTTTTCCTTTCCACGACTCCATTTTGAGGGGGCACATAAGGGGTCGAATACGATGTTCAAGACCTAGATCACGACAAAAGGCATCAAAACGAGAGTTCTTGAACTCGAGCCATTATCCTTGCGGATAGCTCGAATAGCATTCCCATGCCTCTCGTTTTTCAACCTCACGATCAGATCTCGAACAAAGCCAAAAGTCTCACTCTTATCCTCCAAGAAGAACACCCAGGCATAGCGAGAGTAATCGTCCACCACAACAAGGACATACCACTTCCCACCCACCGAGCAAACTCGAGCTGGCCCAACAAGGTCCATATGCAACAGCTCTGTCGGACGCTCGGTCATGACATCGGTCAGGGGTGGATGGGGAGTGGCTACCATCTTACCATGCCTACAAGGAGCACAAACCAAATCCTTCTCAAACTTCAACTTAGGCAATCCTCGGACAAGGTCAAGACCACTCAAGAGGGAAACCAAATAAAAGCTCAAGTGTCCCAACCGCCTATGCCATTTCCACAAATCAGAAGAAGGACCAGCCATCAAACGGCGAAAGCGGGACCCAAAGAACGAGAGAAATCGGCCACGAAAATGCGACCCTCGGGGATGATCATACGGACAAGATCACCTCGAGAATCAAGCAAACGAGACTCGCCGGACTTGAAACGCACCTCAAAACCCTCATCAAGCAAGGCGAGAAACCGAAAGCAAATTAAAACCCAAAGACTTCACAAGAGCCACTCTCTTCAACGTTACCTTGTCACTCACATGCACAACACCCTCTCGAAAGCACCCTACCTCGTCCATTGTCCCCAAATGTAATGTACATCTTTTCCTTCACCGGGGTGAGGCTGGAGAACCACTTCTTATCTCCGGTCATGTGTCGAGAACACCGGAGTCGATCAACCAAATGTTCTCCAAGCCTCCTGCTGCGATCGAAACAAGAACGAGAATGAGCTAGCGACTCGACACCGGGGTTAGCACGAGAGAAAGTTAAACCGGTGTCGAGCCATGCGCTCAAAAGAGGGGTTAGCAAACATCACTCCCTTGCCACCAAACTTCCCATGTCCCATGGGAGGAGTACGAGCACCACGAGGGGGAAAACGTGGTCCGTAGTTCCTCCGGAACCCAAAGCTGCGATCATCTCCCCTAAACCCGTGCGAGGACGAGTAGGAGGACGTCCGGACAAAACCACCACGAGCCCGACCAAACCTCTCACCAAGACGCACGCCATCATCTCTCCCGACAAACCTCTCACCACCACCTCTCCGTGGGAACACCGCCAACACTCCTCACACTTCCCACACCCCGTGGAAGTGGCACTCTAGGCTCGGGAATACCGCGAGGCGGCGATACTGTCCCGGTTTGCTTGCTCCCTAGCAAGCCACTCATCCCTCTTCCTCTTGTAGCAAAACTCGCAAGATGCCTCTCCTTGCCACAATACTCACACCGAAGGGGATGGGTTTTGGTTTTGGCTCGGCTTCTCTCTAGGCTTCTCACCCTTCTCACCCACAAACTTCACCGGTTTCGGAAATCATTTGTCTTAGGTGGGAATTTGGGTGGATCTTGGGTTGTGTCAAGCTTGTTGCAAAGGTGGTTGGGCTTTGGTGTGAAAGAGTTCTTGGGTGCTTTTGGGAGTGGGACTTGGATCTCTCCGATCACCTCAAACTCGGGGTTAGACTCAACACACTTCTCGTACACACTCTCCCCACTGTTCTCTCCCACTTTCTCACCCAACTTCTCAAACCCCAAACCACGACCATCAGCTCTCTTGAACTCCTCAATCATGATTTTCAATTGAGGTTCCTGCCCAAACAACCAACCCAACACCTTCCTCAAATAATCATTTTCCTCATAAATGACATCCAAACGGGAAGTAAGTTCAAGATTTCGCAAAGTGACTTCATCACGGCTAGAACATGCATTTGCAACGGGAGATTTCAAAGATGCTTCCAAAGAACTAATAGTAGAGCAAGCATCAACAAGCTTAGCATGCATAGTAGGACATGATTTGCAAGCACCAAGCAAAGTAGGTCTAGCCTTAAGCTCATCATGTTCGAGTCCTAAGAGCATCTAGTTGAGCCAAAATGGAAGCATTCTTCTCATTAAGCGAGTTTAATCTCATTCAACCAAGCATCACATTCAACACATTCAACATCATCGGGAGAAGTAGGAGCAAGTTTCAAAGAGTCATTCTCAAGTTTCAATTCAAGCAATTTTGACTCTAACTCTCCTACTTTCTCGCCAAGCATTCTCAAGCCGAGCCCTAAGATCTTTCCTCATCTTTTTGGCATCTCTCGGCACACTATCACGGTTATCAAGCAAGCCATTCAACCTAGCAATCTCGGCAAGCAAGGAGTCGGGATCACGGTTTACCTCATCCTCCGAGTCGGAGTCGCTGTCTTCCTTCACACTCTTCTTGCCGCTTGAGCTATGGGCCATTCCACAAAAGCCCTCAAGCGCCACACGGCTCGGCCGGCGAGGTTCCGGCTTGCACTCTTCTTGCCACTGCGCCTCCCGGCGTCTTCATCTTCGCCGCTTGAGCTTGATCGCTCCTCGCTTGAGCTTGAGTCGACGTCGCTCGCACCGGCCACCATCGCTCTTGCCTTGTTCTTCTTGTAGGTGCTCTTGCTTGGTCGCCGCTTGTCCTTGTCCTTGCTCTTGGACTTGTTGAAGTGCTTGCCCTTGGAGGAGTACTTGTCTTCACGCCTCGGGTGCGCCTTGTACTCGTTCACCTTGTACTTGTTCTCCTCCGCTTCCGGGCACTCGGCGATGAAGTGGCCACGCTTGCCACACTTGTAGCACGTCCCTGAGCTCCGCCTTGCGTTCCTCCGACTCTCGTGTAGTCGTTCAAATCTTCTTGAGATCAAGGCCAGCTCCTCCTCGCCCAGCACATCAAACTCCTCATCTGGAATGGACATAAGAGAGGACAAAGAAAACTGTCGACAGGAAGGGTTAGATTTGCCCTTTGATCCTCCCACAAGAGCAAGGCTATGGTCAGTCGAGCCCTCATGCTTGGATAGCATCTTCCTGTCAACCTCGGCCGACTTGAGCTTAGAAAAGAGGTCATCCAACTCAATAGTCAAATAATTCCCAGACTCCTTGATGGCCTCAACCTTAGCACCCCAAACACTTGGGTCCAAGACATGCAAGAGCTTCAAAGCCTGATCATGCTCGGAGTACGGAAAATCCTCAACATTAGCCTTCATGTTGTTCACGATGGCGATGAACCTGCGAAACATCGCATCAATGTCCTCACCGGGAAGTGGAGTGAAATTCTCATATTGCATCCGGTAAGAGACAAAGAGGCGAGCCTTCACATGGTTATCACCACCGTGAGCAACCAACAACTTATCCCAAATTTGCCAAGCAAGATTCAAATGGCGAACACGATCAAACTGCGGATCACACAAGCTCGGCACAAGTGATCAACGGCTTTTGCATTAGCCTCATACTTGGCCTTGGCATCGGCATCGGTCACCATAAGAGTATGGATGTTGACCGGAATAGCATATGTCTTGTCAAGCACAATAAAATCCAACGACTTTCCTCGAAGAAAAATCATCATACGAGCCGCCCACTTGTGGTAACCCTTGCCATCGAAGTGCGGCGGACCGCCCCGCTCAACGTACGCCATCTTAAGGTTCGAGACTTGTCAAAGTCGCAAAGAATCCGGCACCAAGCTCTGATACCAATTGAAGGATCAGATGGCGACTAGAGAGGGGGGAGTGAATAGGAGCCGGTAAAAATTCTTCCCAAAGAACCCGGCCTATGTCCTACTCAAATCCCGGTCGCACACAAGCGATGAATCGAATCACGCACCAATCGCCAAGACCACGAGGTTATGGATCAACCTCTAGCCTTAGGAACGATTCCTCGAAGCACACGCGGAAGCACTAGAAAGGGGAGGAAGGAATCGAACCAAGAAGTAAAGCACACGGGCTGCGGCGGACCGTTCGCGCGGGAGGGGCGGACCGTCCGCAAGAGCCGCGCGGACCGTCCGGCCGGGTATCGCGGGACCGTCCGCACCCGAGCCGCGGACCGTCCGGCCTTAGCGCGCGGACCGTCCGTTAATTTACATAGAACGACCCAAAGACACCCCCGTGCCACGGACCGTCCGCGGGGAGCACGCGGACCGTCCGCCTAGCACCCGCGGACCGTCCGCCCGACACCGCGGACCGTCCGAAACTTCGTCCAACCAAAAACCAAAATCACAACGGATCGAAACAAAGGACGAGCAAGAACGCGAAGAACTCGGGACGAACTCGAGCGGCGCGGACCGTCCGCCGGGAGGGCGCGGACCGTCCGCGAGGCTCGGACGAACGAAAAAAAATGCCCGACCTCGAAAGTCAACTCCCTCAAATCATCATCGGATTTCCCAAACGGTTGAAGTTGTGGAGACAAGGATTTGGGGACTTGAAAAGCGTCACACAAGGATGCTATAGCCCAAAAATCTTGCCTCCTAACTCCATAAATCACCGGGAATCGCGAATCCTTTGAGCACCACCAAAAACTAGAGCACCGAACGAAAACTCACGAATCGAAGTGATTTCCGGTGTTTGAGGACGCAAGATCAAGCACAAAGATGCACAAGACATCTATCCATGTTTTCCTCAAAGAAATCCGGGAAGAAACTCACTCAAATCCGCGGAATCACAGGGGAACAAAAGCACGAAAATAAGCACAAAAAGGCACGAAAAACAACCCCGAATCTTCTATACAAACCAGGAAAGATTCACAAGGTCTAGCATGCCGCCCTAGCATCCATCCCTCTCAACAAATCTCTCATGAAGCTCTCATGCTAGCCTAGAGAAAATAGGAAGGAAAATAGCTACGAAAATGAGAAAGAGGAGGGAGCAAAATGAAACCCTAAGTCACCAAGAGAGAGAGCCATCAACACACACTCCAGGCTTATATATCAGGTCCCGCCGGAGTGGTAAATGACTCGACTACCCCTAACTACACTACTGGCGATACAACCCACGTAGGGGCATTTTGGTAATGTTTGTGGGTCTTGCCATCGGACGGCCACACCTTTGCCGCACCCCGCGTCCTCCCGACGCAAGCCATGCGATCCCGCCGCGTGTCCTCCGCTTCGAAGCTTCCCGACACGCCGGATCCCGTCTCCGTCGTGTTGGGCCCTCGGACTTGGTTTTGAGGCCCAAACCAAGAAAGCCGTCCGCCGATGGTTTTGTGGGCAAACCACCAAACCCCGCGTGCCGGTCCGGCCTCCCGCCAAACCACTTGACTTGACCACCATCGTGCACCGGCTCACTTGTCCATGACTTCGTCTTGCTTGTGTCGCCACCATGTGACCCGCACCCGGGCCCCGTCGTCCACCGGGTCCTTCGAACCGAGCCTACTTGTCTCTCCATCTCCGGAGGCCCCTCAAGGCCGAAGACCTTTCGCGCCCGTTCTTCACCGCAACAACACGAACTAGGCCGCGGCCTACACACTGCGCACTAAGCCAAGAGTCGAGTCCAACACCCGTTGTCAATCACTCATCACCGAGGAGCGGTCATCCATCGACCCCTTTGGGACGCTCCTGGTCCTCAAGGGCATTTCTAGAACTTGTGCCCTTCTCCATGACACTTGTAGCAAGTCACAGTTGCACCCTTCTCAAGCTTCTTCACCATGGGATCACGGTTATCTTTAGAAGGTTGGACTGTACTTTTCATGTCTTGAGAGATGTCCACTTGTTCCTCATCGTTCTTGCCCTTGCCCATCAAGTTTGCCAACATCTCTCGGAGCCATTTCACTTCTTGATTAAGCTCATCACTTTTCTTGGCTATGAGACAATCACATTTTTCTATGACAACATTCTCATTGCAAGATGGTGAGCAAGATTCACCAATTAAATCCATACAACAAGTTGAAGCATCTACCTTGGAGATAGGAATAGCACAAGGGATAGATGATTCATCAAGCTCAAAGGAATTACTTGTTTTAGTCTCATTGCTCTCAAGCTTAGATTTTAGCTCATCACACTCTTTGCTAAGCAATTTGAATTTTCACAACAAATGTTCTTAATTTGTAGCAAGGGTTGCACTAAGATCATTGACAGCATTAAGTTCTTTAATTTCATTAGCTTGTTTCTCAAGCATTCCTTTTTGCTCATGGACTAGCTCAACAAGATCATCGAGAGAGGTGGTGTCGGATTCGTCATCACTTACATTGCTCTCCATACCTTTGGTCATAAGGCACATGTGTAGTGATGATGAATGACCTTGCATGAAGCGGGTGGTGAAGTTCTTTCTTGATTCGTCACTTGAGCTAGAAGAACTTGATTCTCCACCACTTGTCCACTCACGGACGGTGATAGTTGCTTCTTGCCTTAGTCTCCTCTCCTTGACCACCTTCTTCTTGGGCTTGTGCTCGATCTTGGTGAACTTGATGTGTTGATGATGACGCCCTTCTCTCAAGAGGACGTTGTAGCCGTACATGTTGACTTTCTTCACAAACTTGAAGATCTTCTTCACATACTCGGCCACCATGGATTCAACCTCTTCATCACTTGAGGAATCTCCATCGTCACCATCATCATCATCATCCTCGCTTGAGCTTCCATGAGTAGCCATCCTACTCAGCATCTTCTCTTGTTGGCTTGAGAGAGCATGGCTTGTAGTTGGAGAGGATGGTTCTTGGGGCTTTTCTTGAGGCGCCTTCTTGGACTTGGGCATGATTTGAAGCTCATGTGCCATGATCTTGCTCAAGATATGAGATGGCTTCAATTCTTTGAGCTTCTTCTCATAGATGATGGCTTTCACCAAGTCATAATCGGGCTTCCGAAGACTTTGAAGGATCTTGCGGTTGATGTTCAAGTCCGTGATGTCCTTCACACCTAAAGCATTGATCTCATTGACAAGCACATTTAGGCGTGAGTACATAGATTTGGCATTTTCATTTGCAAGTTGCTTAAAGCTATTGAATGCCTCAAGGAGACAATCGTAGCGTTCATTAGCAACTTCTTTTGAACCCTCATTTTGCTCCTTGATGGTTTCCCATAGCTCATGAGCATTTTCACAATTAAAAACTCTATTGAAAACGCCTACATCTAGTGAGGACAAAATGATACTCTTAGCAATCACATCAAATTGCTTTTCCTTCTTAGTACCATTTCTCATGCCCTCATCGGTGACTCTCCAAACATCAAGGTCCTTTGCTTGGAGATAGGCCTCCATGAGAACCTTCCACCGAGGAAAGCCCGTGCCATCGAAATGTGGAGCCAAACCTAAGGTATCCACCCCTTTCATTCCTCGATAGAGCAACTCACTAGGCGGTGAAGCCTAACTATTCCAATGAGCCAATTTTCAGAATTTACCAATCGAATTGGCGTTTCCTTGTGAAGGAAGTGAGTCCCGGCTCCAATACCACTTGTAAGGAATCGGATGCTCGTTAGCCTAAGAGGGGGAGGCGGTGAATTAGGAAACTTAAAAACTTAACCTACGACTTCACTAATTTTACACAAAGATAAAGTAGAACATACTATCTAGATGTGCAACTAGGATTGTTCTAGTGTGAAACTCCCATCCCAAAACCAGGTTTGCAACCTATAGCCATTCCTAGCATGATACTACTCTAGGAAAGTAAAGGCAAGCAAAGATTGCAATAGAGTAAATGCGGAAACGTAAAGGGGATGAGAGGAAGCAAACTCTTGACAAGTTTTTATCCCGAGGTATCGGTAGGCACTAAGTCACCCCTAGTCCATGTTGTTGAAGCACTCACACAAGAGTATTGCTTCCTGGTCACCAAGTCTCTCCCAAGAGCACCACTTGGCTCGCCACAAAGACTAGCCACTTAGGCACTTGCCAAGCTCCCTTGGTCACCTTGATGTCGCCTCCACTAAGGAGCTTGTCCACCAAGGAAGGGGGTCTCCACGTCCCACGCACAAAGTGTCCTCGCCGCTCCACACCAAGCCGGAGGGTCGATGATGATTGCCGGTGAGCCACTCGGGCCCCAAGGTTTACGGCGAACCTTGTACAACTTGATTCACTCAAGAATCACCTCACAAGGTTGGCACAACATTGCACTCACTCAGCTCTAAGCTAAGCCTAGTACTACGCACATACACTAAGCATATGCAAGTCTAAGGATAAGCAATTAAGCACTTGGATGGATTGGATATGATCTTCTAGGTGTCTTGAACTCCTGTGCACTTCTACACAATCTAGCAACCTCAAATGAGTGGGTGGAGGAGGTATAAATAGCCCAAGGCATCAAACTAGCCGTTGGCTAACGGCCACAGAAAAAATTAGCGTCGGATGAACCGATGCTATCTTTTTCAAGGCGTCGGTTCATCCGATGCCCCTCCCACGTCACTTAGCCATTGAGATTCTCCGACACAACTGCTGCGACGCTATACACCGACGGTGCGTCGGTTCATCCGTCTTCGAAGACCCCGCGACCAAGTCGTCTCTCGTTACCTTTCACGCGACCGTCGGATAGACCGATGGTTCCCCTTGACCAAGGCGTCGGATCATGCGGTGCGAAGACTTCTTCTTGGCGCGTCTCTGTCTTGATTCAAACCGAGCGTCGATAGACCGACGGTGTCCTCGGTTAGACCGTCGGATCATCGGTGCCACTTGTCTTTCTTTGCTGCTCTTCCTCTACAACTCGTCCGAGGCTACTAGAAAATGGTGTCGGTTCGTCATCCGACGGTGCCTAGGGTTTCAACCGGTGTACCAACTCGTCCGACGATTGCACCGACACTTCCTATATTGGTACCGTCGGTTCATCTGACGGTGTCTTTTTCCTTCTTTTTCTCCGCGTCTTCAACTTGGATCTTTGCTTCAACTTAACATACTTAACATGCCATTACTTATAGCCTCAAAATATATACTAAGTCCTAAAATTTGCTGTAAGTAACCTAACATGTCCATGGTATGTTAACTTGTGGTATGACATGTTAGCTTGTGCATGGTATGTTAACTTGTGCATGGTATGTTAACATGTGGTAACATCCATGGGACCTAAGAATGCCTACAAAGACATGCTAGACAATGTGGTTAGTCCCATTACTTGTGTTAGCATGAATCACCAAAATCAACTCGAACAAATGGCAAATGGGGCCGTGTTCGCTACAAAGTCCACAGTGTCCGATCATTTTCCAATGTTGGAAGACATTTGGTTACACAACATCTAGCACATTGGTCATGGTGGGGTTCGATCTGCAAGACAACATGCTTCATCTGAAGCGATAATGTGAATATGTGATCCTCTATGGCGTTGCCACAAATGTCACTGATCATCCATGTTGTCCTATTGCACATGCTTCAGTCCAAGTCCCTCCACACCAAGCAAATTATAGCCAAGACAAGGAAGCAAGAAGGCTATTGAGCAGTGACAAAGTATGTCCACACAGCACAATCCGTACGAAAACAAGCGCATCAGTGCCCTCGGCACCAATCGTAGTGATTCCGCATCAAATCATTCCTGTGAAGCCGGTCTCTATTCGATTGCCACGTATGGAGCCGGTGTGTGGTTCAAAAACATGTGGAATAATAATAGAGAAGGGTTATGTTATTTTTCCAAAAAAAACCCGGGAACAATAACGCTGTCGCTAGACCAGGAGCCTCACCTCCATTTTGTTTTTTTGTTTTTGAAAATTCCTCACCTCCATTTTGCTTTTCACAGTCAGTGAGTCACTGGGAGGGAGCTAGCGGGTGGGGAAAGAGATAGACCTTGCATGTGCTTCCACCTTCCAGAGTTGCTAACAACAAATGAACTTGAGTATAGGCTAGGTAAGTTCCGAGTTTCAAACAACGACTCAAACCAAACGAGGCCGCTGTTGTAACCATGACGACAGGTTCAAGGGGGGCGGTACGATGTCGGAATCCGGAACGACCGGTGTTGCACTAGTGGGGATTGGAGGAGCGCAGTAGTTGGGCAATGGGCTCGGTCACAATTGGGTTCCGCCTCCCAGAACCAACAGGAGGGGTGTAATACGTAGCTGGCCGTGCATCCGTCCGTGACTAGCCCATAAACCGATGCGCTAACAGACACCTGGAGCGATAATGTATATGTGATCCTCCACAGCGTTGCCACAAATGTCACTGATCATGCATGTTGTCCTATAGCACACATGCTTGACTCCAAGACCCTCCACACCAAGCAAATTAATTCCAGCCAAGAGTGAAGGGATTCGAGGAAGAAGAAGGCAATTGAGCAGTGACAAGTACGTCGACAGCACAACCCGGACGAGAAGAAGGCAAGGAGTTAGCACATCCGCCGCTCACATGCCCTCCGCTTGAAAAAATAAAAATGAAAAGCACCCCTTTTCCATCCGCCATGAGGCGTGCAATCCCGTGCACACACTCGCCGACTCCCCCCATCCGTTATTTTGTTGGTTTCAGAAGCCCCATCCGTTATTTAAACTCACCCGCGCGCCTCGTGCCACCCCAACAGCCTCCACTCCAGTCATCCAGCTTCGCTTCCCCACCTCGCCATGGCGGAGAAGCACCACTCCATCGACGCGCAGCTCCGCCTCCTGGCCCCCAAAAAGGTGTCCGAGGACGACAAGCTCGTCGAGTACGATGCCCTCCTCATCGACCGCTTCCTCGACATCTTCCAGGACCTCCACGGCCCAAGCATCCGTGAATTCGTACGTAATCGTCCTTCAATGATTCGATCCGCCGCATCTCCCCCGGCCGGCCGGCCCGAGTGACCACCGTACCGGTCCCCTGCTGCACGATTCTGCTTGCAGGTCCAGGAATGCTACGAGGTGGCGGCGGAGTACGAGCGCGACCGCGACTCCGCGAAGCTGAGCGAGATCGGGTCCAGGCTCACCAAGCTGTCGCCCAACGACGCCATCGTCGTGGCGAGCTCCTTCTCCAACATGCTCAACCTGACCAACCTCGCGGAGGAGGTGCAGCTCGCCCACATCCGCAAGAACAAGATCAAGAGCGGCAACATCGCCGAGGAGGGCATTGCCGCCACCGAGTCCGACATCGAGGAGACGCTCAAGCGCCTCGTCGAGCTCGGAAAGTCCAAGGAGGAGATCTTCGATGCGCTCAAGAACCAGACCGTCGAGCTCGTCTTCACCGCCCACCCCACTCAGTCCGTCCGGAGGTCGCTCCTCCAGAAGCACGCCAGGTACACACGGGCCGTTCATTATTCTGCATTCAAATCCGTCAACAATATAATTCCAATCCACTTCTTCTGTTTTACGGAACGGAAATGTTGGTCTTGTCCTTGCACGCAGGATCCGGAACTGCCTCACGCAGCTGTATGCCAAGGACATCTCGGAGGACGACAAGAAGGAGCTCGACGAGGCTCTGCAGAGGGAGGTACTTAGTACATTTCAGCTCTAGTGAACATCCAAAGTTTTGCATATTTAGTGAATCAAAATAACTCCTGCGAATTTAAGTTAATTATCTGGCCAATGAATTCCAAGAAAACGATCATGCTAGCTAGTGCAATCGATATTAATTACGGCACACCACAATTACGACGGCAGTGTTGTTATCACCATTAAGGCCCTCCTTTTCACTCTTGATCTTGCTCGGTTGCATCATACAAGTGCCATGCCAGGGTGCCACACAAGCCATGCATTATGACATTTCTCCCGTATGCATGTGAGGCTGAAGAATGACCGCCCTATCTAGTTCTGGCGTTACATTCTTCTTCTGATAGTGATAGTATAGAACACAATATGTGGACAGCTGACCTCATGACATTCAGCTAGCATGACACGTGTAATTTAGTGGGCCCAAAGATTCTTATTATGTTTAAGAGCTAGTCATTACATTAGAAAAATTAATTAAAAACTAGACCCTTCTATCTAATAGCCAAGACTAGTCAAGATTGTTTAGCTACGACTCTCTCATTTATTTAATATTGTAACACAACATTAATATAGATGTGTGCTTATCATTGTCTACACATTTTCATTCACATTCATACCTTTTCACTTTCTATTTACCTCCATACATTGTGTTTAATATGAAAATCAATATTTTCATCTCTTCCTCCCATCCATTGATACAATTGTAATAGCATGTTGGAGGAATGTCACTTTTTATTTACCTCCATAGACAATGCAGCTCATTGGGAGGAATTTATATGTAGATTTAGAGGGTTACAAACTCTTTAATAGCATGTGGGTGCATACTTTTTTAGAAAACATAATAGACCCAATTGATATTATCATCAATTGTGATTGGAGTCTACCATACTGATGGCCAGAAACTTCTAGTTTTGCGAGAATTTTCCTCTCTTTTTTAGAGTATCCTAGGATCCTCAGTGGCTTCACCTAGAGACTTTGAATTAGTAATTGTAAGATCGTTCAAATATCAAAGCGTTGTATTAGGTGGTGAAAATTATCCGCACCAAAGATTTGTAGTAAGATTAAATAATTGAACGTGTGCTGGCTCAAAGAAACTAGCTCACTGCAATTGGTATAAAATATTTAATTTCAAATTTCTGATTATTTTTTTATTGATTCCTTCAATTCCAAATAAGAAACACACAATAGTACTATTTTTTTGTTTACACAATTATTACCACACTGCCATGAGAACTGTAAATTCCATATTCTATTATACGAGTACTTGAATGTATATTTTTTAATTCTTTTACTGGAAATATACTAAATTTCTGTTGTTACCTTCACATATTTTATTTTCATCATGATTTAGCCCACTTCAACTAGGGCGGCATGAAGATACTGTCTTTTATATTTTGGGAATTTCAATTTGTTATAATAATGTTTGTGGTTTGCTCTTTACAGATCCAAGCATGTTTTAGAACTGATGAGATTCGGAGAGCACAACCAACCCCCCAGGATGAAATGCGTTATGGGATGAGCTATTTCCATGAAACTATATGGAAGGGTGTCCCAAAGTTTTTGCGTCGTGTGGATACAGCTCTAAAGAACATCGGGATTGATGAGCGTTTCCCCTACAATGCTCCTCTCATTAAGTTCTCTTCTTGGATGGGTGGAGACCGTGATGGTAAATCCTCCTTTACAGATGCCAATGATCTTCTGATTCCGAAAACATTTTGTGGCAATGGATTATCAATTAACTCCTTTAATTTACCTTGATGTGTACTCTAATGTTCTCTAGAAAATGTATTTGGATTGCGCCTAAGTAATTAGCGATTAGTGACGATTCTTTTAGTGTTCCTAGCATTTGTTTTCTCCTTGAAGTCTCCAACATTTTGTTTCTGTAGGAAATCCAAGAGTTACGCCAGATGTGACTAGGGATGTATGCTTGCTTGCAAGAATGATGGCTGCAAACTTGTACTTCTCTCAGATAGAGGAGTTGATGTTTGAGGTATTGTAGAAATGTTTTAATTTGATCCGTACTTTGTAATGCTCATCTTGTATTACCTATTGTTGTTATTCTCATCCGATATTTTTGCAGCTTTCTATGTGGCGCTGCAATGAAGAACTTCGTGCTCGAGCGGAAGAACTTTACGGTTCTACACAGAAAGTTTCCAAGCACTACATTGGTAACTCAAAAATTCTAATTTAGCCTCAATTTGGAGTCCTTTTTAGAAATATATGCATATTAAATCCATCTGTTTATTTGTATCACCTAATCATAGATTAGTTTTCCATGCAAGCTTTTGCAAAGTCTCCACTAGTCTATCCAAATTTGAATAACAAGACCATGAACCCGTGCTCCCGCATGGACTAATAATTTTAGAAACCATTGTATTAAGAAGTAATTTAAAAAGTAGACCTGCTAGTAAGTAACCAAAATGTTTATCATATGACCCTCTCATTTATTTAATATTATAACACAATACTCATGTAGATGTGTATTTGTCTTTGTTTGGTTGTGATTAACTTGTAATCAGTAATTATTCTATACACTTTTCCTTACATATTCATACCTTTTTTTTCACTTTGCATCTCACCTCCATATATCGTATTTAACATGAAAGTCGTGTTGTTTTCATCAGTTTCTCTCACACATGTATAAATGTTCTACATGGTGACACACATGCATCATGCATATATATAGATTAATAAGTTTGATGATTTGAGTTTACCGAATCTATAGCCAAATGTTTTCTTTTAAAGAGAATTTCAAGGATTTCTCACTTCGTAGAATCCTAGATGGTTTCACGTGGAGGTTTCAAAAGGATCTCTGATACACTTTGTAAATAGCCAATCAGCTTTGCCAGTTTACCAATTTTCTGAAGAGAATTCGTTGGTGCAGAATTCTGGAGGCAGCTTCCTGCACATGAACCGTATCGTGTGGTGCTTGCTTATGTGAGGGACAAATTGTACAACACACGCGAACGCGCACGCCATATTCTGAGCAGTGGACTTTCTGACATTCCGGAGGACTCCACCTTTAAGAATGTTGAAGAGGTAATCAGGCATGATCATGCTCCTCGACCTTAATTAGCTTGCTATTTTGAGGGTTCCATAAACATTGTTATTTGTTAACTAATCATGTCAAATTTATTTGCTCATCAGTTCCTGGAGCCCCTTGAGCTGTGCTACAAATCCCTGTGTGAGTGTGGTGACAAGACCATCGCCGACGGGAGCCTGCTGGACTTCATGCGGCAGGTCTCGACGTTCGGGCTAACCCTAGTGAAGCTGGACATCCGTCAAGAGTCAGAGCGTCACACAGACGTGATCGACGCCATCACCACGCACCTCGGCATTGGGTCCTACCGCTCGTGGCCCGAGGAGAAGCGCCAGGAGTGGCTGCTCTCCGAGCTCAGCGGTAAGCGGCCGCTGCTGAGCCCGGACCTGCCCCAGACCCAGGAGATCGCCGACGTGCTCGGTTGCTTCCACGTCCTCGCCGAGCTGCCCCGCGACAGCTTCGGGCCGTACATCATCTCCATGGCGACGGCGCCCTCCGATGTGCTCGCCGTCGAGCTCCTGCAGCGTGAGTGCCACGTGAAGGAGCCGCTGCCCGTGGTCCCGCTGTTCGAGAAGCTCGCCGACCTGCAGTCGGCGCCGGCGTCCGTAGAGCGGCTCTTCTCCATGGACTGGTACATCAACCGGATTGGCGGCAAGCAGCAAATTATGGTCGGCTACTCCGACTCCGGCAAGGACGCCGGCCGGCTGTCGGCGGCGTGGCACCTGTACAAGGCGCAGGAGGCGATGGCGAAGGTGGCGAAGCGCTTCAACGTGAAGCTGACCTTGTTCCACGGCCGCGGTGGCACCGTCGGCAGGGGTGGTGGGCCGACTCACCTCGCCATCCTGTCCCAGCCGCCGGAAACCATCAACGGGTCCCTCCGTGTGACGATCCAGGGCGAGGTCATCGAGTACTCCTTCGGCGAGGAGCACCTCTGCTTCCAGACGCTGCAGCGCTTCACCGCCGCCACGCTCGAGCACGGCATGCACCCGCCGGCCTCCCCCAAGCCCGAGTGGCGCGCTCTCCTTGACGAGATCGCCGCCGTCGCCACCGAGGAGTACCGCTCCGTGGTCATGAAGGAGCCCCGGTTCGTGGAGTACTTCCGGTCGGCAACCCCGGAGACGGAGTACGGAAAGCTGAACATCGGCAGCCGGCCGGCGAAGAGGAAGCCCGGGGGCGGCATCGAGACGCTCCGCGCGATCCCTTGGATCTTCTCGTGGACGCAGAACAGGCTCAACCTCCCGGTGTGGCTCGGGTTCGGCGCCGCGTTCAAGCACGCCATGAAGAAGGATATCAAGAACTTCCAGATGCTCAAGGACATGTACAACGAGTGGCCGTTCTTCAGGGTCACCCTGGACCTGCTCGAGATGGTTCTGGCCAAGGCAGACCCCATCATCGCCGGGCTCTACGACGAGTTGCTCGTCGCCGAGGAACTCAAGCCGTTCGGGAAGCAGCTCAGGGACAACTACGTGGAGACAGAGAAGCTTATCCTGCAGGTGACAAATTAAAACTCAGTTAAGCTTATCTCCGTGCAGGTTGCAGGGCACAAACGACTCAAGCTTATCTTTGTGCAGGTTCTTGGGCACAAGGAAGTCCTTGAAGGCGATCCCGGCCTGAAGCAGCAGCTGCGGCTGCGCGATCCCTACATCACCATTCTCAACGTGTGGCAGGCCTACACCCTCAAGAGGACAAGGGACCCGAGCTTCCAGGTGGCGCCGCAGCCGCCGCTGTCCAAGGAGTTCGCCGACGAGAACCAGCCGCGCGGGATTGTGAAGCTCAACCCGGCGAGCGAGTACGGGCCGGGGCTGGAGGACACGCTCATCCTCACCATGAAGGGTATCGCCGCTGGCATGCAGAACACCGGCTAGGCTGCTCTGCTTCTCGTTCGGTTCGATGCAGAGTGCTGTATATCAAGGCACCAGCATTATCCATGTGTTTCTTTTCGATTCGCACGCACCTTTGCTTTCCTTCATTCTGTTTTCCTTTCGAATAAGGCTTGATGTCAAGATCAAGTGGAACTTTTCCATTCGCTGTTTAAGCATTCTGTAATCATCTGTATCTGTAATAATTATATAAGGACCACAAAGTATTGGCCTGCTATATTTAATAAAGATATTTATTCTAATAAGATACCCTCTGCTCAACCCAAAGCATGCCACTACTAGGCATAATAGTGTTACGATATTGTTTATGCTTATTTGTGCGGGTAGCTAGATTTTTTCATGCTAACAATTATGCTCCTGTTTTACTTTTAAAAAATCAAACAGTTCTCATTTTGTTTATTTATTATCATTTTTATTTTTTCTGAATGGTCTTGATCTCAGTGTTTGGTCATTGTATTTTGTGACGTCAAACATGAGAAGAGATACCTTGGAATGTGAATTTCTGTCAGAGTTTTAATCATGCAATGTAGCCTTAGTCCATGTCTTTGGGCCTTTTCATGTTTGTTTGTCTTTTTAGGAATCAGGAGACGCTGCATCGTACTGTTTACAAAGTTCAACAGATAAAAAAGAAGAAACTAAAAGGACATATGAGAAGTGAGCAAGCTATGTGTTAGCAACCAGCAAGGGGAGAGGGGATTGAAGCACTAGAATCAGAGGAAGGCAGCAGGAATTGAGGAATCAGAGAGCGAATCAAGCAGAAGAGGAGGAAGAACAGAGGAATGTTATCTCCAGGAAGGACAGTTCTGTTACAATGATTTATCCCCCCGATCCTCTCTCACTCTTGGCTACAGATATAAGTAAGAGCTGATACACGGGCTGAGCCCAACTTAGAGGCACGCAGGCCCAATCACGCAGCAGGTCCAGTAGCGGCCCAGTAGAGGTAGGGTCCTAACATTCCCCCCTTCTTAAAAAGCAGCTTGCCCTCAAGCTGTGAAGTCCTTGTATAATCCCAGTGAGCTTCATCAATGAGCTTTTGCAATGATAATGTAGAAACTTGGTAGCAACAAAGGATATTGGATAGCTTTTCTGGAGAAGTAAGCCTCAGGGATCTTCAACTATGTGACTGTAGAACTGAAGCACCCAGAGAGTTTGCTCCGTGTCGTTGATCTTGATGATATACTTGCGGTGAAGTCCCAATGTGTAACCACTATCAGCACCAAATCTTGAGTCTTCAAGTGACAAAGACAAATTTCAGTGATCTTTGTCCTTTCAAACTCATATGTGCTCCAGTGACAACTCCCAAGCAAATCCATATGTTGACAATAGCAGCACAGTAAGCAACCCAAAGTAATATGTCTGCCACTTTGCCAAGTGAGAAAAATGAAGTATATGCACCCTCAGCAGTATCCTCACACCATGCAAATAAAATGGGTGAGCACATTGTAAGTTCCAGCTTGATTTGAAAACCATTATCCTGCAACACACATTGTACTGGTGGTGGCCAAGGTTGTGGCATAAGTTGCTCGGTTGCCCAATCACCTTTAACCACTGGCCAACAACTGAAGCATAGCAGAACGATTTCAGAAAGCATAGACAACCATTGTCCCTTGTTAACTGAACACTGGAACTTGATGTCACCATTGAGAGATATGCTCCTGCATTTACTCAGCGAAGCATCCAATATCGTTGAAAGAAATGCATGAACCCAATTAATATAGTAGGTATCAGGTAGCATGAAAGTCCCTTGGAGAGCAAATTCCAATCTGCTTGGGTAGGACTGAAGTAGCATGGACGCACTTGTGATCACTGCCACTATAGCCAAAACATCAGAACTCCAATTCACCAATGCAGAAAATAGCCAAGGGATTTCCCAGAGAATCCAATGCACAAATTGTTCACATGCTGGTGGTAGCCAAAGCAGAGAGAAAACTAATCCACCACACTTCCGCTGTACTAGAATTATATGCCCAACAATTCCTGTTACAGACTCCATGTAAACTGTTTTCAGCAACACCTCAACACTGGAACATTGGCGAGCAACTGACCATTTGACAGTCTCCAATAAGTTGAAAAACTCATGATATTCTGACAGTTGGACATAGTCATGGAAAATGCTAGTAGCAAGCATGACTGAAAGAATTCCCTTCAATTGCACTTCAGCAACAAGATAGCCAATATTCAGAAGCATAATATTCAGTGATGTCTTCAAGTGCACATGGGCAACACTGTGATGCGCTAGAATGTGTAGAGTAGAAACACCACTGACACCACCACTATCAGTCATGGCTAAGCACAACAAGGACAGCAAGGAGGGCTGCCACTGCACCGGATCTTGATGACAATTAAAGAACAACCAAGACATATCGACCCAAGATATAAATGATGGAATGAGAAATAACAGATAGGCATTGCTGTGAATCTCCACTGTGAAGCTCGGTTTACTGATAACAACACCCTGATCATAACAGAATGAAAGGTCCAAACTACCATGTGACTTAACAATGTCACTAAGAAATGCATACTTGTTCTTCAGAGGGGGTATCGGAGGACCTATGTCAATGGCAGCAGCATAAAAGAATTCTGGCAGCACTAGACACTGACTTGACATGCTCTGGAACACCTCCTGGTAACCATGACCATCGGACATAGCAGCAACACTGGACAGAGATGAGCCAATGATAAGGATGTACCTTCGCTGCAAGTACTTGAGGGAGCATCTGTTGGTGAAGTCCAGTGCAATCTCAGCTGCGAAGAGAAGCAAGGTTGTTGGTGCAGTCCCAAAACCAGTGTCCGCAGACTTGAGCTCATCGACAATGCAGCTCAAACATTTCGTCGAACGCATGGTGGTCAGTGCTCGCGGACGCTCGATAGCTTGGCAGGGCGACGTTGCTGCTGCTGATGTAGTGGTGGATGAGGTCAGCAGAATAGTCGCTGCAACGCGGCAGCGAGCTCGGACACTCAAACATGACGATGGTGGCGAGCCCGATCGAAGCCAGGGTGGGTGAAGAGGGAGACGCCCATGACGGCGCGGAGGGGCACGCCGCGGTCCTTGAAGCTGAGGCGAGTGCGGGAGGCAGAGCCACGGCGGATGCGGAGGAACGCGCCGTGGTTGGCGAAGCCTCAACAGCCGCAAATGAGCACACCACGGATGTGGAAGAGAGGGCAGGCGTGGAGGTTGCCGCTGTCGCGGAAGCTGATGCACAAGCAGACGAGGTCGCCGCGGGCGTCGAGGGCGAGGTGGACGCGGTGGGGCTCGACGCGGATGCGACGCACGACGCGGCGTTGTGCCCGGAGCTTGTGTCGAACACCGACGGGCATGGATGTGATGGTCGCCGGTGGTGGCCTCGAGGTCGTGATGCACGTGCGTCGATTTCCGCCGCGGACTCGACCGTGATGCGAGCGGGGCGCACTCATCTCGACCCGAGGGTGGGCCGATGAAGATGAGCCGAGGCCGGCGATGCCATGGCGGGCGCGAGGGAGCATGTCGCCGTTGGTGAAGCCGAGGCGGACGAGGAGTGGCACGTCGAAGTCGACGAAGCCATGGCGGCGCGGATGACGGTGTTGCGGCCGCCGAAGCCGATGCACACGCAAAGGAGCCGACGCCGAGGGCGCCGCGGCGAGGTCGATGGTGGAGACGGCTCGGTGATCACGAGCACAAGAGTGCTCTCGCCATGGGTGAGACCCGGTGTCGAACACCTTGCGGGCGGATGATGTAGAGGTGTCCCGACGGTGACGGAGCCGAACGCCGCGGTGTGCTCGCCTGCCGGAGCCGGCGAAGACGGCCTCGCCGGCGCCGCGAAAGAGAGGCGGTTGCTCGCATGAGACGCCGCGGAGGTCGGCGAAGGGGAAGGTGCCGGTGCCGAAGGGGGAGGTGAGCCGCTTCTCCCTCTTCGCGCCGAACTCCTCGATCCGCTTGAGGCGGTTGCCCACGGCGTCGATGCGGTCGCGGATATGGTCGCCGAACTTCCTCATCTCGTCGAGCGGGGAGGAGCACGGAGGTGCCGTCCATGGCGGCAACGGGGAGAAATTTTGGGGAAGGGAAGAGATAAATCAAACCCCGAGAATCGGTGGCTCGATACCAAATGTTAGCAACCAGCAAGGGAGAGGGGATTAAAGCACTAGAATCGGAGGAATGCGGCGAGGAATTGAGGAATCGGAGAGCAAATGAAGCGAGAAGAGGAGGAAGACGAGAGGAATGTTATCTCCGGGAAGGACGATTCGTTACAATGATTTATCCCCCCGATCCTCTCTCACTCTTGGCTACGGATATAAGTAAGAGCCGATACACGGGCCGAGCCCAACGTAGAGGCACGCAGGCCCAATCACGCGGAGGTCCGGTAGCGGCCCCGGTAGAGGTAGGGTCCTAACACTATGTGCCAAAGCTGAGTTGCTCGATGCATAAGCAGAGCAAGCAAGCAATTTCCTGAAGGTGACCTTGCAATGAGGTAACGACGGATGATAGTTGAGTTCAAAATGAAGTCATTTCTTGCCGTTCAAATACTCCAGTTCATGGAAATTACCATTTACATAAAGAGGCCTGTTCCAAGTCGGTGTCTGAAGCTGCTGAGATTGGCCATCGGTGCATCAGTGGGATTTTTTTAGGAAATATGAGGGTGGTGCCCCTACTAATTATATATTAAACTTATAGTAAAGATATTTACAACACAAAGTCAAGAAACAAAGAAAGACAAGAAGAAAATCAAGACAGTTACAGGGTTGTTTCTATCCATGAAACCATTGGTTGCTTCAGATTTGGCTTTGCTCGTAGAACAACTAGAGCAAACTCTTTTTTGAATCTTTCCCGTACTGATTGAAGATTGGGTTGCATCCCTTGGAAGTTTTTAGATCATTTCTTGCCATCCAAATGCTCCAACTCATCAAGATAATTATGTCCATGAAAACAGCGACATTTAGTTGAGTTCGAAAAGATTGAAGTAACTCAAATGGAGTTCCTTGGGCAATATTCAGATGAATCAATTTTTTTTTGATGAAACAGGAGGGGAAGCCCCTGCTGATTATATATTAATTAAGAAGAACAGCCATTTGCAACACACTAAATCAAGAAACAAAAAAAGAAAGGTAAAAAATAAAAAAGATTACACATAAGCTTCTAGCCATGTAGCCATAAGATGTTTGAGACTAGATTTTGCTCTGAGAATAACTAGAGCGAACTCCTTCCGAAAGCAAGCCTTGGCCGACTACAGAGAGGGTTGCAGCCCGTTGAAGATGAAGCCGTTGCGGGCCATCCAAATAGACCAACTCATGATTATAATGACATCCATGAAGAAAGACAAGTGAAGTTGCTGACGAAATGAAGTGGAGACATCAAAGGGGTCACCAATAGGAATGAACAGATGTAGAGACGACTAGCAGCTTCGTGCAAAATTGCAATGTAGAAAAAGATGTTCCAAAGTTTCTTCAACATGCAGATTGCAGATAACACATTCATAGGACGGTATGACTTGATTTCTGCGCCGAAGGATGTTTCTTGTGCTCAGCCTGTCCTTAAGCAACAGCCAGAAGAACACTTTATGTCGTTTTAGCACCGATGATTTCCACAACCATTTGTAAGCTTGATGTACCTGTCTAGGACCAATAAGGTGAAGATATGCACGTCTGGGGGAAAGGAATGCCCCCATCTGTAACTCCAAATGTCAGCTGAGTCTGAGGGTTCTATGGCATCCAGAGTTTGTGCAAGAACCGACGCCTGATCAAAGGCCTCCTCTGAAAGTGGCAACTGAATGAGGTTGCTGATGTCCATTGACCTCGCTTTACTAATTGAAATGAATTCCAATCTTGTAAAGGAGAACAAATGAGGAAAAGCTTGACTAGGTACTGGGTCACACCAAGGATCATGCCAAAGGGAACAAGTGTTTCCAGATTGTAATAACACTGAAGCACAACTTTTGAACTTTCCCAGGAGCCTTAAAATATCCCTCTACCAGAAAGAACCTTTCAGACTGTGGTTAGGTAGTCTGCCATTTCTATAATGCTTTTCCCAAATCAAATGTACCCAAGGAATATCAGCCTTATTGAAGAACTTATGAAGGTTTCTGAGCAGCAAGGCCTCATTGTGGATTTCAAGCTGAAGAACACCAAGTCCACCTTCAGATTTAGGAAGGCAAACCAAATCCCATGCACCTGTAGGAGGCATTTTGGCATTAATGTCAGCACATCTCCATAAACAATGCTTTCTATATTTGTCAATCTGATGAATGACTGTTTTGTGCATCTTGAAAGTGCATAAATGAAAGGTTGGCAATGCAGATAACACTGCATTTTCATTTGCAGCCTTCCTGCTTGGGAAAGAAATTTGGAGGTACTGATCAACCACCTTTCACACTTGGAGATGAGAGGCAGAAAATCAGCAACTTGTGGCTTAGTGGTACCCAAAGGAAGCCCCAAATAAGTGAAGGGCATGGAGCCAATTGAACAACCCAGAGTGTTTGCCAGGATGGACATCTTACTGTCCTCTATATTGATTGGGATCATCATTGATTTGCTATAGTTAACTTTGAGGCCAGTGGATGTTGCAAAAGTTTGCAACAGACTCTTCAAAAAAACAAGCTGCCTAGCACAACCTTCCATGAATATCAAAGTATCATCAGCATACTGTAGAATGGGAAAGTCTGTAGAGGAAGCTAGTGGGATTGGTAAGTTCAAAAGATTCAGATCTTTGGCTCTATTTAGGAGTGTTTCCAAAAGATCTGCTGCCAGTACAAACAGAAGAGGAGAGAGCGGGTCACCTTGTCTAACTCCTCTCCGACAATGAAAGGTTTTTCCTGGCACACCATTTAGCAGGATGGCAGATGTACCAGAGTTGAAGATTAAAGACATCCATTGTAACCAAGTGGCATTAAAACCTTTGTGTTCCATAATCTGCAACATTGCTTGGTGTTCAATCCTATCAAAAGCCTTTTCAAAGTCCAGCTTGAGAATAATCAGTTCTTTCTGGGATTTGTCACAGAGATGCAAGTATTCAAAAGCCCAAGCAAGGCAACCTTGGATGGTTCTTGACTTAATAAAACCATATTGATTTTTGTGAATAATGCCCTTAATGACTCTTTGCAGCCTATTAGCCAGAACCTTGGTGAGGATTTTGATGGATGTATTCAAGAGAGAGATAGGCCTGAAATCTGAGACTGATGATGGATTATCTGTTTTTGGCAGAAGAGTAACATGAGAACCATTTAAACTTCGAAGACAGACTTGCCCTGCATGAAAATCAGCACAAAGTTTGTAGAAATCCTGCTTAATGATTGGACAGCACTTCTTTACAAAATCAGTGTTAAAACCATCTGGTCCCGGGGATTTATCCGAGGGCAAACTAGCAACCACAGCATCAATCTCCTCATGAGTAAAAGGTTCAGTAAGAGTACCCAGAGCGTCTGACTCCTGAATCAGCTGCCCGAGGTCAAAAAGCATTTCAGGAGACTCAGAAGTTCCCAATCTATCTTTATAAGCTTCCCAGAGGATTGCTGCCTTAGTATGATGTTCAGTGTGAGAGACTCCATTAGCATCCTGCAAAGAGGTGATCAGATTTCTTCTATATCTGATTGTTGCTATGGCATGGAAAAATTTTGATCCTTCATCTCCAAACTTGACCCATTTCAGAGTACCCCTTTGTTTCCAATAAATTTGTTGCTGGTGCAAAAGTGAGGTATACTTGTCTTGAAGCACAATCCTAAAATTCCATTCATGAACTGTGAGATCCATGTATTCTTCTAAAATCCCCAGAAGAATGAGCACACTTTTGACATTAGCAATGTTAGCTTTAAGATTAGAAATCTGAGATTGCCAGGCTTTTAGAACTCTTCTCAGGTTCTTGAATTTTGCTGAAAGAATTTTAGCTGAGTCTGTTTGATAAGTGGGTACTGCCCAACCATGAGCAACTACTGCCAAAAAATGTTCATGTTCCATCCAATAATTCTCAAATCTAAAAATTGATGACTTGGGAATTGAAGTGTTGATGCTAACCACACAAGGCACATGATCTGATGGCTCCATGGAGAGTGAAGTGACAGAGCTGTCTGGAAAGCTAATTGTCCAAGATGCTGAAGTGAAGAACCAATCGAGCCTCTCTAATAAAGGAGAACTTTGCTTATTAGACCAAGTATATTTTCTTCCACGCAAAGCCAATTCAACCCAGCCCTGAGCACTTATGACTTCATTAAACAACAGCATCTCTTGAAGATTTCCTCCCGGTTTATTTCTGTTGTGGGGGCCTCTTATCAGATTAAAATCCCTTACAATAAGCCAATCTACCTCCTGAGCTATTTGGATATCCTTCAGCAATTAAGAAAGTTAATCTTTCCTTCAGATGTGCAGGGCCCATAAACATTGGTCAAAAGCCAGGCAGATTGGTCATGTTTGGAAAGAAATTCAATAGAGATTGCATATTCATTGCTAAAGGCCAGTGAACCTGAGAAAAGAGAAGACTTCCAGATAGTAATGATTCCACCAGAGGCTCCTACTGAAGGCAAGAACTCAAAAGCATCAAAGCTGGAGGGGCAGAATTTTTTGATAAATTGAGCATCAAAAAACTGTCTCTTAGTTTCCTGTAAACAAATCACATCACATCCACTTTCTGAAATTTTATCTTGAATTGCTTCCCATTTTTCTTTTGCATTCAGACCTCTAACATTCGAGCACAGCACTTTCCATTTTCTAGTTTGATGTATTGTGTTCATGATAAACCAAAAGATATAGGAGGTACCACATGGGCTGACTAGCAACCATGTTAGCAAACAGACCAAGGCATCTACCACGGAAGTAGGATAGCTTAAGAGAACAAATATTACAGGCCCTCAAAATAAAGTTTTTTATACAAGGACAAAAGAGAGGACTAATCCACTCAGTTCTTCTTGGCCTTTTTCTTGCTTGCTGCCTGGCTGTCATCATTGGGAACATCAGGATTGGTTTTGCTTTGGCCTTTGGCTTGCTTCTTCCCACCAGGGGCAGCAGCCTTCTTGTTCCTTGTTTTTGACAGCTTGTCCACTGCCAATTTATCAGGATTAATGTTACAGAAAGTGGCACCTAAATTTTTAATAACTGATGGTAACAGAGTGGGGGGGTCCAAAGAGCAACCAAGACAGTTCTTATTGAAGCGAGGAGAATTTTTGTAACCTTTGTGCAAAGCCTTCTGCCTCAAACTTCTTCTGGTGATGGCATCTTTAAGACCTGAAGAATTCCCATTTTGTGCAGCCAATCAAGCAAAGCTGTCGATCATGGACCATACATAGGAGCAACTTTGGATTTGAGTTTCTCCGGAGGTGTAGAAGGGGACAGCTGTTCAGTGTTTATTAGATAAGTGGGTTCATGCGAAGACAAATAGACATCAGATTCCTCTGCAGCTGGCAGATTGTTGGAGCACAAGAAAAGACCTGCATCTGGAACTGCTTTAGGAAGACAAAAGGGAACAAAAGACGAGGCGGTTCCAGCCAGATGCTCTAGAGCCGAAGAGGTGACAAATTGCTTGGCCCACTGAAAAGACCTAGGGCTCAAAAGCATCATAGTGAAGAAATCATCCCACACTTTGGGAATCTGGACTGAAGAAGCCCCAGCCATAGGAGCTAGAAAATTAGCCCAAAGTCTGATGGCCTCAGGATTAGCTTTAAAAGCAGTAGAGCCTGGAAGATTTGCAGAAGAAAGCCTCTGCATAATAACTAGGTCTTGAGCTGGCTGAAAGAGTTCCACAAAGCCCAGATGTTCAAAGTTATTTACCATTTGAGCCACAGCTGATACATTGAAATCTGGAGCACCCATTAACTCATGTTCCTATATCTCATCAGGTATCAGCTGCAAGGGAGCCCCATTGTCCACAGGGATGAAGACATTGACCTCTTGCTGTTCTGCTGCCAATGGAAAAGGCACATTTTCAGGACCCCCTTCTGAATCACTGCTGGCCACAATAATGTCTTCATCCATAGGTTCTGCAGGTTGCTGTGGTGGCTGTAGGATTCCTGGGATATCTTCAACCACACCCAAATCATCATCCACCTGTTCGAGAGGTTGATTTAAATCAAAGTTCAAGGGTTGGGCTGCAGGAATAGCTTGAACAATTTCAGCCTCTTGATGGGCCTGATCTTGGCCTTGAGGCCAATGTCCCCAACCTGCACCTTGTAACTCATGAGCTGGCACAGGATGTTGTTGTTGGGGCTGCAACTGAAAAGAAGGGCCATGACCTGGCTGCCCAAAACCAAAGAAGTCAAAGAATTCAGGTTGAAGGTCATCAGGACCTGGTGGGATATCCTCATCAGGATCTAAACCACCTAGCATTCGAGCTTGAATTATCTCAACTTGAATAGTCCAGGAATCACCATTACCAGGCCCTTCAGTGCTAACAATAAACCATGGGATTTCCTCCAAGTTAACAACTCTGGCCTTGACAAGAACTCTGGCTATGTGGTTAGGATCTTCTTCCCAGGCTATTATGTGACCATGATCTCCCAGAATTTTATTCATATGCACATCAGACCAAAAGTCAATGTTTGTCCCCAAGAGCATAAGCCAGACTTCATGGTTCAGAGTGACAGCCCTATGATTAGCACCCCTATCATGCTCAATAAAAGAAATAAAAACATCCCCAAACTGATGGGGGCTGTTATGAATGAGCTGATCTCTGTCATGAAAGTAAACAAACTTGACATAGGCTTGACCAAAAGGACATGGTTGAATATATGTGTAATCCACACGAGCATGATTGCGGAGAAAGTCATGTAGCACATCACGAATGTTGTTGAAAGCTACCTGATGTTGTGGAAGCGGGTTGATGGTGACAATAGCAACATCAGGATTGCGCTTAGCAGGCCTACCGAGAATCGCCCTGCTCATGGCTTTGCGATTGGGAACAACCACCCGTTGAAACCCTCGAGGGATGAAAGGCGCAGGATCTACAAACTGATACGCCATCGGAAGAGGAATCGAGCCTACTGTAGCGAAGCGGTGGTTTTCTTGCTTTGGGGACCGTAGCTGCGGCTCCGGCGGCTCGGGAATGTGGGTGCGGTGACTGCGGCGGCGAAGATTGCTGGGCGGGCGGCGGAGTAGGCGGGCGAAGCTCAAGGATTACCCTGGATTCAGGAAGGACATCTTGCCCAGATTCGGCAGGCGATTCTGAAGGCGATGAGCCGAGGAAAGGAAAGCACTCGATGGCAAGAACCAGGGTATTGAAGTTGAAGAGACAAAGGTGAGCATGGGTGGAGCTGATGCGCTGGCCCCACTAGTCATAGAATTGAACCAGGTAGCCGTAATTAAAGGATCCCAAGCAACCGAACGAATCTGTGTGGAGAAAACCCCATCTTTGGAAAGGCCCGGGAACCGAGGCGGGAAACGGCAAGAAAAGGCTACATGTCCCAACCGAAAACAGGCAGTACACCTTGTACTCGAACGATAGTTGGGCCGAGTGTGGAAGTTAGACAGACTACGGGAACAGCTGGGCCACAGAGTGGGTTTGGGCTTTGGAGGCCTGTTTCCCAATGGCACCGCATTGGCACCCGAAAGGAAATGAGGCCCATCCGACGCAACCGGGTTTGAATTGACTGCATGACGATTTGAATTGATTGCAGCACGAGAAAGGAAACTCCCGCCGTGATTGGGGCGCGGAGGCGAAGAACACGGCAAATGATTGGGCTGAAGATTAAGATCTGGCACAGATCGGAAATTGAGCCTCGAGAACACCGATTTGGACTTTCCAACACTCTGATTTGGTGTGCGTCTACCCTGAGAAGCAGAGGCAGCAAAAGAACTCCCCGATTTCTTCTTCTTAGCAGGAACCCACTCGAAACGCAGGCCAGAATCAGAGGTGGAGGAGATGCGAGCTCGAGCCAGACCATTTTCGTTCCAAAGGTGGAAGAAAACCTTAAAGGTAGCACAAGCGAAAGACTTCAAGGCGTAAACACGAAGACCCACTTGCCAATCAAGAACAGTGAATTTGAAAAGCCGTCGTTCAAGTTCCACCACTGAGAAGAGGTCTACCGAACCACCAAGAATTGATTGCAGAGTGAAGCCAACTGATTCCGACGAGAGATGTAAACGAGAACGGCTAAAAGCAGTGATAAGCCAAAAACTTGAACCCAGATCAGGGTTTGGGGAGCAAACCGAGCGACCGAGAGAGGAGCGTACCTCCGAAGAGAACTCAAAGCCATGGGAGGGATCAAGAGATGAAGGATCCATCACGTGTCAATGACGGCAAGAGACACGTGCCAACGATGGCGAGCGAAGATGGCGGAGCGCTAGGGAAGGCGGCCATGGCTGGCGCTACCGAGAGGAGACATCTTCCCTCATTTCCTTATAGGTGGATCAATTAGTATCCAGCCCTACTCCCCATTGAGTCTGGCCTAAGTGATTATTTGATCTTCTTTAGTGAGTTTTTGTTCTTCATTGAATATTAGCTATTGGCGAAAGAGCAATTTAGAAACAAATGCTCTAGTGTTTCCTCCTCTTGAAGGTGGCAAAGAACACAATCATACGAAGTAAGACCATATTTTTCCTCCTCAAGATGTTTCATGTGGTGAGATGGTCTTTCAGTAACAGCCAAGAAAACTTTATGCTTTTTTCTGAACCGATGATTTCCAAAGACATTTGTAGCTTGGGTGAACCTGTCTGGTGCCAATGAGATGCATGTATGATTTTGTTGGAAGAAAGAATGGCAACCCCAAAGAGTATGTCCAAACATCCTTGTGATCATTTTCTGGCAAGTCATCTAATTCTTGGGCAAGAGATAAAAGCTGATCCTAATCTTCCCGAGAAATTGGCAAATGGATGAGTTGACTGTTATCTAAAATTGCTTTGGCCTTGAAGATTGTTATATTTGTCAATCTTGCAAAAGAAAATAACTAAGGAAGGGCCTGACTATGAATAGATCCGCCCTAAAGGTCATGCCAGAGGAAGCAGGTGTCCCCCAAGACAAAAGCTAAACCCTTGAACTTTTCGGTGAGCATGAGGATGTCTCTCCACAAAAAGTAATCTTTCCTTGTGTGGTTTGGTAGTTTGCCATTGTTGTAATGTTTTTCTCAAACTAAGTGAACCCAAGGGATGCCAACTTTGTTGTAAAATTTGTGAAGATTCTTGAGCAGCAAAGCTTCATTATGTGACTCAAGTTGTAATACATCTAAACCACCTTCTAATTTTGGTAAGCAGACCATTTCTCAGGCTGCTTTGGGTGGTGTTTTTGCATTAATGTCAGACCCTCTCCAAAGACAATGTTTTCTGTATTTGTGTATTTTCTTAGTAATTGCCGTATGCATCTTGAAGGTACAAAGATGAAAGGTTGGTACAGCTGAAAAAACAGCATTAGTCATTTGTAACTGTCCTACCTAAGATAGGAATGTAGAAATAATAACCAGTCTTTTTTCACACTTTCATATAAGGGGGAGGAAATCAACCAATTTTGGCTTAGTAGTTCCAAGAGGTAAGGCCTAAGTAGGTTAAGGGCATGGATCCAATTGAGCAACCTAGAGTATTTGCCAGAATCTCCATTTCTGCTCGTCAATATTGATGGGGATCATCATGGATTTAGAGTACTAGAGGAGATACAAAATTTTGTAGCAAACTTTTTAAGAAGACAAGCTGCCTAGCACATCCTTCCATTTCTGCCTAATATTAAAGCAAGGATTGCTTCTGCCCAATTTTTTGTACATCATTGACTGAGTCAAAGGAGTAGAACTGGACAGAAGTGTTAAAACCGAAGAAAAATCGACTGCTACACATAAAACCGATGTAGAAAACATAAAAAATTGATATATGTTAGTGAACTGTGGCCTACACCCTCCCACAAACTGAAAACACTACCAGGTACCCAGTGGCCCCGCTCGCAACTACCCTCGCACGACCACTAAAAAACCACCCCAACTGTGAACCATTCTCTCGCGACCTGGAAAAAACAAGAACCCCACCGTCTCAAAAACCGTCCCGCCCGTGAACCGCTCTCCCACGACCCAGAAAAACAAAAACCCTAGATAAAAAATCCTCAAAAAGTATATGGTATTCTGGAGATTTAAACAACAAACCACAATGTACCAAGGAAGCACTCCAACCACTTGAGCTATCCTTCATTTATGAGTATGACACCTCTTCCTTATTAGTATATGGCAAAATAGAAGAAACCTCATAGAACATAGCTTTATTTTTTTATTTGGAACTAATCATTTATTTTTTCTATCTTTTTGGTGACGCGGAGTGGCTACACGGTACTTGCTATTTGCACTGAGAAATGAATCTAAATACATTTGGAAATGTTATCAGATTATGGTCGTACGGTCATACTGTACCTATTCATTTTTCTCTAGCAACTCTATTGTTTAAATAAAAAGGTATTAACAAGTATTTTAATTGAAGGAAATATAATAAGCTAAAATTTTGCTGGGTTTTCTGTCTAATGTGTAGATATCTAACAAGTCTAATAATGTAGTGATAGAATTTTTTTTGAAAAAAAGACTGACTGTTGAACATAGCAGCGCACGGTAATTTGCTAGTAATAATTAAAGTATCATCTACATATTGAATGATTGGAAAGTCTGAAGTATATTACAGAGGTATTGTAACTTGATTAGGTTTAAGTCCTTTGCTTTATTCATCTGGGTTTGCAAAAAATATGTTGCCAGCACCACAAGAAGTGGTGAGAGAGGATCACCATGTCTTACACCCCTTTTGTGATGAAAAACTTTCCCAGGGACACCATTGAGAAGGACACCTGAGGTACTAGAGTTAAGGATGGACTTCATCCAATGTAGACAAGTGGGATTAAAACCCTTGCGCTGCATAATTTGTAACATTTTTTGATGCTCAATTATGTCAAAGGCCTTTTCAAAGTCTAATTTCAAAATGATCAGCTCCTTTCTTGACTTATGATAGAGATGCAAATATTCAAAATCCCATGTAAGACAATCCTTAATTGTTCTAGATTTTGGTGAATTAGGCCCATGATGACTTGCTGCAATTTGTTGGCCAGTATCTTTGTAAGTATATTTTATAGAGGTGTTCAGGAGGGAGGGCCTACAATCTGACACTTTTGTGGTACCATCAACCTTTGGAAGCAAAGTTATGTGTGACCCATTCAAACTCTGAAGTCATACTAATCCTGCATGCAAATCTGCACAAATTTTGTAAAGTCCTGCTTAATAATAGGCTAACACTTTTTACAAAGTCTACGTTGAAACCATCAAGTCCCGGGGATATATCAGAAGGTAAATTCGCCACCACTGCAGCAATTTCTTCATGTGTGAAGGGATCAGAAAGAGAGTCCAAGACATCTAACCTTTGCAACAGTTGTTCCAGGTCAAAGAGCATATCAGGTGGATTTGAAGAACCAGGACTTTCTTTAAAAGCCTCCCAAAGGAAATTTGCTTTGATGTGGTGATTGGATTGAGGAACTCCATTACTATCGTTCAAAGTAGTGATTAGATTATTTCTCTATCTGATAGTTGCATTGGCATGGAAGAATCTTGCACCATCATCACTAAATTTCACCCATTTGATTTTTATTATCTTTGCTTCCAATAAATCAGTGGGCTTTTATTGTGACATTGATCATGACCCAACTGTCTTGGGCAAAGTCACAATTAAGGAAAACATGTTCCTGTAACATGATCCCATTTGCTATAGTTTGTGATTTTGATAATTGAGTGACAACAAAACTATTAGGACTAATAATGGTATATTAAGCATGCAACATTGTAGCTTTCTAGATCCCGAGTATGCAAATCAAGCATGCAACATTGTAGCTTTCAAGTTATAATATTCAAGTGACTAAGCCATGGTGTAACACCCTAGTTTGCAAATTTGGATATGATTTTAAAATTGTATTAAAACTTGTTAGAGTTAACCCAATCTCTTAATCCCGCTTTGTCAAGACTAACCCAATCTCTCACCATATCCAAAAGCCTTCTCTCTCTGTCTCTAAAACATCCCGGGCCCAAAGCCAGCGTCACATCTCCTCTCTTCCTTTTCCTCCTCTAACCATATAGGCCAAAACTGGACCATAACCTCCCCTCTCTCGGGCTAAAACTCAGCCGGCCACTCCCCACCCCATTCCACTCGCGCCGACACACTAGCAGCCAGCCCATCAAGGCCCAGCAGCAGCCCGCCATTATGAGCCCACTCGTCATCCCCTCAATCTCCACCTTTCTTTCTTTACCCATTCCTCTGCTTCGCACCGGCGGAGCTAGCCGTTGGCTGGAATTCGGAGCCTGATTGGTTCACTACCAACTTTGCCCAACTAAAACCAGGGCATGGCAAAACTTGGGCATGCCAAAACCTGGGCAACTTCTTGTTATCTTTATTTTGGTTGTCACAATTTGGCATCCAACCAAGTGCTACCCTAAAACAAGTTACCTAGGTTTTTTGGTAGGGTAAGATTGGTACTCAACCAATCATGCTCTCGAAATCCCGCGCGCCCCTGCCGTGATCTCCGCTCCCTGGCCCCACCTTCCCCATCTCCGCGCTCTCTCCTTTCCCGTGGAGCCGTCCCTATGCATCCGCTCGCTAAAAGTGGCAACACCGCCCCCGCACGCGCCCTTCAAGGCCATGGAGGCCATCGTCCAATCCCCGGCCAACCCATCTACCCCGCGGCCTATAAATGGCCGGCGTTGAGCTCCCTCATCTCCCTTTTCCTCTCCACCCAATATCGCTCGCCGCCGTGCCGCCCTTGGCCGTCAATCGCCGTCACCACCGCCGCGGTAGCGGCTCCGTCGGGCCGCCGTCTTCCATTGCTCCCGCCATCCCTCACCCCTCCCTTACTTTCCTTTGGTCGTCTAATGCACCCCGAGAGGCCACCCGGGTGCCCGGGAGCCCGGACCGAGGCCGTGACACCGCCCTCATTGAGCACCCGAGCGGCCCGTCCGCCTCCGACCGCCGCACTCACCGTCCACCGCCCCACCGTCGTCCACGACCCTCTAGTGAGTTGTGCACCATCCCCATCTATCTCCTGGTTCAAACCGCGTTTGAATCTATGCACCGCAGCTCGAGAATGGTCGGACTCCGGCAAGATGCCGCCCACCCCTCTTCCGGCGAACCAAGGGCCGAGCGGCGCACTCGTGACCGTCGGATCCCGCACGGACGCCCCGCATCGATACCCCTTGGGGGTGTGTAATCGGTCCACTATGGACCCATGGACCCCGGCCTACGGCCGATCCACCGCCCCGTCACCAACACGTCGGCCCCTCCACCATTCATGCATCGCCCGTGGCATCCGGGCGGCGAACCCTGCACCCCCATCGGCCGCGCTTTGTGCTTAACCCCCTGCGGAACCTACGAATCTCTCCCATCCGTCTCTCGTGTCTTAGCAACCTTCTTGAAAACCCCCTAGAAAAATCCCACCTTCGTAGATCGTCCCCGCAGCCGTTTTGCTTATATAACCCTCGGCTTCTTCGGTTTCGCAAGCGCGATTTACTATGTCTTGTATATCTTACCGATTAGCCCCGAAAGCCACATTTTTTCGCAGATAGGCCCCCGCAACCTTCAAAGCTCCATATTTTTCACATCTTAGCTCCGTTTTGACTCGTTTAAGTTGCGTTATGTTCGTTTCATCGTAGAGCACGTGTTAGCAACGACGTTCACCATGTCTCATGTTTTTGGAAAATAAAGTTAATATTAAATTGATTATTTTTTAATTTAATGTCTTTTGAATAAAAACAAATATAGGTTTAACATTTGCATTTTGTTTAATAAAAGTTAACTTGATTAAATTCAACTTAAATGTGTTCTAATTAAAACTTTTTTAGTTCAACCCGACATATGAAAAACCGTTAGTTGCTCTCACATAAAGTATGCCTTTCTAAATATAAATGTTAAACTAGAAAACATCGCGGTGTTGCTGCGAATGACCGATGATGGGGTTTGTTTAATTTAGGAGTCAAATTATGTTGGAGTTTCATGCGTTTTTCATGTTATGACCCTTGTTGTCTCCGCTAGTGGCATGCATGTGCTTTCCGGCTCATTTTTTGTGACGTGTTGTGAGAGAAGATGGTTTTGATTTCATGTCACTTAATATGTTGGTCGTGTATGGAGATGATGTATTTAAGGATTTGAGTCAAGAGGACGACGGTAATTAATCTAGGTTAGGATAAATAATGATATCTCGAGTCGAAAAGGGGTGAGCAAATAGTACTAATTTAGTATGAATAAATATGTTATGATTTCAAATGTCTTTTTTATGGAAGAATCAAGTGAATGCGAGTGAGGATGGTGGAGTTATATATTTTCTAAAATTATCGGCTAAATGCGAATGAAACTTGACATTAATTAGACTATTTTAGTTAATATGAATGGTAGTAAAAATTTCTATAGGATCTATAATGCATCTAGTTTATTAAGAAATTTTTATGGGGGACTTTGTGAAATGAATGCTAACTTTTACTCTTCCGTGTATGATTCTAGGTTACCCGTAGCAATTTTAATGTTGCTCCCCGCGCCGTATGGGGCGGCGGTCGGGAGGCGCGGCACTGTGCTCGTGGCGAGGTTGGAGGTGCGGGAGGCACGGTCTATCTAGCGGCGGCGGGGTCGGCCTCCTCATCCGGGGTGTCCTCCTCCCCAACCGCGGCATGCCCGAGCTCGCCATCTCAAGGTCGATGTAGAGCGGGGATTGCATCGTGGTCAACCGGGAGGTAGGCCTCCACTTTCTCGCCCCGCCGGCGGCGGCCTCCAACTCTCCCTGTGTCCTGCTCTTCGGTGGCACCCCTTTATGGATTTCTCCTCCGTCCTCTCGCTCTTCTCCCTTGTCGGCCCCTAGATCCGCTCTCTACCACCGCCTCTTCGTCGTCCCTACTCTCCTCTCCTTCCTTCACGGGCCGTCGCTCCGGATGCGGCGGACGGTGGTTGCTCGGGCGGCCGGCGCGGTTAGGCGCCACGTGCTCCAACGCCGCGGCGCCGCACGACATCACCGCGAGTTCTTTCTACGGACGCGGGCTGATTTCGCAAAACTTCGGGGGCACTTTTTGCAAAATGACCGATAATTGCTTGATCTTCACCTTCCGCAAACCGGATTTGACGACCGGGAAAAGCTAGTGACGTGACTCTCCTCCGCGGCCGCGATAGTGGCCGGGAATACTAGTAATAGATTGGTATAAATTATAATAAACATTTATAAATAAATATGACTAGGTTTTTCTCATGCTTTACATCTAAATGCAATTAGATTTACTTCCAACATGTGATATTTCCCTAAAATACCCATTGCACATATTTCTTTAATTAAAATAATTGAAGCATGTAGGCCTTTGTTCCTAATCACGTAAATCCTTTGATAGTTTTACCTTTTGGTCTATAGCTTTGTTCCTTGCACTCTAGTGTTCATAGCTACCTTGCGTTAGCTAGTAGTTCACTTTCTTAGAATGATTTTATTGTCGGTGCATTGTTCTTAGTTGTACTACTTGTTTTGTTCCGGATGATTGTTGTACGCTAAGGGATGTTTCGAGCGGTGGAGCATCGGGAAACGGGCAAGTGCCCTTGACATCGTGCTATTTTATGTCTTTACCTTTTGTACACCGTAATCTTTGCTTTATTTATGCTTTCTTGCATTACATGTCTAATTTTGTTGGGAATCCTATTAAGGACTCATTACTAGATTTTCATTATCATTCCTTGCTTACCCTTAGAGGTCACCTATATGTGTAGTTTATTCTTAGATTGCTCAAGATGGGTTTGGTTTAATCTTAACTTGATTAATCAATATGCAACATGTTCATATATGTGGGTTATGGTTAGCAACTTGAACACCCTAGACAACTCGGGCAAGTGGTTTGAATGGTGGCTTGTGATGTGTGTTCCTTGCCTTGCTTGAGTCTATCTTTATAAGGACCGGTCTATGGAGTGACCACGGGACTTATCGTACAACCACAAGAACTGGACGGGCTACAATCTTGGCTACCCTGTTGTCACACCCAATTTCACAAAGAAAACCGAATGCATCTCATATGTTTGCAAGGATCAAGTTTACACACATATGATAGACGTCATGAGTGAATAACCATAATACAACATTCAAAAACGTACAAAGGTTTAACTTTATTACAATATCTTTATTACACTCAGACGGTAGACACGAAGGTCTTAAACATCGAACAACGGTATCTAAGACAATCAGGTCCGTCTTCAAGCTTCCACAGGCACATGACTGGGGGGTCGCATGCCTCATAATTCATCATAGTCGTTGTAGTACTCCTCACTGATGTTCTCCTCTGAACAACGGAGCACACTTATGGTTGGAGCTCGGCAAGTCGTGGAAGATGCAAGACTATAAAAAATAGGCTAAGGTTTTGCAGCGGTTAGCATTTTAATGTTCGTCACATTTTAATTAACAAATGCCTAGTTATTAGATGTAAGTTCATACCAACCCACTTAAACATTTAGAAAACATATCATCTCAAAAACCCACAAGAAACCATGATTTGATTCCATCTTTAAGTTTGATTATCATGTGAGGGTCCAAGCCGCTCTTGACCGTGAGCACGGCTGATCGATCAGTTTTCACTCTACAGAGGTTGTACACATTACCCACAGTTCGTGTTCCCCATGTTGCCCGTGTTAGCTAGACCCTTAAACACTTTAGAGATTAGTGGCTAGGGGTCCACTACGAAGCATTTACAAAGACATGCAAAAGACCAACAACCCGCATAGTTACAGTTCAGAGCGGACCATAACCCTCCCTAATGGTCAGCACCTTATCAAAGGCTGCTACCCCAAAAGAACCGAGGCTATACCTTTGCGGCTCCAAACCCCCTCTACTCCCTTCGGACAAGGGTCCTCGGATAATTCACACATCTAGTTTATTGGCTAAGTCGAGCCATATAGGCGTGGTTGCACTATTTTCTTCGGTGGTTCTCCGTGTTCGGATTAAATTAAGGTGTTCTTGTACTAACCATAAGCATCATCATTAAACATGCATAACTTTCAATTGTATTAAAAGATCACTTGCAACCATCCCAAGGTATAGAAACTAAGCATTGCCTACCCAAAACATTTATTTAAACCAGGTTGTTCAAGGGTACAAGGATAAAGTCTAGTCTTGTCCTTAAAAGGATTTCCCATCAAATTTATGCAATATCATGAAAGATAAGCTTAATTGTCATGCGGTTATGTAGGATAAAATAGAATATGCGGGGGGAGAAGTCCACTTGCCTTCCTCGCCTAAAAACTCAGATTGTTCTTCCTCGAAAAACTATTCTTGATCAACACCAATTGGCTCTTCGGTTGACACAAGCACGATATCTACGAGCACACACAAGAAAGAATAGAATAAATAAAACAAGCACACCAAACATATCCAAAAGCTACTAACACGCATTTCGCTAAAACAAACAAGCTTGTTGAGACGATCACGTGGACACCAAAAACGCTAAAAGCCGAGTTAGGACGGAAAAGATATGACCAAAACATGGTTTAGGGGTCTAGGCTGCGAAGAAACGGGGCTTTCGGGGACTAAACTGTAAGAAACCAGGAGTTAAAACTTAATTACATTTCTAAAATTAAGGTTTATAATGTAAAACAACCTATTAAGGACCTCGGGCATAGAAACCTAACATATCGGGGGCTTAAACGACTAAAATAGGACCTATTTGCAAGTATTCCTATAGGTGGAAGGACCAGCTTGCGAAACTGATAAAACCCAGGGTCTCCTTAACAAAACTACCATGGGGAGGCTCGGGTTGACCGGTACTCAAACGTTTGACTCTGGCCTAGGCTTGATCTGAGCCTAGATGGACGGCTAGCGCAGCTCCGAGCGGACGGGCGGTGGCGTAGGCAATGGGACCGGGCGGCGCACGGCGCCGCGCGGCGGGGACCTCACCATAGAAACTCGAAAACGAGTTCTCGACCATGGTTTCGAGCGAGGAGAAGCCCTACGCGAAGCTGGGGAGAGCACAAACTTAACTGCAGTGCTAATGGTTTGGTTCAGGCGATTATGGCGACGCGCACCACAACGGGGCGGCAGGGCCAACTCTGGCGAGGCGAAGCAGAGGTGCTATGGCTCAAGGTGCAAGCGGAAAAACAAGGGGATGCGCGAGGCTCATCACACGATGAAACTCAGGTGAAGAGTAGGCGTCGGAGAAGTTGCGGTGATGAAGATCGAGGTCGGCGGGTGGTGGCGGGGGAGCTCCTGGGCGCAGCTCGATCTGCTGACGGGAGGGGCGTCCTGGGACAATGGAGGCACGGTGAGCGACGAACGCAAAGGAGAAGAAAGGAGGAAGACGGGGAAAAGGACTTCACCGGTGACGAGCTTCGGGCGACCGGTAATGTCCTGGCGGCGGAAGGCTTGACGGCGACGGCGCAAGCGCGAGGATGGAGATGTGCAAAGCGTGAGCATGTGCGAAAGGGGGTGTGCAGGGCTTCAAACTCGATTTATATATGGAACAGGAGGGAGGGAGAGCATTGGCCGAGGCGGAGGGGGCCATCAATGGCCATGGCGGCCGACGGGTTGATTCAAATCAAGGAGGCCTTGATTGGAGAGGAAACGGAAGGGGAAAATGGAGGGAGATGCGCCTCCGGTGCTCCACTTCGCATTAAAGGGGATGATTGAAGGAGGGAAGACGCGAGGGGGCGCAGGGAGGCGGCCAGGCGCACAGCGGCTGCAAGCAGGGGATGGAGTTGAAGGAAGGGGACGGGGCTGACCGGCGGGCCCAGGTTGTCAGTCGCTGGAAGAGAGGGAGGGGAGAGCTGGGCTGCTGGTGGCTAGTTAAACGGGCCGAGCGAACTGAGGGGCCGAGCGGGGAGAGAAGGAAGGCCGACGGCCTGCTTGCGAGCTGGGCCGGTAAGAGAGAGGAGGACCGACTTTGTTGGGTTAGAAAGGGAGTGGGAGAGGGAGAGAGAGGGTTCCTTTTATGATTTTCAAAACCTCACATAATCAAACATAAATCATGAAAGCCAAATTATGATGCACAAACATTTGTTGCTGTAACATTACTCAAATTTTGTTTAAATGTTTAAAGGCTCGAATTATTTGATAATTTATTTAATCCATATAAATTAAAATCTAGAGCATCATGTTGCTTACATTGTTTTATTAGTGATGGAACTTTGTGTGTTACACTTGTCGGGTAATCCGGCGGTCCGCGTTGAGCGGGGCATGGGGGCATGCAGCACCTCGGATATAAATGTGCAGCTTAGTGTACTGCTAGTGTGCCAATATGGGCTTGAGGGTCAATGCACATTGGAGAACCAACAAAGGCCTTGAAGCATCCCTATGCTATCGCACCTAAGGAAGTGTGAAAGTGCCATGCAAGCACAAGGCGTGACGAGGTTTAAAGTTCCTTTAAACTTTTACGCGACTCGTGGGTAAAGATGTACAACCTCTGCGCAGTGTGTTAAAAGCTGTTATAACAATCGTGCTCACGGTCATGAGCGCCTGGACCCTCACATGTTTAGTTGGTTGTTTGGGTGGACTACGGTTCCGGTAGTTGTGGTTTGGGAGCTGGTTATAGATATATAGCGGCCTAGACCCTCACATGTTTAGTTGGTTGTTTGGGTGGACTACGGTGCCGGTGACTATGATTTGGGAGCTGGTTATAGATATATGACGATTTAATCTTAGGATCAGGACAAGTGGGTGCTTGTGCCTTGAATGGTTTGGGAAGCCCTATATACAACTAATCAGGTGCTTAATTAATACTTGACCAACTAAAACTTGAGATTTGCAGTCCACCAAATAAGGCCTTACTTGCTCTAAGCCTGCATGTTATGCATACCTTTCCCTCCACTTGCGGAGTACACGCCTCCAAGTGTACTCACCGTTTTCCCTTTCAACCCCCGCTATTCCCTCCCCACCTGTCGCTAGATAGACGAAAGTCGAAGACGAGCTACATCATTGTCGTATGGACCTCCCTCGGGCCCACTACCTCGGTGGGTACCGGGACCGACTACTCGGTGGGCGCCGGGACTACCGGCTTGTGCCACACGGCACCGATGGCGTGAGGGCGCAAGGACTACGGTGGAGAAGTACTCGGATAGGAAGCCGTACATGTCCCGCATTGTGTAGAGAACTCCTAGACGTACCCAACTAGTACTCTTTCCCCGAACCGAGCTTGTAACCCTGCCTCCTGGACTATATAAGGCGAGGCAGGGACCCTTCTCTCTCATACGCATCATCTTGTAAACACATCCAATCAATCCAGAGCTACGCAGCATACAGGACGTAGGGTATTACGCACCTCGCGGCCCGAACCTGTCTAAATTGTGTGCCACGTGTCTCTTCCTTCGAGTTACCGATCTCGGCGAGGCCACATTCATCTACCTCGGGTACTCCCCTTGGTAGGTTGCTGGTCTAAACCACGGACGGTGGCGCACCGGGTAGGGGATCTCGCCGAAGATCTCATGGCGACCTCGACGGCTTCGGTCTTCATCAAGCCAACCGTCGCCTTCAACCGCCGCGACACCTTCATCTTCGGCTCCGGGTTTGCATTGCGGACGGCGCCGGATCCTTCCGGCCGCCTCACCATGACGCCCAACCCGAAGACCGGGGTTGTGACACTTCCCCGAAGTAGTCACGGGCGATCTCGCCGAAAATTCGGCGAAATTTCGCTCTACAACCAATACGCCGACTTCGAGCTTGGATCCGAATCCAACTCGAACTCGACCTCCCCTTGGGCCATCGCATGCGAGCCGGCTATCGAGCCATCGTGTGCGAATTCCCCACTCCATGAGCACTTCCCATACGGCCTCGCATCGCAAGCAAGGCCCACGAGAAGGCTCTCTCTCGCGCGCGCCGGGCCGGGAAGGAGATCGTCTCCGAGTACAACTCGGACTCCAACACCGTCCCCGGCTACAACTCGGACTCCAACCCCGTCTCCGGCTACTACTCGGACTCCTCCTACGAGTTCGACTTCGGGGCCGACCCCGACGAGCCCGAGTCCGAGAACCACACGACTGAGCAACCGCTGTCAGGACCGCTTCCGGCCTGGTTATAACATCTACACCCGCCGGAGATTCGTCTGCGGCCGGACCGCAAGCCTGCGGACCTAACGGAGACGGGAACTCACGGCCGTGTCGCCTACCTCGACTCATTTCCCTTCTAGGAGGGAACACCGCTAGCTCCGGCACTCGAGGAGCACACTCCAACGGAGGTGGCAACTAGCGACTCCGGCTCGACTCTCCCGATCGTCAAGTCTTCATGACTACCAACGAGACGCGGGGACCCTTAGGGACACACCCCGACCGATATCTCGAGGATATCTCGGCGGACGAAGTGTACGCCAACGCACCCCGCGGACGAAACCGACGCCAACAAGAACGCCCGACGTGAACGCAACGAGAAGGCGGAACGAACGGCGCCGACGTCTCCGTGAGATCCTACCCATACGGAATCTCGCGGAGGCTCTCGACCAAGTCGAAAGCCGGGTGCACACTACCCCGGAGCAGTGCCTGATGTCTATCACCATGATAGCACGTCAGGCTCAGGGGATGCGCGCGGGAGAAGTCATCGCCAAGCTCGTGGAGGACGCCTACTTCATGAGAGTTGACAACAGAGTTGCTCAAGTGCCTTCCGTCAGGACTCGCCAACCTGACAACGAAGCCACAAGTCGCAGTCTAGCTGACCACGGGCGCAACCGTACTCGAGGAGAACTACCTGCTAACCCCAACCATACTCGAGCATCGGCCGATGGACCTTCTCAGGGTGGCAACCGCACCGGCGGCACCGGCGACAACCGCGATGTCGTCCCTCATCGCGATTCTGGCGGCGGAGGCAGCGGCGGTGGAGCACCTCACACGGGGCTGGAAGGAGAGCCGGTGGGGGCGATCGCGGCGGCCGAGGCCACGCAAACAGCCACATCACCGTTGTCTCATGCGGCGGCTACGATGCCCGTCGCATAATCGAGGAAATTCGGCGCAACAAATCCGCATGCGAGAACGACGGCTTCCCCGCCTTCTCTGCAGGCTTCGCAATCTAATTCTCCCAGATAAATTCAAACCACTAGGGATCACCAAGTACGATGCGAAGCAAGATCCAGTACAGATCCTTCCGAGAATTTTCCAGATTTTTCTGGAATTTATTCTCATTTTCCTTGAGCTATTTCTATTTATTAGAAGGATCTAAAATCTTTTTCATGAGCTCCAAATACTTTATTTGGATTGTTCATGTCCCAATCTGTCTCTGGGAATTTTCTTAGAATTTTTGGAATTTTCAGAATATTTTTCGTGGATTTTATGAATTATCTAGCTATTTCTAGATTATTCTTTTCCCGGAAATAAAATTATGAAAATCAAAAGAAATTATTTTTGTTTATTTTTCCATCCTCCTTTTCGGCCCATGGCCACTTTCAGCCCATTCTCCGAAGTCTGGCGAACCACCCCTAACTCCTCCATTTCGCCCGCTCAGCCACCTCGCCCCAACCCACTAGTCCGCCTAAGCTCGGCCCAGCTCCTGTTCCCAACCCCGTCCAGCCCGCGCCCGCTCCAAGCCCAGCCGCGAGCCCGCCGCGCGAGCCCATATGGCGCCGTCGTCCGACTCGTGCCGGACCGGACTCGCGGAGTCCGGGGGCATCCCCGCCGTCGCCGCGCCACCCCTCGGTGTCCGGCCGGGCACGGTTCGGTCTCTCGTGCTCCGCGCCTTTAAAACCCCGTACCGCTGCCTCCTCCCTGCCTTGCGCCGCCCCTCTACAGAGCGCCGCCGCCGCCATAGGAGCCAGGCTCCGCCGCGTTGTCCCACCGAACGAGGTAGCCACCGGAGCGCCGTCGACGCCGGGAGTTTCCCCGAGCCAAGCCACACCTCCTCCGACGGTTCCCGTTGCCTGGAGTCCGTCAGAACGGCGCCGCTGCCTAGTACCGCCGCTGGTCGACCGGGTCCACCGCCGATGAGATGCTACCGCCCCTGTCCGGCCGCGGTAAGCCCTTCTCCGTGCTCCCCTTCCCCTCCTCTTTCTTTTCCCCCACCTATCCGAGCTTGTCGCCGTCCCTGGTCGCCGGAGACCCCGCCGGCCGGAGCTCCTTGCGGTTCTGTCCGCCTTGCGCGCGTCTGAACTGGAGGTAGAAGAAGGCCTGGCAACTTTGCGTCTAGGCCCCTGTAATCTCTTTTAATCTTTAGATGCTTTCATGTATCTAGCTCTTTTCACAGATAACCCCCTAAATCTTTACATTCTCTGCATCCCAAACTCTTTTTCAGATCTAACCCCAATTTCAAATCTATTCACGAGCACTGTTTATTGTGCCTCGGGAATCTTTTCAGCTACTCCCTGAGATCTATAGTTATTCAAGAATAGGTCCTCCAATGTTGTTTTCTCCATATCTTGCACGTTTTAACTCCATTTTAGTCCGTTCAAGTTGCGTTAGGTCCATAATAAAATGAAGCACGTATTAGTGGTGACTTTTCATCTTGATTGTTTTCTGAAAATAAATTTAATATTAATCTTGATTAATGCCTAGATATGCATGCCTTTTACAAATAAAAGCTATATAGATCTATACACGGTTTTTCATAATCAAATTTAATTTGATTAATGTTTCTCTCACATGATTTTGTAAATAAAATCTAAATTAGATCTTTTACCCAGTTTTCCGTAAGTCAAATATTAATTTGCTTAATGATTAATTAATCTTTTCTAATTAAAGGTTAATTAGGCTTTTACATCGGCTTTTATAATAAATATTAATTTGATTAATGCCAATGTCATAATGTTTTTGATAATAATATGACCTACCCGAATTACAAAGTTTTGTTTAGAATGTTCATATAGTTTAGTTTTTCTAAATTAAATGTTTGATTGGTTAATTCATATACGAACCTTTATAAATAAAACTTGACTAGTTCTTTATATCGGTTTTGTAAATAAAGTTTAATTTGCTTTAATTCCAACATGGGGTATTTTATTTATGAAATATCCTTACATATATTTTGTTAACTAAAATAAATCTAGCTCATAACCTTGTTTTCTTATATGTGCAAATCAATCGTTATACGTTCTTTACCTCAGTGTCTCTTTTGATCAAGGCTATCTGAAGTTCTAAATCTTTCCGGTGTTAACTCAATCTCACACCATGTGCGTATAATCATACCTTTCCCTTCTAAGCACGATTTGTGTGCTTTGGTGATCCTAGTAGATATCTTAGAGTTTATGTTCTGCATTTCTTTATCAAGTAATCCTACCATGATTATTTCATGTTTCTCTTAGAATCTCATTCATCGATATCTAGTTCATGGCTGTCCTATCTCAGTTAGGTTGTCCCTTCATGAATCAGCTGTGTTCTTGTACCTAATCTATCGTAGCTATCTTTCTTTAGAATTTACCCTATTATCTGTTTCTCCTATCAGATCAGATCACCCTTAGTTAGTGTGTCTGTGTTCATCCAAGTTCTCCTTGTAGGCTAGTCTTCCTAGACCCTAGCCTAAGGTTTGTGCGTGCGTTATAGTTCGCTTCTACCGTTCTCGTTCGTTTCACCTTAACTTGTACGTTAGCATGTGTATCACCTGATACATGTTTTAACACTAAAACTGCATGTTAATCTTGACTAATTCTTATTCCATTGCTTTTATAAATAAAAAGTGATTAGGTTCTAATCCGGTTTTCTTTAATCATGGTGTAATTGGTTAATCCCTATTCATAACTAGTTTTTCTAAATAAAAGATGTTAGAGTTAAACATCAGTTTTCATAATAAAGTTAATATGCCTAATGACATCATAAATGTCTTTTCAATATTAAATATGTTTAGTGGAACACGTGACATAAAGTTACTCGCCTAGATATCTTATACTTGCTTTATCTTTCTAAAGTAATTGTTAATTTGACATAACTTCTACTCGAATGTTATAAATAAAATATGATTAGGTTTATTGTGATTTCTTTAATTAAATATAACTTGTTTAAAGGTAACATAGAGTATTTCTTTGAAATATTCTTTCACATGATTTCTTAATAAGAATATGCCAAGCGTAGTCTCTTGTTGTTTGATAATGATCTCACGATAGTTTCGAGCTTAGTTCTGTTCTCAGCGTAACCAATAGAATCGAGCTCTATCTTAATGTGATCTTTCCGGTTCTTGCTCAATCTTACGCAACCATCTCTTTAAAGCTAACCAAGGCTTTCCCTTCCAAGCACCCTTTGTGTTCTTTAGTGATCCATCTAATCAATCCTATCCTTTAGTGTGTTCTTTTAAGGCTTTTCTTTCGAGGTGTATTATTCTTAGTTTGTTTGTTTGTCTGCTTTGTATGCTTGTGCCTGACGATTGATGCGAGTAGAAGGAACGTTGTTCGAGAGCTTTGGAGAGCATGAAGATGAAGAATTCTGAGCAACATCACTACTCTGGTTAAAGGCAAGTGTGTCCTTGTGCTTTTGTCCCAATAACTTTATTAATCACTATTGCATATGCTTGCATTAATATGATGGGACCCATGTTTAAGGCTTTGACTAGTGTTGTTTCTCCTGTGCCTTGATCAACTGGGTTTTACCTTTATGTTGGGTAGCTATGCTTAGTTGCTATACTTGGGTTATGATGGTTATAATGAACATTAATGATGAACATGCTTTATCTCTATGTTGTATATCTGTGTTTGCTTAATACAAGACCATATGTTTAATCGGAACATGGAGAACCACCCAGGAAAACAGTACAACCACAAGAACTAAACGGGCACTGGTCTTGGCTGAATAATTAGGAACTTTAGGTTGGGGTGATCTTACCTGATAAGGACAAGGGATCGGCGATGCTTGCGGGGTATGGACTTGCTCTAGCGGGCGGTTGGGTGAGTTATTCTTTTTATGGTGGGGTATCGACTTGCTAGGGGACTTTATACCTTGCTAATCGATCCGGACCTTGTGGGTCACAACTTGGCGGGGGAACCTTTGTAAAGGCCTTGTAGCGTCCCTATGCAGCCACACCTCGGTATTGTGGTATGTTGCCTGATCAACATCGCATGGTTGGGTTCAAAGTTCTTCGGAGCTTTTACGCTGCTTGTGGTGAAAGTGTACAACCTCTACAGAGTGTTAAACTAATCGATTAGCCGTGCTCACGGTCAAGAGCGGCCTGGACCCTCACATGATAATTTGAAGATGGACTTATATCGTGCTCTCTGGTTATTCTTGCCATATTCTTATGGTGTATCTTACTTTATGCTTAATGTGGGCTGGTATAAACTTATACTTTATTAGTAATCAGGTGCTAATAAAATTTGACCAACTAAAATGCTAAATGCTTTGAGCCAGTCCACTATAAAGCCTTTGCATTCATTCTTTTCCCCATACTTGTTGAGTACGACAAGTGCTCACCCTTGCTATAAACAATGTTGCTCAGAAGGAGGAAGCTACTCTGGAGTCTTGTGAAGATGTTGCTGGTGCTAGACGTACGCAACCCCCAGTCGACTGTGATGTTTGGTGTCTTCATTTCCAGGATAAAGCGTAAAACTCTGATAATCTCCCTTTTTCTTTACGTGATATTGTTTCTGTTATTCACTTATGTTAGTTATATGCATGAAAATTGATCCTGGCATGCATATATAGTTTGCACTTGGTTTTCTTTGGAAAAATAGGTGTGACAGCAGATGAGCTGCGGAGTACTCGGGGACCGGGCAGGGCATGTACGGCGGCATGTCCTTGAAGATCCTGCCCAGCCTCTCGACGATGTCATCATCATCGATCTCACCGCTAGGCATCCACGACATGTCATCCTCGCCGGTGTACTCGTAGCCGAGGGTGTCGCGAGCCATCAGTGGCTGCACCCTCCTCTTCATGAAGCTGAAGGCCACGTGTTCGGCCCTCAGCCCGGCTTCTCTCAAAGCCTTAATCTTCAGCAGCATCTCGGGTAGTTGAATACCCTCCTGCATCGTCGGCTCCGTGTTCCACCAGGGTCGATGCTTCAGCTGCTTCCCGCTTAGCTTCGGCAACTCCGGGTGGTGGTTGGTGATGTAGAACCATTTCGATTTCCAATCTTGGTTGGAGTCAATCATCTTGTACGCCAAGTACTACTCGGCGGCATCTTCGCGCATCTGGATCCCGGCCCCTCCGACTACTTTTGGATCGTTGGCGCTTGGCTGGGGCTTCACGCGGAAGAACTTTCTGAATGGCACTCAGTGGGGCTTGATCCCCAAGAATGCTTCGCAGAAGTGGATGAAGACAGATACATGGAAGATTCCATTAGGGTTCAAGTTGAGGTACTCAATACCGTAATAGTCGAGAAGACCTTTGAAGAAGTCGCTCACCGGAAGAGCCAACCAGCGCTTCACGAATCGGGCGAACATCAGGATCTCGTCGGGGTTCTTCTCTATCGGATATGGATCTCCCGCGGCGGCACGCCACATATCCACCTCCTTCTCGCGGAGGAAACTGCTGTTCACCAGCGCTAGAAGGTCTTCGGTCTTCACTTCGGATTTTTTCCACTCCTTGTTTGGATTTGGGCGTGGGGGAGATGCCGGCGGTGTTGACCCTTCAGCAGATCCAGCAGCCTCTTCACGGGACCTCTTTTTCCCAGCGGCGGTCTTCATGCTCTTCGACAAGGATGGCTTCATTCTCCAAAGACAGCGGGTCTTCACTCACATTCGCTCGGGGGCTGCTCTAGAGGCAAGCAACGGAGGTGCGAGTGGATCTCTGGCCTAAGGCGCGGCGGCAGTGTGCTCGAGCGGCTAAGTCTTGGCTAGATCTATTTCAACTGACTGCGAATGCGGAGGATGGAAAACCCTAAGGGTTTCGGCTTCTATTTATAAGTCAACCGGCAGCTCCACAATGGCCAGATGGATATGTTTCAACAACTGACTCAGCACCGGCCGCATGACCTTTCAACTTCCAGTAGTCGATGCGCCCTATCTCGGGGGCTCGGCTACGTCTACTGAACTCCTTGGGTGGCGACAAGATTCAAGAGCAACTCAGGACACATTCTACATTCAAGATGACCCTTCAATTCGAGAGGAAGTACTCGACTCAAGGCTCGGGGGCTCCGTGCCACGTGTCCTTCGGTTTTTTCTCCGGATTTTGTGGGATAATCTTTCCAGAACTTCAGATTGACCCTCAGCCAGAGTCTACGACTCAACCTAAGGCTCGGGGGCTACTCCATTTGGAGTGCGATTTTGCAATCGCGGTTCCATATAAATTTTGGCTTCAAGACAACACGAGTATTGTTGAAGACATTCAATAGGGGAACTCGACGATGCTTGGGAACTACTCGAGAAGACTTCAATACTACTCAAGGATCAGGTGGAGTACCTTCCAGCCTCGAGATGCTTCAGGTACTCTTGAGGACTTTCGGCTTGTAGTACTCGGGGATGCTTGAGGACTACTCGTCAAGGCCATCAAGACTACTAGAAACTGTCCTGCTCGACTACAAAGTACTCGGGGGCTTGTTGTATGGACCTCCCTGGGCCCACTACCTCGGTGGGCACCAGGACCGACTATTTGGTGGGCCCTTGGGACTACCCGGCTTGTGCCACACGACACCTGATGGCGTGAGGCGCAAGGACTACGGTGGAGAAGTACTCGGATAGGAAGCTGTACATGTCCTATACTGTGTAGAGAACTCCTAGACGTACCCGACTAGTACTCTCTCCCTGAACCGACTTGTAACCCTGCCTCCCGGACTATATAAGGCAAGGCAGGGACCCTTCTCTCTGATACGCATCATCTTGTAAACACATCCAATCAATCCAGAGCTACGCAGTATACAGGACGTAGGGTATTATGCACCTCGCGGCCCGAACCTGGCTAAATTTTGTGCCACGTGTCTCTTCCTTCGAGTTACCGATCTCGGCGAGGCCACATTCATCCACCTCGGGTACTCCCCTTGGTAGGTTGCCAGTCTAAAACACCGACAATCGTGAAGACCTGGAGTGCTAGGTTGGCGTGCCCCCAGTCGACGTTCATGTGGAAGATAGTACCTACTCCGTTGTGATAGATGTCTGATGTGTAATTTTCTTTTTAGACTGATAGATAAAATCTAGAGCATCCAATTGATGGTATCTTTAGTGTGCAAGTCATTGTATTCAATTAATTCAGTATTATCGAATGTTACAATAGATCATTAGAGCAAATGTCACAATAACCGTCGGAGAAATTGGTACAATGGGAAATAGAGAAAAATCCGGAAGTGCACTGGATGATCTGACAGGGTCATTTTTGAGGACTATGTGTGGTTCGAGGACCGGTGGATGGTCGCTTCCTTGTGTGATGAGTGATTGACAACGTTGTGTGGACTGATTCTTGGCTAAGTATTGCAGGTGCAGGTTGCGGCTTGACTGGTGTTGGTGCAGGTGAAGAACAAGCGTGAAAGGTCATCGTCGATGAGGCCTCCAGGTGTGGAGAAGACAAGTAGGCTTCGTTCGAGGGACCCGGTGGCCAGCGGGGTCAAGTGCAGGCCGCATGGTGGCATGAACAGCAAGATGAAGTCATGGACGGTTTCTTGGTTGAGCCTCAAAACCAAGGTCGAGCCGGGACTACGTGGAAGCCGAGTAATGAGTGGCGATTGGTGGAGGCTACACCGAGTTCGCGGGGTTTCCAGTGGTTCACCAGAAAACCACTGGTTTCCTTGGTTGATCCACAAAGCCAAGACCGGAGAACTGAAGACGATACTGCAGTAGCTCCAGACCGGTCGGACCGGTGGGTCTGACCGGTGAGGTGCCGACGACGGCTCGACCGTGTGCGACAACGCGATCCGAGAATCTTCATAGCGGATGACACGCATCGGGATCGCAAGGCCTGCGTCGAAGCTAAGCATTGTGCGGTCGCCAGGCATCCGTCCGATGGAGAAAATCTGAAGACTTCCAAAACCGCCCTTGAGGAGCTTGTATCCCTAGTTATTAAGTAAGGGTATTTTAGACTTTCGGTTGCCTCCATATAACCCATGAGGTGAGAGGATGGCAGCCATCTCTTGGAACCCTAGTTCATTTTGCTTTCCTATTTTCCCTTCCTATTTTCTTAGGATTTCCATAGTACTAGCTTGAGAGCTTGATGGTGAGATTTTGTGAGAGGGTTGGATGATCGGGCGGCAAGCTAGACCTTGTATGAACCTTCTTGGTATGTATAGATGATTCGTCGTGGTTCCTCAAGGCTTTGTTGTGTTGTTCCCGGTTGTTCTTGGTGGTGATTTTCGGAGCCCTCTCTTGGTGGTTTTCTCGGTGTGTTTTCGGGACCTTGCTCTTGATGATTTGATGGGGGAAATTCGTGTGAACCCTTCGTGGTTCTTTTGCCTTTGATTCCCCTCCCAAATCCGTGAGTTAAGGGGCTCGATTTGGGGTTTTCGGTGTTCTAGGGTTAGAGGAGTTCTTGGCAGGATTTCTTCGATTCCTCTTGATTTGGCAAGTTTTGGTGGACAAAATCAGGGCTATGGACTCCTCATGAGGTGTTCCTAATCCCCAAAGTCTTGTTCAAGTCCGTGGAGCGATTCGGGAGATCGAAGTTTGGATTTGGAGGAGTTGACCCGCGGGTGCTGTTCATCCCGAGCTGCCCAGGCTACACCGGTCTGACCGGTGCTCTTGACCAGTCTGACCGGTGCGAGTCACTTGTGGGATTTGCCTCGGGTGAACTGCTTGACTCGTGTGTCTTTGGGTCTTGGTGCTACTGGTCAGTTCTTGGTATGTTTGGAGTTGTTTTGTTAGGTTTTGTGTAGGGTTTTCCTTCCGTGCTGGTTGTGTTTTGGGGGTGTTTTTGTTCCAGGGCCTAGAGAAGTCACTGAGGCTTTTTTGGAATGCTTGTTGTGCGGCTGCTGTAGCCACCGACCTGACCGGCTCTGTCCACCGGTCTGACCGGTGTCACCGGTCTGACTGGCGTAGGCCATCGGTCTGACCGGTGCAGCACAAGCAGCAAACCGTGCAAGTTTCCGCTGTGCGTGTTGGTGTGTTTCGGCTCGGAAGGTTGTTTGTTGGTTCCTGGTCCAGTAGCACTTCAGTGGCTGTGTGGACTTGGCCAACTTGGGTAGTGAGTCGGAGACGTGTGTTGAAAGCTGTGTTCGTCTTGTTGGAGTTTCCATCTCCTCCGAGAAGAATTTTTATCGGCTCCCATTCACTACCCCCTCTCTGGTTCGCCGTATCGGTCCTTCAAGTGGTATAAGAGCCGATTTGGGTATTTATTGACTCTAACCAGTCTAAGATCAAAGGATGGCATACCAGGAACAGGTTCGGGTCCTCCACACTTCGATGGCAAGAACTACCAGATGTGGAGTAAGCGGATGGCGGCGTTCCTTCACGGAAAGGGTCAGATCCTTTGGGATGTCATGGTGGACACAGGTTATGTCCAATCGATGAACTTCCTTGCTCCAGGATCGAGGGACATGTTCGACGCCAACAATAAGGCGGTCGACTACTTGTTTTGTGCTTTGTGTCAGCTTGAGTTCGATCGGGTGCACACCGAGCACTTGGCTTGTAGAATCTGGTCGGTGTTGAAGGAAGCTCATGTTGGGAATGCCCAGGTTCATGCTCGGATGTATGCAACCTACCGGAGAGAGTACGAGAACTTCACTCATCTCCCCGGTGAGTCCATCGATCCCTTGTTTTAGAGGTTCACGGTGGTTGTTGAGGACCGGGAGCGTCCCGGTGGTCGATGGATGACCGCTCCTCGGTGATGAGTGATTGACAACGGGTGTTGGACCGACTCTTGGCTTAGTGCGCGGGTGTAGGTCGCGGCCTAGTTCGTTTTGTTGCGGGTGAAGAACGGGCGCGAAAGGTCTTCGGCCTTGAGGGGCCTCGGGAGATGGAGAGACAAGTAGGCTCGGTTCGAGGGACCGGTGGACGGCGGGGCCCGGGTGCGGGCCACATGGTGGCGACACAAGCAAGACGGAGTGATGGACAAGTGAGCCGGTGCACGGTGGCGGTCAAGTCAAGTGGTTTGGCGGGAGGCCGGACCGGGCACGCGGGGTTATGTGGTTTGCCCACAAAACCATCGGCGGACGGTTTCTTGGTTTGGGCCTCAAAACCAAGTCCGAGGGCCCAACACGACGGAGACGGGATCCGGGCGTGTCGGGAAGCTTCGAGGCGGAGGACACGCGGCGGGATCGCATGGCTTGCGTCGGGAGGACGCGGGGGTGCGGCAAAGGCGTGGCCGTCCGATGGCAAGACCCACAAACATTACCTAAATGCCCCTACGTGGGTTGTATCGCCGTAGTTTAGTTAGGGGTAGTCGAGTCATTTACCACTCCGGCGGGACCTGATATATAAGCCATGAGTGTGTGTGGATGGCTCCCGCTCTCCGCGACTTAGGGTTTCATTTCCTTCCTCCTCTTTCTCTTTTTCGTAGCTATTTTTCTTCCTATTTTCTCTAGGCTAGCATGAGAGCTTCATGAGAGATTTGTTGAGAGGGATGGATGCTAGGGCGGCATGCTAGACCTTGTGAATCTTTCCTGGTTTGTATAGAAGATTCGGGGTTGTTTTTCGTGGCTTTTTGCGCTTGTTTTCGTGCCTTTGTTTCTGGTGTGATTCCGCGGATTTGAGTGGGTTTCTCCCCGGATTTCTTTGAGGGAAACATGGATAGATGTCTTGTGCATCTTTGTGCTTGATCTTGTGCCCTCAAACGCCGGAAACCACTTCGATTCGTGTGTTTTCGTTCGGTGCTCTAGCTTTGGTGGTGCTCAAAGGATTCGCGATTCCCGGTGATTTAGGGAGTTAGGAGGCAAGATTTTTGGGCTATAGCATCCTTGTGTGACGCTTTTCAAGTCCCCAAACCCTTGTCTCCATAGCTTCAACCGTTTGGGAAATCCGATGATGATTTGGGGAAGTTGACTTTCGGGGTGGGGCTGTTTCTGCTCTGTCCGCACCTGGCGGACAGTCCGCGGGGAGGTCGCGGACGGTCCACGTGGGTCGTGTTCGTCCCGTGTTCTTCGCGTTCTTGCTCGTCCTTCGTTTCGATCCGTCGCGATTTTGGTTTTTGGTTGGACGGAGTTTCGGACGGTCCGCGGTGTCGGGCGGACGGCCCGCGGGTGCTTGGCGGACGGTCCGCGTGCTCCCCGCGGACGGTCCGTGGTTCGTGAGTGGCTTTGGTTCGTTCGTGTGATTTAACGGACGGTCCGCGGGAAGGGCCGGATGGTCCGCGACGTCGGCGCGGACGGTCCGCGGGAGCGGGTCGGACGGTCCGCGCGGTTCATCGCGGACGGTCCGCACCGCCAGCCGGACGGTCCGCCGAGAGCCGTGAGCGATCTTGTTTGTTTCGATTCCTTCCTTCCCTTTCTAGTGCTTCCGCGTGTGCTTCAAGGAATCGTTCCTAGGACTAGAGGTTGATCCATAACCTCGTGGTTTTGACGATTGGTACGTGATTCGATCCATCGCTTGTGTGCGACCGGGATTTGAGTAGGACATAGGCCGGGTTCTTTGTGAAGAATTTTTACCGACTCCTATTCAGTCCCCCCCTCTCTAGTCGCCATCTGATCCTTCAATTGGTATCAGAGCTTGGTGCCGGATTCTTTGCGACTTTGACATGTCTCGAATCCTAAGATGGCGTACGTTGAGCGGGGCGGTCCGCCGCACTTCGATGGCAAGGGTTACCACAAGTGGGCGGCTCGTATGATGATTTTTCTTCGAGGAAAGCTGTTGGATTTTATTGTGCTTGACAAGACCTATGCTATTCCGGTCAACATCCATACTCTTATGGTGACCGATGCCGATGCCAAGGCCAAGTATGAGGCTAATGCAAAAGCCGTTGATCACTTGTGCCGGAGCTTGTGTGATCCAGAGTTTGAGCGTGTTCGCCATTTGAATCTTGCTTGGCAAATTTGGGAAAAGTTGTTGGTTGCTCACCGTGGTGATAACCATGTGAAGGCTCGCCTCTTTGTCTCTTACCGGATGCAATATGAGAATTTCACTCCACTTCCCGGTGAGGACATTGATGCGATGTTTCGAGGTTCACCGCCATCGTGAACAACATGAAGGCTAATGTTGAGGATTTTCCGTACTCCGAGCATGATCAGGCTTTGAAGCTCTTGCATGTCTTGGACCCAAACGTTTGGGGTGCTAAGGTTGAGGCCATCAAGGAGTCTGGGCATTACTTGACTATTGAGTTGGATGACCTCTTTTCTAAGCTCAAGTCGGTTGAGGTTGATTGGAAGTTGCTATCCAAGCATGAGGGCTCGACCGACCATAGTCTTGCTCTTGTGGGAGGATCAAAGGGCAAATCTAACCCTTCCGTCGACGAGTTTTCTTTGTCCTCTCTTATGTCCATTCCGGATGAGGAGTTTGATGTCTTGGGCGAGGAGGAGCGGCCTTGCTCTCAAGAAGGTTTGAACGACTACACGAGAGTCGGAGGAATGCAAGGCGGAGCTCGGGGACGTGCTACAAGTGTGGCAAGCGTGGCCACTTCATCGCCGAGTGCCGGAAGCGGAGGAGAACAAGTACAAGGTGAACGAGTACGGGGCGCACCCGAGGCGTGAAGACAAGTACTCCTCCAAGGGCAAGCACTTCAACAAGTCCAAGAGCAAGGACAAGGACAAGCGGCGACCGAGCAAGAGCGCCTACAAGAAGAACAAGGCAAGAGCGATGGTGGCCGGTGCGAGCGACGTCGACTCAAGCTCAAGCGAGGAGCAGTCAAGCTCAAGCAGCGAAGATGAAGACGCCGGGAGGCGCAATGGCAAGAAGAGTGCAAGCCGGAACCTCAGCGGGCTGAGCTGTGTGGCGCTCGAGGGCTTTTGTGGCATGGCTCATAGCGCAAGCAGCAAGAAGAGTGTGAAGGAAGACAGCGACTCCGACTCGGAGGATGAGGTAAACCGTGATCCCGACTCTTTGCTTGCTGAGATTGCTAGGTTGAATGGCTTGCTTGATAATCGTGATAGTGTGCTGAGAGATGCCAAAAAGATGAGGAAAGATCTTAGGGCTCAGCTTGAGAATGCTAGCGAGAAAGTAGGAGAGTTAGAGTCAAAATTGCTTGAATTGAAACTTGAGAATGACTCTTTGAAACTTGCTCCTACTCCTCCTGATGATGTTGAATGTGTTGAATGTGATGCTTGGTTGAATGAGATCAAACTGCTTAATGAGAAGAATGCTTCTATTTTGGCTCAACTAGATGCTCTTAGGACTGAACATGATGAGCTTAAGGCTAGACCCACTTTGCTTGGTGCTTGTAAATCATGTCCTACTATGCATGCTAAGCTTGTCGATGCTCGTTCTACCATTAGTTCTTTGGAAGCATCTTTGAAATCTCCTGTTGCAAATGCATGTTCTAGCTGTGATGAAGTCACTTTGCGTAATCTTGAACTTACTTCCCGTTTGGATGTCATCTATGAGGAGAATGACTATTTGAGGAAGGTGTTGGGTTGGTTGTACGGGGCGGGAACCTCAATTAAAAATCATGATTGAGGAGTTCAAGATAGGCGATGGTCGTGGTTTGGGTTTTGAGAAGGTGGGTGAGAAAGTGGGGAGAGAACAAGTGGGGAGAGTGTGTATGAGAAGTGTGTTGAGTCTAACCCCGAGTTCGAGGTGATCGGAGAGATCCAAGTCCCACTCCCAAAAGCATTCAAGAACTCTTTCACACCAAAGCCCAACCACCTTTGCAACAAGCTTGACACAACCCAAGATCCACCCAAATTCGCACCTAAGACAAATGATTTCCAAAAACCGGTGAAGTTTGTGGGTGAGAAGGGTGAGAAACCTAGAGAGAAGCCGAGCCAAAACCAAAACCCATCCCCTTCGGGTGTGAGTATTGTGGCAAGGAGAGGCATCTTGCGAGTTTTGCTACAAGAGGAAGAGGGATGAGAGGCTTGCTAGGGAGCAAGCGAACCGAGACAGTATCGCCGGCCTCATGGTATTCCCGAGCCTAGAGTGCCACTTCCACGGGGTGTGGGAAGTGTGAGGAGTGTTGGCGGTGTTCCCACGAGAGGTGGTGGTGAGAGGTTTGTCGGGCGAGATGATGGTGTGCGGGGCCGGTGAGAGGTTTGGTCGGGCTCGTGGTGGTTTTGTTGGACGTCCTCCTACTCGTCCTCGGTACGGGTTTAGGGGAGATGATCGCAGCTTTGGGTTCCGGAGGAACTACGGACCACGTTTTCCCCCTCGTGGTGCTCGTACTCCTCCCATGGGACATGGGAAGTTTGGTGGCAAGGGAGTGAGTTTTGCTAACCCCTCTTTTGAGCGAGATGGCTCGACACCGGTTTAACTTTCTCCGTGCTAACCCCGGTGTCGAGTCGCTAGCTCATTCTCGTTCTTGTTTCGCACCGTAGGGGCGGGGAGGCTTGGAGAACATTTGGTTGATCGACTGCGGGTGTTCTCGACACATGACCGGAGATAAGAAGTGGTTCTCCGGCCTCACCCCGGTGAAGGAAAAGCAAGACATCACATTTGGGGACAATGGACGAGGTAGGGTGCTTTCGGAGGGTGTTGTGCATGTGAGTGACAAGGTAACGTTGAAGAGAGTGGCTCTTGTGAAGTCTTTGGATTTTAATTTGCTTTCGGTTTCTCGGTTGCTTGATGAAGGTTTTGAGGTGCGTTTCAAGTCCGGCGAGTCTCGTTTGCTTGATTCTCGAGGTGATCTTGTCCGTATGATCATCCCCGAGGGTCGATTTTCGTGGCTGATTTCTCTCGTTCTTTGGGTCCCTCGCCGTTTGATGGCTGGTCCTTCTTCTGATTTGTGGAAATGGCATAGGCGGTTGGGACACTTGAGTTTTGATTTGGTTTCCCGCTTGAGTGGTCTTGACCTTGTCCGAGGATTGCCGAAGTTGAAGTTTGAGAAGGATTTGGTTTGTGCTCCTTGTAGGCATGGTAAGATGGTAGCCACTCCCCATCCACCCCTGACCGATGTCATGACCGAGCGTCCGACGTAGCCGTTGCATATGGACCTTGTTGGGCCGGCTCGAGTTCGCTCGGTGGGCGGGAAGTGGTATGTCCTTGTTGTGGTGGACGATTACTCTCGCTATGCCTCGGGTGTTCTTCTTGGAGGATAAGAGTGAGACTTTTGGCTTTGTTCGAGATCCGATCGTGAGGTTGAAAAACGAGAGGCATGGAAATGCTATTCGAGCTATCCGCAAGTGATAATGGCTGCGAGTTCAAGAACTCTCGTTTTGATGCCTTTTGTCGTGATCTAGGTCTTGAACATCGTATTCGACCCCTTATGTGCCCCCTCAAAATGGAGTTGTGGAAAGGAAAAATCGGACTCTTTGTGAGATGGCTAGGACGATGCTCGATGAGCACGGGACTCCTAGGAGGTATTGGGCCGAGGCGGTCAATACGGCTTGTCATGTTTCCAACCGGATTTTATTGAGAGATTTCAAGAAGAAGACTCGTTATGAGCTTATGCATGGTCGGGCACCCAAAGTGAGTCATTTCCGAGTTTTTGGCTGCAAATGCTTTATTCGAAAAAGGGAAAACTCGACAAGTTTGGGGCTAGGTCTAGTGATGGTATTTTCTTTGGATATGCTAACCACTCTAGAGCCTATAGGGTGCTTAACCTTGAGACTAACAAAATCATGGAGACTTGCGAGGTGACCTTCGACGAGACAATGCCATGTACCTCTCTTGGCTTTGAATGTGCGAGGTGATGAAGAGATGGCCGAGGACCTCTTTGAAGAGGAGAAGGATGAAGCCGAAGATGATGATGGGGAGAACCATGCGCCTGAAGCTGAGTGTGTACCCACTACTTCCCCTACGACCACTTTGGAGCATGGACCGTCTACTTCATGGACAACGACGGTGCAACGAGAGGACCGGGCGAGAGAAGCCGAAGTTGAGGGGGAGGTAGTTTCGAGGCGTGAGGCTCCCGAGGCGGATTCAAGAAGTGCATCCCCTGTCGAAGATCATTGGGAACATCGATGAACGCACTACACGGTCGAGGTCCGGGAATTCCTCTCATTTTGCTCATCTCGCTTTTGTTGCTACTTTTGAGCCCAAGGACATTGGACATGCTTTATCCGATGCAAACCGGGTCAATTCTATGCATGAGGAGTTGGAAAACTTTGAGAGGAACCGGAGTGTGGGAGTTAGTTGAACCACCTCCTAATTGCCATCCCATAGGAACCAAGTGGGTTTGGAAGAACAAAGAGGGAGAGAATGGGATGGTGGTGAGGAACAAGTCCAGACTTGTTGCTCAGGGGTTTAGTCAGAAGGAGGGGATCGACTATGAGGAGACCTTTGCTCCGTGGCCCGTCTTGAGGCAATTCGGATCCTTCTAGCCTTTGCCGTGGCTAAAGGGTTCAAGTTGTTTCGGATGGACGTGAAGAGTGCTTTTCCGAATGGGGTCATAGAGGAGGAGGTGTATGTGAAGCGCCCACCGGGTTTGAGAGCGAGCCGTACCCACACGGGGTATACGGGTTGAAAAGGGCTCGTATGGGTTGAAACGGGCGCCCCGTGCTTGGTATGGGAGGTTGAGAGGTTTTCTTTTGAGCGAGAGGGTTTGTGATGGGTACCGTGGATAGAACCTTGTTTCTCCTCAAGCATGGAAATGATTTGCCGATTGTTCGGATATACGTGGATGATATTGTCTTTGGTGGCTCGTCACATAACCTTGTTGCCAAGTTTACGGATGAGATGAGCGGGGAGTTCGAGATGAGCTTGATGGGCGAGTTGCGGTATTTTCTTGGGCCGCAGATCAAGCAAGTGAAGGATGGTACATTTGTGCACCAAACCAAGTACACGAAAGACATGCCGAGGAAGTTCCGGATGCAAGATGTGAAGCCGATGTCGACTCCCATGGGGAGTACGGCCACTTTGGATGCGGATGAGGACGGAGAACCGGTGGACCGGCGGGAGTACGGGAGCATGATCGGCTCCCTCCTCTACTTGACGGCGACGAGGCCGGACATACGGTTCGGCCGTGTGTCCGTGCGCTCGTTTTCGGGCTTCACCAAGGACATCACATCGACGAGCCGTCAAGAGGATTTTCAAGTACCTACGATCCGCCCCCGGTGTTGGCCTTTGGTATTCTTCCTCCTCGACTCTTTCTCTTCATGGTTTTTCCGATGCGGATTTTGTCGGTTGTCGAGTCGAGAGGAAGTCTACTTCGGCACTTGTCGGTTTCTTGGTTCTTCGTTGGTCTCATGGTCTTCCCGCAAGCGAGTCTAGTGTAGCTCGGTCTACCACAGAGGCGAGAGGATGTTGCCGCCGCGAGTTGTTGCTCCCGCAGTTGTTGTGGATTTCATACACTTTGAGAGACTTTGGTGAGGAGTGCACCCGCATCCCACTTCTTTGTGATAGCACTAGTGCCATAAGCGTAGCCAAAAACCCAGTGCTTCACTCCGGAACCAAACATATAGAAGTGAGATATCATTTCTTGAGGGACAATGTGGAGAAAGGAACCATTGTTTTGAGCCATGTCCCTACCCAAGATCGGCTAGCCGACATCTTTACAAAGCCTCTCGACCAAGCTACATTTGTGCGCTTGCGGGGGAACTTGGGGTTTGTTGCCCTTTCTAGTTGATTCCTGAGGGATTTCCTTTTTGTACCATTTGTATCATACCATGTTTACTTTGATGTATATACATGCTTTGCTATGTACAAACCATGGTAGGATAGCCATCTTGTCATATATCATGTTGCATTTGTGTCATATTGCATTTTAGGATGATGAGCTTCTTTCATATGCCATATTTGAGTCTCTTTGGCTATTTGTGAGATATTGGTTATATGTGTGGAGAAATGGTGATGTGAGGCTATGCTCTTGAAATATTTGAGATATATGTGTGGTGAGATAGCCCCTTTTTGAAATAAATGCTAAACTTGACTAATTTTTGATGAATTGTGCTCCACTCGTGTGTAGTTGTGTATCCATGTCAGTTTGGTCTAAATGTGCTTTTCATGCTTAGATTGTGCTTGGATGCCTTGTTCTTGCATTTGGGCCAAAGGCCGAATATCATTGTGAATGTTTAGCCTATGTTGCATTCATGGGGGAGCATAAGCTTCTTTTTGCCGCAAAGGCACTTCATGTACCATGAAATGAACTAATCTTGAAAAGAAGTGTATAATGCTTGAAAAATACTCCATCCATCATGTCTATGCTTAAAATGTCTTATCTTTCACATATGGGTGCAAAACATGTTGCATGATGTTCACCAGTGGAGAAGTCTCCCCGAAGTGGACACATGGCTCATGAGCTTTGACATGACATGCTTTGCTTTATGGGTGTTTGCCATGATCTTTTGCTTGAGAATTTGATATCCCCGTATGATCTTTGAATGGTATGCATGTTTGTGGCTCAAGTGTGACATGGATAGGCTTTTACATGTGAAGCGAGCCTTCTTTTGGTAAAATTGTTTAAATCTGAAAATTTTGCTTTGTCACATGCTTGTATTTTCATATATTACTTGTGGCAATGCTTTAACTATGCTATGATTCATGTGTGTGATCTTTGTCTCATTTTTAGCCTTTGACACTAGATTTGGCTTATTTGAGAAGCTCATGTAGTTGTTGATATGCTTTGCTTTGCATTTCGCATTTCACCTTGATTCATACATTGTCAACAAGGGGGAGAAGAGGTGAGCTTAATGAAAATTCAGAAGAGGTGAGCTGAAATTTGGAAGTTTGCATCCACATGTTCAGGGGGAGCTTTCTTGCTGTTTTCGGTGTGGATTTTGTGCTTTGCTTGGCTTGTGACCTTTCTTTGCCTTTCTTCGGTTTTGGTCATGAGTTGAGCTTCTTTGTTTTTCTTTCTTCTTTCTTTCTCTTTTTCTCTGAATTTCATTTCGCGTTGTGTGTTGTCAATGCACTCATCAAGGGGGAGATTGAGGACCAGGAGCGTCCCAGTGGTCGATGGATGACCGCTCCTCGGTGATGAGTGATTGACAACGGGTGTTGGACCGACTCTTGGCTTAGTGCGCGGGTGTAGGCCGCGGCCTAGTTCGTTTTGTTGCGGGGTGAAGAACGGGCGCGAAAGGTCTTCGGCCTTGAGGGGCCTCCGGAGATGGAGAGACAAGTAGGCTCGGTTCGAGGGACCGGTGGACGACGGGATCCGGGTGCGGGCCACATGGTGGCGACACAAGCAAGACGGAGTGATGGACAAGTGAGCCGGTGCACGGTGGCGGTCAAGTCAAGTGGTTTGGCGGGAGGCCGGACCGGGGCACGCGGGGTTATGTGGTTTGCCCACAAAACCATCGGCGGACGGTTTCTTGGTTTGGGCCTCAAAACCAAGTCCGAGGGCCCAACACGACGGAGACGGGATCCGGCGTGTCGGGAAGCTTCGAGGCGGAGGACACGCGGCGGGATCGCATGGCTTGCGTCGGGAGGACGAGGGGTGCGGCAAAGGCGTGGCCGTCCGATGGCAAGACCCACAAACATTACCTAAATGCCCCTACGTGGGTTGTATCGCCGTAGTTTAGTTAGGGGTAGTCGAGTCATTTACCACTCCGGCGGGACCTGATATATAAGCCATGAGTGTGTGTTGATGGCTCTCTCTCTCCGCGATTTAGGGTTTCATTTGCTCCCTCCTCTTTCTCTTTTTCGTAGCTATTTTTCTTCCTATTTTCTCTAGGCTAGCATGAGAGCTTCATGAGAGATTTGTTGAGAGGGATGGATGCTAGGGCGGCATGCTAGACCTTGTGAATCTTTCCTGGTTTGTATAGAAGATTCGGGGTTGTTTTTCGTGGCTTTTTGTGCTTGTTTTCGTGCCTTTGTTTCCGGTGTGATTCCGCGGATTTGAGTGGGTTTCTCCCCGGATTTCTTTGAGGGAAACATGGATAGATGTCTTGTGCATCTTTGTGCTTGATCTTGTGCCCTCAAACGCCGGAAACCACTTCGATTCGTGAGTTTTCGTTCGGTGCTCTAGCTTTTGGTGGTGCTCAAAGGATTCGCGATTCCCGGTGATTTAGGGAGTTAGGAGGCAAGATTTTTGGGCTATAGCATCCTTGTGTGACGCTTTTCAAGTCCCCAAACCCTTGTCTCCATAGCTTCAACCGTTTGGGAAATCCGATGATGATTTGGGGAAGTTGACTTTCGGGGTCGGGTGTTTCGCTCTCGTCCGCACCGCGGACGATCCACGGGGAGGTCACGGACGGTCCGCGTGGGTCGTGTTCGTCCCGTGTTCTTCGCGTTCTTGCTCGGCCTTCGTTTCGATCCGTCGCGATTTTGGTTTTTGGTTGGACGGAGTTTCGGACGGTCCGCGGTGTCGGGCGGACGGTCCGCGGGTGCTTGGCGGACGGTCCGCGTGCTCCCCGCGGACGGTCCGTGGTTCGTGAGTGGCTTTGGTTCGTTCTGTGTGATTTAACGGACGGTCCGCGGGAAGGGCCGGACGGTCCGCGACGTCGGCGCGGACGGTCCGCGGGGAGCGAGGTCGGACGGTCCGCGCGGTTCATCGCGGACGGTCCGCACCGCCCGGGCCGGACGGTCCGCCGAGAGCCGTGAGCGGTCGTTGTTTGTTTCGATTCCTTCCTTCCCTTTCTAGTGCTTCCGCGTGTGCTTCTAGGAATCGTTCCTAAGGCTAGAGGTTGATCCATAACCTCGTGGTTTTGGCGATTGGTGCGTGATTCGATCCATCGCTTGTGTGCGACCGGGATTTGAGTAGGACATAGGCCGGGTTCTTTGTGAAGAATTTTTACCGGCTCCTATTCACTCCCCCCCTCTCTAGTCGCCATCGATCCTTCGGTTGTGAACAACATGAGGGCCAATGTGGACGTGCTCCCGTACGATGATCATGATAGAGCTGTCAAGCTCTTACACTCTTTGGATCGTACGATTTGGGGTGGAAAGTTCGAGGCCATTGTGGAGTCGGAGAAGTATGACACTCTGACGGTGAACGAGCTGTTCTCGAAGCTCAAGTCGGCTGAGGTGGATAGGGGCATGACAGCCAAGCTCGAGGGCCCAACTGACTCTCATAATCTTGCCCTCGTTGGTGGTTCGAAAGGAAAGACTAACACTAACCCATCCACCAGGATGTTCTCTTTGTCCTCTTTGATGTCTATGCCATATGAGGAGTTCGATGTGCTTGGAGAGGACGAGCTGGCGTTGCTGACGAGGATGTTCTAGAGGCTGCACGAGAACCGGGTGAACATGAGGAGGAACACGAGGACATGCTTCCAGTGCGGCAAGCCGGGACACTTCGTCGCCGACTTCCCAGAGAAGGTCGAGAACAAGGATGGCTACAAGCACAAGTCAAGAACGGATGGCAAGTATCGGTCGAGGCGCGACCACAAGAGCAAGCACAAGAACAAGCACAAGGACGAGCGACGATCGAGGAAGAAGGAGAGCCGAGGCAAGGCCCGAGCGATGGTTGGAGTGAGCGACGTCGACTCCAGTTCCATGTACTCCACCTCGCGCTCAAGTAGCAGTGAAGATGAAGGTGATCGTCGCAAGAGCAGGAAGTCATCCAAGAACCTGAGCTGGCTGAGCTGCTTCGCTAGAGACGATTTCTGCACCATGGCGCTGAGCTCCGGCAGCAAGAAGAGCACACAGAGCGACTCAGACTCTGACTCCGACGACGAGGTGCGTGATGCACTCCCCTTCTTGCGGCGGAGAATGAACGACTTGGCTTGTTGCTTGATAATCGTGATGACATGCTTAGAGAGGCTTATAAAATGAGGAAAGAGCTTAGGGCTTCACTCGAGGATGTTAGGACTAGAGTAGCTGAGCTAGAAACCTAGAATTTGGATGCTAAGCTTGAAATTGACTCCCTAAAAGCTTCACCTGTTGTTTCTGATGATGTTGAATGTGCTGATTGTTCTATTTTCCTTGCTGATCTTGCTTTGTTTAAGGAAAAGCATGCCTCCAAGTGTGAGGAACTAGATGTGCTTAGGGTTGAAGTGGCTGAGCTTAAGTCTAGACCTGTTTTGTTAGGTGCTTGCACTTCTTGCCCTGTCTTGCATGCTAAAATTGATGAGATGAATGCTTACACTGTTTCTCTTGAGGCTAAGCTAAAAGAACCAATTCCTACATCTTGCTCTACCTGTGAAATGCATGCCTTGAAAAATTTGGAACTTGCACATTATGTTGATCATTTGCAGGATGAGAATGATGAGCTGAGAAAGTTGATGGGTTGGTTTTCTGGTCATGAGCCTCAGTTGAGGATAATGATCAAGACATTCAAGAGGCAGGATGGTGAGGGACTTGGGGCAAACAAGATTGGTGAGGGAAGTGGAGAAACATTCCAGAGCCACCAAAAACCCATCACAAAAATGATTTCCCTCCTAAACCTAACCATCTTCGGAACCGACTAGACACAACCCCAGCTCCACCCATATTTTCCCCACAAACAAATGATTTCCAAAAGCCTATCAAGTTTGTGAGCACTTCCGGGAAAGTGTTCTTTGGGAAGTAAAGTGAGAAGGCTAGTGAGGAGAAACCGGTAGAGAAGTCGTGTGGAGAGAAACCAAGTGAGCAGCCCAAATCCAAGCCGAAACCTAAGCTTGTGAGGTTCCATTGTGGCGATTGTGGGAGAGATGGTCATAAGGATGAGTTTTGCTTCAAGAGGAAGTGGGAGGAGAGAATAGCGAAGGAGTGGGCTAACAAGGACAAGTACCACCCTTCCGATGGTGTACTTGAGCCTCGTGTGCAGAGATGCCCAGGGCTAAGGCGAGTGTGAGGACAGTTCCGGCTTGGGGAGAGCGAAAGGCTGTTGGAGGTGCTGCTGGCCGGGCTACACCGGTCAGACCGGTGAGGGGCACCGGTCAGACTGGTGCAGGCCTAGACAGGTAGCAGTTCAGGTTTCGTGCTCGTACAGGTGCGAGGTTTGGTTCTGGAGGTCGTGGTTCTGGTGTTTGGGCTGGAGAGTTTGCAGGAGGTCAGTTCGCTAGGCGTTCTCCCCCTCATTCTCAATACGGGGATGGGAGTGTCGAATGGACCTCCCTGGGCCCACTACCTCGGTGGGTACCAGGACCGACTACTCGGTGGGCCCCTGGGACTACCTGACTTGCGCTGCACGGTACCTGATGGCGTGAAGCACAAGGACTACAGAGGAGAAGTACTCAGTTAGGAAGCTGTACATGTCCCGCACTGTATGGAAGACTCCGAGACGTACTCGACTAGTACTCTCTCCCTAAAACCGACTTGTAACCCTGCCTCCCAGACTATATAAGGCGAGGCAGGGACCCCTCTCTTCATCATCTCATCTCACGGCGTAAGATTGCATCATCTTGTAATCGTACCCAATCAATTCAGAGCTACGCAACATACAGGACGTAGGGTATACGCACCACGCGGCCCGAACTTGTCTAAATTGTGTGCCACATGTCTCTTCCTTCGAGTTACCGATCTCGGCGAGGCCACATTCATCTACTTCGGGTACTCCCCTTAGTAGGTTGCCGATCTAAAACATCGACGAGGGAGGATCCGTAGCTTTGAGATGGAGAGGAGGAACGATCCACGGGCTTTCTTTCGTGGTTTTGGTCCTCCTCCGGGTAGAGAGGGTTGGTTCCCTCATGGTGGTTCCCATAGTGGTGTTCATGGAGGTAGCTTTGGTAGGAAAGACGATTTGGTTTGTGCTAACCCCACTTTAAAGCAAATGGCTCGGCCGGTTTTACTCTTTTTGTACTAACCCCAATCGTCGAGTCGTTTGTTCGCTCACGTGCTCATTTTTAAATTTCGGGTGGGAGACTTGAAGAACATTTGGTTGATTGACTCCGGTTGCTCGAGGCATATGACCGGAGACAAGGGGTAGTTCTCAAGTCTCGTCCCGTGGTGACAAGGAGGTACATCACTTTTGGGGACATTGGGCGTGGGTGTGTGCTTTCAAAAGGTGAGATTAAGGTGAGTGACAAGATCACTCTCTAGCGTGTTGCTCTTGTTCAATCGCTTGGGTACAATTTGCTTTCGTGTCCCGGCCTATTGGATGAGGGTTTTGAGGTGTTGTTTCGGTCCGGTGGTTCTCGGATTTTGGACTCTCGAGGGGACCTTATTTGTATGGTCGTTCCCGAGGGTCGGGTGTTTCGAGCTGATTTTTCTCGGTCTTCCGGTGTGGAGCATTGTTTCTTGGCCGGTTCTTCGAGTGAGTTGTGGAAGTGGCATAGGAAGTTGGGTCACTTGAGCTTTGACCTTTTGTCTCGCTTGAGTAAACTCAATTTTGTCCGAGGATTGCCACGGTTGAGGCTTGAGAAAGATTTAGTTTGTGCGCCATGTAGGCATGCCAAGATGATAGCCTCTTCTCACCCGCCTCTCACCGATGTGATGACCGAGCGTCCATGCGAGCTGCTCCATATGGATCATGTTGGCCCGGCTCGTGTGCAACTGCGGGTAAGAAGTGGTATGTCCTTGTTACGGTGGACGACTAGTCTCGGTGTGCATGGGTGTTCTTTCTCGAGAATAAGGGGGAGACGTTTGGTTTTGTTCGAGATCTTGTCTTGAGGTTGAGGAATGAGAGGCACGGAGATGCCATACGAGCAATCCGCGGTGACAATGGCTCGGGAATTCGAAACTCTCGTTTTGAAACCTTTTGCCATGACTTGGGTCTTGAACACCGGTTTTCAAGTCCGTATACGCCTCCCCGAATGGTGTTGTGGAAAGGAAGAACATGACCTTGTGTGAGATGGCTCGGACGATGCTTGATGAGCATAGGACTTCGAGAAGGTTCGGCTATGGCCGTGAATACCGCATGCTATGTGTCTAACAAAATCTACCTCGTAGTGCATAAGAAGTAAACATGCTACGAGTTGATGCACGGTCGCACAACCAAGGTGAGTCACTTCCATGTCTTTGGTTGCAAGTGTTTTATTCTCGAAGAAAGGGAAGAAGCCGGATAAGTTTGAGGCTTGGTCCGTTAATGGTATTTTCTTTGGTTATGCATCTCATTCTAGAGCATACCGTGTGCTCAATCTTGAAACTAACCAAATCGTGGAGACTTGCGAGGTAACCTTCGACGAGACACAACCACGTAGTCGCCTTGTCTTTGAGTCCGCAAGTGATGATGAGCTTGGCGAGGAGATCTTTGAGGAGAAGGAGCATGAACTTGGAGATGATGAAGATGGCGGTGTGGTGCCCCCGGCTGAACATGTACCTACTACTTCGACTACAGTGGTTGACGGCCCCTCTCCTACACCTACGACGACGAATCAAGATCGAGGAGAAGCTACAGTTGAGGGTGAGGTAGCATCAAGGCGAGAACCTCCCCGGCGAGTACAAGTGGATCACCCTGCTTCAAGAATCATCGGCAACATGAATGAACGTACTACACGGTCAAGGGATCGAAACAATTCTCATTTCACTCATGCTGCATTTGTTGCCACCTTTGATCCCAAAGACATTGGACACGCCGTGCAAGTTTCCGTTGTGCGTGTTGGTGTGTTTCGGCTTGGAAGGTTGTTTGTTGGTTCCTAGGTCCAGTAGCACTTCAGTGGCTGTGTGGACTTGGCCAACTTGGGTAGTGAGTCGGAGACGTGTGTTGAAAGCCGTGTTCATCTTGTTGGAGTTTGCATCTCCTTCGAGAAGAATTTTTATCGGCTCCCATTCACTCCCTCCCTCTCTGGTTTGCCGTATCGGTCCTTCAATTTTACAAGTGTCAAAGAAATTATCAAAGGAGGTAGAGGGAAACCTATGGCAGATGATGTTTTGATTCCCTATGATGGTGACCATCGGACGAACCATATTTTATTCGGAGAGTTCCAGAGATGTTTTGAGCGAAGACGTTGCACCAGAGGATCCGATGGTGGTATCCGAGGAACTGTCACATATATGATGCCAGAAGGGTGCAATGGCTATGTGTGTGAATAGGGGCACTAGATATTTCAATGCAGGAAAGACTAGACCATCCAAACATCCGATGGTACTCAAATTTACAACGGTTAGAGCAATGATTATATGAACCCCTTAGATTATTTATACCCCTCTCCTCCCATTTGTGGTTGCTAGAGTGTCTAGGGATGCATTGAAGACCAAGACTCACCAAGAACACATCCATGCCATCAAAATTCTCTAGTGATTCATCCAAGGCTTAGTGCAAGCTTACAAGAGTTTGTAGAGTTAGGATAGGCCTAGAGAAAGGGAGAGAGCAAGACGTGCTTGCCTTGTGATCGGTTCTAGAGTGAACATCTTAATTAGTGGCTCGTCAACAAGTCTTCAACCCTCTAGTTTGCTTATTAAAATGCTACATTGAACTCGGCAGAGCTCCTGCTGATTTGTGCGACAGATTTGTTCTGAGAGAAAAGTACGACAAATTGATTCGTACAAAAAATTTGTTATAAGATAAAGGTACTGCAAAAGAAGTCAAAGAAGAAAAGACGAACGAAGCCTAGAACATATAGAAAGGTCTGAAACTCGGATCGGTCCACGGAAGTAGTCTAAACTTTGTACCAATTAGGCAACATAGTTGTGATTATTGGTTTAATTACATATCTGGTTTATTTGTTTTTGCCTATCTTGTTAGAAAGATATTGAATCAAAACACAATCACACTAGGCTAGAAATGATTTGTCCTGGCGGCTAAAACCGGTTTTTGCTGGCGGGCGTGCCACCTGCCAGTAACTTTGAGCCAATAGAAATGGCCCTTTGTGCTGGCGGGTGGCCGGCCCGCCAACACAGAGCCATTCGTGCTGGCGGGTCACTTAAACGACCGCCAAAGACAAATGTCATCGTAGCCGGCGGTTACTTAAGCAACCCACCAAGACAAATGCCATCGCGTCGGCGGTTGTTTAGGCCACCCACCAAAGACAAAGGTCATCTTTTGCCGGCGGTTGCTTAGGCCGCCCGCCACAGAAAGCATTTTTCCCATTTCCTATATAATTCCCCATAATTGTTTATTATTTGTATATAATTTACCATTTTCATCTATTATTTTTTTTCATATTGGCATTTGTATGCTAAATTCACTTTAATTTACTGTAATTTAATTTGTATTTAACCGCCAAATCCAAATATATGTCTCCCAAACACATAATCCAAACTAAAATAAAAAATGTATACATAAGTCACATTACAAAACATCGTGCTATAATAGACAACACTAAGACACCCATCTACGTAACCTTTCTGCATCGTCTAATGTCAAAACTCCTTCTTTATCGACGAATTCTCCATCCTCGTGGCAAATCTCACGTAGGATGAATCTCGCCATGTACGCACAAATGGTGGTGATTTGATTGTCACCAAGTTGCCCCAATGATCCCTCAATGGTAGGCATCTGCACATAAACACAATAAATGAAGATTGTTACGCATTACCATCAGGACCATAATTAGCACATACATAGTTGTGTACAAACAAGAGGCTTACGTCTTCAGGATTCGTCCAGTACCTCCCATTATTTCTCAAAACCTCACACACATAATATCCACATAGCACACTGCTAGGAGGTTGTTTGTAGCACTGCAAACAAATAAAAAATGATCGGTACTAATTAACAGAAGTGTACAACTCTGATAAAAATGATTGGTACTTATTAACAGAAGTGTTCTTACCCATTTGGCATGTCGTATCACCAATTTTTTCTTCTTGTGCTCCCCGCCATTGACTATGTATAGCCTATATGCACTTTAAGGATACAAAGACATAAGTTAGTAATACAATTTGAAATATAGTCGATATACACAGTAGTGATTATATATTGCACTTAGATGTCTTACTTTCTTATAATCACAATGATTGTCTTGTGAGAAGCCTTTTAATAGTGTAATGAGTCGAAGACCCCCGTAGTTCCTAACTTCAGACACATGTGAAAGCAAATGAAATGCTCACTGGATAAAATTAAAATAATTAATATAAATAGACTAAAAATGAAGACAAATGATGAAATAGTTATTTAAAGGATCTTACTCAAAATTGTAAGCAAACTTGATAGAATCCTTATGTTGGTTTTTCCTCATGACCCTTGCAATGTATACAGACACCTCGTGAAGTTTAGCTTTCTCGTAACCCTTTATTAAGTCTTCTTTCTCTTTTGGTGTCTTTGCTTCTTCCTCTATTTGCTTTCTTAGTTGATCCCTCATTATGAACGTGTGTTGTGACTTGCATACTTGTTGCGGGTCAATATATGCTACCTTCCACCTCCCATTTGTCTTCCTTTCATCAGAGGCTTGCATCAGAAGTTTACTTAGGATGGTAATAACAATACATATGGAATTGAATAGATTTGGATGTCGTATAGGGATGTTAACTTACATGGACCAAATGGCGACGAGATTGATGTCGAGTTTGTCATGACGAAACATCGCATGCAAATCGGGGAAATCGATTGCAACCTTCCGTTCTAAAGAGTTACTGAATACCCATTTCGGGACATTGGCTGTGATAGTGTGAATGCTTTGCTGTATGGCGTGCATGATCCAAGTATGCAGCCTCATCAATTCTGACGGCCCTTCGTTCAGTTGCCACCTAAACAAGAATGGTTTGCCATGCTCACACTTGTCGGGCACCTCATCCGACGAAAACATACTTATGTGCTCCTCCTTTTGTTTTTGAAAAGAGGTGCGGGATAAAGACTTTTCATCTAGTGCCTTCTTGAGTACTTGAACATTAGGTGATTCTTTACCGGATGTTGAAGCTCGTTTGGTTTATTCTTCAGTACTTTCAAGAACAAGTCAACATCATCTGATTTTGTCTTTGGTTCATACGAGTTTATCATCCGGTGTATTGTTGGTGTCTTGGTTGCTGGAGGAGGAGATGGTGGTCTTGGAACAGATTTCGGAGATGATGATGCCCCTGCCCCTGCCCCTGATGTCGGAGGAGTTTGTGGTCTTCGAACAGATTTCGGAGATGATGATTGTCGGTGTTTTAGACCGGCAAACCTACCGAGGGGGTACCCGAGGTAGTAGATTGTGCGGTGAGGATCGTGATCGGTTGACCGAGAACTCGAAGGTATGCGCAAGGACACGAGACACAAGATTTATACGGGTTCGGGCCGCCAAGGTGGCGAACCCTACGTCCCGTTTGGGGGATCGGGTATTGCGCCCGCGCTTGGTGTTGGGTTGTCCCCGGAGGGATTGGGGATGTGTGGCTAGGTACCCGGCCCTCCTTTATATAGTCCGGGGGGCGGGTTCCTAGTCGGTTACAAGGCGAGAGTCCTAGTAGGAGTACACAGAGCAAGTCCTAGTAGGAGTACGGGGGAATTCTACTAGGAGTCCGTCTTCTACTATTATTCCTTCCTTGCATGAGTACCGGGGTGTATGCCCGACAAGCCCCCGAGCACGTTGGAGTCGAGAGTAGTAGTTCGAGTAGTCTTGAAGCCTCTTCGAGTAGTTCTTGAGCGTCCTCGAGCAATCGCTTGGAGAAGTCTTCAATAGTACTTGAACCGCCGCGAGGCCGGAAGGTGGTCCGACTCATCAGTCTTGAAAAAATTTGAATGATGGGTGTAGCATAGCAGCCCCCGAGCCTTGAAATGATTAGGTAATCAATCCAAGGGTCTTCAGTGTTCGCGAAGCCATCATCTGAGTACTCTTGTAGCATGTAGCCCCCGAGATAAGAGAGCCGTATGAGCCACGTTGAGTAGTGATTGGTGAGGAGCCCCCGAGCTTGAGAGCGAGCGAAGCATGCTGAAGTTATCTTCAAGTAGCCCCCGAGCTGGAGAGATTCCAAGTAGCAGTTTGGCGTCGAGCCGTGGAGCTTGAGAAGTAGTCGTGCCGTCAGAGCGGACTTTAGTTGCGACCGAAGTCGACTTTAGATGCCGGCAGAGCGGACTTTAGAATGCGACTTAAAAACCGAAGTTGACTTTGTGCCGCGCGGAGCGGACTTTGAGATGCGACTTGAAAACCGAAGTCGACTTTGATTGCCGCGCGGAGCGGACTTTGATATGCGACTTGAAATCCGAAGTCGACTTTAATTGCCGCGCGGAGCGGACTTTGATATGCGACTTTAGAAGTCGACTTTAGTTGCCGCGTAGAGCGGACTTTAGGTGCGACTCGCGGTAGTCGACTTTGTGCCACGCGGGGTGGACTTAAGATGCAAAAAACAAAAAGCACTTTCGGAAAGCCAAAGCGAATGAAAAATCGAGAAAACGAGTAGTTTTGCCGCCGGAGCGGGCTTAAGATTGCGACCGGAGTCGGCTTGTGCCACCGGAGTGGGCTTAAGTACCTGAGCCATGGATTTCAGACCCAAGGTACAGTTGCCGCCGAGCGGGCTTGTGCCACCGGAGTGGGCTTGGATGCGACCGTTAGCGTCGACTTGTGCCACCGGGGTGGACTTGAGTGCCCGAGCCATGGATTTCGGACCCAAGGTACGGTTGCCGCCGGAGCGGGCTTGAGTGAGACCGGAGTCGACTTGCGTACCCGGGCCATGGATTTCGGACCCAAGGTACGGAGCTCGAGTACTTAGGGTACCCGGACCCATGGTACGGAGCGTGAAGACCACGTGCGCCTAGGTTCCATCGTCGCCGGGACCCGAGGGCCGCTTACGCCTAGGTTCCATCGAAGCTTACACACGTAGTATGCCACCGAAATAGGCGAAGATGCGACCGGAGTCGACTTTAAGTTGCCGCATGGAGCGGACTTTAGAACGCGACTTTAGAAGCCGACTTTAGATTGCCGCGCGTAGCGGACTTTAGAAGCCGCCTCCTAGGGATAGCCCCCGAGTTGATGAGGTGGACTCGTGGCGACTTGATTGATATACCCCAAGAGTAGTCGGCAGAGTGTAGCTCCCGTGAAAACCCGCCGAGAAGCATACACAAATGAGTAGTCGGCAAGTAGTCCTACATGATGAGGAAAACAAGCCAAGAGAACGGTAGTCATTTAAATAAATGACTTAACCGTTGCTGCCCGGCGTACTTGTTAATGAAGCCGTGGCGGTTGGCGATGGAGCCACGAGGGTTGTTGTTGAAGTTGACTAGTCGTAGTTGATTCCGGCTAGTCGCCGGGGGCGTGATCGCCGTTCTCGACTAGTTTGGAGAACTAGTCGAGATGAATGGTCGACGCGATGCGACCGAGGAAGATGACGTCGTGGCGAAGCATGCGGCGCACTCGAAGTAGAGCCGGTGTTGCCGCGAGGCAAGTAGTCACCACGCACGGCGTGGCCGAAGTAGAGCCGCCGTGGCCGCAAGACGAAGTCGCGGTGCACGGAGTGGTCGACGACGAGTAGTCGACGACGAGCGGCACGACAAGCCGCGTGACGAGCCGCGCGACGTGCCGAGGCACCCCGGACGCGCGGCGGAGACGAAGTAGTCGACGACGAGTAGTCGACGACGAGCGGCGCGACGAGCCACGCGACGAGCCGCGCGACGCGCCGAGGCACCCAGACGCGCAGCGTAGGCGAAGTAGATCGTTGCAGCCGGGGGAGTGGAGACGAGTACTCGCGGTGCACGGTGAGGTTGACGTAGAGCGCGTGCGGTGGAGACGAGTAGTCGCGGCGCACGGCGAGGTCGACGTAGAGCGCGTGCGGCCGGAGACGAGTAGTCGCGGCGCACGGCGAGGTCGACGTAGAGCCGCTTGTTCGTGTGCGTGTAGCACAATTTGGAAAATTGTGTTGCTTTTGACGAAGTGTGGACTTGTAGCATGTTGTCCTGATCCGCGTGGAGTATAGCTTCCATGCAGCATGTGATACGGCATGGTAGAAAATTATGCCTGCCATTGAATTCGTTGTCCCGCACAAAAACAGAGGTAGCACCGTACGTGCAGATGCTTTGTTTTGTTTCCAGGTGATTCACAATAGTCGATAGGGAGACCTTGCCTTGTGCTTCCACCTGACACGTGCTCCAACCTGTACTTGATGGAGTAGGGCACGGCCATAGGCCCGGCCGAAGTTGCGTTTTCATGCGGACTTGGTGGCCGGATTGCCCTCGTACTCGGCGACTTCCGCGTGTGAACAGGGGTTATGAAATTGATTCCGATGAGTTGGAGTCGACGACGTTCGAAGCAACTACGCGCTCCAGGAGATCGATTTGAGGACGAGGTGACACGAAATTGATTTCCGTGTCGGCCTTGGACTTGCATCGAAATTTCGCCGAGCCGAGGAACGAGCGCCCGATCGTCGTCCGTGGTGTTGATGGCCGCATAGATTGATTTTGATGACGAGAGGTCCTTCGAATTCGTCCGTGGTGATGATCACCCCTACCCGGGCGCGCCACCTGTCGGTGTTTTAGACCGGCAAACCTACCGAGGGGGTACCCGAGGTAGTAGATTGTGCGGTGAGGATCGTGATCGGTTGACCGAGAACTCGAAGGTATGCGCAAGGACACGAGACACAAGATTTATACGGAGTTCGGGCGCCAAGGTGGCGAACCCTACGTCCCGTTTGGGGGATCAAGTATGGCGCCCCGTGCTTGGTGTTGGGTTGTCCCCGGAGGGATTGGGGATGTGCGGCTAGGTACCCGGCCCTCCTTTATATAGTCCGGGGGCGGGTTCCTAGTCGGTTACAAGGCGAGAGTCCTAGTAGGAGTACACGGAGCGAGTCCTAGTAGGAGTACGGGGGAATACTACTAGGAGTCCGTCTTCTACTATTATTCCTTCCTTGCATGAGTACCCGGGGTGTATGCCCGACAATGATGCCCCCCGCCCTCGCCCTCGCCCCTAATGGCGGAGGAGTTTGTGGCATGTTGTTGTCATTATTGTTAACTCCCTGCTCCACAACCATCATAGGTTGTTCAGTGTTCCTGACGTCTGCAACATCTTGGAAGGTCATGTTGTTGTCATTGTTACCGCCTCCATGTTCCCCACCCATCGTGTACTCGACCATTGCAGCATCTGGATCTTGGCGGTACTCATTCTTGGCTAGGTTGCAAGGGACTTGGTGATGCATTAAGTATGATATCTCGACGATGCCACAGTATGTATTGGTTCCTCGCCGAGGACCATGTGTGGTTCGAGGACCGGTGGATGGTCGCTCCCTTGTGTGATGAGTGATTGACAACGTTGTGTGGACCGATTCTTGGCTAAGTATTGCAGGTGCGGGTTGCGGCTTGACTCGTGTTGGTGCGAGTGAAGAACAAGCGCGAAAGGTCGTTGCGGTGAGGCCTCCGGGTGTGGAGAAGACAAGTAGGCTTCGTTCGAGGGACCCCGTGGCCGGGCGGGGTCAAGTGCGGGCCGCATGGTGGCATGAACAAGAAGATGAAGTCGTGGATGGTTTCTTGGTAGAGCCTCAAAACCAAGGTCGAGCCGGGACTACGTGGGAGCCGAGTCATGAGTGGAGATTGGCGGAGGCTACACCGAGTTCGCGGGGTTTGCGGTGTTTCACCGTAAAACCACCGGGTTACTCGGTTGAGCCACAAAACCGAGGCCGAAGACTCGACGAGGAGGTGCGGCCACCCGGGCCGGTTCAACCGCCCAGAGGGGCGGTCGGACCGCCCGGGGCCGGTCGGATCCACTAGGCCGGTCCTAACCGCCTGGGGGGGCGGTCCGACCGCCCGGCCGCCGGCGCCGAGAAGCTTCGAAGCGGAGGACACGCGTCGGGATCGCAAGGCTTGCGTCGAGGCTACGCAGGTGCGGTCGCCGGCATCCGTCCGATGGTGAAGACATCAAGAATTCCAAATCCGCCCTTGAGGGGCATGTATCCCTAGTTATTAGTGAAGGGCGTTTTAGTCTTTTGGGTGCCTCCATATATACTCATTAGAGGGGTGGATGGCAGCCAACTCTTGGAACCCTAGCTCATTTGGTTTTTCCATTTTCGTTCTCTATTTTCCTTAGGATTTTAGAAGGCTAGCTTGAGAGCTTCATGTGAGATCTAGAGAGAGGGATGGATGTTTGGGTGGCAAGCTAGACCTTGTACGAACCATTCATGGCATGTATAGAAGGTTTGGCGTTGCTCATCATGGTGGTTTTCCCGTCTCTTTGGTGTTGATTTTCGGAGCTCTTTTTGGCGGTGTTTTGAAGACGATTTCTTGGGGTTTTTGGTGGGTGTCACGTATGAGGTTCTTGTGCCTCTTTGGTGGTGACTTTGCCCCCAAATCCCCTTTGAATCGGACTCGATTTGGTGGTTTTCGTTGGAACTCGAGTTCTTGAGGTTTGGTCACGAGATTTGCGATTCCCCATGATTGAGAGCGTTTCGGTGCAATTCCTTTGAGGGAGAGGTCGTCCATGAGGTGACCCGTGCATCCCCAAAGTTTCGCCGCAATCCGTTGGGTGAATCGGGAGATCGGGTGATGCAAAGTTGAGGGTTGACCCGCGGTTCCCCTTTTTCCCGTTCGTCCGGGGAGGGCGGTCTAACCGCGTAGGGAGGGGCGGTCCTAACCGCCCGGGCTCGTCCGGAGAAAGTTTTGATTTTGGCCGAGATCTTCGGTAGCATGTTGGCCTTGACCAGGGGATTGTATGGTTGAAATCTTGGAGCGTTTCGAGTCCGTTTGCTTGGGTTTTCACTCGGATCTTTGTGCTCGGGGGAGGGAGGTCTAACCGCCCCGGCACCAGGTTTAACCGCCCTAGGCCTTTCCGAAGAAAGTTTGATTTTGCTGGACCTTTCTCTCGTGAGTTTGTTCACCTTGATCGGAGGAGTGTTCTGGTGAAATCTTGGCTCGTTTTAGCGTGGTTTGCTAGGAGTTCTTGTTTGGAGTTCGTTGCTCGGGTACGGGAGGTTAGACCGTCCCCGGTAGCCGGTCTAACCGCCCCTAGGCCCTTGGGTGAAGTTTTGGTTTTCGCCAAGATTTTTCGGTAGCTAGCATGGCCTTGACCCAGAGATCTTTGTTGGTGAAGCCGGGGTGAGTTTTGGTGCTTGCAAGAGGCGTTTCGGAGGATTTCTTGGTTACTGTGTGGAGGCGGTCTAACCGCCCCCTATACCCGGTCTAACCGCCCCTCTCCGGTCGGCCGGCTTTCGAGTTGTTTCCCGCCGTCGTTGCCGCGTGTGTGTTGTGGTTGCTGGTAGAGTTTGTTCCTAGGACCGCAGCACTCCGGTGGCTACGTGGTTTTGGCAAACGGGAGGTAGAAGTGCGGAGTGTGTGATTTCGGGGGTTCGACCGAGCTAGTTCGTCTTGTCGGAGTTTCAATCTCCCTCGAGAAGAATTTTTATCGGCTCCCATTCACTCCCCCTCTCTCGGTCGCCTAATCGGTCCTTCAAGTGGTATCGAGCCGGTTCGGGTCTTTGTTGACTCTAACCGGCCTAAGATCCAAGGATGGCGTACCGAGAACGGGGGTTCGGGTCCTCCACACTTCGATGGAAAGAACTACCGGATGTGGAGCAAGCGGATGGGTGCGTTCCTCCGCGGAAAGGGTCAGGGCTGCTTTGGGATGTCACGGTGGACACGAGCTATGTCCGACCGATGGATTTCCTTGCTCCGGGGTCGAGGGACGGATTCGACGCCAACAATAAGGCGGTCGACTACTTGTTTCGTGCTTTGTGTCGACCGAGTTCGATCGGGTGCACACCGAGCACTTGGCTTGTAGGATTTGGGCGGTGTTGAAGGAGGCTCATGTTGGGAACGCCTGTGTTCGAGCACGGATGTATGCGACCTACCGGAGAGAGTACGAGAACTTCACTCATCTCCCCGGTGAGTCCATCGATGCCTTGTTTCGCAGGTTCACGGTGGTGGTGAACAACATGAGGGCCAATGTGGACGTGCTCCCGTACGATGATCATGATAGAGCGGTCAAGCTCTTACACTCTTTGGATCGTACGATATGGGGCGGAAAGTTCGAGGCCATTGTCGAGTCGAGAAGTATGACACTCGACGGTGAACGAGCCGTTCTCGAAGCTCAAGTCGGCCGAGGTGGATAGGGGCATGATCGCCAAGCTCGAGGGACCGACCGATTCCCATAGTCTTGCCCTCGTTGGTGGTTTGAAAGGAAAGGCTAACACTAACCCATCCACCGGGATGTTTTCTTTGTCCTCTTTGATGTCTATGCCGGATGAGGAGTTCGACGTGCTTGGAGAGTACGAGCCGGCGCTCCCGACGAGGCGGTTCGAGAGGCTGCACGAGAACCGCGTGAACATGAGGAGGAACACGAGGACATGCTTCAAGTGCGGCAAGACCGGACACTATTTCGCCGAGTGTCCGAAGGTGAACAACCACGACAAGCACAAGTTCAAGGACAAGAGGAAGAAGTCCAAGAAGAAGGACCATGGACATGGGAAGAAGGCACGGTCTCGAGAGAAGATGAAGAGATCAAGCGACATCGAGTCTGATTCCGAGGACACGTCTTCAAGCTCGAGTGATGAAGACGAAGAGGATGAGAAGAAGAGGAAGAAGAAGAAGAACCTTGGCAAGTATCTCAATGGCCTTTGTGTGACTGGCCTAAGCCTCAAGGACGACTTCTGCGGCATGGCTCGCAGTTCGAGCAGCAAGACAAGCCGGGGAAGGACGCCTCGGACTTGGATTCCGAGGATGAGGTATGTGATGAGCTCTCTTCTTTGCGTAAGGAGAATGAGGAGTTGGTTGACTTGCTTGATAATCGCGATCACATGCTTAGAGAGGCTAAGAAGCTTAGGAAGGAGCTTAGATCTTTGCTCGAGGATGCTAGGACTAGAGTGGCTGAGCTAGAAACACAGGTTCTTGATAGCAAGCTTGAAATTGATTCGCTTAAGGCTAGCCCTGTTGTTTCGATGAAACCGATTGTGCCGATTGCTCGCTTTCCTAGCCGACTTGATCGATCTTAGGGAGAAGTATGCCTCCAAGTGTGAGGAACTAGATGTGCTTAGGGTTGAATTGGCCGAGCTACAATCTAGACCCACTTTGCTTGGTGCTTGCACTTCTTGCCCCGGTTTGCATGAGAAAATTGTTGAGCTTCGTTCTCGCATTGGTTCGCTAGAGGCTGATTTGAAAGTGCCCATTCCTACTTCTTGTTCTACATGTGAGTTGCATGCTATGAAGAATTTGGATCTTGCAAAATGTGTTGGTCGCTTGCAAGATGAGAATGATAAGTTGCGTGAAGCGCTGAGTTGGTTGTCGAGTCAAGAACCTCAGCTTGGTATGATGATTGCTAGCTGTAAGCGTTTTGATGGTTGGGCTTTGGGATTGGATAAGGTTGGTGAGGGCAAAGTGGTGAGAGAGAAAGGAAATTTGGGAATGTTTCAGTTCCACCACAACTCACACCCAAAGACAAGTTTGCATCCAAGCTAAACCAACCGAGAGAAAAACCGAGTGAGAAGGCAAGTGAAAAGCCTAGTGAGAAACCAAGTGGAGAGCCTCTCCCCAAGCCTAAGCCCAAACCAATCCTTTTCCATTGTGAGTTTTGTGGAAAAGATGGTCACAAGAGAGAGTTTTGCTATAAGAGAAAGAGAGAGGCGAGAATGGCTAAGGAGTGGGCGAACAAGGACAGTACCACCCTTCTCATGGTGTGCCTCGAGCCTCGTATGCCACCGCCTAAGGGAAAGGGCTTTGTGCGTAAGGATCCGGCATGGGGATATGAGAAATCCCGTAGCCGCAGGTGGTGGTCCGGGAGAGGGCGGTCGACCGGCCCGGCTAGGCGGTCGGGGACCGCCTCGCCCGGGGAAGGGCGGTCGACCGACCCGGCTAGGCGGTCGGGACCGGCCCTCCCCGCATTTCGGCGTCTCGTTTCCGAGGTCGTGATGTTGGTGGTTTCGGTTCCCTTGGTCATGGTGCGGATGGTAGACACTTTGAGTCCGGTGGCGTTGAGTTTGTCGGACGTTCTCCACCTCGTGATCAATACGAGTTTGGGAGAGGTCGCAGCTTTGAGTCTCGCAGGGGCTACGGACCATGCTTTCCCTTTCGTGGTACTCGTACTCCTTCGGTGAGACGGGAGTGGTGTTCCCATGGTGGTTCCGGGTTTGATAAGTTTGACAGATGGATCGCCGTATTGATAGGCGGGGTAGGATGAATGTTGCTAACCCCACTTTTGAGGAAATGGCCCGACACCGGTTTCACACCTTTGGGACTAACCCCGTGTTGAGTCATTTGCTCGTTCTCGCTCTTGGTTTTGAGTTGCGGGTGGGAGGCCCGGAGAACATTTGGTTGATATCGGGGGTGGTTCTTCGGCCTCATACCCGGTGGTGACATGTAGGTGCATCACTTTCGGGGATGGTGCACAAGGATGAGTGAATTGTGAAGAAATGATAAAGGTAAGTGCTTTGTGACCTTCGAGTGTGTGGCCTTGGTCAAGCCACTTGGTTTGTTTTGCTCCTTCTCTATATCATGTGTGTAGGGTGAGCTTTGTATGCTCTTTGGCCCTAGTGCATGTGTTTAGGGGGAGCTTGTGAGTTTTGTGCTCCTTTGCTCTTTTGCCGGTGGTGTCGAGCCCTTTTTGCCTCCCCTCGAGGAGCCGGTCTTTTGTGAGCTTTTTGTGTGTGGTTGGTTTCCTAAGTTGGTGGTGAAGCTCCTTTGTAGCATATGTATAGTTTTCCTTTGTGCATTTATTGCATTTGGCATGGCATATGTAACATGATGTATAGGCATCCTTGTATCTTAGATTGCATGCATTTTGTATCATATGCATCGGATAGGAAAAGCTTCTCCTATATACTTTGTTCACCATGGGTCGCTATATATGTTCTTGTGAGCTTGTTTGGTATGCTATGGTTAGTTTGGCTTAGCTCTTGATGATCTTGTTGAATGATCCATGGTTGATGGCTAATTTTTTGAAACATGTCATATACATGCTCTCTCATGCGTAAATGCCTATATATGATCTTGACATATTTTAGTGGCTTTGCTATGCTTACTTTGTGGTTGGATAGCTAGTTTATTGATCATTTGGGGCCAAAGGCTCATTTGCCATCATGAATGTTTAGCCCCCTTGCTTAATCTTGTGGAGGGGCATAAGTTCCTTTTTGTCGCAAAGACATTTCATGTACCAATCATAAATCTGAAAATGAAATGAAAAATGCTTGGAAAATGTGCTCCCATGTCATATGTGCTGAAATTAATTTGCTTTGGGTGCTAAACCGTTGCATGATGCCTACCAATGAGAAGTCTCATACATAGAAGTAGGCACATGGCTCGGTGGCTTTGACATGACATGAGGTGCTTTTGGGTGTTTATGATGGTCTTATGATTAGAATGGTCGTCCTAGCATGAAGTTTGAGTGGCTTTGCCATTTTGATATGTTTTGATCATGTTTAGGTATTTGCTTGTGAGAGAGTAACTTTTCGCAAAATTACTCAAATCCTTTTTAGCATTGTCCAATGGTTGTGAAACTTGGTGATCACGTAGTTAAGGTCATTACGAACCCGTCGAGTATCTAACTTGCTCATTTGGACTTGTGTAGCACCTTGTGATGAATTTTGTATATTCGAGAAGCTATATGTTGAAAGTTTTCGCATTTTGCCTTGATTCATGCATTGTCAACAAGGGGGAGAAGTGTGTGCATGATTTGGGCACCTGGGAGCTATTGGAAGGTGTCCAAAGTGGTTCGGCATTTTTCGGAGAAGTTTTTGCGGGGCGGTCACATGGGGCGGTCTAACCTCCCCAGGGGGCGGTCACATGACCAGGGGCGGTTTAACCGGCCTGTGCGGGCGGTTTAACCGCCCTATGCAGATGTGAGCTTGGTTTGCTCTTTGTCATGCATTTCCAAGTGACCTTCTTGCATGCATTGGTTCGGGGGGGAGTTTGCATATGTGCAGGGGGAGCTCTTGTGTGAGTTTTTGGCTCGTGGCCTTGTGTGCTTTTGGTGGTTTTTGCTCTTTGTTTGAGCATGGTTTTGTCTCGGATGTGTCGAGCCGTTGCCCTTGCCTAAGGGGTCCGAGACTTGTTCTCTTCAAGTGATCTTGTTCTTTGCCTTTCTTTGGTTTTTGATCACTTGTTGGAGTTTTTCTTTTACTTGTTTCTTTTCTTTTTTATCTTTGGTTACAAATCATGTGTGTTGTCAATGCACTCATCAAGGGGGAGATTGAGGACCATGTGTGGTTCGAGGACCGGTGGATGGTCGCTCCCTTGTGTGATGAGTGATTGACAACGTTGTGTGGACTGATTCTTGGCTAAGTATTGCAGGTGCAGGTTGCGGCTTGACTCGTGTTGGTGCAGGTGAAGAACAAGCGCGAAAGGTCGTTGCGGTGAGGCCTCCGGGTGTGGAGAAGACAAGTAGGCTTCGTTCGAGGGACCGGTGGCCGGCCGGGGTCAAGTGCGGGCCGCATGGTGGCATGAACAAGCAAGATGAAGTCGTGGACGGTTTCTTGGTAGAGCCTCAAAACCAAGGTCGAGCCGGGACTACGTGGGAGCCGAGTCATGAGTGGAGATTGGCGGAGGCTACACCGAGTTCGCGGGGGTTTGCGGTGTTTCACCGTAAAACCACCGGGTTACTCGGTTGAGCCACAAAACCGAGGCCGAAGACTCGACGAGGAGGTGCGGCCACCCGTGCCGGTTCAACCGCCCAGAGGGGCGGTCGGACCGCCTGGGGCCGGTCAGATCCACCGGGCCGGTCTAACCGCCTAGGGGGGGCGGTCTGACCGCCCGGCCGCCGCGCCGAGAAGCTTCGAAGCGGAGGACACGCGTCGGGATCGCAAGGCTTGCGTCGAGGCTACGCAGGGTGCGGTCGCCGGCATCCGTCCGATGGTGAAGACATCAAGAATTCCAAATCCGCCCTTGAGGGGCATGTATCCCTAGTTATTAGTGAAGGGCGTTTTAGTCTTTTGGGTGCCTCCATATATACTCATTAGAGGGGTGGATGGCAGCCAACTCTTGGAACCCTAGCTCATTTGGTTTTTCCATTTTCGTTCTCTATTTTCCTTAGGATTTTAGAAGGCTAGCTTGAGAGCTTCATGTGAGATCTAGAGAGAGGGATGGATGTTTGGGTGGCAAGCTAGACCTTGTACGAACCATTCATGGCATGTATAGAAGGTTTGGCGTTGCTCATCATGGTGGTTTTCCCGTCTCTTTGGTGTTGATTTTCGGAGCTCTTTTTGGCGGTGTTTTGAAGACGATTTCTTGGGGTTTTTGGTGGGTGTCACGTATGAGGTTCTTGTGCCTCTTTGGTGGTGACTTTGCCCCCAAATCCCCTTTGAATCGGACTCGATTTGGTGGTTTTCGTTGGAACTCGAGTTCTTGAGGTTTGGTCACGAGATTTGCGATTCCCCATGATTGAGAGCGTTTCGGTGCAATTCCTTTGAGGGAGAGGTCGTCCATGAGGTGACCCGTGCATCCCCAAAGTTTCGCTGCAATCCGTTGGGTGAATCGGGAGATCGGGTGATGCAAAGTTGAGGGTTGACCCGCGGTTCCCCTTTTTCCCGTTCGTTCGGGGAGGGCGGTCTAACCGCGTAGGAGGGGCGGTCTAACCGCCCCGGCTTGTCCGGAGAAAGTTTTGATTTTGGCCGAGATCTTCGGTAGCATGTTGGCCTTGACCAGGGGATTGTATGGTTGAAATCTTGGAGCGTTTCGAGTCCGTTTGCTTGGGTTTTCACTCGGATCTTTGTGCTCGGGGGAGGGAGGTCTAACCGCCCCCGGCACCGGGTTTAACCGCCCTAGGCCTTTCCGAAGAAAGTTTGATTTTCTTTGGACCTTTCTCTCGTGAGTTTGTTCACCTTGATCGAGAGGAGTGTTCTGGTGAAATCTTGGCTCGTTTTAGTGTGGTTTGCTAGGAGTTCTTGTTTGGAGTTCGTTGCCGGGTACAGGAGGTTAGACCGCCCCCGGTAGCCGGTCTAACCGCCCATAGGCCCTTGGGTGAAGTTTTGGTTTTCGCCAAGATTTTCTGGTAGCTAGCATGGCCTTGACCAGAGATCTTTGTTGGTGAAGCCGGGGTGAGTTTTGGTGCTTGCAAGAGGCGTTTCGGAGGATTTCTTTGTTACCGGGGTGGAGGCGGTCTAACCGCCCCCTATACCCGGTCTAGCCGCCCCTCTCCGGTCGGCCCGGCTTTCGAGTTGTTTCCGCTGTCGTTGCTGCGTGTGTGTTGTGGTTGCTGGTAGAGTTTGTTCCTAGGACCGTAGCACTCCGGTGGCTACGTGGTTTTGGCAAACGGGAGGTAGAAGTGCGGAGTGTGTGATTTCGGGGGTTCGACCGAGCTAGTTCGTCTTGTCGGAGTTTCAATCTCCCTCGAGAAGAATTTTTATCGGCTCCCATTCACTCCCCCTCTCTCGGTCGCCTAATCGGTCCTTCACTTGCATCATCGAGAAGCTCGATCCCATCCTTAGTAGGGATATCAATCTCGCATGGCTCATCAGAAACCGAAACAACTTGAACCCATGCGTACTCTGGCGGTGGTGGATTCGGAAACACATGACCCGTTAGTGCCATGGCTGTCCCAGCTTCTCGAAACTTATCTAGTTTTCTTCCATATGGAATAACCAACTTGCATGGTGTATCCTCTTCAATGTCATCCACAGGATGCTTGGCGTTAGCAATAGAACCAACACTACTTGGAGTCGAGATGGCTCCGATCTGGGAAAGCATCAACTTTGGAGGAACCTGTCCAGAACCACTAGATACTAGATTCTCTGCACTAGGCCCAACAACAGCTTGTTGTTGTTGTTGTTGTATGAAGAAGCCTATCAATTCTTCCTTGGCAATTTCTCTCATCTTGTCTTCAAGCTTCTTCTTATAACGGTCCCGCTTCTTATAACTTGATCGGTGTTCACGAAATGCTTTACCCCAGGGCAAGGTAGAAGAAATCCCTCGAACATGGCCAGGGTGCTCAGGCGTTCCGATCGCGGCGGTTAGCATATCTTTCTCCCTGTCGGGCATGAAAAGTCCTCTCTTTTGCATTTCCGCAAGTCCTTCCAGCTTCTGATAAATTTGTTCTGTTGAGGCCCTCTGGAATGAAACATTGCCGTCAGGTGTTATAGCCGGAACTCGAGCAGGATCCAATTCCTGCTACGCTCATCCATGCTTTCAAAAATAGTTGGTAAACTAGCTACCCTCCTTTCTTCTTCCTCCTTCCTCCATTTTGCCATTTTTGCAGCATATCCTCCCGAACCCAAGAGATAGGGGTTCTCAGCAGCTTTCATAGCCTTCTCCTTTTGTTGGACACTTAGGGCAAATGCTTCTGCCGTCTTCTTCTGATCTACGAATTCTTCCCAGTCTGCTGGCGGAATGTTACCATACACATCCTTAGCATCCTTGCCTTTCTGGACAAATTCATCATCAAGTGTAGACCTCCAATTCCTAAGAGCTCTTCCATAAAGGCCCTCAGCAAAAGTTCTACCTGCATTTTCTGTACCTTCCAGATAAACAAACTTTTCTTTCACTTTGGCTTATAATACATCCTTTGTAGCCTTAGGGGCTGTCTTCCAATTACTAGTTGTGATCCAAGACCCCAATTGGTCTCTAACAATTGCATCAACGATGTTCCCAAACCTAGCAGCTATCCCCTTAGGTTCGATGGGCTCACCTTTGTCACCCAACCGTTCTATCACAAGTTGTCCTCTTTCAGGGATCTGGTTTCTTCTTCTATAACCATGTTTCCTTTTCAGGTTACTAGAACTAGTAGTACCCGAAGGTTGTGGTTTTGAAATGACTTCTGCCTCTTGTGCAAGAATGTTAGATGCTCTACGACGTCGTCGCGGGGATCGGTCATTGTTCTACACATAAAACACTACTTAAAGTATATCTTAATTTAAAAAATAAACATTAATTTGAGTGAATGTGCATGTAGACCTCATTATCGTTTGGTTCGTAGTCAACACCATCGCCTCCGGGACGCCTACGAGGTCGTGGTTCGCTTGGTTCGTACTCAAAGGGAGTTTCATAGTCTCCAGTTATACCACTATCACTGGATTCATCCTCACTAGATTGTTCACTGTTAACATTTGATCATAGATAATTTACAAGTCCATAGTACATATTTATACAACAATCCATAGTCCATACTTATAATAAATCTATTTATACACAATGCATAGTCCATTTTTTATAAAATAAATCTATTTATCCACAATCCATAGTCAATATATAATTATTTATACAACAAAACTAATTAAATTAAATCCATAGTCCATTTTTATATATAAATCTATTCAAAAATTATACACAATTTATAGTCCATACTTATAATAAATCTATTTATACACAATGCATATTTCATTTTTATAAAATAAATCTATTTATCCACAATCCATAGTCCATAATTAATTATTTATACAACAAAACTAATTAAATTAAATCCATAGTCCATTTTTATATAGTAAATCTATTTAAAAATTATCCACAATCCATACTCCATACTTACAATAAGTCTATTAATACACAATGCATAGTCCATTTTTAACATTTTTAAATCTATTTTATGCACAATCCATGGTCCATAATTAAAAATTATACACATGTAATTCCATTTTGAAAAAAAAGAAGAAAAAAACCAACCGAGCCGGGGTGGTCGTCGCGCGCGTCGCCCCCATCCCCGGCCTCCATATGTGGCGAGCGGGGAGGAGATGAGGCGTCGGTGGCGAGTGGGGGCGGCAGAGCCGTCGACGGAGGCGGAGCCGCCGACGGCGGTTCCCGGCCGGCGTTGGGGGAAGCGGCCCGGGGGGAGGAGGACGTCATCGTGGTAGGGAAGAGGGGCGGCGGCGCTCGGGGAGGAGGTCGTCGGTTGGCGGGGCGCCCGGACGACGGGCGCGGCGGCGGTCCACGGGAGAAGGGGCGGGGCCCTAGCGGAAGACGCGGTGGTCCACGGGGAGAAGAGGCGGGGCCCTCGTGGATGACGGTGGGGCGCTCGTGGAGGTCGGCGGGGCACTCCCGGGAGGACGGTAGGGGTGGTCGGAGGGGCGGCGGCGGTCGGGGAGGACGGCGACGCTCGGTGTGAAATTTTGGCGGCCGACGGCGTCGTTTCGTTTCACGTCGAGACTTAGAAAATTTTGAGAGCGCGACTCGTATATATAAGTGGAAGTACCACCGGTGGGCCACATTAGACAACCGCCGGTGGTGAACCACCACCGGCGGGCCACATTAGACAACCGCCGGCGGTGAACCTTTGCACGGGCGGGCGACTTAAGCGACCACCGGTGATGAGAATTACCGCCGGCGATTATCATAAGCGCCGCCGCCGCCGTGATTTGAAAGAATTTGAACTTAACTTTTCAAATGCAAACCTTTCAAATTCAAATGACAAAACACCTCATATACATAAATTCAAATATTTTATGATAAGGTTTGAAAGTTTCAAAGAATTTTGATCATTTTCAGGCCAGGATTTCAAATTTTCAGATTTTGGCAAACCATTGTGTTGGCGGCCGCTAGTGTTTTTCCATAATTTGCAAAATTTGAAATATGGGCTTAAATTGTTCAAATTTCATTGAAACTTCTCAAGGTATCATAAAATATTTGAATTTAAGTATAGGGAGTGTGTTTTTTGTAAAATAAGTCATAGTTAGAAAAGGTTAGTTCAAATATGACTCTAGGTTCATACACCTAATGAGTTATAGGTTGTTTGACCCTAGAGTCTCATTTGAACTAACCTTTTCAAATGCAAACCTTTTCTTATGACAAAACACCTCATATACATAAATTGAAATATTCAAACACCTCATATACATCGCCAAAGATAGCATTTTCCATAATTTGCAAAATTTGAAACCATAATTTCCATAATTTGAATTTAATTATAGGAGGAGAGTCTCATTTCATCGAAACTTCCAAAACTCTCCTAAATTGATTGAAAGTCTTACAACAACACTAATTATATAAAGTCGTACAAGTGATACATCAAGCCCGACTAATAAAAAGTGCAAGTTTATCCTTTAATAATTGTCCCTTCACGTACCGTACGTAACCATGGCTTCTCCGATTTAGGAATGCCGGCTTCAATTTTCTTTATTCTCTTCTCATGATCGTTGAACAAGACTAGTTTCTCGAAGCGATTGTAATCCTCAACATCAATTACACCTTCTACTCTTAGAATTCTTTGTTTTCCGGAGATAACAATGTGCTTCTTCACATTCATAGGATCGGATATATAGAAAAGCGGTGCAACACGCTTGGCGAGTACCCATGGATAATCTTTGTAACCTACATTGGCAAGGTCTACAAGTGTTAACCCATAATTGTTATCCGTGACGCCATTCGGGTGTTTGGCCCATTGGCACCGAAGCACGGGGAACCCGATATCCTCTCCATAGTCAAGTTCCCATATTTTCTCTATGATCCCGTAGTAAGTGGTGTTGTTTCCGGATTTATCAATCGCATCTATGCAAACACCACTATTTTGATACGTGACACTCTTGTTGTCTTTCTCCTTCGTATAGTAGGTGTACCCATTAATTTCGTATGCTTGCCATGAAGTAACATTGCTTGATGGACCAACCGCCAACTTGGTCAATGTTGTGTCATCTATGGAATTTCCTTGAAATAAATGCCCATGTTCCTTTAACCATGATGGGAAACAACGCTTTTGCTCTTTGATGACCCAATCCTCGGTCCGACTATCATTTTCTTCATGAATCTCATTTTCGTGTTGCACGATAAATGGCTCCGTTGCAAGTTGTTGCGAACACAAGCATGTGCTTTCTCCGGTTGTTGGTTGTCCTCGTCAATGAATCTTTTCCTTCCAATGGTCCCTTTCCCCGACAATCCGCCTTCGTGTCGAGATTCCAGTAAACCTATCGCTCTCTTATCTTTTATGTAGTCTATGCAACAATCAACACTCTCTTCTCGTATGGTAGCTCTCGATCATGCTTCCTCTCGGAAATGCCTTGTTTCTCATGTACCCATTGAGAACCGACATGAACCAGCTTGTACGTCCACATCCGATGAAAGTATATAGGTCCTAGTTCAAGAATTTGCTCAACCATGTGGATCATTAGATGTTCCATGATATCAAAAAATGATGGAGGGAAGCACATCTCGAGCCGGGCTTGAATTTCGACATAAACAGTTGAAGCCTTGCCAACTCGCACAATCCACCACTTTCGCGAAATGATGTTGAAAAAGTAGCACATCCTTGTGATGACCATCTTAAGGAATACCGGTTTGACAGGCTCGGATCGCAATCGTGAGAAAAACAGTAATCATCACATGACAGTCATGAGAGTTACAACCATTAAGCGTCATGTTGTTCAACGAGACCAATGATCGGATGTTGGATGAGAATCCAGTTGGCACTTTCAGCCCGCGCAAACATTTGCAGATAGCCAACCTCTCATGTTGTGTTAAGTTGAAGCTAGCAGGTGGAAGGTACTGCTTACCATTAGGACATGGTTGTGGGTGGAGTTCTTGCCTAATTTTTAGGTCAACAAGATCCTTACACGACTTCAGTCCGTCCTTTACCTTTCCTATTAAGCCTATGAATCCCTTTGTGCTTTCAAACACATTCTTCTGAAGATGCATCCCATCGATGGTACGGCACACTGTCAAATCTTCCCAGTATGGCAAGTACTTCAAAAATATAGACATCTTCTTGAAAGGCACGTCAATGTTTTCTGTAGTTTCAGCCTCCTTCCTTCCCCTTTTTGAATTGTCATCAACATCACCTTTTGATTTCTTACCAAGTTTATACTTGACCTTTTGGCACATTTCAAATACGGTTCTACTGGTGGCCGGTTGTGGGGCAAAAGAGCCTTTCTCAATCTTTCCATCGAAAGAGTCTGCCATCTTACGGTACTTGTGAGTCGTTAGTGAAGGACCGATAAGGCGACCGGAGAGGAGGGGGGGAGTGAATGGGAGCCGATAAAAATTCTTCTCGAGGGAGATCGAAACTCCGACAAGACGAACTAGCTCGGTCGGACCCCCGAAATCACACGCTCCGCACTTCTACCTCCCGTTTGCCAAAACCACGTAGCCACCGGAGTGCTACCGGTCCTAGGAACAAACTCTACCAGCAACCACAACACACACGCAAGCACCGACGGCGGAAACAACTCGAAAGCCGGCTAACCGGAGGGGGCGGTTAGACCGGGTATAGGGGGCGGTTAGACCGCCTCCACCCGGCAACCAAGAAATCCTCCGAAACGCCTCTTCCGAGCACCAAAACACACCACGGTTTCACCGACGCAGAGATCTCCGGTCAAGGCCATGCTAGCTACCGGAAAATCTTGGCGAAAACCAAAACTTCACCCAAGGGCCTAGGGGCGGTTAGACCGGCTACCGGGGCGGTCTAACCTCCCGTACCCAAGCAACAAACTCCAACCAAGAACACCTAGCAAACCGCGCGAGAACGACTCCAAATTTCACCCGGACACTCCTCGATCAAGGCGAACAAACTCACAGAGGAAAATCCGGCGAAACAAAACTTTGACCCGGAAACACCCCGGGCGGTTAGACCGCCCCCTCGTAGGCGGTTAGACCGCCCCTTCCAGAACACGAACCCGCGGGTCAAACCTCAACTTCCTCGCGCCCAATCTCCCGAATCACTCCACGGATTGCAGCCAAACTTCGGGGATAGCTGGGTTACCTCCTGGGTAACCTCTACCTCAAAGGAATCGACCCGAAGCGCTCACAATCAAGAGGAATCGAAGAAATCGCTTCTCTAGGTCAAGAACTCGTCCAACTCGAAAAACCACCAAATCGAGTCCGATTCAAAGGGGATTTGGGGGCAAAGTCACCAGCCAAAGAGGCACAAGAACCTCATACGTGACACCCACCAAAAACCCCAAGAAATCGTTCTCAAAACACCGCCAAAAAGAGCTCCGAAAGTCAACACCAAAGAGACGGGAAAACAACCATGAAGAACAACGCCAAACCTTCTATACATGCCATGAATGGTTCATACAAGGTCTAGCTTGCCACCCAAACATCCATCCCTCTCTCTAGATCTCACATGAAGCTCTCAAGCTAGCCTTCTAAAATCCTAGGGAAAATAGAGAACGAAAATGGAAAAACAAATGGGCTAGGGTTCCAAGAGTTGGTCGCCAACCTCTCACCTCTTGGGTTATATAGGCGGCAACCGAATGTCCGAAATGCCCCTCTCTAATAACTAGGGATACATGCCCCTCAAGGGCGGATTTGGAATTCTTGATATCTTCACCATCGGACGGATGCCCGGCGACCGCACCCCGCGTAGCCTCGACGCACGCCTTGCGATCCCGACGCGTGTCCTCCGCTTCGAAGCTTCTCGGCGCGGCGGCCGGGCGGTCGGACCGCCCCCCTGGGCGGTTAGACCGGCCCGGTGAATCCGACCGGCCCCGGGCGGTCCGACCGCCCCTCCGGGCGGTTGAACCGGCCTGGGTGGCCGTACCTCCTCGTCGAGTCTTCGGCCTCGGTTTTGTGGCTCAACCGAGTAACCCGGTGGTTTACGGTGAACCACCGCAAACCCCGCGAACTCGGTGTAGCCTCCGCCAATCTCCACTCATGACTCGGCTCCCACGTAGTCCCGGCTCGACCTTGGTTTTGAGGCTCTACCAAGAAACCGTCCACGACTTCATCTTGTTGTTCATGCCACCATGCGGCCCGCACTTGACCCCGCTGGCCACCGGGTCCCTCGAACGAAGCCTACTTGTCTTCTCCACACCGGAGGCCTCACCGGCAACGACCTTTCGCGCTTGTTCTTCACCCGCACCGCACGAGTCAAGCCGCAACCTCGCACCCGCAATACTTAGCCAAGAATCAGTCCACACAACGTTGTCAATCACTCATCACACAAGGGAGCGACCATCCACCGGTCCTCGAACCACACATGGTCCTCAATCTCCCCCTTGATGAGTGCATTGACAACACACTCACATGAAGTAACACAAGAGAAAAGGAAAAGAAAAGAAACAAAATAAAAGGAAACCCCAACAAGCGATCGAAAGCCAAAGAAAGGCAAAGAGCAAGATCACTTGAAGAAGACAAGTCTCGGACCCCTTAGGCAAGGGCAACGGCTCGACACATCCGAGACAAAACACAGCTCAAGCAAAGAGCACAAACCACCACAGCAAAACTCGAACACCACAAAGAACTCCCCCTGCCCAAATGCAAGCTCCCCCTGAGCCACAAGACACTCCCCCGAACACATGCATCAATGCAACTCGGGAATGCAACAAAGAGCAAAAACCTCGCTCACACCGCCCGGGGCGGTTAGGACCGCCGCCCGGGCGGTTAGACCGCCTCGCCCGACTTGACCGCACGGGGGGCGGTTAGACCGCCCGAAGAAACCGGCCCCGCACCAAACTTCTCAAAAACTGCCCGAAACAATTGGAACACCTTCCAAACACTCCCAGGTGCCCAAAACATGCACAAACCTCTCCCCCTTGTTGACAATGCATGAATCAAGGCAAAATGCGAAAACTTGCAACATATAGCTTCTCGAATATACAAAATTCATCACAAAGAGCTACACAAGTCCAAATGAGCAAGTTAGATACTCGACAGTTCGTAATGACCTTAACTACATGATCACCAAGTTTCACAATCATTGGACAAGGCTAAAAAGGATTTGAGTAATTTTGCGAAAAGTTACTCTCTCACAAGCAAATACCTAAACATGAGCAAAACATATCAAAATGGCAAAGCCACTCAAACTTCATGCTAGGACCACCATTCTAATCATAAGACCATCATAAACACCCAAAAGCACCTCATGTCATGTCAAAGCCACCGAGCCATGTGCCTACTTCTATGTATGAGACTTCTCATTGGTAGGCATCATGCAACGGTTTAGCACCCAAAGCAAAATAATTTCAGCACATATGACATGGGAACATATTTTCCAAGCATTTTTTTTCATTTCATTTTCAGATTTGTAAATGGTACATGAAATGTCTTTGCGACAAAAAGGAACTTATGCCCCTCCACAAGATTAAGCAAGAGGGCTAAACATTCATGATGGCAAGCGAGCCTTTGGCTCCATATGATCAATAAACTAGCTATCCGACCACAAAGTAAGCATAGCAAAGCCACTAAGACATGTCAAGATCATATATAGGCATTTACGCATGAGAGAGCATGTATATGACATTTTTCAAAAGATTAGCCATCAACCATGGATCATTCAACAAGATCATCAAGAGCTAAGCCAAACTAACCGTACCATATCAAACAAGCTCACAAGAACATATATAGCAACCCATGGTAAACATTGTATATAGGAGAAGCTTTTCCTATCCGATGCATATGATACAAAATGCATGCAATCTAAGATACAAGGATGCCTATACATCATGTTACATATGCCATGCCAAATGCAAGAAATGCACAAAGGAAAGCTATACATATGCTACAAACCGGCTCCTCAAGGGGAGGCAAAACGGGCTCGACACCACCGGCAAAGGAAAGCCCCCCACACACCCAACTCAAGAAATCAAGCACACACCAAGTTCCCCCCGCAAACGAGTGAAAGTTGCTTGATCTAGGGGTTTGGTGAAAATATCGGCTAGTTGGTCATGTGTGGGTACATGGATCAAGGCTATCTTCCCTTTCTCTACGTTGTCTCTCAGGAAATGATACCTCACTTCTATGTGTTTGGTTTTGGAATGGAGCACTGGGTTCTTTGCAACGCTTATGGCACCGGTGCTATCACATTGAAGTGGGACATGGGTATACTCCTCACCAAAGTCACTCATGGTGTAGGTGATCCAAAGGAGCCGAGAGCAACAACTAGCGGCGGCAACATACTCGGCTTCGGTCGTGGATTGAGCAACACTCGGACCGCTTACGAGAAGACCAAGACACCAACGAAGAACCCAAAACCGGCAAGTCCCGAAGTGGACTTCCTATCCAACCGACACCCGGCGAAATCCGCGTCTGAAAAGCCATGAAGCGCCAAAGAAGAGGACGCGGAGTACCAAAGGCCGAAGTCGGGAGTGTGACGCAAGTACCTGAAAATTCGCTTCACTGCTTGCCGATGCGAAGTCCTCGGGGACGCTTGAAAACGAGCGCACAGACACACCGAGAACTGTATGTCCGGCCTCGTCGCCGTCAAGTAGAGGAGTGACCCGATCATGCTTCGGTACTCCTTCCGGTCCACGTGTTCACCTTCCTCGTCCGCATCAAGAGCCGTAGTCGTACTCATCGGCGTCGTCATAGCCTTGGAGTCCTCCATCTTGAACTTTCTCACAATGTCCTTGGTGTACTTAGCCCGGTGCACAAATGTTCCTTCCTTTGATTGCTTGATTTGTAGCCCGAGGAAGAACTACAACTCACCCATCATACTCATCTCGAACTCCCCGCTCATATCATCCGCAAACCTCGCAACAAGAGAGTTAGACGAGCCACCAAAGACAATATCATCCACGTACACCCGCACAATCGGGATATCTCCGCCCGCTCTCTCGCAAAAACAAGGTCCGGTCGACCTTCCCCATCTCAAAACCTCTCTCAAACAAGAACCCCCTCAACCTCGCCATACCAAGCTCTAGGCGCCTGCTTCAACCCATACGGCGCCTTCCTTAACTTGTACACCCGGTGGGGGTACTTCTCACTCTCAAACCCCGAGGTCGTCTCACATACACTTCTTCCTCCAACACTCCATTCGAAAAGCACTCTTCACATCCATTTGGTGCAACTTGAACCCTTTAGCCACGAGAAAAGGCTAGAAGGATCCTAATCGCCTCCAAACGGGCTACGGGAGCAAAGGTCTCCTCGTAGTCGATCCCCTCCTTCGACCGAACCCCCGAGCAACAAGTCTCGACTTGTTCCTCACAACCTCACCCTTCTCTCCCTCTTTGTTTTTCCACACCCACTTTGTACCAATCGGCTTACACCCCGGGGGAGGGTCAACCAACTCCCACACTCGATTTCTCTCAAAATTCTCCAACTCCTCATGCATCGAGTTAACCCAATTGTGATCGGATAGTGCGTGTCCAATGTCTTTGGGCTCAAAAGAAGCAACAAACGCAGCATGAGCAAAATGGGAATTGTTTCGAACCCTCGACCGGTGTAGTGCGTTCATCCATGTCGCCGATGATCCTCGAAGCCGGGTGATCCACTTGAACTCGCCGGGGAGGTTCTCGCCTCGAAGCTACCTCCCCCTCAACATCGGCTTCTCCTCGTTCTTGATTTGTCGTCGTAGGTGTAGCAGAGGGTCCATCCATCATCGTAGTCGAAGTAGTGGGTACATGTCCGGTCGGGGGCACCGCACCGCCATCTTCATCATCACCATGTTCATGCTCCTCCTCCCGAAAGATCTCCTCGCCAAGCTCATCATCACCCGCACACTCAAAGACAAGCCGACTACGTGGCTCGTCTCGTCGAAGGTTACCTCGCAAGTCTCCACGATTTGGTTAGTTTCAAGATTGAGCACACGATATGCTCTAGAATGAGATGCATAACCAAAGAAAATGCCATCGACAGACCTAGCCTCAAACTTATCCAACTTCCCGCCTTTCTTCGAATGAAACACTTGCAACCAAAGACATGGAAGTGACTCACCTTGGGTGTGCGACCATGCATCAACTCATAGCATGTCTTTTTCTTGTGCACTCGAGGTATATTCGTTCGACACATAGCATGCGGTATTCACCGCCTCGGCCCAATACCTCCTCGGAGTCCTATGCTCATCAAGCATCGCCCGAGCCATCTCGCACAAGGTCCTGTTCTTCCTTTCACAACACCATTCGGGGAGGCGTATACGGACTCGAAAGCGGTGCTCAAGACCCAAGTCATGGCAAAAGGTTTCAAAACGAGAGTTCCTGAATTCCGAGCCATTATCACTGCGGATAGCTCGTATGGCATCTCCGTGCCTCTCGTTCCTCAACGTCAAGACTAGATCTCGAAAAAAACCAAACGTCTCCCCCTTCTCCTCAAGAAAGAACACCCACGCATACCGAGAATAGTCGTCCACCACAACAAGGACATACCACTTCCCACCCGCAGATCGCACACGAGCTGGGCCAACAAGGTCCATATGGAGCAGCTCGCATGGACGCTCAGTCATCACATCGGTGAGAGGCGGGTGAGAAGAGGCCACCATCTTGGCATGCCTACACGGAGCACAAACCAACTCTTTCTCAAGCTTCAAACGTGGCAATCCTCGGACCAAATTGAGTTTACTCAAGCGAGACAAAAGGTCAAAGCTCAAGTGACCCAACTTCCTATGCCACCTCCACAACTCACTCGAAGAACCAGCCAAGAAACAACGCTCAACACCCGAAGACTGAGAAAAATCAGCACGAAACACCTGACCCTCGGGAACGACCATACAAACAAGGTCCCCTCGAGAGTCCACAATCCGAGAACCACCGAGGCCGAAACAACACCTCAAAACCCTCATCCAACAACCGAGACACGAAAGCAAATTGTACCCCAGCGATTGAACAAGAGCAACACGCCTCAGAGTAATCTTGTCACTCACTTTTATCTCACCTTCTGAAAGCACACGCCCACGCCCATTGTCCCCAAAGGTGATGTACCTCTTCGTCACCACCGGGACGAGACTTGAGAACCACCCCCTGTCTCCGGTCATATGCCTCGAACAACCGGAGTCAATCAACCAAATGTTCTTCAAGTCTCCCACCTGAAATTCAAAAACAAGCACGTGAGCGAACAAACAACTCAGCACTGGGATTAGTACCAAAAGAGGAAAACTAGTGCCGAGCCATTTGCTCGAAAGTGGGGTTAGCACCAACCAAAGCATCTCTCCTACCAGAACTACCACCACGAACACCACCTCGGTAACCACTCTGAGGGAACCACCCCTCACTGCCTGGAGGAGGACCAAAACCACGGAAGACAACCCGTGGAACGTCTCTCCTCTCCTTCTCAAAGCTACGACTCCTCCCATCCCCGTAGTGACCTCGAGGGGGAGAATGCCTAGCAAGCCGACCACCTTCGTCTTTCCGGACCAACCACCGGTAACTCCACCTCCGGACCCGAAACCTCTCGACTCACCACCTCGAAAGCCACTCCGCCCGAGTGGCGGGGGCCGGTTAAACCGCCTAGCCGGGCCGGTCCTAACCGCCCCCCTCGGGGCGGGCCGGCTCCGACCGCCTAGCCGGGCCGGTCCGACCGCCCCCTCCGAACGGCTCCTCGGCTGCGGGAACTCGCGTCTCCCCATGCCGAACACTTCTCACCACGGCCTTACCCCCGGGCGGTGGCATACGAGGCTTAGGTACACCATGGGAGGGGTTGTACCTATCCTTGTTCGCCCACTCCTTCGCCATCCTCTCTTCGGCTTCCTCTTGAAGCAAAACTCATCCTTGTGACCCTCTTTCCCACAATGGCCACAACGGAACCTCACAAGCTTAGGTTTTGGCTTGGATTGGGGCCGCTCGCTAGGTTTCTCTCCACTCAACTCCTCCACCGATTTCTCCTCACTTGCCTTCTCTTTCACTTTCCCAAAGAACACTTTCCCCCGAAGTGCTCACAAACTTGATGGGCTTTTGGAGATCATTTGTGGGTGTAGGAAATATAGGTGGAGGCGGGGTTGTGTCTAGTCGGTTCCTAAGATGGTTGGGTTTTGGAGGGAAATCATTTTTGTGGTGGGTTTTTGGTGGCTGCGGGATGTTCTCTCCACTTCCTTCACCAACCTTGTTTGCCCCAAGCCCCTCACCATCTTGCCTTTTAAAGGCCTCGATCATCATCCTCAGCGAGGCTCATGACCAGGACAACCAACCCATCAACTTCCTCAAGTCATCATTCTCATCCCGCAAGCGATCAACATAATGTGCAAGCTCCAAATTTTTCAATGCATGCATTTCACAAGTAGAGCGAGGATGTAGGCATGGGTTCCTTCAATTTAGCCTCGAGCGAACTAGTGTAAGCATGCAACTCATCAATCTTAGCATGCAAAACGGGGCAAGAAGTGCAAGCACCTAGCAAAGCAGGTCTAGACTTAAGCTCGGCCACTTCAACCCTAAGCACATCTAGTTCCTCACACTTGGAGGCATGCTTCTCCTTAAACAAAGCAAGATCGGCAAGGAATATGGAGCAATCAGCACAATCATTTTCATCGGCAACAACGGGGCTAGCCTTAAGCGAATCAATCTCAAGCTTGCTATCAAGCACCCGTGTCTCTAGCTCGGCCACTCTAGTCCTAGCATCCTCGAGTGAAGCCCTAAGCTCTTTCCTCATTTTCTTGGCCTCTCTAAGCATATCATCACGGTTATCAAGCAAAGAGCCAAGCCTCTCATTCTCCCGGCGCAACAAGGGAAGTTCATCACGCACCTCGTCGTCGGACTCAGAGTCCGAGTCGCTCTGTGTACTCTTCTTGCTGCCGGAGCTCAGCGCCATGGTACGAAGCCGTCTCTCGCGAAGCGGCTCGGCCCCGCTCGGGTTCTTGGACGACCTCTTGTTCTTGCGGCGATCTCCCTCGTCGTCGGCTCTTTGCTCGAGCTCGAGGTGGAATACGCGGAACTGGAGTCGACGTCGCTCGCTCCAACCATCGCTCGGGCCTTGCCTCGGCCCTCCTTCTTCCTCGATCGTCGCTCGTCCTTGTACTTGTTCTTGTGCTTGCTCTTGTGGTCGCGCCTCGAACGGTACTTGTCGTCGTTCTTCCTCGGCTTGTGCTTGTAGCTGTCCTTGCTCTCGGCCTTCTCCGGGCAGTCGGCGACGAAGTGTCCCGGCTTGCCGCACTGGAAGCAGGTCCTCGTGTTCCTCCTCATGTTCACGCGGTTCTCGTGCAGCCTCTCGAACCGCCTCGTCAACAGCGCCAGCTCGTCCTCTCCAAGGTCATCAAACTCCTCATCTGGCATGGACATCAAAGAGGAAAACGAGAACATCCTGGTGGATGGGTTAGAGTTAGTCTTTCCTTTGGAACCACCAACGAGGGCAAGACTATGGGAGTCGATCGGTCCCTCGAGCTTGGCGATCATGCCCCTATCCACCTCGGCCGACTTGAGCTTCGAGAACGGCTCGTTCACCGTCGAGTATCGTACCTCTCCGACTCGACTATGGCCTCGAACTTTCCGCCCCATATCGTACGATCCAAAGAGTGTAAGAGCTTGGACCGCTCTATCATGATCATCGTACGGGAGCACGTCCACATTGGCCCTCATGTTGTTCACAACCACCGTGAACCTGCGGAACAAGGCATCGATGGACTCACCGGGGAGATGAGTGAAGTTCTCGTACTCTCTCCGTAGGTCGCATACAACCGTGCCTCGAACACCGGGCGTTCCCAACATGAGCCTCCTTCAACACCGCCCAAATCCTACAAGCCAAGTGCTCGGTGTGCACCCGATCGAACTCGGGCCGACACAAAGCACGAAACAAGTAGTCGACCGCCTTATTGTTGGCGTCGAATCCGTCCCTCGACCCCGGAGCAAGGAAATCCATCGGTGGACATAGCCTGTGTCCACCGTGACATCCCAAAGCGGTGACCCTTTCCGCGGAGGAACGCACCCATCCGCTTGCTCCACATCCGGTAGTTCTTGCCATCGAAGTGTGGAGGACCCGAACCCCGTTCCGGTACGCCATCCTTGGATCTTAGGCGGTTAGAGTCAACAAAGACCCGAACCGGCTCGATACCACTTGAAGGACCGATAAGGCGACCGGAGAGGGGGGGGGGGGGGGAGTGAATGGGAGCCGATAAAAATTCTTCTCGAGGGAGATCGAAACTCCGACAAGACGAACTAGCTCGGTCGGACCCCCGAAATCACACGCTCCGCACTTCTACCTCCCGTTTGCCAAAACCACGTAGCCACCGGAGTGCTACCGGTCCTAGGAACAAACTCTACCAGCAACCACAACACACACGCAAGCACCGACGGCGGAAACAACTCGAAAGCCGGCTAACCGGAGGGGGCGGTTAGACCGGGTATAGGGGGCGGTTAGACCGCCTCCACACGGCAACCAAGAAATCCTCCGAAACGCCTCTTCCGAGCACCAAAACACACCACGGTTTCACCGGCGAGAGATCTCTCGGTCAAGGCCATGCTAGCTACCGAGAAAATCTTGGCGAAAACCAAAACTTCACCCAAGGGCCTAGGGGCGGTTAGACCGGCTACCGGGGCGGTCTAACCTCCGTACCCAGGCAACAAACTCCAACCAAGAACACCTAGCAAACCGCGCGAGAACGACTCCAAATTTCACCCGGACACTCCTCCGATCAAGGCGAACAAACTCACGAGAGGAAAATCCGGCGAAACAAAACTTTGACCGGAAACACCCGGGCGGTTAGACCGCCCCCCGTAGGCGGTTAGACCGCCCCTTCCGAACACGAACCCGCGGGTCAAACCTCAACTTCCTCGCGCCCAATCTCCCGAATCACTCCACGGATTGCGGCCAAACTTCGGGGATAGCCGGGTTACCTCCGGGTAACCTCTACCTCAAAGGAATCGACCCGAAGCGCTAACAATCAAGAGGAATCGAAGAAATCGCTTCTCTAGGTCAAGAACTCGCCCAACTCGAAAAACCACCAAATCGAGTCCGATTCAAAGGGGATTTGGGGGCAAAGTCACCACCCAAAGAGGCACAAGAACCTCATACGTGACACCCACCAAAAACCCCAAGAAATCGTTCTCAAAACACCGCCAAAAAGAGCTCCGAAAGTCAACACCAAAGAGACGGGAAAACAACCATGAAGAACAACGCCAAACCTTCTATACATGCCATGAATGGTTCATACAAGGTCTAGCTTGCCACCCAAACATCCATCCCTCTCTCTAGATCTCACATGAAGCTCTCAAGCTAGCCTTCTAAAATCCTAGGGAAAATAGAGAACGAAAATGGAAAAACAAATGGGCTAGGGTTCCAAGAGTTGGCTGCCAACCTCTCACCTCTTGGGTTATATAGGCGGCAACCGAATGTCCGAAATGCCCCTCTCTAATAACTAGGGATACATGCCCCTCAAGGGCGGATTTGGAATTCTTGATATCTTCACCATCGGACGGATGCCGGCGACCGCACCCCGCGTAGCCTCGACGCACGCCTTGCGATCCCGACGCGTGTCCTCCGCTTCGAAGCTTCTCGGCGCCGGCGGCCGGGCGGTCGGACCGCCCCCCACGGGCGGTTAGGCCGGCCCGGTGAATCCGGCCGGCCCCGGGCGGTCGACCGCCCCTCCGGGCGGTTGAACCGGCCCGGGTGGCCGTACCTCCTCGTCGAGTCTTCGGCCTCGGTTTTGTGGCTCAACCGAGTAACCCGGTGGTTTTACGGTGAACCCTCGCAAACCCCGCGAACTCGGTGTAGCCTCCGCCAATCTCCACTCATGACTCGGCTCCCACGTAGTCCCGGCTCGACCTTGGTTTTGAGGCTCTACCAAGAAACCGTCCACGACTTCATCTTCTTGTTCATGCCACCATGCGGCCCGCACTTGACCCCCGCCGGCCACCGGGTCCCTCGAACGAAGCCTACTTGTCTTCTCCACACCCGGAGGCCTCACCGGCAACGACCTTTCGCGCTTGTTCTTCACCCGCACGGCACGAGTCAAGCCGCAACCCGCACCCGCAATACTTAGCCAAGAATCGGTCCACACAACGTTGTCAATCACTCATCACACAAGGGAGCGACCATCCACCGGTCCTCGAACCACACATGGTCCTCACTTAGTAGCCGGCGTCCGTGCCCCATATACTTTGTCGTCGAGATCCTTTCGGGTACAAAAATATTGTACCATTCAAACTAACTACACAACATATTTTTCCTATTTTCGACCAGGCAAAGAAAATAGGGCGGGGTAATCATTAATGGTAACAAAGATAATTGCCTTAAGTGTGAATGTCTCCCTTCGTACTCATCCCACATCTCAACCCCATGTTTCCAAAACTTCTCCATTTCTTCCATCAATGGCTCCGGGAAGACATCTATATCAATACCGGAGTTGCTTCGGTCCTTGGATTAGAATGGTAAGCAAAAGGAACTTTCTCTTGTGACACGGCTAGGGGGAAGGTTGTATATGGTCATCAACAACGGCCATGTGTTGTGCGTCTTTGCTTCTTTCACCAAATGGATTCATACCATACCGTACTTAACACGAACCTTATATTTCTTTTTTCTTCTCTAAACTCTTTGTGATTGGAATCAAAGGTCCTCCACTGCCGAGCATCAGAAGGATGTCGAAGCTTCCCATCAAACTTCTCTGGGCGATCTGCGTGCCAAGTCATTAGTTCAGCAGTCTTTGGGTTCGAGAACAATCACTTTAGACGATCCTCCGCCGGCAAGTACCACATCACCAATGCAGGGACTTTACGTTGACTAGCAGTGTCAGTACCAATACTATACTCCTCCTCAACTTGAGAAAATCCACTTTTCTTTCCACCCACCTTCCTCTTCGTGCCTTTAGATGCAATGACCTGTTCCACAACAAAACCGGCAGTACTTTTGTAACGACTAGCATCGCAATTTGGACACTTCTCCAGTTCTGCATAGTCACCACGGTACAATATGCAATGGTTCCTACATGCGTGTATTCTTTGCACTCACATCTTCAATGGGTTGATAATCTTATTTGCTTCATATGTGTTTCTTGGAACCAAGTTAGGCTTTGGGAGTAGATTGGCCAACAAAGTAAGGAGTTCGTTAAAACAATTGTCCGACCATCCAAATTTTGCCTTCACAATCAGAAGATGGAGCATGAAACACAACACGATCCACTCCTTCCCACAACCCTCATACATACGGTTTTTTGCTGCCTTCTTTAGTGTCTCAAAATTTTCTAACCCTTTAGCACTCTCTAGCAACACCTACGGTTCAATGTGGCGCAACAATTCTTCCATATCAACATCACATTCCTCGTCCACCGTGGTGCATACGTTTGAACATCATTTTGATCTTCATAGCCAAAAGCATTATCCATCATAACATGATCATTTTCATCTGCATCTTCATCATCCACTTCATCATACACAGTTTGATGTCGCATTGTTGAAAGTACTTTCTGCTTCACCATGGTGGGACTAAGTTTTGTATCCTTTCACAAAACCACGCTTTATAAAATGCATCTTGATGGCATTAATATCTTCCCACACAATGTATTTGCTTTGTCCTAGAAATTTGGGCATGCTTCTGCGCAACCTCAAGAAAAGTTTGTTAACTCTATCAAGAATGTAGATGAATTTCTCCGTATGCCATACATCCATGCTCTATGTTCCATCTTAAATAACCTATAAAAAATAATTCTATTATAAACTCCGTATGCTCTATGCTTCATTTAATATGTAGAAAATGGAAACAAAACTAAATTCTATAATTTTAATTAATGAAGCTAATAATTTTAATGACAAACTAATAACTTATATAATGTAATATGTAAACTTGCTTCTATATTTGCAATAATAATTTAATACAATTGCTTCTATAATGTAAACTTGCTATTAATGACAAACTAATAACTTATATAATTTAATATAACTTGCTTCTATATTATAAACATTTAAATATTTTGCATTGACAAACTAATAATTTAAATCTAAAGCTATTTAAAAAATAAATCTCTAAATCAATATCTCTCTTCACTCCCCTCTCTCTCCTAGCTAACCCTAGGTCTAGATCTAGATCTCTATCTACATAGAAATCATGAATAAAAGGAGAAAACTAAGGTTAAACTAGCACAAACTCACCTTGTATAGCCACCTCCTCCAAGAAAATCAAGAGCAAAACCTTTCCCCTAGATTTGGTCTTTTTGGAGCTTTTTCCGAAAGTTGCTCTCGGGCACGGCGCCATTGGAAGGTTCTTTGGGAAGAAGGGGCTGATCTAAATTTATAGAAGGCACGATCTTTGGCGGGTGGCATAAGGCAACCGCCAGCAGTAATCTCTGTGCTGGCGGTGCCTTATGTTGACCGCCAGCACTGTGTACATTTATGCTGGCAGTCAGCTTAAGCCAACCGTCAGCACTAATATCTTTCCTGGCGGTCTCTTAAGCCAACCGCCAGCCCACTTGTCGGAATAACTCCGGTCGGAACACGGTTTGACTCAACCACTTACTCACTGGCACACTTGCTCCCAACCCTAGCCGCCGCCGCAAGCAGCCGCGAGCCCCGCTGCAACCGCAACCGACCCTACCCTGCCACCGCCGGTCGTGAGCTTCGCCCGCGCACCGCCGCCTTAGCCCCGCCATCTCGCACGCCAGCAGCACCCGTGTGCCGCGGCCGCCGTCGCAGCTAGCTTGCGGAGAGGAGGAGCTCGAAGAGGCAAGCTGTCGACCCACTCTTCTACCTCTAGTTCCTCGACCGACGTTGAGCAGCATCACCGCCACATGGTGAGCAGCTCCGCAGTGCCGAACCTTAGCCAATTCGTGCCCCTCCCCCTGCTGACCTGCACGGTTTGTCGGCTCCGATTTGTTTGGTTCAAGACGAAGGCAAAAAGCATCATCTACAAGTGCCCAAACAACCACGCGGTTTGATTTTCATCTCCTGTCCTAATTCATTTGATTAGTACTGATTCGGTTGATATAATATTAGTTGATTATTAGTTGATATAATATTAGTAGGATTTGTTGATTATTATTGATTTGGTTGATATAATATTAGTAGGATTTGTTGATTATTAGTGATTCGGTTGATATAGAATTATCCACATTTGTTGATTATTAATGATTCGGTTGATTTAACTTTATGTCTATAGAATTATCCAATTTATTGATGGAAGCCACATTTGTTATTTATTCTTGTAGGATGACAAATCATGTCAGAAAGTTTATTGGGAAAATCAATACCTCCACCATTTGAAAAAATTTCACCCTCATTTGGTGCTGCCAAACTATCAGACGTTCAGCAGTTTCGTTGGTGCACCGCCAGAAGCGGCACCACAACCGTCTAGTGTTGTGTATCCGTCGGGGTAGGTGCAGGAGCCACAACCGACACCACCAGCAATTTCTGAAATTCTGGATCAATGGAATCAGATGAAGTTTGTCATTTCTTATATGAAGGTGGGGATGAGTGATTTGAAGATAGCGACTAATGAAATGAGGCTTGAACTTACAGACCATAGAGGGCAACTTAATGAAATTATGGCGGACAATGGCTATCGGAAGAAGCACAAGAAAAATCAAGGATTCTGCATGCAGGGCACCATCCTCGCTGTTGTGGTCTTGATATTAGGTTTAGTGCTTGGTAGCTATATCACGGCCAGGATCTGTCTAAGAAATTTGAGTGAGGCAAAGTTGTGTTGATTTGTGAGTGAGGCCCCTATTGTAGTGTACTTTAATTTGTGTTGGTTTTAAGTGTGTTTTGAAACATTTGTCATCATGCATGTTGTTTGTGTGAAATAAACCTTTCAAAGGTGTTGTCTGTGTTGGTATTTCAGTTTGAATTTCACTTGTTGGTGTTTTCCATGTTCAAATATTGGTGACTTGTATCAATTCAAGCTATTTTCAGCTTCACTGTGTTGGCGGGTGCATATGAAAGCCGCCAGTAGTAAAGATCCCTGATGGCAGTCGATATAAGCCACCCGCTAGCAGAAATGAGACCATTTGTGCTGGCGATTGGCTTATGTAGGCTGCCCCCACTAATCCTTCTATGCTGGCGGTCGACATAACTCGCCCGCCGGAATAAATGGTACCATTTGTGCCGGCGGGTGGCTTATGTCGCCCACCAGCAGTGATGCTTCAATGCTGGCGGTTCCTGGCCTGGCGACCCTGCGCCCCACTGTGCTGGCGGTTGCCAGTTGCACCCGTCAGCACGCTAATTTACTTGTGCCAGGACAAATCGTTTCTGTGACCTAGTGTTAGTTGAACTCTCATGTATGCCATTATGCTTTTCGATGCAGGTAAGTATCGGAGTTGCATACTGCACATTTAGATCACTCACTGATGGACTGATGGATGCACATCAGTTCTATTAGTTGCTTGTAGTAAAGTTTCATATATTTCACTTCCGAAGGTGGGCCTGCAGTTATATGATATATGAGGCGAAAACGGAACACTGGTCAGTCAATTGGGGTAACGTAAAACAATCGAGATAGTAGAAGCTAAAAAGTATTTGCTATAAATAAAAAAATCGTGAAAAGAATTCGATATAAATACGTACTGCGTGTCATCCATCCCAGTGGCTAGGTAGTGTAGTGATCCAGATCCTGCTGGTACTTGTTGCCACAAAGTCAGAGAGATCTACAGGAACGGCCGCACCGCACGCCACACCCATGGCTGCTGGCTACGAGATGCCGCCGTTCAGCGCCGTGCGCGTGAACAAGCCCCAGGCCATCGCCAACCGCCTCACGGCGGCCGTCCACGCGGTGCTCGTCGCCGTGGTCGGGGCCCACCGCGCCCAGCTGCTTCTGCTCAGCGGCGGCGGCGCGCCCCGCCATGCCGCCATGCTCGCGGCGGACCTGACGCTCTTTTTCCTGTGGGTGCTGTCCCAGTCGGGCCTGTGGCGGCCCGTGTCGCGCGCCGCCTTCCCGGAACGGCTGCTGGCGGCGCGGCGGCGGAGTGAGCTCCCGGGCGTGGACGTGCTTGTGGTGACAGCGGACCCGGACAAGGAGCCGGCGCTCGGGGTGATGAACACGGTGGTGTCGGCCATGGCGCTGGACTACCCCGGCGGGAGGATGAGCGTGTACCTATCGGACGACGCCGGGTCCCCGCTGACGCTGCTGGCCGCCCGCAAGGCCTACGCCTTCGCCAGGGCCTGGGTGCCTTTCTGCAGGAAGTACTCGGTGCAGTGCCCGTGGCCTGAGAGGTACTTCGCCGGCGACGACAAGGACGGCGGCGGCAATGGACGTGGTGACGAGGCCGCCGCCGAGGAGAAGCTAAGAATCAAGGTACGTGCGTGATGCATGGTGACGTGAACCGAATGAATTCTTTGCTTTGCAATGATGACGTGTATACCATTCATGGCCCACAGTGGGAGCAGTAATAACCATACAATTCAAATTTCTACTGTTCCCCAATCACTTCGCACCACTTTTTCCAAAGCTCCACTCTTTTCCCATTTGAAGTGGTAGAGTAGAATACCTAAAGTGGTATATAGTAGAATAGAATAGCACGGCTTTTCCTTTTCTCCATTCGGCACCGCGAAGTCCGACTATGACTGGAAGCTCGTTGCCTTCTCACTTTCACATCAGAGTCTCACACTTTGACTAGAAATGCAGCATGTTGTCATCGTTGAGTTGCACTTGGAGCGGAGTTATCTATTTCTGTATTGACAGGGCCGAGCTCTAAAATGGAAGACATAATATAAGTTAGTAAAATAGAATATCATCCAACATATGTAATAGAAGTACTTTAACATCACCATTATAACCAGTTTGTAGTTGTGTTGATAATTAGATCTTACTTAATCACCAGTAAAAATTATTTTTGCTGTCTATCTGATCATTTGTAGGATCATTATGAACATTATCAGATTTTTCTATAATAAACATATCCACAGATTATAGTCTTTTTCATGAAACCAAATTAAATATCCAAATCTTCGTAATAATCAAAAGATGAAGAATAAAAAAGTGTGGAGCGACAACGGCACATAAAGATTTACGTTTGAGATAGAAACCGCCCGACCGCCGCATCGCCCCACGTCATCCCCGGGCAACACAAGCGGCGCCAGGTTCTACTTCGCTTCCTCCACCGTTGGTCCCCTCCCTTCTCACATATAGCATCTTGTCAGAGATCAGAGGGAGTGGGTATCCATGTCTGCAACAGTCTCTAATAGTTCGAGATTAGCTTAGGGTTAAATTTTCTCCATGCCGTGTTTCGTGGTATGAGAGATTTGTTTCCTCGTCCTCTCCGACAACGACGAAGAGATAGGGTGACTTGTGTCTCCATGATGGGTTCGATGAAGGAGGCAGCGGCATCAACGACGTCAACAACTTTTTTAGAGCGATGACATGCAGAATTAGGTTTTCGGATGGTGACACTGAGGCACAGATGTTGCCATTGTCATGGAATGATTTTCTCTGTACACTTCTCCATTTTGTCATGGTTAAATCCAACAACAGTGAAAGACTTGTGAGAATATGTCTATCCTCAGAGCTGATGTCGATCAGTCTGAGATCAGAGAGATTGAGATCATTCTCTCTTCTGGGTGGCAGAAAGAGAAAGAAGAAAGATGCAAGACGGAGAAGAAGGAGTTTGTGCTCGTTCCAACCTGAAGGGATGTTGGTCACCATTCTTTAGATTTTTTAAACAGGTTTGGCATCAAGCTTTGGAGCTGCTTAGAGCTTGAGTACCTTTTTTAAAATAAAAGAGAGCTTGAGTACTTTAAGAGTGGTGTTTGTGATATGATGATGTACTTGAGCACCTACTAGGGATGAGCCTGTGTACAGGCCTGTGTACATTTTTTTTTTGCGGGTAAAGGCCTGTGTACATTGAAATTAAAGGAACGCTGACGCCCAACCAATTTCATTTCTCATCTAATTAAAACTTCTTGTTGTTTCGGAACGAATTCATCTAATTTCCTGTGGATTGTATGCGCTGCAGAAAATGTACGAGGAGTTGAAAGGGGACATAGAGGAGGCCTGCAGGAACAAGGGGAGCTGGACGAATGAAAAACGCAATGATCACGATGCCTATGTGGAGGTAAGATCAAATGAACATGAACTCAATGCAATATCACCTGGAAACGCCTGTGCATCTACCCCATGCATTCACTGCACCAATCCGTCCTCAGATCACTACTGTCTCCAAGGAGAAGGAGGAGGAGTTGGAGGAAGACGAAGAGAAGGCGATGCCGTTGCTGGTGTACGTGTCCCGGGAGAAGCGAAGAGCGTCACCTCACCACTTCAAGGCCGGCGCTCTCAACGCCCTGGTGGATACTGTTACTAATTGCTACGCTTATCTGCAAAACAATTGATCATTTCAAGGTGCTAATCGATCGATCAATCGACGTATATATGCATCGGATCAGCTGCGGGTGTCCGGCCTCGTGAGCAACGCGCCCTACGTGCTTGTCCTCGACTGCGACATGGCCTGCAACAGCCGCAGCTCAGCCCTTGAGGCCATGTGCTTCCACCGGTACCTCGACCGCAGCCCGCCGGCGCCGGAGAAGCTCGCCTTCGTGCAGTTCCCGCAGATGTTCCACAACATTAGCCGCAACGACATCTACACTAACGACCTCAGATTCATCTTCGCGGTAGGGCACTCAACTTAATTAGAAAGCTTGTCCTTCAGATTGATATAATCAAACTCGCTGGATCCATGCATGATGCTGCAGACTCGTTGGATCGGCCTGGACGGCCTCCGGGGCCCGATCCTCTCCGGCACCGGCTTCTACGCCAGGAGAGACGCGCTGTACGGGGCCACGCCAGTCGCCACCTCGTCGCCGATACAAGGTGCGTACTTACTGAGTGCCGCTGCTACGGCCACGGACCACCATGCCGGCCACTGTGCAGCCATCATTCATTGCAGATTTGCAGATACATACTATGGCCACGATTATGATTTATGCCGGTGGATCGTTATTGATTGCATACCGACCGAATAGCCAATCAATAATTCGATCCATGATGCAGAATTCTGGTCCATGGACGCCGGCGAGATGGCAAGGAGGTTCGGCCGCTCCGACGACCTCGTAGCGTCCGTGCGCAACCTGCACTGGCAGCAGCAACCGTCCGAGAGCCGTCTCCGTTGTCTTCATCGAGACGCGGAGCTGGTGGCCACTTGCGCGTACGAGGCGGGCACCGGGTGGGGCGACGAGGTCGGCTTCTTGTACCAGTCGGTGATCGAGGACTACTTCACCGGCTACCGGCGCTTCTTCTGCCGGGGCTGGACGTCGGCCTACTGCTACCCGGCGCCGACGGCGAGGGCCCCGTTCCTCGGCAGCATGCCCACTAACCTCAACGACGTCCTGGTCCAGAACAAGCGCTGGATGTCCGGCTTGCTCGCCGTCGGCCTCTCCTGGCAGTACTGCCCGCTCGCCTGCCGGGAGCTCCTCGCCGTCTCTGTGCCCCAGGCCATGGCCGTCGCCTACTTCGGCCTCCAAGCCCTCTACGCCTTCCCGGTGCTGTGCTACGCCACCCTGCCGCAGCTCTGCTTCCTACGCGGCGTCCCGCTCTTCGTCCCTGACGTGTGGTTCGCCGTCGCCTTCGTGTCGTCGCTGCTGCAGCACCTGGTGGAGGTGTGGGTGGCGAGGCGGCGCGGGGTCACCGACGCCGTGCGGGTTTGGTGGAACGAGCAGAGGTTCTGGATGCTCAAAGCCGTCACCGCACAGCTCTTTGGCTGCGTCAGCGCCGCGCAGGACCTGGTCGGAGTGGGGGCGATTGACTTCGACCTCACCAGCAAGGCCGACGATGACGGCGAGAGGCTGTACCAGGACGGCGTGTTCGACTTCGCGGGGTGTTCCGCGCTTCTGCTCCCGGCCACCACGCTCAGTGTGCTCAACGCGGCGGCGCTGGTCGGAGGGACCTGGAAGATGACGGCTAGAGGCGGCTTGTCCGGCGAGCTGTTCCCACAGTTGTTCCTCCTGAGCTACGTCGCGGTACTGAGCTACCCGCTGCTGGAGGGGATGTTCCTCCGGCAGGATCCCGCAAGGGTACCGCCACGTATCACCGCACACTCAGTTGCCTTGGCCGCCATGCTGCTTGCCTTGTTTGGATGAGGTTTCGACATGGGCATACTATACCATGGCTGCCAATCACTACCGGAAACGCGGCCTCTACCGAGAGCTCGCTTCTGTGCCGAGAGCCAGATCCCAAGCTCTCGGCACAGAGACGATTTGCCGAGAGCAAAGGGTTCAGCTCTCGGCACAGAAAAAACCCGCGGTACAGAGTTCCTGTGCCGAGAGGGAACAGTGCCGCCTCTCGGCACAGGCGCCCACTCACGGCACGGAGGATGCGTGCCGGAGAGCTGCGAAGCGGGCCCTCGGCACAGCCGCCACCTCACGGCGCAACGTAACGGCCGTCACGGCCGTTTGCCCAGCCGTCAGATGTGCCGAGAGCCCGCTTCGGCTCTCGGCACGGAAAGCACCTGTGCTGGAGAGCACCGCCAAAGGCTCTCGGCAAAGAATAAAAAAAAATCAAATTCACACATTCAAACCTTTTCTTCATCAACCTACACCCCTACGGGCTAGTTTGTATTTAATAGATATTTATTTTGTAATTAATAATTTTATTTCGTTCTAGCTAGCTAGTTTTTCACCGTAGAGTAGAGCTCCGATATGAACTCGAGGTGCATGAAATCATGATGTAAAGTTAGTGGAAAATGATATTCATGTTCATGAGGCATCTTCAAGACCAATTACATGACCAAATCTGCAGCTGAACAAAATCCAAGAGACAAGAATCGTAGCAGTCATCTTTCACTAGCTAGGGGCCGTGCATGGGCCAGCTGCCTCCTCTTGAACCTCTCCTTGAAGCACATCTGCCTGAGCTCCTTCGTCCTCTCATCCAACACCATATTAGGCCTCTCCTCTATCATCTATTTCTCGTGCTTCAGGCTTTCCACCACCATCCTCGTTAGATTTCCGTCCTCTTGCTCGGTCAGCTTCCCGAGGTCCTTCTCACAGTCGTTGTCCTTGCTCTTGCGGCGCGCTTCCTCCTCCTCCACATGAGCCAAAAAAATCGCGAAGTCGACCTCAAAGAGACGACCAAGCACGTACGCATTTACATGAGAAAGTAGCGAGAACATGAATTAATTCCAGAAATTTTTGTATTAGTAGGGAAAGATATCTGCCGGTACCTTGAGAGGAGCTTCTCTTTGAACATGAAATGGCGGGGAAACACGGAGCTTAGAACCACGCTTCCTCTTTGAGCCTGGTAGTGAGAGAGCTAGATCGAGTGAGAAAGAAAGCTGGAAGTACATGAAATCATGATGTAAAGTTAGTGAAAAATGATATTCATGTTCATGAGGCATCTTCAAGACCAATTACATGAAATGACGCTAAATTTTCGACATTTGACTCTCTCATCACGAAACCTGCAAATTTGAACAAAATCCAAGAGACCGAATGCGCAAGCGGTCATCTTTCACTAGCTAGGTGCCATGCATGGGCCATGATCGGTGCCTCCTCTTGAACCTCTCCTTGAAGCACATCCGCACGAGCTAGCTCCTTCGTCCTCTCATCCAACACCATATTAGGCCTCTCCTCTATCAACACCAACCAAACGAGCGCCTCCACGGTGACGCCGTGGTGTCGGACGGCCAATGGTCGAGTGCTCGAGTTGCGAGTGCGGCGAGAGGCGCAATCGAGGCGGTGCGGCGCGCCGGCCGTGTCGTGAGTTCCCAACGCAATGTGTCGCGGCTTCGTCACGCTGTGTTTGCCTCGGCCGGGTGGCCACCGTACGCGCACGGCGCGCATCGGTTCGTTCGACCGCGCGCGTGGATTCTCGGACCGTCGGCGTTCGACGGGCGATGCCTACGGCGGCCAAAAGGGATGCTCCCGGTCCCGGCGACCTCTGCCTCGGGCTATGGACATGGACGGAGCGAGGGGAGGAAGCACGCGCCGCGCAAGACACATGAGGTTGAGGCCGCGGTCTAGTCGCGAAGCGAGGATGCGACGTTGTGCTCGCTACGGCGCTCGCTCCCCGGGCAACGGGGACGGAGGAGACGGGCATTTGCGGTGCCGGGGAGAGAGATCGAGAGATGGCGTCGTGGCGATAGGGACATGATGGGCTGAGTCTTTCGATTGAAGCGATGCGGAGACAAAGCAAAGGACGGGGCGCCGAGTTTCGCCTGCCCCGGCCTCATCACATCACATTAATGGCAAGTCACTCCCGTCGAGTTGTGTACTCCGGCGGGGGGGGAGGGGGAGATGGCGACGAGCACGGGGCGGTGGGGGCACCAAGCGGCAACAACTCTTATGCTGCCGGCATATTCAAAAGGCCGCGGCGCCTTCTCATTTCTCGAGGGCAAGGTTTTCTTCATTTTGGCCCTACATACGCAACGTGCCAACGTTGCTGCGATGATGGACTCAAAATTTGCAAGAAATCAAGAATGGATTTGCAATTCGGTGTCATTTTCACCCAAGATCCGATAAAAACACATGTGCAAATGCCTTCAAAGCAAAGAGCCATTACAAAGGCAGCACGGTTATCCTATTGATACAAAGGTAACAAAGAGATTATGTATTTTCTGAGGATGCTACTGCATCTTAAGAGTTTATGGAACCAAGTGATAATTCTTTGCATTATTGATAGTGTAAGTAATAAATTTGTAAATACACACTTCAAGATTATGTATTTTCAAACTAAATTTGTAAATATGCACTTCAAGAGTACGAAACATAAATGCTATATGTGAGAAGGCTAGGGGGTTACGAGTATGCATTTTGATTTGAAGGACCAACTATGCACTTTTGATATTAGCAACACCAATATGTGTTGCACCTTGAGAGGAGCTTCTCTTTGAACATGAAATGGCGAGGAAACACCGAGCTTAGAACCACGCTTCCTCTTCGAAAGGTGGTAGTGAGAGAGCTAGATCGAGTGAGAAAGAAACTGGAAGTACATGAAATCATGAAGTAAAGTTAGTGAAAAATGATATTCATGTTCATGAGGCACTTCAATACCAATTACATGAAATGACGCTAAATTTTCGACATTTGACTCTCTCATCACGAAACCTGCAGCTGAACAAAATCCAAGAGACCGAATGCGCAGCGGTCATCTTTCACTAGCTAGGTGCCATGCATGGGCCATGATCGGTGCCTCCTCTTGAACCTCTCCTTGAAGCACATCTTCACGAGCTCCTTCGTCCTCTCATCCAACACCATATTAGGCCTCTCCTCTATCATCTCTTTCTCGTGCTTCAGGCTTTCCACCACCATCCTCGTTAGATTTCCGTCCTCTTGCTCGGTCGGCTTCCCGAGGTCCGAGCTCGAACGTCAGCGCCTTCTTCCCTGGTCCAATTCTCGGATGTCCAACCGCACCCTTCGCACACCTTGCTAGTGTCGTGCTCCGGCTTGATCGGTGCCTTCTCGCGTCATCGTCCTTGCTCTTGCGGCGCGCTTCCTCCTTACATGAGCCAAAGAACTCGCGAAGTCGACCTCAAAGAGGCGACCAAGCTCGTCCGCATTTACATGAGAAAGTAAGCGAGAACATGAATTAATTCCAGAAATTTTTGTATTAGTAGGGAAAGATATCTGCTTGGTACCTTGAGAGGAGCTTCTCTTTGAACATGAAATGGCGAGGGAAACACGGAGCTTAGAACCACGCTTCCTCTTCGAGCTGGTAGTGAGAGAGCTAGATCGAGTGAGAAAGAAAGCTGGAAGTACATGAAATCATGAAGTAAAGTTAGTGAAAAATGATATTCATGCTCATGAGGCACTTCAATACCAATTACATGAAATGACGCTAAATTTTCGACATTTGACTCTCTCATCACGATGAACATTGTGAGCTAGAACAATTTAAAAATTGTATAGAATTTAAATAAATGAAACCATCAAATTGCTTCTAACAGAAAACAAGTTTGGCAACGAAAGTCTTTACAGACACCAATCGAGAGCATCAAAATGGGAGGTCAGCAAGGGCCAAAGGAGCCAAGGACAGTTACATATATACAGTAACAAAATGGTTCTTGCTCTACTCTCCGGGTTAACTCACTGCTAGTGACAAGCCTAGACAGTAGACTCTACAACTGATTAGTACGGGTTAACAACTTAACACACCACTGCTAATTAAGCTTTGAGACGGTTGACACTTGGCCATCACACAGAATTCCTATGACCAAACCTGCAGCTGAACAAAATCCAAGAGACCAGAATCTGCAAGCAGTCATCTTTCACTAGCTAGGTGCCATGCATGGGCGCGCCATGCATGATCAGCTGCCTCCTCTTGAACCTCTCCTTGAAGCACATCTTCCTGAGCTCCTTCGTCCTCTCATCCAACACCATATATATTAGGCCTCTCCTCTATCATCTCTTTCTCGTGCTTCAGGCTTTCCACCACCATCCTCGTTAGATTTCCGTCCTCTTGCTCGGTCAGCTTCCCGAGGTCCTGAGCTCGAACGTCAGCGCCTTCTTCCCTGGTCCAATTCTCGGATGTCCAACTGCACCCTTCTGCACACTGCTAGTGCCGTGCTCCAGCTTGATCAGTGCCTTCTCGCAGTCTTCGTCCTTGCTCTTGCGGCGCGCTTCCTCCTTACATGAGCCAAAAAACTCGCGAAGTCGACCTCAAAGAGGCAGCCAAGCTCGTCTGCATTTACATGAGAAAGTAAGCGAGAACATGAATTAATTCCGGAAATTTTTGTATTAGTAGGGAAAGATATCTGCCGGTACCTTGAGAGGAGCTTCTCTTTGAACATGAAATGGCGGGGAAACACGGAGCTTAGAACCACGCTTCCTCTTCGAATTTGGTAGTGAGAGAGCTAGATCGAGTGAGAAAGAAAGCTGGAAGTACATGAAATCATGAAGTAAAGTTAGTGAAAAATGATATTCATGTTCATGAGGCACTTCAATACCAATTACATGAAATGACGCTAAATTTTCGACATTTGACTCTCTCATCACGATGAACATTGTGAGCTAGAACAATTTAAAAATTGTATAGAATTTAAATAAATGAAACCATCAAATTGCTTCTAACGAGAAAACAAGTTTGGCAACGAAAGTCTTTACAGACACCAATCGAGAGCATCAAAATGGGAGGTCGGCAAGGGCCAAAGGAGCCAAGGACGGTTACATATATACGGTAACAAAATGGTTCTTGCTCTACTCTCAGGGTTAACTCACTTGCTAGTGACAAGCCTAGACGGTAGACTCTACAAGCCGATTAGTACGGGTTAACAACTTAACACACCACTTGCTAATTAAGCTTTGAGACGGTTGACACTTGGCCATCACACGAAATTCCTATGACCAAACCTGCGGTGAACAAAATCCAAGAGACCGAGAATGCGCAAGCGGTCATCTTTCACTAGCTAGGTGCCATGCATGGGCGCGCCATGCATGATCGGTACCTCCTCTTGAACCTCTCCTTGAAGCACATCTTTCCGAGCTCCTTCGTCCTCTCATCCAACACCATATATATTAGGCCTCTCCTCTATCATCTCTTTCTCGTGCTTCGGGCTTTCCACCACCATCCCGTTAGATTTCCGTCCTCTTGCTCGGTCGGCTTCCCGAGGTCCCGAGCTCGAACGTCGGCGCCTTCTTCCCCGGTCCAATTCTCGGATGTCCAAGCGCACCCTTCGCACCTTGCTAGTGCGCGTGCTCCGGCTTGATCGGTGCCTTCTCGCGGTCTTCGTCCTTGCTCTTGCGGCGCGCTTCCTCCTTACATGAGCCAAAAAACTCGCGAAGTCGACCTCAAAGAGGCGACCAAGCTCGTCGCATTTACATGAGAAAGTAAGCGAGAACATGAATTAATTCCGGAAATTTTTGTATTAGTAGGGAAAGATATCTGCCGGTACCTTGAGAGGAGCTTCTCTTTGAACATGAAATGGCGGGGAAACACCGAGCTTAGAACCACGCTTCCTCTTCGAGGTGGAAGTACATGAAATCATGAAGTAAAGTTAGTAAAAAATGATATTCATGTTCATGAGGCATCTTCAAGACCAATTACATGAAATGACGCTAAATTTTCGACATTTGACTCTCTCATCACGATGAACATTGTGAGCTAGAACAATTTAAAAATTGTATAGAATTTAAATAAATGAAACCATCAAATTGCTTCTAACAGAAAACAAGTTTGGCAACGAAAGTCTTTACAGACACCAATCGAGAGCATCAAAATGGGAGGTCAGCAAGGGCCAAAGGAGCCAAGGACGGTTACATATATATAGTAACAAAATGGTTCTTGCTCTACTCTCAGGGTTAACTCACTTTGCTAGTGACAAGCCTAGCACGTAGACTCTACAACCGATTAGTACGGGTTAACAACTTAACACACCACTTGCTAATTAAGCTTTGAGACGGTTGACACTTGGCCATCACACGAGAATTCCTATGACCAAACCTGCGGTGAACAAAATCCAAGAGACCGAGAATACGCAAGCGGTCATCTTTCACTAGCTAGGTGCCATGCATGGGCGCGCCATGCATGATCAGCTGCCTCCTCTTGAACCTCTCCTTGAAGCACATCTTTCCGAGCTCCTTCGTCCTCTCATCCAACACCATATATATTAGGCCTCTCCTCTATCATCTCTTTCTCGTGCTTCAGGCTTTCCACCACCATCCTCGTTAGATTTCCGTCCTCTTGCTCGGTCAGCTTCCCGAGGTCCTGAGCTCGAACGTCAGCGCCTTCTTCCCTGGTCCAATTCTCGGATGTCCAAGCGCACCCTTCGCACACTTGCTAGTGCGCGTGCTCCAGCTTGATCAGTGCCTTCTCGCAGTCTTCGTCCTTGCTCTTGCGGCGCGCTTCCTCCTTACATGAGCCAAAAAACTCGCGAAGTCGACCTCAAAGAGGCGACCAAGCTCGTCCGCATTTACATGAGAAAGTAGCGAGAACATGAATTAATTCCGAAATTTTTGTATTAGTAGGGAAAGATATCTGCCGGTACCTTGAGAGGAGCTTCTCTTTGAACATGAAATGGCGGGGAAACACCGAGCTTAGAACCACGCTTCCTCTTCGAGCTGGTAGTGAGAGAGCTAGATCGAGTGAGAAAGAAAGCTGGAAGTACATGAAATCATGAAGTAAAGTTAGTGAAAAATGATATTCATGTTCATGAGGCACTTCAATACCAATTACATGAAATGACGCTAAATTTTCGACATTTGACTCTCTCATCACGATGAACATTGTAAGCTAGAACAATTTAAAAATTGTATAGAATTTAAATAAATGAAACCATCAAATTGCTTCTAACGAGAAAACAAGTTTGGCAACGAAAGTCTTTACGGACACCAATCGAGAGCATCAAAATGGGAGGTCGGCAAGGGCCAAAGGAGCCAAGGACGATTACATATATATAGTAACAAAATGGTTCTTGCTCTACTCTCAGGGTTAACTCACTTGCTAGTGACAAGCCTAGACGATAGACTCTACAACCGATTAGTACGGGTTAACAACTTAACACACCACTTTGCTAATTAAGCTTTGAGACGGTTGACACTTGGCCATCACACGGAATTCCTATGACCAAACCTGCGGTCGAACAAAATCCAAGAGACCGAGAATGCAAGCGGTCATCTTTCACTAGCTAGGTGCCATGCATGGGCGCGCCATGCATGATCAGCTGCCTCCTCTTGAACCTCTCCTTGAAGCACATCTTCCTGAGCTCCTTCGTCCTCTCATCCAACACCATATATATTAGGCCTCTCCTCTATCATCTCTTTCTCGTGCTTCAGGCTTTCCACCACCATCCTCGTTAGATTTCCGTCCTCTTGCTCGGTCAGCTTCCCGAGGTCCTAAGCTCGAACGTCAGCGCCTTCTTCCCTGGTCCAATTCTCGGATGTCCAACCGCACCCTTCGCACCTTGCTAGTGCCGTGCTCCAGCTTGATCGGTGCCTTCTCGCAGTCTTCGTCCTTGCTCTTGCGGCGCGCTTCCTCCTTACATGAGCCAAAAAACTCGCGAAGTCGACCTCAAAGAGGCGACCAAGCTCGTCCGCATTTACATGAGAAAGTAAGCGAGAACATGAATTAATTCCGAAATTTTTGTATTAGTAGGGAAAGATATCTGCCGGTACCTTGAGAGGAGCTTCTCTTTGAACATGAAATGGCGGGGAAACACCGAGCTTAGAACCACGCTTCCTCTTCGAGCTGGTAGTGAGAGAGCTAGATCGAGTGAGAAAGAAAGCTGGAAGTACATGAAATCATGAAGTAAAGTTAGTGAAAAATGATATTCATGTTCATGAGGCACTTCAATACCAATTACATGAAATGACGCTAAATTTTCGACATTTGACTCTCTCATCACGATGAACATTGTGAGCTAGAACAATTTAAAAATTGTATAGAATTTAAATAAATGAAACCATCAAATTGCTTCTAACGAGAAAACAAGTTTGGCAACGAAAGTCTTTACGGACACCAATCGAGAGCATCAAAATGGGAGGTCGGCAAGGGCCAAAGGAGCCAAGGACGATTACATATATACGGTAACAAAATGGTTCTTGCTCTACTCTCCGGGTTAACTCACTCGCTAGTGACAAGCCTAGACAGTAGACTCTACAGCCGATTAGTACGGGTTAACAACTTAACACACCATCGCTAATTAAGCTTTGAGACGGTTGACACTTGGCCATCACACGAAATTCCTATGACCAAACCTGCGGTGAACAAAATCCAAGAGACCGAGAATGCACGCAAGCAGTCATCTTTCACTAGCTAGGTGCCATGCATGGGCGCGCCATGCATGATCAGCTGCCTCCTCTTGAACCTCTCCTTGAAGCACATCTTCCTGAGCTCCTTCGTCCTCTCATCCAACACCATATATATTAGGCCTCTCCTCTATCATCTCTTTCTCGTGCTTCAGGCTTTCCACCACCATCCCGTTAGATTTCCGTCCTCTTGCTCGGTCAGCTTCCCGAGGTCCTGAGCTCGAACGTCGGCGCCTTCTTCCCTGGTCCAATTCTCGGATGTCCAAGCCGCACCCTTCGCACACTTGCTAGTGCCGTGCTCCGGCTTGATCGGTGCCTTCTCGCGGTCTTCGTCCTTGCTCTTGCGGTGCGCTTCCTCCTTACATGAGCCAAAAAACTCGCGAAGTCGACCTCAAAGAGGCGACCAAGCTCGTACGCATTTACATGAGAAAGTAAGCGAGAACATGAATTAATTCCAGAAATTTTTGTATTAGTAGGGAAAGATATCTGCCGGTATCTTGAGAGGAGCTTCTCTTTGAACATGAAATGGCGGGGAAACACCGAGCTTAGAACCACGCTTCCTCTTCGAGCTGGAAGTACATGAAATCATGAAGTAAAGTTAGTGAAAAATGATATTCATGTTCATGAGGCATCTTCAAGACCAATTACATGAAATGACGCTAAATTTTCGACATTTGACTCTCTCATCACGATGAACATTGTGAGCTAGAACAATTTAAAAATTGTATAGAATTTAAATAAATGAAACCATCAAATTGCTTCTAACGAGAAAACAAGTTTGGCAACGAAAGTCTTCTAGAGACACCAATCGAGAGCATCAAAATGGGAGGTCGGCAAGGGCCAAAGGAGCCAAGGACGAGTTACATATATACGGTAACAAAATGGTTCTTGCTCTACTCTCGGGTTAACTCACTTGCTAGTGACAAGCACGGACGGAGACTCTACAAGCCGATTAGTACGGGTTAACAACAACACACTTAACACACCATGCTAATTAAGCTTTGAGACGGTTGACACTTGGCCATCACACAAAATTCCTATGACCAAACCTGCAGCTGAACAAAATCCAAGAGACCAGAATCTGCAAGCAGTCATCTTTCACTAGCTAGGTGCCATGCATGGGCGCGCCATGATCAGCTGCCTCCTCTTGAACCTCTCCTTGAAGCACATCTTCCTGAGCTCCTTCGTCCTCTCATCCAACACCATATATATTAGGCCTCTCCTCTATCATCTCTTTCTCGTGCTTCAGGCTTTCCACCACCATCCTCGTTAGATTTTCGTCCTCTTGCTCGGTCAGCTTCCCGAGGTCCTGAGCTCGAACGTCAGCGCCTTCTTCCCTGGTCCAATTCTCGGATGTCCAACTGCACCCTTCTGCACACTGCTAGTGCCGTGCTCCAGCTTGATCAGTGCCTTCTCGCAGTCTTCGTCCTTGCTCTTGCGGCGCGCTTCCTCCTTACATGAGCCAAAAAACTCGCGAAGTCGACCTCAAAGAGGCAGCCAAGCTCGTCTGCATTTACATGAGAAAGTAACTGAGAACATGAATTAATTCCCGAAATTTTTGTATTAGTAGGGAAAGATATCTGCCGGTACCTTGAGAGGAGCTTCTCTTTGAACATGAAATGGCAGGGAAACACCGAGCTTAGAACCACGCTTCCTCTTCGAGCTGGAAGTACATGAAATCATGAAGTAAAGTTAGTGAAAAATGATATTCATGTTCATGAGGCATCTTCAAGACCAATTACATGAAATGACGCTAAATTTTCGACATTTGAATCTCTCATCACGTCGAACGAACATCGTGAGCTAGAACATTTAAGAATTGTATAAAATTCAAATAAAGTTTGAAAATCACGACTTTTGTCGAGCACTAATGATATCATCCGAGGAAGTTGAGAAAAAAATTGACAACATTTTGAACACTGGGACACGTACGTTGTTTAGAAACACGCACGGAGAGTTTCAACGAATTTAAACTAATGTCAATAGGTTTGGAATAATCTAAGGGAAATTCGAAATTGACTTTGAGTACAAGAACCCTTTTATAGTAATACACATCATCAGTGGTGACATATTGAGTTTTGGAAAATTTTCGTGTCGGTTTGCTAGTTTCTAAAATAATTTTGAATAAATAATTTTTAATGCCGAGAGCATTGCTCTCTCGGCAAAAGTCTGTGCCGAGTGCTTCGCCTTAGCTCTCGGCAAATATTAAAAAAAAATCATTTTTAGGTTTCCAAAGTTTTTCCTGGATCAACACACACTCCTACAAATCATATGCTCAAATTTCACATAAAAATATATATTTATTTTGTATTTAACAATTTTATTTCAGTCTAGCTAGTTTCTCCGTAGAGCTCCGATATGAACTGGAGGTGCATGAAATCACGAAGTAAAGTTAGTCAAAAAATGATATTTATGTTCGTGAAGCATCTTTAAGACCAATTACACGAAATGACGCTAAATTTTCGACATTTGACTCTCTCATGACGTTGAACATCGTGAGCTAGAACAATTTAAAATTTTTATAAAATTCAAATAAAGTTTGAAAATCACGACTTTTGTCGAGCACTAATGATATCATCCAAGGAAGTGGAGAAAAAAAATTGACAACATTTTGAACACCGGGGCACGTACGTTGTTTAGAAACTCGAACATCTCACGGGGAGTTTATAGGAATTTAAACTAACGTCACTAGGTTTGCAATCTAAGGGAAATTCAAAATTGACTTTGAGTACAAGAACATTTTTATAAGTAATACACATCATCAGTGGTGACATATTGAGTTTTGGAAAATTTTCGTGTCCATTTGCTGTTTTTTAAAATAATTTTGAATAAATAGTTCCGTGCCGAGAGCAATGCTCTCGGCAAAGAAAACTGCGGTGGGACCATCGAGAATCTGTGCCGAGAGCTAGACTATCTTGCTCTCGGCACGGATGGGATAACGTGCCAAGTGCCCGCGCATCGCCATATGGGCCCCGCTCTCCCTCGTGCCGAGAGCTAGATCTAAAGCTCTCGGCACGGTAGCTACGAGCGCCGCCATGTGGGCTCCGCTCTCCCTCGTGCCGAGAGCTAGATCCAAGGCTCTCGGCACGGATGGTTACGGGCGGCCGCGGTGGGCCCCACCCTCCCTCCGTGCCGAGAGCAATGGATGCGGCTCTCGGCGCGGATGGAGAACGGGGCCCACTTCACGGTGCCACACAACACACACAACACACACAACACTTATCCCGCCCGCGATACACACACACAACACACACACACGCACACCGCGCCCGCGCGGCCGCCGCGCGCGCCGGCTCGCCGGAGCTTGCCCGCCCGCCGCGCCGCCCCGCCCCGCCACTCCTCGCCCGCCCGCCGCGCCGCCCCGCCCCGCCACTCCTCGCCCGCCCGCGCCTCCGCGCGCCCCCGCGCGCGCGCGCCCGCCCCACCCGCCCGCCGCCGCGCGCGCCCGGCTTGCCCCCGCCCGCCCCGCCCCGCCGCACCGCGCGCGCGGCCTCGTCTCCGCCGGGCCGCCCCCCCCCCCCCGGCTGCGCCCCCTCGCGGCCTTGGCGGGTGGGGAGGCCGCGGCCTCCTCCAGTCCTCCTCCTCATCAGTCAATAGTGAGTAATTTTAGTTATAGGTTTGAAATTCAAGTTAGGATAGAAATTTAGATAGAAATTTAGTTGTAGTTTTCAAATTTAGATAGAAAATTTAAGTTAGAAATTTCAGTTATCAAATTTTAGGTGTCTTGGTTAGCTAATTATTTTAATTATAATTTAAAATTCAAGTTAGTTAGGATTATTAGAAATTTTAGTTTCCTAGCAATATTAAGGAAGGTAAGACTAGAAGATTTAGTGTGCAATTTATAGATAGAATTCTTGCTAGTTAGCAATTAGCAAATTTATCGTGTCTCTAATTTTTGTTTTCATACATCTAATGCAATTCATTTTTATAGGAAGAGATGCCTTGATTTGCCGCACAGACCACCGGAGGCTTTTTTTTTGAGGAAGAGGGGTGATTTGTCGATCTCCTAGGTGAGACTCATGGCTAGCTTGGGGGCAGCACACGTGATTTGTCCGGCCATCGAGCCGTTGGAACTGTGCCCGTGTGTAGCTCGACCTTCGTGTCGTGCCTTTTGTTGCAGGTTTTGGAAACCTCACCGTACGGGGGGAGGTGTTGCCGAAATTTTGACTAAACACCCATCATTGATCTATTTTTGCGGGGAAGGAGGCCTGGTCGCCACCGCTGAAGGAGGAGTAGGGCACTCACATTGTCTCGGAGGCCCGGTCGACCCCGGTCTTGCCCGCCGGCCTCGCCTCACCATCGAGTCACTAGGTGAGCACGCCCCTTCCTCGCCATCGAGTTAATAGATGTCGTAGATCGCGAAACCTAGTTAGGCGTCTCCCGTTCGGAAGAGATACGGTTCGAAATATGCAAAACTTTGCATATTTATGGCGTATCTGTTTCGAATTGTCCACATTTTTTTGGACAGCCGTGGATGCGTAGTTGGGGTTAGTTTCTATGGTCTACTACGATCGAGACGAGTTTCGGCAGACACCTCCCCCGTTGTTCTCCGGATACACAATCTCCCTAACGGGACGTGTATTTGGAGAACGGCGGGGAGGGTCTTCTCGAAATTCTGTCTCGGATCGAGTAGACCATAGAAACTAACCCCATCTACGCATCGACGGTGGGATTAGGACCTATCTTTACCTATTAGAATGTCTAGACAATGTGTAGGTGATGCAATGTTTTTTATATAACTCGTTGATATGATAGAGAATGGGTGACCGTCGGTGGATGTACAATGGATGGGCAAGTGCTTTGGTCGTATGACACGGGAATGGATTAAAAATGCTCAAGCTTTTCTTGATGAAGCATTTAGCAAGGTTAAAGGGCCTAAAGATAGGAAAACCACATGGTGCCCCTGCAGCCGTTGTGGAAACTCACGTCGCATTACAAAGGTGGAGATGGCATCACATCTCTATAGGAATGGATTTACGAGAGACTATTCAAAGTTGACCCACCACGGTGAAACCAGTCGAATGAGAGACGGGGTTGTGAGGCAACGCATCGGAGAGCTTGATGGTGATCTTTGGAGTACCACACATGATAGATGACTTTCATGAGGCACATTTTCAAGAAGAAAGTCGAGAGGAGGAACCGAGCCAAGTGCGAAGGCGTATTATGATATGTTGGCCGCAGCACAAAAACCTCTTCACCAAGACACTAAACTATCTCAATTAGATTCCATCGGCCGCGATGGCCGTAAAGTCTCGCATAACATGAGTCGAGAATGCTTTGATGCTTTGCGACCGTTTTCGACGACATGCTTCCCAAAGGTCACATTTTGCCGAAGAACATGTATGAAGCACAAAAAGTCCTTCGTGCACTTAAGATGCCATACGAGCGAGATACATGCCGTCCGAACGGATGCGTCTTATTCGGGGAAAGAACATGAGAATGCGACGCCTTGTCCGAAATGTAAAGCATCTCGGTTCATGGAGGTAGACTCGCCGAGGGTAAAAAAATGCAACTCACGATCCCGGTAAGTGTCCTACGGTACCTCCCGCCCATACAACGGCTCCAACGGATGTACATGCCCGAAGAAAGCCGCGAAGCAAATGAAATGGCAAAAAACGGGTCGTCGATACGGTGATAACCTGACACATCCATCGATGCCCTAGCATGGACAAAGTTTGATGAGAAACATGCTGACAAAGCGGTAGAGGCTCGAAATGTACGTGTTGCGCTAGCGACAGATGGGTTCAATCCATTTGGAATGACGGCTGCCCCGCACACGAGTTGGCCCGTGTTTGTTATCCCCCTCAATCTACCCCCCGGCATCGTCTTTCAACGACAATACATATTCGTGTCGTTGATAATTCCTGGATACCCGGGAGATAATATGTGTGTGTACATGGAGCCTCCGATTGATGATTTGCTCAAGGCACGGAATGAAGGGGTGACGACATACGACCGAGCTACGAAGACAAACTTCAAAATGCACGTGTGGTACATGTACTCCCTCCATGACATGCCGGCTTATGGGTTATTTTGTGGCTGGTGTGTCCACGGGAAGTTCCCTTGCCCGGTATGCAAGGCGGCTACGAGGTTCATTTGGTTGAAGAGGGGTGGCAAGTATTCTTCGTTTGACAAACATCAACAATTCTGCTCGCCGACCATCCATTCGGACTAGATACCAAGAACTTCACGAAAGGTGTTGTAGTTAGAGATCCACCACCGTACATGATGACGAGTCTTTGAGATTCAAGCTGAGGTAGGCAGTCTCGTGCTCAAAGAAGAACAACGTCGTTTTGAGGGATATGGTGAGAAACATGCTTGGTCTCAAAAGGCGGGTTTGTGGAGGCTACCCTATATGAAAGATCTTCTTCTTCCACATAACATTGATGTGATGCACACCGAAAAGAATGTTGCCGAGGCACTATGGGCTACAATGATGGATATAAAAGAGAAGAGCAAGGACAATGTTAAGGCTAGACTCGATCTAGAAATGTTATGCGACGGGCCAAAGCAAGTCATCCCGAAGGCTGTACCGGGAAAGACATGGAATAGGCCTAAGGCTGATTTCATCCTTAATAGGGTACAAAGGAAGGAGGTACTAGAATGGATGCAAAAATTAATGTTCCCCGATGGATATGCCGCGAATGCGAGAAGGGGAGTCAACTTAGTTACTCTTCGAATAAAGGGGTTGAAAAGTCATGACTACCACATATGGATCGAACGACTTCTTCGGTGATGGTTCGAGGCTATGTACACGAGCATGTGTGGCAAGTGCGGGCGGAATTGAGTTATTTCTTCCGTCGGCTTTGTGCCAAGGAGTTATCTAAGGTTGTGATTAACAAACTAGAAAAAGATGCACTGTATTGCTCGTAAGCTAGAGAAGATCTTTCCACCCGGCTTCTTCAATCCGATGCAACATATGATTTTGCACCTCCCGCGTGAGGCACGATTGGGGGGGCCGTGCGTAACCGTTGGTGCTATCCAATTGAGAGGGTTCAAAAGGTTCTTCGAAGTACATGTAAAAATAAAAACAAAGTTGAAGCTTGCATTGCGGAGGCGGCTATTTTGCGAGGAGGTGACAAACTTTACAACTAAATACTATCTTGAGCACCTTCCCGGCGTGCATAATCCACCTCCTCGGTACAATGCGGCGCAAATGAATCGAAACTCGGCCTTTTCCGGGGCAGCTCGGAAGTGCAAGTGGTTCGACGTTCAAGACCTTATCTCTTGAAGAGTGGCGCACTATGACGATATATATTCTGCGCAACCTTGAGGAAGTACGACCATACATAAAGTAAGTTGTCAATAGAGGTCCTCATTTCCTTTCTTGTATCTTGCCTCATCTGCATCCAACTTTGATTTGATTTGGTGCAGTGAATTTATTGGGTCACTTCCGCGTCGGTCAAGGCCCCCTACCGACCACGATGAGGAAAACGTTCTTCTAAATGCCGATTTCATTTCTTGGTTCAAAAAGAAGGTAATATAGGTCGTACTCTAATATTACAAGTAATTGAGCTCGCATTCAATATCACATTAAGCGCAATCATGCCCGAACTTGCGAGCCAAACCGATGCGTCTATGAGTCTGAGTTGAGACGGGTTGCCGATGGTTTCTCCTTAAGGGTCAAGTCATATGCCGCTTATGACGTGAATGGATATCGCTTTCACACGACACGACATGAGCGAGAAAAGGCCCAATCGAAAAACCACAAATAATGGAGTTTGTACACATGGCCAAGGCGATGGGCTAGATTACTATGGAAGACTTGAAGAAATATATGAACTCGAGTATCGTGGTTGCAAACCTCTTAAACCTGTCATATTCAAGTGTCATTGGTTTGATCCAAATGTTGTGAGACGAAACAAGAATCTTGGGCTAGTCGAAATTAAACAATCATCCGTGTACCCCGGACACGATGTCTATATTGTGGCCCAACAAACCACGCAAGTATATTACCTCTCATACCCTTGCAAAAAGGACAAGCGTCTCAGGGGTTGGGATGTTGTGTACAAGGTATCGCCACACGGTAAACTACCTACCCCAAACGATGAAGATTACCACCTACTAGATCCAAACACATATGCGGAGAGTTCTTCCAAGAAGATGGGCTAGAAGGGTGTTTTGAGATAAACTTAAGCGAAGAGATCGAAATGGAAGTAGACAATGAAATGGACGTCAACGTCGATGATGCGAAGAGGTTGATAATGAAGAGGACTTACAATTACTTGAGCGATTACAATTAGGCATTGTCAGTGATGATGATGACATTGATCCTCCTTTGGAGCACGGCGTTGAGTCTTTGGAGATGCGTGATAGTGATGACGAGACTTATGATCCTGATATGCCGGATCGTGATGAATATTTCTAAAACATGTAAGGTCCGTATTAATTGAAATTATGCTTCTAACTTTCTAGGAATCTTATTTACTACGATATTTCGTTTCTTTTTTACTACGATAATTTGTTTTTTATTTACTAGGATAATTGTGTTTTCTAATTTTTTAGGATAAATTGTTTCTTCTTTACTACGACATTTGTTTTCTTATTTACTAATTGGTATTTACATTTAATTATATACTAACTGGTTTAATCTTGTCTATTTCAGGTGATTGATCAAAGATGCCAAAGAAGCCTACTCGTCGCGCCACTACAGTGAGGAGCATCAATGAGTTGTACCGGGCGGGGGGTGGCGGGCTGTTAGGAGTGTGACGAGGTCCCCGTGCGAGGCACCCACCTCGTCGTCTGGATCCAGGGCTCGGAAAGGTGCACCCACTTCGGTGCCGTCGTTGTCGGATGACGGGGATGAGGAGGATGCGGTGCGGGATGAGAGTGATGAGGAGGAAGAGTTGCGGCGGGGGAGAGTGATGAGGGGGCGGGGGGGTGCGGATCGGGATGAGGGGGAGGAGGCGCGGGGATGAGGGGGAGGCCCATCGGGATGAGGAGGCGTATGAGCACGAGGAGGAGGATGAGGAGGCCGGGGTGCGGGGCAGGGGCTGTGCCGAAGGTCTATATCTGAGGCCCCGCTCGGCTTCCGGATCGACCCATACCGCTTGCCAACCGACCGGTTATTAAACCAGAGGGACTACGTAACTTATCACAACTTTTTTCATCCGTCCTGTTCAAACTCACGATTGAAACTAATAATTTGTGTGAAATCATTTTGGCAGGGGGTGGGAGGTCGTGAATCCAGGCTCTCATAATCGTCTTCCCAATGGCATCTTTGGCGTTTTGTGTAGGCAGCACTACCCCGGGTTCGCCGGGTTCGTGACAGTTGGGGAGGGAGAAGATGCTCGAGAGCTGTTGGTGACGACGTTTGACCACTACGCCCTCATGATCGATTTGCCTGATCCGACACAGAGGACGTTCCAGAACAAGGCCCGTCGGGTGGTTGGCGAGTTTTGGGTGAGTCTTCCTTGCAACAAATTGTATTTCTCAATAAATTGAATTAATTGGATATCCTTCAAGTATTAACATTGCTTCTACATGCAGGATTTCTATAGAGTCCTTGAGGGATATGAGGACCGAGCGGCTGAGTGTGCGATGTATACGTGTCGGAAGCTTGTGACGGATATGATTTACGAGTCACGTATCTCGCAAAATGTTGCCTACAAGGCTAAGTATGGTGAGAAAGTTAAAAAAAGGGACGTCCGAAACACTGCGCCTCACTCGAGAACAATACATGGAGGTAAATGCGAGAAAATTACTATTATTCATTCTTCTCAGATTAGATATGCCAACCTTTATGTTCTTGTATGGTATCCACTTGATGACGTGCAGGTGCCTCCGTGGTGGCTCGTCGAGATGCCTCGGGCTTGGAGTGCGATTGTGGACTTGTGGTTTGCGCCCGATTGGGAGGCAAAACACCTCGAGCGTCGGGAGAGACGTTTGAAGATGGCGGGACCGCCACACCATCAAGGCCCCCTTAACATCCGCGAGTATGCTCGTAGATGGGTATGTTAATCTATTTCTTTATTCTAACTCTCGATCTGCATAATTTCTTGTTTTCTAACTCTCGATTGTTTTCCTGCGAGTCTAAGTCACATGAGAATCAAGCTTGCTCGAGCTCGAGGCATATGGTATGGCACACAAGGGCGGGGGCGACGTCCGACGTCACCTTCAACCCCGACGACCCGCCCGAGGCGTACACCAACCCGACAATGCGGCCCCGCATCGCAAGGTACACCACGGTGGCAAGGCGGGTTCGTGGGCGGACTTCGATCCGGTGAGAGAGCCTGCTGGATCCGAAACCGTCGTCGGGATTGGAGAAGGCGGGAAACATGGACGGTACTTCGTTGGCGACTCTCTCCTGGTCCCGCGCGATGTTCCGACTCTCTCGCGAGGTTCGATCTCGAGACGGGGCCACGAGCTCGGCCCGCCCATAGAACGACGACCCGGTGTTACGGAGACCTTAAATGCTACCTTCCGGGTTATTTTGTTTTATTCGTCCTTCATTGATGTTTACATATGTTTCCTTGTATTCTAATTTTTGGATCAAATATTGTAGGCCCAACTTGCGGCGAGAGAAGGCGGAGCGGGAGAGGCGAGGGCGGAAGAGTCGCGAGAGGCGGGCGCATGATTTGCACGTGAATTACCGAGGCGGTTAGATGCGATGCAAGAGTCCCAAAATCAGCGAGATGGCCGCCATGCTTCGGTACATGCGGAACCTTGGCCACGTGGTAGCGCCACGGGTGCGGCTCCCTCCACCACCGCGGGTGTTGGTCGCTCCACCTCCTCGGCCGGCCGCTCTTTCTCCCGTGAGTTGCTTTCCAACCTAGCTTGCTCTTTTTGTTTCTCGTATTGAGCTAGAACGACTTGATATAGATGCTTAAAAACTAGAATGACCTAGAATTACTCGTGGTGAGCTAGAAAACCTTGTACTTTCATTTCTTTCTTATTGTTGTATATAACTTATAATGTTAGCGAAACCTAGAATGACGTAGAAATTGAAAATGACTTGGTATACATGCTCATAATCTTGTATTATCATTTCGATTTTCAATCATATGCGAATCTGTCGGCGGCATCAAATGACGGGCTGCGGGACACATGTCGCCGCCGGCTCCGCGGACTCGGTGGGGGATGCCGCTTGGCCGTCGCCGGGACACGACATGTCGCCGCCGGCTCGGCGGACTCCGTGGGGGATGCCGCGTGGCCCGTCCTCTTGGCACGGGGTGCCACGAGGGCGCCACCGGGGTGGGGGGCGGGTGGGGGTCGTGGCCACGGCATCGGCCACCGCGGTGAGTTGTTGGACTACCGAACTTTTATTTGCATTTCGACGACCAAACTTGCTCGTGCCATGTGATGACTATGTACCTTCGATAATTGTACGTGCATTTGGACCTTCGATAATTGCCATGTGGTGGTTATGTTTTATGTGCTTGTGATGGATAATATTAAGCACTGTGATGAATATTAATCGCACTGTGATGAATATTAAGCACTGCGATGAATATTAACGCACTTTTGTGATGATGTATAAGTGACGAGGGTAACCATAAGCTTTACGAAAAAAAAAACCAATGCGTGCCGAGAGCCAAAGCCCGGGCTCTCGGCAAAGCGGGCTCGTGCCGAGAGCAATGGCTTTAGCTCTCGGCACGGAGGGGCCCGGCTGCCCGGATAGGCTGCGTGCCGAGAGCCCGCGGGCCCCGGCTCTCGGCACGGGGAGCCAAACGCGGGCCCGCTTGTCGGCTCGTGCCGAGAGCCGGCCCTAAGGCTCTCGGCAAAGAGGTGGGGCCCACCCCCCGGCGGACCCCCGACGGCACTCCCGTGCCGAGAGCCGCCCACGGGCTCTCGGCGGGAGAGCTCTTCCGTGCCGTGAGCTTTCCGCGTGGCTCTCGGCACGGGGGTGGGGCCCGCGGTTCACGCCGTCGGTTGCGGACGGGCCGTGAGCGAGAGCTAAATGGGCCCTCGGCACGGGCGTGCCGAGAGTTTGGCCCGTGGCTCTCGGCGAGCCGCCTGTGTGCCGGCCCGCGGTGCCGGGGAGCGCTCGCCGAGAGCTACCTCTCGGCACGGCCGTGCCGAGAGCAAACAGCCCCGTGCCGAGTGGGTCCAGCTCTCGGCACAGCGGTCGTTTCCGGTAGTGAATGAAGTCCCTCAGCCTATGGACGAAACAAACAGCTGCAAAATACATTAGGCCTACAAGGCTACAAGGCTGGAGGCCGCAGCCCAATCAATCCACTGATGTCCAACAAAACTCGCACGACAAAATAAAAATTGTCGGTTTCGCACAGCTCTGAATCTAGCGAAAATGGCTTTGGCTAGAGCTCTTCCGGTGAAGCGTGCAGCTTTTTTTACCATTAGTCAGTTAGTTTCTCCTCAGTTCCGAATTGTGATCTCTCCCAATGGCAGCATGGCTCTGACGGGCGATTGTCGGCGAGCAAGCACAGGAGGCGTGCACGTCACGCTGGATGTGAGCTCAAAGTTTGGAGCCAGCGAGAGCACATGAGACGTGAACGAGTAGCAAGCCCAAATCGTGCCTAGCCTCGAATTTTTTTATACATTTTTTTTAATTCTTTTCGCAAAACTATACGACCGTTTCTATAGATGGGCAATGGTGCTCCATGGAGCGACCCTATAACCAACCACCAATCCATTTAAAGAAATTAGGAGCACTGTTTTATCCATTTTGCCAAACTGGTTATTCCAGGTTCTCCAAACGATACGAGAGGGTCGACTCACATGGCCACATCACACACATCAACGAGCTGTCCGCCGGGAACGGCTCGTTGGCATTGTTCTTTTTTGCGTGCTTGCATGCTCGTTATGTACTCGCATGTGGGGGGGTCCTCTCCGCCCGCCTCCGTCGACGCCGGTGGTGGGCTACATCGCCGCCGCCGAGCCATCCTCCCGGGAGCGCTTGTCACCGGCGTCCTCCAAGACTCCTCGCGCCTCCACTACCACAGCAATGGTAGCCCTGCTGCGGCCCGTGTGTGGCAACAACTCTGTTTTGAACCCAATCGTCGTGCGTGCTCATGGATGGGGCCATTGCCGGCGACGGAGGCGGCGCGGTGAGCCTCGGGCCTCGGCAGCTGGGGCAGCGGTGGCACAACGAGCCTTGGCAGCTGGATGCGGCAACCGCGACAGAGTGGAGATGGGGCTATCTGTGAACGATGCAATGCCAGGGTCAACGACAGTGGCAGTGCCAGCGGCAGCGGCAGCGAGCCTCTCGGGCCTCAGGTCTCACCATCTCAGCAGTACGGTGCGACGGCGGCGCAACAAGCCTCGGGACTTGGCAGCCGTATGGGGCAGCAACAAAAGAGAGGACCAGACATGGGGCAATGGAGCAACCGTAGAAAACGAAGAGGACTGACGTCCGACGTAGTGTTGTGAAGGAAGAGGTTCGAACCACGCAATCCTTTGGTTGATTTAGGTTCGATCCGTAGCCCCTCTAATATATTATGTGTTGAATTAGGACCCCACTAGATTCGATTTTGTGGATAGGTTCGACGAACCGATGGTTGGATCCGAACCACCCCCACCTTTAACCGTTTCAAATCTATAACTCCTATATAGGAGCTCCCACTAGGGAGTTCTCTCCACATGCAAGCATGCCACCTCAACAACCCCACTAAGACCATAACATCAAGTGGTGAACCCTATTTTTTGAACTACTAAAGAATATTATAACTCAAAAATCAAAAAACCAAATTTAATTCTGATTACACCATTGGATTCCTTTTAATAAATCCTTCAAGATCTCATATGAATATATTTTGATAAAATGCCAAGTAGACTCCATTGATGGTAGTTGATATAAAGTAAAGTGAAAAATAAAAAAGAATGAAAAAAAGGAAAAGGAAAAAGAAGAAAGAAAAAGAATAGGAGGGTGATAAGTAGTATTCAAACTCATCGATTTCTCCTACATACTCGCGGCAACGCGCAGAGAATTGAGGAATATAAATGAATAGCAGCATAGATAGTCCTAGCAGAAACATAACAAACAAATCTTTTTTCATTTGACATCATGAAATATATTCTTTTTTATACTAAATAGCTATTCAACACGTGAGTAGGCCCGACACCACCCCTAAACTACGCTTAAAAAATGTAAGTTATGGTTTCTAAAGTTCCTTTTGGACGACATTGAGGTTAATGTTATGGTAAGAGAGATATGTTATTGTATGAGAAATCGTGCAACAGCAAATAAAATTAGGTGAATTTTGGTGAAATGCCACTGTGACTTTAGTATGTCATCATGCTAACACACGGTAACACCAGTTACACTAGGGTTTAGGGCCGCGGCAACGCACGTGGTGTTCAAACCTATATTAAAGAATTACCAATGGCGGTGACGAGGTTGCCCGGGTCGCTGAAATTCTCTCTTATGATCGGACGCGCGAGGTTTCCGAAATTCTCTTTCACGATCATTGCATTTTTCTTAATTTCCGCGGCAATGCGCGGGTGAGATTCCCCTAGTTTTTGCGGATCCGGCAACCAACGGGCGTGCGCCACAACGACCGTCGTGCGCCACGGTGGTTTGAAAGGCAAGCGCCATGGCCCACGAAGGCAAGGGGGCCGCCAACGATCCGCCGCGCGGGCGGCGGGGCCCGCGGCGACCTCACGGCGTGGCCCACGGCGGTAAGGGCTACGCCCGCCGTGGGGGATGGCGGCAACCACGCCTATATAAGGGGTGACGGCGGCCGCCGCCCCTCCCACCCCTCGCCGTCCTCCTTCGCGACCGCCGGCCCGCCCCCTCGGGTACGTTCTCTCCTCTTTTTTTGATTAATTTAATTACTTTAGAAATTAGTTAATTAATTAGATTGGATTTAGAAAATTAGTTTTTAGTTTAGAAAATCTAGGGGACTAGTTTTTTAGTCTAGAAATTAATTTTTTAGGTACAAAATCTAGAAATTTAGTTTTATAGTTCGGAAAACTAGTTTTTTAGTTTAGAAAATTAGTTTTTTAGTTTAAAAAATCTAGAAAAGTAGTTTTCTAGTTTACAAAAATACGAAAAATTAGTTTTTTAGTTAGAAAATTTAAAAATTTAGTTTTATAATTTAGAAAACTAGGTTTTTAGTTTAGAAAATTAGTTTTTTAGTTTAGAAAATCTAGAAAAGTAGTTTTCTAGTTTAGGAAATCTAGAAAATTAGTTTTTTTAGTCCGGAAAGTTAGTTTTGTAGTTTAAAAAATCTGGAAAACTAGTATTTTAGTTTGAAAAATATAGAAAATAAGTTTTTTCTAGATATTAGTATTTTAGGTTAGGAATCTAAAAAATTAGTTCTCTAGTTTAGAAAATCTAAAAAATTTGTTTTCTAGTTTAGAAAATTAGTTAGTTAGTTTAGAAAATTAGTTTTTAGTTTAGAAAATCTAGAAAATTAGTTTTTTTAGAAAATCTAGAAAACTAGTTTTTTTAGAAAATCTAAATTTTTTTCTTTTAGAAAACCGGATTTTTTAGTTTAGAAAATCTAGAAAATTAGTTTTCCAATGTAGAAAATCTCGAAAATTAGTTTTCCAATGTAGAAAATGTAGAAAATTAGTTTATATCATTTAAAAATGGTAGAAAATAATTTAATTTGTTTCGAAACTGTAGAAACTTGATGTATTTATTCTAGATATTGCGAAATTACCGAAATTACTTTTGTTTGTTTCGAAAATATAGAAAATTAAGTTTATCTTTTTTAGAAATTGTAGAAAATGAGTTTATCTATTTTAGAAATCGTAGAAATTATCGAAATAACTTTAATTTTTTTAGAAAATGAGTTTACTTGTGGTAGAAATTGTATAAAATACTTATATTTTCTTTAAAACAATAACTAGAGACGTCTACTACGCTGCCGAAGGGAGGGGGTGGTAATGGTGGTGGTGATCCAAAGGGGAAAAACACAAATACAATACACGATTCGAAGAAAATGAGCACGTTAGAAAAAAAGACATGCTTCAATATATGCAAGGAAAAGCTGCATATGTCATTGCAAGAGGAGAGGAACCTCCTTGTGATGGTCCTTATGCTCCCATAGACAAGCATCATTATTTGCAACGAAAAGCTGAGATGCCATTGCAAGAGAGAAACCTCCTTATGGTGGTCTTTATGCTCGGGTGGTCTTTACGGTCCTTGACAAACCCGTATGTTGCTAATCCACCAACTAAAATGGCTACCAAGAAAGATAAACCTTCGTCGTCAAATCGCAAGGATGGCTAAATACTGGTGCTTTGTTTGATGTTGTAGTCTTTGACCATGCGGTGTTGTAATATTTGAACTACTATTTCGTTTGCATCATGGTACTGTAATATCGTTGTTGACGCAAAATCGGCACCTCACGCCAAGCACACGGCAAGACGAAAGGAGGCGGCTTAACACGCGCGATGAATCCCGAAAGGGTGCCGGTCAATTTTTCCCGAAATTGAGAAAGGAAATGAAATAGTTAGATAAAAACTTGGAACTTGCGGGTGGTACCGGACAGTTCCATATTTACTAGTGAAAAGCCAATCAATGTGATATATTGCTACAACAAGCTATCTATCGGCGGTTCAAATAGCATCCGGAGTCGTTAAACATGAAAACATGAAATAGCCGAATGGATGATGTAAGCATGATGATGGATCGGTCTTTGTTTAAATAACGTTGCTTGCACATGATCATGAGTGATCCTCGAAGATAAATAACAATTTAAATAGATAAAGTAAAAGCATGATTATGAATATGAAGTAAACAAGCATGCATAAGCCAAAAGCACTAGTCTACCGCATGTCTAGGTACTTTCAAACCCGTCAAGCATGACACCAAGCAAGTTAATCCACCGCATGATACAACTTGTTTGAAATCACACCACCAACCACAAAAAGATTAATCCACCGCATGATTCAATCTAAATATGGAAGGCTAAAAGCACGCATTATTTAAAACAAACATATGAGCACGTTTTACTCATGGAAGTATAACCGAATACGGTATGCAGTACGAATCGGGTTCCGCGAAGAAGGAACAAACATTGCCAAAGATGATAAACCTATCGGATTGAATCGAAATCTAATCCATCGGATGATTAGCTCTAAAACAACCCAAAACCTGCATCTACCGCATGATACCCGGTTCTTTCAATAGGAACCCGCAACACGTGACAACTTAGATTGATTCGGGTTCGGCTAGTAAAGAACACGTGATCCACATGCCATATTAGGCCAACGATATGAGCGTTTAACATAGAGATCACCGAACAAGATAAAGCCGATTCAAACCAATTTAAATTGGGCAAAAGAGTGTTACATGAATTTAAACATAAAGTAAATACTCAAAGCAACACGAGGTAACTTAATGAATCTATTAGATCTTGCCAAATCTAATAGAGCCGATAACTAGCTCCAAGCTAGATCCTAGCCCACCGCATGGCTCATGATCTAACAAGAAACCCTCTTGAACCAAGCCTAAATCCACCGCATGATACTAAGCAAGGTAACAAGACTTCTTGCATCACGGTCTAAATCCACCGCATGATACTAGACATGATACAAGGTTGCCGGTACTTACGGAGGTCGACGGATCGATGATTCCCCTCGAAGAACTCAACGACATGACTAAAGGACTCGAGGATTTGGCGTAAAGCCGGTTTGTTGTGAAATTGTTCGATTCCTATTACATTCATCAAGGGTTTATATTTATACCCTTGTCCTAACACGACTCCTGGTCGACTACGAGTACAACATTAAATGTCTAAATTAATGCTCCGATGCCAATGTTCGTCTCATATACGCCATCAGCTCGTTCTTTCCTTGCATCGGGCCACGTCACCACGCATTCCCGAAAACTCCCCTTTTAAAAGAGCAAACAGTCCTTCTGCCGAACGATGGCGCACCGCCGACCGCAAGCTTCCTTTACCGATTCCTTTGAGGAGATTTTTTTCAGCCGAATGGTATTCATCGGCAATCTCGGCCCACAAGTTAGCCTTTCTCCTATACCATTTTTTAGTGTTAACATATGCCCCTTCAATTACGGAATAAAAGTGATTTTATTCCGGAATTGACCATAAATTCTCAACGTCTTCAAGTCAAATCGTTCAACACCATTTTCTCCTCCCGTAATCCGTTGGAGTTTCCGCTCGGATCCAAACCCTAGGTCGTGAACCTCCAAGCTCAAACCTTCAATGGCGGACCAAGCTATCCGGGTAAACTTCATCCGCTTAAGGTTTATTTGGTATTATCTTTCCGATTCCCATCTTAAATTTCCCTTTTCCGCCTTTTCTTGATAGGAGCTGTCCACCGAGCTTTTGATTCATACCGAGGACAACTCATCATCCTATTTCCTCCGGCCCGTGGGAATCTCTCGATCCTCGCGAGTTTATTGAAGCCGAATCCAGGAGAATCCCCTTTAAAGCCGATTTATCAGGATCCCAGTTGTGGCAAGATGCTTTCAAGAAGCGGCCTCTCGCCCCCAATTGCAGGCTGGAGGAACTGGTACAAGAGGATACTCGCGGACAATAGTGCAAAAACCATCAATTGGGATACCCTTCGTATTACCCAATGTTTGGAGTTATCCCTGGCCGAGACCCCCAAGAACGAGAGCCTTTTGATTGCGCACTGCCATTTTACGGTCAAACGGTGTCAACGCCTTTCTTTTTGGTCACGACCCAATGTCTCCTACTTTGGCCGATGTATATATGATGACCGGCCTCGATATCACGGGATCCGTGTATCCTTTCTAGTATAAAAGCTCCACCGGGAAAAAAGAAGTGAAGACAGGAAGTGGATACAAGTCGTATATCCAGAATCATATGAAAGATGGTCCTCTGGGTGAAGTTGAATACAGGGCATTCTTGAACATGTGGCTATGCAGATTTATCTTCTATGGAAAGGCTAATGAGCCAACCCTGAACCATATCGCAATGGATGAAGATTTGGCTATTGGTCATCGTGTTCCCCTTGGAAAGTATCTCCTAGGGAGTGCATACCATATGCTCCATCAGACCACCTCTCAGATGCACACTGGCCAGAAGATATCATGTGTCAATGGCCCCTGGTGGTTTGTACAGATGTGGCTGCAACTATACATGCACCAGATTGTTGACATCAATCTCAACAACCGGCATTTCCCTTCATCCTGCCATAAGGAAGGAGAAACTCGGATCACCAAAGGATGCCAAACCTATGGAGAAGGGTTGCTTCAACCATATCCATTGATCAAAATGTCGGCCAACTTTTTGAGCTCTTCTTCGAAGGTTTCACCAATCCCCTTTGGCTCCCTTATTTGAACAATGATAATTTGACCCTCCCTTATGAATTCTCCTTTGAAACTGGGTGCCATGATGCAAGATCCATAGAAATTTTCAATGTCTTTATCCATCCATGCATCTTGCCAGGCATAATTTCGTGGAGGAAGGCTAAATCACAAAGCACCTATTAATATTATCGACCAAATATAATGGCTTGACAGGTGGGATGTGGCCAAGTGCCCAAAAGGCTATTTTTTCATGAATTGCTCAAACCCGGAGAGGAGATCAAAGAGAACATACAAGCCGAAGGGTCTTTGAATACCAATGTAGCCCAATTATGTATACCGGCTCTTCACGCCAACAACAATGACAAGAATTCCATGACCATACCTTTAGTGAGCTAGTGCACTCCTTTTGTCTTGAGCCGATGCCCGACTTCCGGCCAACTTCGGAGGTAATACAATTATCTTTTCTTTTGACCAGGCATGCCTTCCTTTATTGATCGTAATTTTTTGGTTACCGCTGCCGCAGAACACGATACCCGCCCCTAGAGCAAGGACATTCTCTTACAATGATGTTGGCCCAATCTCTCGCTTTGGGATTCAAATCCACAACTCGACCCAGTCGATGTCCGGATATGCTACAATGGACCCAACTCTTATCGGTTCAACCTCGACAAGAGAAAAGCTCCACCTTTGGTTGCACCTCCACCGCTAAGAAGAAAAGAACCACCAAAAAGGTTCCTATTGAGGTAACACTCCTTTCTTCTTCGACACAAGACCATTCTTCATCCGACAAATTTCATCTTGTGTAATTTCGGACCGAACCCAGCAACCATCAATAGCTTCGAACACCTCGCCAATGCCCCATCCGTTGGTATGGCCCTAACTACCTTACTTTTGTCAAAACCATTACTCACACCGGCATTAACCCTTCATTTATCACTGCAGAAGAAACATTGGTGAATCCATCCGTGGAGATTTCTTCCCCTCAAGGATGCTTCGAATCCAAGTTCACCAAGGGCTCAACCATCTCCTTCTCAAGCGAAACGTCAACTTCACTAGGGATTCGATCATCCCCTCCTCAAGCGAAGTTCCGACTTCACTAGAGATGAATCCATCTTCACCTCCGCCGGAAGCTTCAAATCTACCGGGGATTGCACCGGCTTCCCCCCAACTAGAAGCTTCGACTTTACCGGGGAAATCCTCAAACTCCTCTTCGGATGATTACTCAAGAAATCCCCCTTGAGCCTAAGCAAACCTCCTCCCCAGTCCGGAAACCGAGAATTGAGGTGAGTGTAACATCTACACTTTATTTCCATTCAATAAACCATCCTTAACTCGGCAAACTTTCCTTTTCGGGACCGAGGCCACATCACCACCAAGCTCTCTATTTGTTGTGAATGATTCACCGCCGAAAAGGATGAAGCATCTTCAAACCAAGTCCTGTCGAGGAAAATCGGGCAAGGCCTAAAGAAGTCTTTTTTCGGTTGCAAAAAGATGCCCAAGACCAAGTCAAGGATGTCGATCGTTTGGTTGAAATTCTTGAATCTATCGATCAAGAACTCCCTGATAACATCAAAGTCTCCTTGGAGCCCATCACTCATCTGGACGATCATTATGTAGCAGTAAGACGAGCTTTGAGGATTCAATCCTCCGGACCAGCTCTTGAGCAAAAGAGAGCCAAGGTCAAACAATTTGTGAAAGATTCACAGGCTCAAATCCAGAGGAACAAAGAACCGACAAATTTCGAACCGCCACCGCACTTGAGGCGAAGATTGCCGGGAAAGCCGCACTAGAGGCCGAGTTGAAAACTTTGACGTACCGAAATTGAAGTTGATAGAAAGAAGATAGCCAAACTTCCTGGTTTAACGAGAGAAAATCCAAAAGGAAACATCGGCGACCATGATTAAATCCAACTAGCTCAAAGCAAAACTCTCCACTCGTCCAATGCTCAAGAAACTTATCGAAAGCTGGCTGGAGAACATCCACCGGATGACATCAAACGCCTCTAGTGTAATTACAAAGTACTTGAACATTTGATTGCACCAAGAAATTTGTAGCTAAATTAATCGTCTTGTAACTTTGCCTTTTATAAACTTCATTTTCCTTCCTCTCGTATCACCTCGTTCGCAATTTTTTGGACGATTCATTCAAGAACCGCGGCCAAAAAAGTACTATACCCGAATAGCACTCCGACCGCAACCCAGCCCGAGCCGATCAACCGAATATGACTCGGCTTGAACTCCAAACGACCCGACGGCGATTCGGTTAAGGAAACCTCTCCACTTTCCAAGTTTCTCGGGATATGCACCACGACTCAGGGCCACGATCTCTTCGCCATCCCTATAAATAAAACCGTAGGTGCCCCCTGTCTTTCACCAAGCCTTTAGCCTTCAAACCTTTGCCAATCTAAGCCTGCTTCTTCCACCACCAGCGCAACTCCAAGAACCAATGGTGGGTAGCAGCAACAGGCGCCGCGCCACCAACGAGGCGGAAGGAAGTCGCGTCGGCGCGCGTCGAAGGCAGTGATTGTCAACTTCCTTCATTATTCCTTCCAGATTTCCTTCCGTTCCTAACGACCTTCTTTGTTTCAGGATCAACCAATGGAACCCGGCCCCTGCCGCGCCGCTATGAATCCGGCTCGCCGGGACGACTCCTCGGAGTCATATAACTACTCTTCGGTGCCCTACGACGAGCGCGACGCTCTCCGCTTCAAAGCGGAGCGTGACGAGTCCCGGCGCGAGCCGGGAGAAATCTCCAAGAAAGCTCGCATCGCCGAACTTGAATGGGAGGACTAGCGCAAACGATTGCTTGGCAACCATCGACGGTATATCCCTTAGATTGATCTCCAATCCAATCCAACTTTTGATACTAACCATCATTGCCTTGCAACTTTGCGGCCCGCGATGCCGAGCTTGACCACCGAAAATGCTTGGTGAAGCAATTGGCCGACAAGGTGAACGCCACCGGGGATACACCGGCGGATCGGCTCGCCGCGGTAGAAGATCGCGTGGACGAGGTGGCTGTTCATGGCATCCGCCTCGGCACCACCCTAGGCACGGCCGCCATGGCGATGCACACCGGTGTCGACTACTCCATATAGCCGCGCGGCTTCCGGGGCGGTGCACCGGGAGACATCGACGAGATCGAAGTCATCTTGGAGCGCCTCGATGGCCACGGCGATTCCATTGCCGAAATCACCCATCCCAAGTCCGTGCTAAACGGTCTCTTTGATTAGATTGTACTAGGGATGCTTGGTTTTCGGCAATAAATAAAGAATTTTAACTTCTATGCTTGTATTGTGATGATTCCTTTCCACTTGTAGATGCGAGCTTCACTTGTTTTCAAACGAATCCGGGAACTTTACTTGAGCCGAATACGCAAAAACAACTCGCCCCTTGGCGCGAAATCCGCAAAAAATCCTCAATTCGGGAACCATAAGCATCGTTCAATGAAAACCCTTTGTATTCGGGAAGAAAAGCCTACCTTTTGTTATTCCAATAACATATGCCAACCGATCATCACTCCTAATGCGCTCTCTCGGTCAATAAAATAGCCCTCCGGGATGCCCCGCAAATCCACTCGCATACTCCTCCATCACTTCACATCTTCTCCTCTCGCTCCGGAGGAGAAAACCCCAAACCATGGCGGACAAGGGAAAAGAACCCATCTCGTTGACGGTGAAAATTAGTCAACCTAGCCATTAAGTTTACCTTCGGTGTTGGCATAAGTTTTATACCTTATCTATTGGTACTAACCCCCGTGGTATAACAAGTTAACGTGTGCATGTCGGTTTTGGAGTTTAGTGTTTATGCAGGATTTTAGCGTTGAATGCAAGACTTTCAGGATAAGTTCATCAAGCACCTTATGACAAGACCTTGAAGCCCCGTACAAGTCATGAAATGAAGCAAACTTAACTCCAAGAAGCTAGGGACTTGATCCGAGAAGACGACAAACTCCGAGGACCTAACCTGAAAAGTGCTGAATCTTGCAAGACAAGGAGTTATGACCAATTCGGAGAGGAACTGACGACATGGACCTACATGCAGAAGGGGGAAACATCCAGGAAGCAAGGGAACCGACGTAGAGCAAAGGAGGCCTCGGGCTGGGCCTCGGATGGGCCCAGGCCGGCCGGCCCGGCCCGGTCCGGGGCCCGTTTGCCCCCTCCTTTGCCCTAGCCGCCATTCGGGCTATTTATAACCCCCCGACCGAGAGCCATGCATCATCCAATTCGTCATCGGCCGCCGAGGAGCGAGAGAAGAGAGGGACACCATCTCGGAGAGGAGAGGGTCGAGCTAGTTGACTAGGGTTTCCCTAGCCGACGTGGGAACCTTGCACGGAAGACCACGTCGGAGTTCCGAGCTAGAAGCAAGATCAATGAAGGATCCGGTGGTGATCTTGTGTATGTATCATTGTTATAGTTGAATTATCAAGTTGAATCTTTTCCTAGCGATCAAGTGTCTCCTCGAAGATTTTGTTTTTCGATCGGCTTTGCTTATTCCAATTCTATTTTCGAGATAGATTACATAGGGTGTTCTTGTTGCCGCGGTGGCTAGAGGTACACGCCGGATCTTCCGAAAGAATCTCGACTTGTCTTTTGACTCGACCTAGACTCCTCGCATGTGTAGGGATACATTGTGATAGAACGGGGGTTACGAAAGGTGGATGTTTTCGGATTTGGACGGGAAACCACGGTTTAAAGAGGCTTCTTATAAGATTCGATTTGCTACTTCTTCTCTTGCTTGGAACTTCAACAAAAGGCTTAACCCGATCTCTCTAGATCGGTTTATCTACCCAATCTTACTTTGTTATCTCCGGTCTTTAGTAGATTAGATTAGTTTCTTGTCTTTCATCTAGATGCATTAGGGTTTCTTTTACCGAAAATTGGAGTTACTTGGCTTTACTAGATCAACTTTTGCGTCACACATTTGTTCCACGGATTCAATACCTTGGGTTCACCACTCGAGGGAAGAAGGGTCCCCGGACTACGACATGAGACTTGTCCGCTTGCAAGTCTAAACAAAATTCGATACAACTATTAACCATCAACAAGCCCCTTTTTCCGGTGCCGTTGCTTGGGAACAAGTGATCAAGATTTGATTTTTATTGCCTTTTTGTAATTTTCAGTTTTCTTTTTGTTTTTCTTTTTGCATCTACTAAACTTTGATCATCCTCAAAATACATCTAATCTAGTTTGTCTAACCCTAGTTTTTATAGATTTGTTTTTACTTTCTAGTTTTTGCATACTTTGTTTATTGCTAACCCTAACGAGAGATGGACGGCTACTTCTCCAACAAACCCGATAGTTTTGTGGATGATCCGGAGAAAAACTTTACGGGCTAAGGAGATGCGAAGCACATCAAGCTAAAAAAGCTGGATTTTGTAGATTCGGAGTCGGAAGACAAAGGATCGAAGGAATCTGCGAAGAATTCACCACCTCAAAAGTCCTCGGGAGAATCGACTTCCACCGATGGGTGACCAACCACCGCAAGAGCGCGAGGATTGGGGAGCTATGCACCCGGACATCATCGTCCTACCAATCTTGAACCTCGAGGAGATCAAAAGACCGTTCGAGATCAAGACCTCAACAATCCGCATGGTGCAACATTGACCCTTCACCGGTAAAGAGGACCCGAACCTTCACCTCCAAGCATTCATTCAACTTTGTCAAACTTTCAACATGGATGGGGTGACTTAAGATCAAATGAGGGCAAGGCTTTTTCCGTTCACACTACTCGGGAAGGCATTGCAATGGTTCCACTCTCAACCGACGGAGACGGTGCAAAATTGGAACACGTTGATGAAGGCTTTCATGAAGGAATATTACTCACCGGGTAAAACTCAAAGCTTGCGTAATAAGATTGCCACCTTTGTTCAATATCCTACGGAAACTATCTCGGAGGCATTCGAGCGCTTCAACGAGTACACTCGTGTGGTTGCACATCACAAGTTCCCAAAGGAAGACCTCGTGCAAAAGTTCTATCAAGGACTCACCATGGCGTCAAGGACGATCATCAATGCATTTGCGGAGGATCCATCATCGAACTTACACCGACGGAAGCTTTCACTCTATTCAAGAAGGTCGCGGATAATGACACATGGGCGTCATGCGGGCGCCTACATCCGGTTCAACCCGCGTGGAACGTCAAGGGAGTCTTGCAAGTGGAGAAGGAGAACATACTTGAAGGCAACATCGACTCGCTCGTGAGGAGGTTGGAGAAGATGGAGATGGAAAAGAAAGAGGCTCAAGATTTGAAGGACCCCGAAGAAAGGTCCACATGCGAAGAATGTGGAGAGTATGGCCATGCCCGCAAAGATTGTCCGGAGGAAGCCAAAACGCCCGACTACATGAAGAAGGGAGAATCGCCGAACTTCCGCTACGGGCAAGGTAGACCTCAATTTAATGAAAGCTCATCTATTCCTAATGCGGTTCCGCTTCGTATACAATTGAAGGAGTTCATGGACGAGCAAGCTAAGATCAACAAGGACAACGTCACCAAGTTCAAGACCATAGACAAGGTGTTGGAGAACATCGATAGCAAAGTGACGGAGGTCGAAGTTCCAATCATCAAGTGCTCAACATGATGAAGATGCTCGAGATGCAAGTTGGACAACTTGCGAGGTGCCTCACTAATGATGAAGGGAAGCTTCGGGACAACCCAAAAGTCCCGAATCGGCGAAGGCCATTCAAACACGTTCGGGGAAGGAGACCGAAGATCCGGAATGTTCCGCGGGAGCAAGGAAGCTTAAACCATCCACCGAGGTGGAAGGAGTTGCTAAAGAGAAGGTTACGGGGATCGTCACCGAGGAACCCGAATTTGAGATGCGGAGGAAGACACGAGGATACCTCAACTCAAGCCACGCTACTTCCGAGGTAAACTTGACAACCACTTTGAGAAGTTTGTGGAGGTTGTGGTAGACTTAGCATCAACATGCCCATTACTAGATGCCCTACAATTACCTACATATTCTCGTTACTTTAAAGACATACTTGCAAATAAATATGAGATAGCAACACTCGGGGTAGATCATGTTAAGATGTCCAAGGAGTGTAGTGTCGCTATTGCTAATGGGCTAGAGAAGCAAAAGAACCCCGGATGCCCTACTATTCCTTGTTCCATTGGTTCTTTCAACTTCGAGAAGGCATTATGCGACACGGGAGCAAGTGTGAGCGTCATGGCGAGGGATGTGTTCGAGAAGCTACGCCTACCAATGGAGCCTACGGGTATATGTTTGGAGTTGGGAGATAACTCCATTCGCTATCCCTTGGGCATTGCTGAAGACGTACCCGTGAAGGTCGGACACCACTTCATCCCCGTCGACTTCGTGGTGCTCGAGATGGGAGAGAGGGAGAAGCCACCGCTCATCCTTGGGAGGCCTTTCCTCAAGACCGCGGGAGCTACTATTGATGTTGGCAAGGGGGAGATCATGTTCGATATCAATGGAGAAAGGAGTTCCTTCAAGTTCCATCCAAGAATCGAGGCATGTAACATGATTGGAGTAAAGGGAGTACCAAAGGAAAAGGAGGGGCTGAAAAAGAAGAAGGAGCCGACAAAAATGAACGTAAAGAAAATCAAAGAAGGTGTTGCATCCGTCAAGACAAAGGAAGAGAAGCAGCCTGTGAAGACCAAAAAAATGACTAAGCCGGAAGACAAGCTGGTGCCCAAGATGGTGCGGAAGTGGGTACCCAAGATTGCAACGCCCGCAAAGAGCGTTGATCCAAAGTAATCAAGTGAAGAAGTCTAGCTATAGACTATAAACGAAGCGCTAGGCGGGAGGCATCCCGTTTCGTTGAGTCAAGAATAAGCTACGGGAGGACAACCCGATTTCAGGTTTTTCGAGTCTTTTTAATAAGTTAGTTTTGATTTTTGTTACGCAAAGACATTAGACTTAGAAGTGGTTGAACAATATTAGAGACATAATTCTTGAATATTTTGCTTTATCATAAACCCTTTGCATGAACCTCCTATGTGTTTGTTTAATTCTTTTCGAGAAACCACAACCAAATAATTTCAGAACCTAACTCAACCTTTCACCCTCATTATGGTGCTGTGGTTGACTTATTTTTCATGCTAAAAACACACGGGTAGAGCCACGACTTATATCTAGGTGTTAATAAAATTCAGCACGTGGTAGGACTCGCGTGAACCTAGAAATTAAAACTTTTGGTTGGTTTAAAAATCTATATAGGATTAGAATTTTTCTAAGCCTCATTTAATTTTGTTTTATTCAAAATCTCTCTCATTTAGCCAAAATTAGAACCTAAACCTATGCCCCCATGATCAAGCCGGGAAAAGTTTGCTCTCAACCGATGAAGGCAAACTATACAGGTGAGACCGATATCAACGTAGTTGGAAAATATTTTCGACTTACATTTGTTTTTAATGGTTTAAAAATTTCTCTAAATTTATGCTTGAGCTCTTGCATGGCTCTGAAAAATATTTTTAAATTTCGAATTAGAGGAGTGCTTAACCTTAAACACACCTAAAGGGAGGCAATCTAGTTTGAATTAATCATGCATGCACCATTGGATACCCTTTCATCAACTTTCATCAAGACCACATGCAAAGGACAAGCATGGTGGGCAGCAAGCATCAACTTTGCAGGAATTTCATGGTGGCATGTGAAGCAAGTGGAGCTAGGGAGCATGGACATGACCCAAAGCATGAAGCATCAAGTGGAAGGACCAATAATGCAAGAAAAGGAGTGGACGGGAGCGTTTGGGCGGTCCAACTCATGGAGCACGCGGGCGGGGAAAGTTGCGGAGGCGAAATGATCGTGCTGAAAGAAAACCGAGGCGGGGAGGAGCCATAAGCCACCCGGGCCGGTCGGCCCGAGCCGGCCGGCCTCCCCCTACTTAAGGAGCCCCCCGGCTCCCGTTTTCTGCGCAGCAAGATTCCCTCTCCTTCCTCGGTTGTGTGTTCAAGTTTGTGTGCCCAAAACCTTCGTAGACATAGCCAACCTTCCCAAGCTTGATAGCTAAAAAAATCCACCACCTTAATCCACTCAAAGTCCACATCCCGAAGTAAGATTTTAAGTGCCTAGTTACCGGTTGCAACCCGGAGTTTTAGTAGAAGAAAAGAGTGCAGCAATCATGTGGAAGAAAACCATAAGTCTCTTCTCCAAGAAGAAGGGTTCATCGTCATCCAAGCCGTCGTCGACGACATCTTCGAGGAGGCACTCGGTTTCCGAGTCTCCCGGAGCATGGAGACGGATACGGCACCACCAAGGAGGAACGATGCTCTCCTCCTTGGTGGTATGAGGGCTGCAAGGAGCACGTCCATGAGGTTTACCGAACCTCAAGGGCACACGGAGGAGCCACCCGTGCCACCACGACGATCGACCCGTTCGACCGCGCCACCTCCATACACTCCGATATATTCCTCGTATGGCTTCATCATTTTGTCGTCGGAGGAGGAGGAGAGGCTCTCTCGTCTTGAGAAGAGACTTGTGCCCAACGTTGAGTTCGACGACCAAGCACTCTACAACTTGGGTTTCGGCACCGACATATACCACATGTTGGGGCACCTTGGATGGGTGCAATTCTCCAACGGAGTGTCGGCGGACACCCACAAGGAGTTCGCCTTGGAAATCTTGATGACCATTGCACCTATCCTTGATGATGGGGTGCAAAGCTTATCATTCCGTTTGGAGGGAGTCCAACAAGTGGTTCCCTACGAGCATGTTAGGGAACTACTTGGATTCCATAAGGGAGCTCCAGAGAAAGTTGACGTGCCACCGGCATGCTAAATGGATTTTGGAATTTAATCTCCGGAGAAGCCCACCAACAACGCAATTGCATCCGCAGCCCCATTATCCGGATATTTCACTCTTATGTGCAAGAGGGTTTGGGGAGGATGAGGGAGACGAAGGGGACCGACACGGAGTTGAATTGGCTCTACTCGGCTTTAATTGCCAAGCAACCAATAGACCCCTCATACCTTATGATCACCCGTTGGTGTTGCGAGGCAACATCGGGGGCGGGACATATTGGTTTGGGGTGCTACCTCTCTATGTTGGCCTCCTCCCTACGGCCGGGGATCGCAAGAAACCCCGACCATCTTTTGCATGGTACCTCTCTCGGCATTGAATATTTGCGACAAGGCAAATATATTAGTGGAGATGAGAGAGGAGATTTTCGTTTGGCCATGGTCAACCTACCCCTTCCGGATGCAAGGCTTAGGCTTTTCATCGAAGGGAGGGAAGATTGGTTGGAAGAGGGACTCCTTGTCCCGGCAAGGAAAAACAAAAGAGGAAGAATCGTAGAGGAGGGAATATCCTCCGCACAAGCGAGTGGTGCACAACCCGATGTGCCACCATTCGGTGGGATCCGTCCTCCGCCAAGTTATTACGGAGGGCCACAAGAGCAAGCATGGGGGGTGGTGCACCGGTACCCCCACCAAATTATGTGGTGCCCAACGCAAACTTCGCGGAGCCCTACGCACAATATCCCCAACCACAATAAAGCATGGCAATAATTGGAGGGTATGTTGCAAGAAACGCCCAAAACGTAGCAGCCATCCAAGCCAACGCGGCTCAACTTGGTGAGGGCAATGCAAATATTGCCTATGAGCTTGGACGCCTTCACCAAGTGGAGCCGAATCAATTCGTCGGAGGGAATGTCCAACCATACTATGAGCAAGGTTATTACTATCAAGATCATCAACACCAACCACCGGCGGAGGACTAGGAAGATTAAGGAACTTTAGTTTTCTTTTCTTTTCTCTTTTTCGTAATTTTCAGCTTTTGTTTATGTGTGTTTGCGTAATATTTTCTGTTTTTATTTAAATTTCAGCAAGTGTGTTTGTTTATTTTCAGTTTGTATTTCAACTTGATTTCATCATTAATAAAGACACCACCTTGATTATATCATTGGCAAAATTACAAAAATTTGTGCCATGATGATATATGATTATAATTGCCGCTTTGTTTATCTTTGTAATTGATTTATGCATGTTAAAGCTAGTGCTCTCTTAAAACACGAATCTGAATTTATTTAAATGCTAGCTTAATCTTTAGCGGAGGTTATGATTAAAATAAAGACCCATAGTGTTTTATGTACTCTCAAGTAATGAATAGATTGAAGATGTTTTTTATGCTAAAAAATATCGCTAACCTTGTCATAAATATCACTTGTGTGTTGCTCAACCTATCCAAAGCCTAATATATATTTGAGTGCATAAACCTTAGTGTACAAGATTTATTTTTGAGTGAGTTATTGCAGGCCATGATTTCTCTGGCCCGAGACTAAGAAGCTGGTCATTCCATTTTTGCGTATCTATCTTTTTGCTAGCCTTTTATCCGTGCATTGTATATCCCCACATTGGAGATGTCACAAATCTCGCCGGATATCCACGCTTAAAACCAAATATCATCTTTTGTGTTTACCTCCTTGACCGCAACCTATCGTTGAGAATGGATTATCAATTCAAGGAAGATCCCAAGACGTTGCCAACATTGAAGAATTCAAGTATCTCTCCAAGGAAAAATATTTCCGGTACCTACCTTATTTATCGCCTCTTTGCTCGAGGACGAGCAACGTCTAAGCATGGGGGAGGATGTAGGTACGGTGCAATCTTAGAGTTCAAAGGGGAGCAATTAAAAAAAATTCAAAACGATGTAAAATAAAAAAATCAAAACTCCAATGTGAAAGTCTCGTGACCGAATGAATGACAAGAAAAAATGAATGAATGAGAAAAAGAAAGAAAGAAAGAAAGAAGAGAAGAAAGAAAAAAATATGAGTATGCGTAAAGTGAACTCCCCGGTTCTCTAAAGTGCATGAGGAAATTCAAAGCTTCAAGATTAAAAGATCCATTCTCATTTTCCAACCATGTGCAATCTGATAACGAGGACTTCCTTTGTGCCTCGGGATCACCCTTTGCCCTTTGCACATGTCCACTCATCTCAAGTGTGTGTATTTTTATCTTTCCCCTCCTTGATTTAACATTATTTTCCAATGAACTTTTTGACGAGTCTCGGTAAGACCATGAGAAGCTTGTCTTGTTTTGACAACACCTCATTTATAAAATTTTGTTAGGACTAAACTTTCCCAAAAAGCTCCATATAAAGCCTACCACACATATATGTTATGAGAGGGAAAGGAGTAGAATATATAGGCTTGAGAGACAAGCGAGTTGAGAGTTCATGAGCAATATACAAGATGATTTAAATTTGTGAACTTGGTTTAGCTTTTCTTTATCTCGTTCTTTATTTCAAAAATTCTGAGATCTATTTAAACTTTGTGAGCATATGAATACTTGTGGGATAAGCTTAATTAAGAATCTACCCTCCGTAGAGATGAAGGCTAGTACATTATTGAACTTTAACGAATTAAAATTTTGAGAGCATTATGTTTTCTTATGTATGATCAAGTGCAAGGTTTAAACATTGTTTGGCAACGATGATATCCATCGAAGGCTTACTCGAGGACGAGCAAGGTTTAAGCATGGGGGAGATGTTGACGGTGAAAATCCGTCAACCTAGCCATGAGTTTACCTTCGATGTTGGCATAAGTTTTATACCTTATCCATTGGTACTAACCCCCGTGGTATAACAAGTTCACGTGTGCATGTCGGTTTTGGAGTTTAGTGTTTATGCAGAATTTTAGCGTTGAATGCAAGACTTTCGGGATAAGTTCATCAAGCACCTTATGACAAGACGTTGAAGCCCCGTACAAGTCATGCAATGAAGCAAACTTAACTCCAAGAAGCCAGGGACTTGATCTGAGAAGACGACAAACTCCGAGGACCTAACCAGAAAAGTGCTGAATCTTGCAAGACAAGGAGTTATGCCCAATTCGGAGAGAAACTGACGACATGGACTTACATGCGAAGGGGGAAACATCCGGGAAGCAAGGGAACCAACGTAGAGCAAAGGAGGCCTCGGGCCGGGCCCGGATGGGCCCGGGCCGGCCGGCCCCGAGCCGGTCGGACCAGCCCATCCGGGGCCCATTTCCCCCCTCCTTTGCCCTAGCCGCCATTCGAGCTATTTATAGCCCCACGACCGAGAGCCACACATCATCCAATTCGTCATCGGCCGCCGAGGAGCGAGAGAAGAGAGGGACACCATCTCGGAGAGGAGAGGGTCGAGCTAGTTGACTAGGGTTTCCCTAGCCGACGTGGGAACCTTGCACGAAGACCACGTCGGAGTTCCGGAGCTAGAAGCAAGATGAAGGAAGGATCCCGGTGGTGATCTTGTGTATGTATCATTGTTATAGTTGAATTATCAAGTTGAATCTTTTCCTAGCGATCAAGTGTTTCCTCGAAGATTTCGTTTTTCGATCGGCTTTGCTTATTCCAATTCTATTCTCGAGATAGATTACATAGGGTGTTCTTGTAGCCGCGGTGGCTAGAGGTACACACCGGATCTTCCGAAAGAATCTCGACTTGTCTTTTGACTCGCCCTAGACTCCCCGCATGAGTAGGGATACGTTGTGACGGAACGGGGGTTCCGAAAGGCGTATGTTTCCGGATTTGGACGGGAAACCACGGTTTAAAGAGGCTTCTTATAAGATTCGATTTGCTACTTCTTCTCTTGCTTGGAACTTCAACAAAAGGCTTAACCCGATCTCTCTAGATCGGTTTATCTACCCAATCTTACTTTGTTATCTCCGATCTTTAGTAGATTAGATTAGTTTCGTGTCTTTCATCTAGACGCGTTAGGGTTTCTTTTACCGAAGATTGGAGTTACTTTGCTTTACTAGATCAACTTTTGTATCACACATTTGTTCCACGGATTCGATACCTTGGGTTCACCACTTGAGGGAAGAAGGGTCCCTTGACTATGACGGGAGACTTGTCCTCTTGCGAGTCTAAACGAAAGTCGATACAACTATTAACCGTCAACACCATCAAAGAGGAGAACACTCCACCAAAGAAGCGTACCATTCGAGAGTGAGTTTTATTTCAATCCGTTTCTTGCTCTCATTTGCAATAACATGGTTTAGCCTTTCTTGTTTTCTCCGGCCTTGACTTGTGCCCACGAAGAAATCTTTGGGACTGAAGAAGTACTCGAGTACATCCTCTCTGACTCCTCTGAAGAAGAAGAGGACGCCACGCCGAAACAGAGGATCAACCACCAGCTGCGCCGCCGCATTCGGCATCTGGAGCACAACTTGCGGGACATCACCGCTCGCTGCAACGCCGAACGTGAACACCGCATGAGCTTGGAGGTGTTAGTAGGGGGTAAGACTTTCATCTTTATTTTACTCCATGCTTAGGCTCAGATCTTCATATTCTAACAAATGTTCTTCTCCCTTAGATGTTTCCGACAGGTACAGTAACCTGAAGGCCGCTTGGGACAGCCTGATGGAGGCTGCAAGTCATGGCCACCCCCAAAGCTTCCAGGTTGCTGTCACGGTGGTCCTGGAATAGTTGAAGAGGGAGGAGCTGAGGAAGAAAAGCAAAAAATGAATGAAGCATACTTTCTCTTCTTCCTCCAGGCCTTCTACTTCCCACCCCCTTGTAATCTTGAGTAGCTGGATCGTCAAATAAAAGTCCGCAAGAAACAACTATAATGTGTAATATTTTGGTGCTAAGGGCAACACACTCCAGTATTAGCCATTTCCTTTGTTAGGATTTTTTTTTGCGCTAAAGACGGCTTCTTTCCCGAATGCCGATTGTTCCTATGGATCGGATACTGTAATCTTGGTGCTTGTAATCAACGATCAATTTCAATACTAGGATAATATTTCTTCAAATATCTTCCATTTATTACAGCAGAAAATTCCTCTCTTAGTAAATTTTTCAATATGTAAGCATTACCGGGGCACACATCCGACTACCCGAAAAGGTCCTTCCCAATTCGGGGACCATTTGCCGAACGTCTTCGTATTTAGTTCCAATCGGCGGTAACGCTTTCCAAACCAAATCTCCTTCGCAAATTGCTTGACCTTTACTTTCTTGTTGTAATATTTAGCAACTCGCAACTTGTTCTTTTCAATATTTTCTAAGGCTTTAAGACGAATCATATGCAAATCCTCTAATTCGTCCATCATTAAGCCACCGTAATCTTTGGAGCTTAAATCCTTTTGCAAAACCACCCTCCTTGAATCCGATTGTATTTCCCGGGGTAAAAACGGCGTGATGCCCATAAACCAACTCATAAGGAGATGTTTTAGTAGCTCCATGAGGAGCCATTCGGTAAGCCCATAAAGCCTCGTTGAGTATCGAATGCCACCTCCTTGGCTTCGATCAATTTTCTTTTGTATAAGCTTAATCATGATCTTGTTAGAAGCCTCTGCTCGAACATTAGCTTGGGCATAATAAGGGGAAGAATTAAATAATTTGATTCCCATGCTTTCGGCAAACTCTCTGAATTCTGAAGACACAAACTGCGCTCCTTGATCAGTCGTAATTGTTTGAGGAATCCCAAATCTGTAGATGATATGTTCTTTAACAAATTCAACCATGTTTTCTGATGTTACTTTCTTCAATGGAATTGCCTCAACCCATTTGGTGAAGTAATCTGTTGCCAAAAGCACAAATTTATGACCCTTGCTAGATGGAGGATTTATTTGGCCAATCAGATCTATACCCCATCCTGTGAATGGCCATGGCTTGATAATTGGATTCAATGCAGATGCTGGAACCCTCTGAATATTTCCAAACCTCTGACAATCCTGACAACCCTTGTAATACTCAAAGCAATCTTCCAGCATCGTCGGCCAAAAACATCCAGTTTGCCTAATAACCCATTTCATACGATAGGCCGATTGATGCGCTCCACATAGCCCATCATGCACCTCGCTCATAATCTTCTTTGCCTCTTCCGGACCCGGGCATTGCAGCAACACCCCATCTAATGATTTGTAAAATAAACGTCCATCCGGAAGAACAAATTTTATAGCTTTATACCGAGCTTCCTAGAAACCTTTCGGGACGGATTTTCCGATAATCAACAATTTCTTTTCTCCATTCATCCTCTTCCGGATCACACCCGAAAGCATACACCTCCATGGCAAACGCTTCTTGATTTTCTTTGTAACTCGAAGCACTTTGAGCCAATCTGTTTGCCTCCTCATTGTGCTCGTAGGAATATGTTGTAGAGTTACTAGCGAAAACTTTTCAAGATTTCTCTGCATTCTTCGTAGTAACTCCTCGGGATATCGCTTCTACATTCATATTGGCCATTCAATTGCTTTATAACTAGCTCGAATCTCCATAAATCTCAACTGAAACGACCCTTGCTTCTTTCAAATATTGAAGCCCTCTAAGTAATGCCTCGTACTCGCCTTGATTGTTTGTGACGGTAAAGAGGGTGAATAGGGATAGCAAACTCAAACATCTCACCCCACGGGTGAAATCAATAAAATCCCAACTCCACCACCTTTGCCATATGATAATCCATCAAAGAACAATGCCCACGGGGTAATTTCAAGCAAATCAATTGACGGATCACGATGCTCGGTAATGAAATTGGCAATAATCGACCTTTAATGGCTTTTGCCGATTCAAACTTCGGCTCGAACTCGGATAAGGCCGAATCCACTTGCCAATCCTTCCATTCAAAATTGGCATAGATAACATATGTTTTATTACATCAAACTTTAAATATACAATGCATTCGGCATTCAACAAGTAGTGCCGAAACTTTGTGCACGAGTAGTAAACACACAAGCACGGCTTCTCGCAGCCCCGAGTACCCGGTCTCGGGATCAAGTAATTTTCGGCTAAGGTACACTACTACCCGCTCCTTTCCTTCAAACTCTTATATAAGGGCCGATCCAATGGTTTGGGTATCGGCTGCCACGTACAACTTGAAAGGCTTGTTCAACCGTGGAGGCACCAAGGCCTTGGAGGTTCCTTCATGTATCGCTTGATTTCATCAAAAGCCTTTTGTTGTTCGTCACCCCATACAAACTTCTTATCTTTCTTGATCATTAGTAGCGGAGAAAAGGGCAAAACCTTTTGTGACAAGTTTGAAATGAACCTCCTCACAAAATTGATCTTGCCAAGCGGTGCTTGCAATTCCTTGAGATTGGTTGGAGGAACAACTTCATCGATAGCCTTCATGCTTTTCTTGCCAACTTCAATTCCTCCTTCATGCACCAAAAATCCCAGGAATTCTCCAGCTGAAACTCCAAAAGCACACTTGTTTGGATTCATCTTCAACCCATGCTTTCGAGTGCACTCCAGAGTTCTCTTCACATCCTTCAAGTGTGAGTCATGATTCAAAGACTTGATCACAACATCATCAATATAAATTTCAACAATTTTGCCGATCAACTCATGAAAGATATAATTCATGGCTCGTTGATAAGTTGCACCAGCATTTTTCAACCCAAATGTCATGCCAATCCACTCAAACGAGACCTATATGACCAGGACATCCGAAGGCTGTCCTCTATTGCCATAAATATTTGGTTGTACCACCGCATTACCATCCATAAAGCGATTGCTTTATGTCCAAGCGGGACATCAACCAATAGATCAGCAATAGGCATTGGTTATCCATCCATGGGAGTATCTCTATTCAAATCTGCGAAATCTATGCAAACCCTCATCTTCCCATTTTTCTTGTAGACCGGGATGATGTTTGAGATCCACTCCGCATATCTCGCATGGCCGAATGAAGTTTGCATCAAGCAATCTTTCAATTTCCTTTTTCACGTCGGCCAATACTTCATCCTTGTAGATTTTTCGGGGAGGTTGCTTATAACGTTTAAAACCAGGCTTGATTGGCAACCGATGCTCAACAATAGAACGATCCAAACCAGGCATCTCCGAGTAATCCCGGGCGAAGCAATCTTTATATTCCTTCAACGAGTTTGATTAATTCTTCTCTCGAAACTTGACTCTAAGTTAGCACCGATAAATGTCGGCCTTGGCTTATCGCCATCTCCAATGTAAATTTCTTCTAATTTGTCGGCCGACATGAATCCACGTCCCAACTTTCCATCAATTCCATCAACTAGATTTTTCCATTAAAAATTGCTATAAGAGCCGATCGCTTGAATCGGCCGTTGATCATCTCGACGAGTTCAACCGGACCTTGACCCGGTCTTTTCGAGAAGCAATCGATGACTTGATACTCCCAGAAAGCTGGTTCGACATTGGCCACGCTCACTGAATCATCTGCTTGGACTATTTCAATGTCATCATCTACTCATTGAACGAGCTGTTGGTGCATGGTAGATGGGATGCAACAATTGGCATGGATCCATTCCCGCCCAAGCAGCAAGCTGTAAGCTCCTTTGCCCTCAATGACAAAGAAGGTCGTGAGCAAAGTCTTGGATCCGATCATCAGGTCCACGTGCACGTAGCCCTTGGTATCGAAGGATTCCCAGCAAAATCATTCGAATTATGCTTGTTGGCGTCAAGTCTCGGGGCCCATGCCAAGCTTCCCGAAGGTGGTGTATGGCATCACGTTGACCGCAGCTCCGCCATCAACAAACATCTTGGTTAATGGCTTTCCATTGACATATCCCTTCAAGTACAACGGCCTCATGTGTCAATTCCCGGCCGGCTTGTCAAAGGTGGCCTGCTTAGCCAACACCAGTTGCGCCATTAATCCCCCAAGTTGCTCATCCTCATTGACATCTGGAGACACCTCCTCCTGCACAACTTGGTTAGCGGGTGCCATGAACTCATTCGGCAGAAAGTATACCATGCACGCCGGGAGCCGAACGACCAGATCCATCAAGCCTATCTTTTGGGCGCCATATTTGTTTCCTCTTGATCCCCCTTTGCTTTAATTCTTGGTTCCTCAAACGCCGAACCCTTCTCTTTTGGCTTCTCCTCAAGCCAGGCGGGCACCACTGTCCTTCTTGCCAGATGTATTCGCGCTCCTGTTCTTCCTGATCAACCCACCTTTGGTCGGCTTTCCTATTCCTTGGGTGATCATTTACCTCATTTATTTTTAGATGCCGACCGTCATTAGGATGCATCCTTCTAATTCTTTCATAGACGGATCGGCGATTGACGGTTTCTCGCCTATATTCGGTGTATTTATCACCGCACTTAGGACAATTCTTCAATGTGGGGAGCTTCAAACCCTCGTTTCGGCAATGCCTAAAGAATGCGCGGCCCCAATGTGCACGCTCCTGTTCCCGTGCATGCTCTCCTAGTTCTCTCTCGCGCGCCTCTTCTTCAAACCTACACCTCTCCTCTTCATATTTTTGATTTTGGTAGCGTTCCTTTTCCTACCGACGCTGCCATTTGTTAAGGAGAATGCGTGTGGTAACTGCGGGCTTGGACCCGGATGACTCCCCAACTTCAATCTGGCTCTTCAGGATGCGAGGAGCTTCTTTGTGGACTTGCTCCAGCGTCACTTGTCATGTAGGATCCACTGATCCATCCTGTTTTGCTCTAGCCGAAGTCAGGACCTTCACTTTCCCCTTCTCTTCGGCGGTCACCATATTGACGAGAAAAGCCAACCATGTTTTGAGGGAAAGGGTGGCCATACGATTTCATCTTGTTATCAAATTTCAAATGCCCTTCCTGGATAGCCTTTTGGATCGTCATCCTAAAAACCACCGCAATCGTTAATGGAGTGAGAGTTTCGTCATGAAAACCACAATAGCGTTTCTCTTTAACTCCATCGGGCCGAAGCATAGAATGCCCCTTAGGCAACTTGATTCGGCCTTCCTTCACCAAGAACTCAAAGAGCTTGTCGGCTTTGGTCACATCAAAGTCATATGTGCCCTTGGTTTGCTTTATCCATCGCTGGTTCACAGTTAACGACTCTTTGCCCCACATAATCTCAGCGGCGGCCACTTCCTCGTCATCATAAAATTCCTCCACTTGATCAGCTTTTTCGAGGAACTGGTTGTAGATATCAGCTATGTAATGGTGCTTGGCAAATCTGGAATCCTTCTTGAACCCGTAAGCTTGAATTCTCATCAATGACAACCTCTGGGATAGCTGACCAAGGTTGTCAAACTCCATGCCAAACAACTTCTCCCGAATAGGCCGGTAACATTCCAAAGCAATGACCATGTCAGCCAATTGATCATCTGGCAGAGTCAAAGAGAAGCACATGCCCTTGACCTCTCTGAATCTTCTGAGAAATTCCAGGGGCGTTTCATTGTGTCTCTATTTCAAGGTAGCCAGATCAATTAGCTTCTTCTCGGTGCTACCACTAAAGTAATGAGCATGGAACTTCTCGCTCCAAGTCTTTCCGGTGCCGATTGACCGAGGAGGCAAAGAAGTAAACCATGGAAATGCCGGGCTTGTTAATGATAAAGGAAAATATCTAACCCCGAATGTCTCATCGAGTGAAGCTTCCCCAAGCCTGCATTAAATATCGGGCAATATGCTCTACGGTGCTTGTATCGTCTGTCCGGAGAACTTTGTGAACTCTATAGGAGGCTTCACCCCGGGCGGCAAGATCACCCTATAGTACCACTGCGGGAAAGGAGGTGTGTAAGTGGTCCTTGCATTTTAGGCTTAAGTCCGAATTGATTTTGCATAACATCAACCATTTTCTCGCACCGGGATATCATCATTTTGCATTCCCGCAACCGGACCATACCCGGGATTTGGGAAGGCATCAATAGCGCCATAATCCATAACTTCGAATATCCTCCGCCATACATATTTTTTCACGACTGTTATTGGTCGGGGCTATCTTGTAAGTAAAATTAGGTGGCATCCCGGATGAACCGAACGCCGGGTCCCCATATGTAGGCCTATTCGGCATCGCTCGATATGGGTTCGATTGTTGAACTGGTTGACCTCCATTGTTTTGTAGAGGCGGCTGGACTGGCTGACTCCCAATGCTTTGTGGAGGTGGCTGGATTGGTTGGCCTTGCAGTGGTGGTTGAGCACCTGCATCTCGAGCTGGTTGAGCAGAACTAGTCTCTCCAACCTCCGCAGAAGATGAGTGAGGGGATACGCGACTAAGCATCTTCTCCATGCCTGGGCCAAATACTCCAACCATCATCTGCTTGAACATATGCAGGAAAGCAGTATGATGCTTGACCATTATGTTGTCAATAGTTTCCCAAAAAGCATTCAAAACCTCCTGTTTCTCTTGAGCAGATGTGGTATCAGGTTCCCCTGGCAATAGAACCCTTGGCATCTCAGTTTTAAGGTATGGCACACCACTTCTATTCTTGGCAAACGACATCAAGCACTTCTGCTGAAACTGGTCAATGACATCTTTCAACTGCGCTTGTTGCTCTGGAGACAGGTCATTAATAGAGACATCCATGATGTCGTGAATGTCTTGCATCTTGAATCAATTAGAATGTCCCACTGGGCGTGCCAAAAAGTGTGTTGATGCAGAATCGGCACCTCACACCAAGCACACAACAAGCCGAAAGGAGCTGGCTTAACACGCACGATGAATCCTGAAAGCGTGCCAGTCAATTTTTTCCTGAAATTGACAAAGGAAATGAAATAGTTAGATAAAAACTTGGAACTTGCCGGGTGGTACCAGACAGTTCCATATTTACGGCTAGAAAGCCAATCAAAGTGATATATAGCTACAACAAGCTATCTATCAGCGGTTCAAATAGCATTCGGGAGCTGTTAAACATGAAAACATGAAATAGCCGAATGGATGATGTAAGCATGACGATAGATCAGTCTTTGTTTAAATAACGTTGCTTGCACATGATCATGACCTATCCTCGAAGATAAATAACAATTTAAATAGATAAAGTAAAAGCATGATTATGAATATGAAGTAAACAAGCATGCATAAGCCAAAAGCACTAGTCTACCGCATGTCTAGGTACTTTCAAACCCGTCAAGCATGACACCAAGCAAGTTAATCCACCGCATGATACAACTTGTTTGAAATCACACCACCAACCACAAAAAGATTAATCCACCGCATGATTCAATCTAAATATGGAAGGCTAAAAGCACGCATTATTTAAAACAAACATATGAGCACGTTTTACTCATGGAAGTATAACCGAATACAACTGTACAGCCGAATCAAGTTCCGTGAAGAAGGAACAAACATTGCCAAAGATGATAAACCTATCAGATTGAATCGAAATCTAATCCACCGGATGATTTGCTCTAAAACAACCCAAAAACCTTCATCTACAGCATGATACCCGGTTCTTTCAAGATTCACACAAGATTAGCAAGCTTGAACTCGCAACACATGACAACTTAGATTGATTCGGGTTCGGCTGTTAAAGAACACGTGATCCACATGCCATATTAGGCCAACGATATGAGCGTTTAACATAGAGATCACCGAACAAGATAAAGCCGATTCAAACCAATTTAAATTGGGCAAAAGAGTGTTACATGAATTTAAACATAAAGTAAATACTCAAAGCAACACGAGGTAACTTAATGAATCTATTAGATCTTGCCAAATCTAATAGAGCCGATAACTAGCTCCAAGCTAGATCCTAGCCCACCGCATGGCTCATGATCTAACAAGAAACCCTCTTGAACCAAGCCTAAATCCACCACATGATACTAAGCAAGGTAACAAGACTTCTTGCATCACGGTCTAAATCCACCGCATGATACTAGACATGATACAAGGTTGCCGGTACTTACGGAGGTCGACGGATCGATGATTCCCCTCGAAGAACTCAACGACATGACTAAAGGACTCGAGGATTTGGGGTAAAGCCGGTTTGTTGTGAAATTGTTCGATTCCTATTACATACATCAAGGGTTTATATTTATACACTTGTCCTAACACGACTCCCGGTCGACTACGAGTACAACATTAAATGTCTAAATTAATGCTCCGATGCCAATGTTCGTCTCATATACGCCATCAGCTCGTTCTTTCCTTGCATCGGGCCACGTCACCACGCATTCCCGAAAACTCCCCTTTTAAAAGAGCAAACAGTCCTTCTGCCGAACGATGGCGCACGGCCGACCGCAAGCGTCCTTTACCGATTCCTTTGAGGAGATTTTCTCAGCCGAATGGTATTCATCACCAATCTCGGCCCACAAGTCAGCCTTTCTCCTGTACCATTTTTTGGTGTTAACAATCGTTCTATAAGAACTAGATCCTATTTTGATTGTGTTGCAATAATGGAACTAATATTCGTCAATTTGTCTGTCTTTTTGTAATAATGGAACAAAACTTAAAAAACAATTTATCTATCTTTTTTAATTATATATTTAATTTTTGTATGTAGCTGCTGCTATGGACCAGACTCAGGCTCAGGCCGAGGCGCAGGACCAGGCTTAAGCCTAGGTGCAGGCTGAGGCTCAGGCTCAGGTTGCTCGTGCTGAGCTTGAGGCGTACGTGACACCTGAGTTGCTGGACAGGGACACTGACCACAGGCACCGCTCGTTCCTGCCCGCCGTCCTCGCAGAGGATGTTGGACACGTGTGTTGCCGCACTACGCGCATGTTGTTGTCGATCTGCGACCGCTGGATTCCCAAGTACGTGAATTGATATTGTGTTATTGTTTGTACCTTCATTTATCCTTTTGTTGTAACTAATAAATTACATTATTTGTTTCAGGCTACGAGCTGCAGGACTACTTCCTGTAGCGCGGTTAGTCCAGGGGGACGACCAGCGCGATGCGATTCTGCGGAAGGATCGCATGACGCGCTTCCAGTACGACTTCTCCCTCCTCAGCGCGCTCCTGAACCACTGGAGGCCGGAGACCCACACGTTCCATTTCACCGTCGGCGAGATGACGGTGACCCTTCAAGACACGTCGCTGCTGACGGGCCTTCCTTGTGAGGGCGAGCCGCTGAGGGCCGAGGACATCTTCGCTAACTGGCATACGGAGTTCCTCACTCGGTTCGCGAACGTTCCTCCGCGCCTGCCCCGTACCAGGAGTTCATGAATGCTCACGGACCCACCTTAACTTGGTTGCAGCAGTTTAGCGTACGTACCTTTACCTCATATTTATCGCATGTTTTGATTATATGGAGACAATAAAACTAACTAACGTTTGATTTTGTTTGTATGGGCTGATTAACTAGCAGATGACGACGAGCAGGAGACAGTCGACAGGTTCTTCGAGGCGTACCTGTTGTGGCTGTTTGGGTTCGTGTTGTTCTGCAGTTCGTAGGGTGACGTGGTGGCGAGGTACCTGATCCCCCATGCTCGGAGGATCGCCGACGTGCCCTTGGACGTTGTGCCCCAGATCAGTTGGGGCAACTCTGTTCTTGTGAGCGCATACAGGGGGGTTGTGCTCGGGGGTGTTGAAGGGTTGTGTGACAGAGCCGATCCTTCTCGGCTGTCCTCTACTTCTTCAACTCTGGTGCCACGAGCGGTTTGTTCAATCGACATTTATGGTTCACATTTGGTTTGTATGCAGACCTCGTACGCCCACGAGTAGATGAAGAGGGCGTACAAGGACTTCGTCGGGCAGTTCGACGCTCTCACGGACGCGGATGTCAAGTGGACGCCGTACTCCGAGGAGGCTATCGCGGCCCGGCGCACCATAGAGCCTCTCGACTTTGTGCTTCCACGACCAGCAGTACTGGATGACGAGGTCGCCATTGCTGTTCGACATGTATGTGGAGGAGTACGCTGTCCACAGGGTACTGAGGCAGTTCAGCCCCTACCAGGAGTAGCATGTGCCTGTGGTGCATACTGTTCCGAGCGCACACCATAGATGAGTTCTCGTAAATTTTTAAATTTAATTCGGCGTTCGAAGATTTCAGATGCTGACAAATATGTTTAATTCGTCGTAGGTGGTCGCGGAGGGGAGTTACGGGCACTTTTTCTTGGGTTGAGAGGGTGCAACCGTACGTGGACCGTTGGGCTACGGTGTTGAACAACTTGGTCGAGGAGGTCCGGCCCCACGACGACACGGCGTGGGAGGTGTACATCTAGTGGTACACCTTGAGGACTCGGGCGCGTGTGGTGTACGTCCCACCACAGCCTGCAGCGCCGCTTCCGGACGCGACGAGGGTGCCTGCTACTACCGTGCGTACCCAGTTCGACGGGATCAGCACTACGACACGACGGTGAGTTTGAAAATTCACTGGCTTTTCCTTAAGGTACTTTACATTCTACAATTTACTAATAATTTGTTTCGCAGTTTGACGTGATTGTGTACCTTTCACGTATTGTAGAGGACTCAACGGCGAGGTTGGACCGGATGTCACACCAGGAGATCGCGGAGATGTTCCTCAGGATGGGTGCCATCACCAGTAGGTCCCTTGCCGCGGTGAACTACCGCGGCAATCCGGCTCTACCACTGTTTCCACGGTACCCCCAGTCGTCCTCCAGTTCCGCCTCGACTAGTCGTCCCCACGCATCACCGTGGTCCTCATCATAGCCACCCTTCCAGGTTGCTCTTTACCCGGCGCACCCTCCGGTGCATCCTTCATTGAGGATGTCTCTGCTAGGGGGGCCTCTCTCAGAGGTTCTGTGCCTACATGTGCACTAGCACCAGGAGGGCCAGGACTAGCACCACGAGGACCCACACCTGCACCAGCACCGGTTCCTTCCTCGCCCCTCGCCGCTGTTTTTCAGCCAGGTGTTGGCCACTACTCTATAATACTAAATTGTATTAATTAGGAAACATGATTTCATATTACTATTTCTTCAAGTTTACGACTCCAGCGTCGACACTCTTCGTGACGACCAGGCCGGAGTGTCTGGGTCCGGCTACGACGACTTGGCCCTCGACTTCGACTCGTTGCAGTGTTTGCAACGCAGGACGAGCTCGCAGGGACGAAGCTTGGAGGCACACCACCCCCGTGGACTCAGGAGGGAGCAGGGACGCAGCCAGGAGGCTCTGAGTTGCCAGGAGCGACCGGTGGGCCACAACTTGGGCTTTGCAGCTGCAAGGGGCGAGCGGTGGGGCACAACAGTCTCTAGGAGGCTCGCAGCTACATAGCGCTAGCAGAGGGTAGCCAGGTTCGTCCCACGGGGTTGCAGGGTCAACGGTGGCGGTGGAGGCACCGCAGGCGACGGGTGATGCTATTCGTCGGCAGATCCACCCTCCTGACCAGTTGACGTACCCTCGTGACCAGACGCACGCCGCAGCCCGAGCTCTGAAGCTGCACAAGAAGCCCAGGAGATGCTAGATTAGGTTGAGTATTGTTTGTATAGGAGCACTATTATATGTGATCATGAGTATTTTTAGTATATATCACTTTGTTTTTTCTTTTTTACATCGTATTGTTTTTTCTGTAAATTAAAAAACAAAAACAACCGTTGTACTGTAGGTTTTAGGTTGGAGATCATGTCCTTAATTCCACTTTTCCCTTTGATTTATTAAAATCAAAATATTTAAATCATTCTAGCCGTCGTGGGCCATAGCGGTAGGTCCTAGCCGCCGTGGACGGCCTCCAACCACCGTGGCGCACGGTGGTTGGTTACCAAATCTGCAAAAATTTGAAACGGTCGTATAGTTTTGCAAAATGAATTAAAAAAATATAAAAAATTCCCTAGTCTCGTGTCGGGATCTAAAATTTACGCACCCGTTAGGAAGGTTGGTTCAGTAGCAACCGACGTCAGCACACGTGCAGGTCCAACCTGCTTCGTCCATTAGGGATGAAAACGGATCGGATACGAACGAATACTGCGGATACAAATGTCATATGGACCTCCCTGGGCCCACTACCCCGGTGGGTACTAGGACCGACTACTCGGTGGGCCCCTGGGACTACCCGGCTTGTGCCACACGGCACCTGATGGCATGAGGCGGAAGGACTACGGTGGAGAAGTACTCGGATAGGAAGCTATACATGTCCTGTACTATGTAGAGAACTCCTAGATGTACCCGACTAGAACTCTCTCCCTGAACCGACCTGTAACCCTGCCTCCCGGACTATATAAGGCGAGGCAGGGACCCTTCCCTCTCATATGCATCATCTTGTAATCACACCCTATCAATCCAAAGATACGCAGCATACAGGACGTAGGGTATTACGCACCTCGCGGCCCGAACCTGTCTAAATTGTGTGCCACGTGTCTCTTCCTTCGAGTTACCAATCTCGGCGAGGCCACATTCATCTACCTCGGGTACTCCCCTTGGTAGGTTGTGAGGACCATGTGTGGTTCAAGGACCGGTGGATGGTCGCTTCCTTGTGTGATGAGTGATTAACAACAATGTGTGGACTGATTCTTGGCTAAGTATTGCAGGTGCAGGTTGCGGCTTGACTGGTGTTGGTGCAGGTGAAGAATAAGCGTGAAAGGTCGTCGCCGTTGAGGCCTCCTTGTGTGGAGAAGACAAGTAGGCTTCGTTCGAGGGACCCGGTGGCCGGCGGGGGTCCGGTGTGGGCCGCATGGTGGCATGAACAACAAGATGAAGTCGTGGACGGTTTCTTGGTTGAGCCACAAAACCAAGGTCGAGCCGGGACTACGTGCGAGCCGAGTCATGAGTGGAGATTGGCGGAGGCAACACCAAGTTCGCGGGGTTTTCGGTGGTTCACCGAGAAAACCACCGGGTTCGTTGGTTGATCCACAAAGCCAAAACCGAAGAACCAAAGACGGAGCCGCAACGGCGCCGGACCGGTCCGACCGGTGGGTCTCGGTCCGACCGGTGAGGAGCACCGGTCGACCGGTGTGCGACGACGCGGTCCCGGAATCTTCAAAGCGGAGGGCACGCGTCGAGATCGCAAGGCTTGCGTCGAGGCTAAGCGAGGTTGCGGTCGCCGGGCATCTGTCCGATGGAGAAAGCTTGAAGACTTCCAAAACCGCCCTTGAGGGGCTTGTATCCATAGTTGGTAGGAAAGGGTATTTTAGACTTTCGGTTGCCTCCATATAACCCGTGAGGTGAGAGGATGGCAGCCAACCTCTTGGAACCCTAGTTCATTTGCTTTCATATTTTCCCTTCCTATTTTCTTAGGATTTCCATAGGACTAGCTTGAGAGCTTCATGGTGAGATCTTGTGAGACGGTTCGATGATCGAGCGGCAAGCTAGACCTTGTATGAACCTTTGTGGCATGTATAGATGATTCAGCGTGGTTCCTAAAGGCCTTGTTGTGTTGTTCCCGGTTGTTCTTGGTGGTTATTTTTGGAGCTCTTTCTTGGTGTTTTTCTTAGGTTGTTTTTGGGACCTTTCTCTTGGGAATTTAATGGGGGAAATGAAGGACCGATACGGCGAACCGAGAGGGGGGGAGTGAATGGGAGCCGATAAAAATTCTTCTCGAATGAGATGGAAACTCTAACAAGATGAACACGGCTTCCAACACACATCTCCGACTCACTACCAAGGTTGGTCAAGCCCACGTAGCCACCGGAGTGCCACCTGGACCTAGGAACCAACACACAACCTTTCGACCCGAGAACGCGGTGGAAAACCAAACCTTGAGTCTACGGACCCACACCGGTCGGACCGGTGAGCACCACCGGTCGAGCCGGTCCTCGCTCGGTGAAACCGAGCAACTTTCACTAAGTGGCTCAACACCGGTCGACAGGTGAGACACACCGGTCGGACCGATCGCGACACGAAAGCCCCCAAGGCACCAAACGGGCCAACCAACCACCAAACCGACCCAAACTTGAAACAGGCAGCAACACCGGACAACAACGAACACACCAAGACGTTCACCCTAGCAAAAACCCACCGGGGCTCGCACCGGTCGGACCAGGCCAAGAGCACGGTCGGACCGGTGTAGCACGGGCGGCTCGAGATGAACAAGCACCCGCGGGTCAACTCCCCCAAAACCAAATCTTGATCTCCCGAATCACTCCACGGACTTGAACAAGACTTTGGGGATATTATGAACACCTCATGAGGAGTCCATAGCCAAGTTTAATCCCACCAAAACTCGTACAAAAAGGAGGAATCGAAGAAATCCCGCCGAGAGCACTTCCAACCCAAGAACTCAAGAAACCCCAAAATCGAGCACCTTTACTCACGGATTTGGGAGGGGAATCACGGCCCAAAGAACCACGAAGGGTTCCCACAAATTTCTCCCATCAAATCCTCAAGAGAAAGGTCCCGAAAACAACCCAAAGAAATCATCGAGAGAGGGCTCCGAAAATCACCACCAAGAACAACCGGGGAAAACACATCCAAACCTTGAGGAACCACGCCGAATCATCTATACATGAAACAAAGGTTCGTACAAGGTCTAGCAAGCCGCCCGATCATCCATGCCTCTCAACAAGATCTCTCCGTGAAGCTCTCTTGCTAGTCCTAAAGAAAACCTAAGGAAAATAGGTGGAAAATAGGAAAACTAATGAGCTAGGGTTCCCGAGTTGGCTGCCATCCTCTCACCTCTTGGGTTATATGGAGGCAACCGAAAGTCTAAAATGCCCTTCTCTAACAACTAGGGATACAAGCCCCTCAAGGGCAGATTTGGAAGTCTTCATGTCTTCACCATCGGACGGATGCCCGCCGACCGCACTGCGTAGCGTCGACGCAAGCCATGCGATCCCAACGTGTGTCCTCCGCTTCGAAGTCTCGGACCGCGTCGTCGCACACCGGTCGGACCGGTGCTCCTCACCGGCCGACCGGTACCCACCGGTCGGGACCGGGTCGGACCCACCGGTCGATCGGTCCGCGCCGCGCTGCGCAGCTCTCGTCTTTGGTTCTTCGGTCTTGGCTTTGTGGATCAACCAAGGAACCCGGTGGTTTTTACGGTGAATCACCGGAAACCCCGCGAACTCGGTGTAGCCTCCGCCAATCTCCACTCATGACTCGGCTCCCACGTAGTCCCGGCTCGACCTTGGTTTTGAGGCTCAACCAAGAAACCGTCCACGACTTCATCTTGTTGTTCATGCCACCATGAGGCCCGCACTTGACCCCGCTGGCCACCGGGTCCCTCGAACGAAGCCTACTTGTCTTCTCCACACCTAGAGGCCTCACCGGCGACGACCTTTCACACTTGTTCTTCACCCGCACCAACACCGGTCAAGCCGCAACCCGCACCCGCAATACTTAGCCAAGAATCGGTCCACACAATGTTGTCAATCACTCATCACACAAGGAAGCGACCATCCACCGGTCCTCGAACCACACATGGTCCTCAATCTCCCCCTTGATGAGTGCATTGACAACACCCGCCGATAGTAACAAGAGAGAAAAGCAAAAAGAAAAGAAACGAATAAAAATAAACTCCAACAAGCGATCAAAAGCCAAACAAAGGCAAAGAGCAAGATCACTTGAAGAAGGCAAGTCTCGGAACCCTTAGGCAAGGGCAACGGCTCGACACATCCGAGACAAAGCAAAGCTCAAGCAAAGAGCGCAAACCACCGAATCAAAGCTCGAACAACCACAAAGAGCTCCCCCCGCACACATGCAAGCTCCCCCCGAACCAATGCACCTCCCCCGGACGAATACATGCAAGACACCACTTGAAACAGAGGCGGCCGCAACAACTCGGCCCGACCGGTCGACCGGTCAACACCACCGGTCGACCGGTGTGCAACATGTGAACGAGAGGCAGACTCACACCGGTCGGACCGGTGACCCCGACCGGTCGACCGGTGCACAACGGAGAGCCTAGAAATGGCTCGAAACCACCGAAAACCTTCTAAATGCGTCCAAAGCAAGCCCTTTCAAGCTCTAACTTCTCCCCCTTGTTGGCAATGCATGAATCAAGCCAAAAATGCAAAACTTTCAACCTAGAGCTTCTCAAATAGACAAAATTCAACAAAGAATGCTACACATGTCCAAACGAGCAAGTTAGAAACTCTACGGCTTCGTATCGATCTCAACTACATGATCACCAAGTTTCACAACCATTGGACGAAGCTAAGATGGATTTTGGCAATTTTGCGAAAAACTTGCCTCTCATGAGCAAAGTCCTAAACATGATCAAATCATATCAAAATGGCAAAGCCACACAAACTTTATGCTAGGACAGCCATTCTAATCATAAGACCATCACAAACACCCACAAGCACCTCATGTCATGTCAAAGCCACCGAGCCATGTGTATGAGACTTCTCATTGGTAGGCATCATGCAACGGTTTAGCACCCAAAGCGAATTAAATTCAGCACATATGACATGGGAGCATATTTCCAAGCATCTTTCATTTCATTTTCAGATTTGTAAATGGTACATGAAATGTCTTTGCAACAAAAAGGAACTTATGCCCCTCCATAAGATAAAACAAGAGGGCTAAACATTCATGATGGCAAATGAGCCTTTGGCCCCATATGATAAATAAACTAGCTATCCAACCACAAATTAAGCATAGCCAAGCCAATAAAACATGTCAAGATCATATAAAGGCATTTACACATGAGAGAGCATACATGTGACATTTTCAAAAAACATAGCTATCAACCATGGATTATTCATCAAGATTATCAAGAGCTAAGCCAAACTAACCATAGCATACCAACCAAGCTCACAAATACATATATAGCATCCCATGGTGGACAATGTATATAGGAGAAGCTTTTCCTATCCAATGCATATGATACAAAATGCATGCAATCTAAGATACAAGGATGCCTATACATCATGTTACATATGCCATGCAAAATGCAACAAATGCACAAAGAAAAGCTATACATATGCTACAAAGAAGAGCTCCCACACACCCAACTCAAGATATCAAACACACACCAAGTTCCCCCGCAAACGAGTGAAAGTTGCTTGATCTAGGGGTTTGGTGAAAGTATCGGCTAGTTGGTCATGTGTGGGTACATGGATCAAAGCTATCTTCCCTTTCTCTACGTTGTCTATCAGAAAATGATACCTCACTTCTATGTGCTTGGTTTTGGAATGGAGCACTGGGTTCTTTGCAATGCTTATGGCACTGGTGCTATCACATTGAAGTGGGACATGGGTATACTCCTCACCAAAGTCACTCATGGTGTAGGTGATCCAAAGGAGCCGAGAGCAACAACTAGCGGCGACAACATACTCGGCCTCGGTCGTGGATTGAGCAACACTCGAGCGCTTGCGGGAAGACCAAGAGACCAAAGAGGAACCCAAAACCGGCAAGTCCCGAAGTGGACTTCCTATCCAACGGACACCGGCAAAATCCGCGTTTGAAAAACCATGAAGTGCCAAAGAAGAGGACGCGGAGTACCAAAGGCCGAAGTCGGGAGTGTGACGCAAGTACACGAAAATTCTCTTCACTCGCTTGCCTATGCGAAGTTCTCGGAGACGCTTGAAAACGAGCGCACAGACACACCGAGAACTGTATGTCCGGCCTCGTCGCCGTCAAGTAGAGGAGTGACCCGATCATGCTCCGGTACTCCTTCTGGTCCACATGTTCACCTTCCTCGTCCGCATCAAGAGCTGTAGTCGTACTCATCGGCGTCATCATAGCCTTGGAGTCCTCCATCTTGAACTTCCGCACAATGTCCTTGGTGTACTTAGCCTGGTGCACAAATGTTCCTTCCTTTGATTGCTTGATTTGTAGCCCGAGGAAGAACTGCAACTCGCCCATCATGCTCATCTCAAATTCCCTGCTCATATCATCTCGCAAACCTTGCAACAAGAGAGTTAGACGAGCCACCAAAGACAATATCATCCACGTACACCAAGACAATCGGGATATCTCTCGCCCGGCTCGGCAAAAACAAGGTCGATCGACCTTCCCCATCTCAAAACCTCTCTCAAACAAGAACCCCCTCAACCTCGCCATACCAAGCTCTAGGTGCCCGCTTCAACCCATACAACGCCTTCCTCAACTTATACACCGGTGGGGGTACTTCTCACTCTCAAACCCCGGAGGCTGCCTCACATACACTTCTTCCTCCAAGACACCATTCGGGGAGGCGTATATGGACTCGAAAGCGGGTGCTCAAGACCCAAGTCATGGCAAAAGGTTTCAAAACGAGAGTTTCGAATTCCGAGTCATTATCACCGCGGATAGCTTGTATGGCATCTCCGTGCCTCTCGTTCCTCAACCTCAAGACTAGATCTCGAACAAAACCAAACGTCTCCCCCTTATCCTCAAGAAAGAACACCCACGCATACCGAGAATAGTCGTCCACCGCAACAAGGACATACCACTTCCCACCGCGGATCGCACACGAGCTGGGCCAACAAGGTCCATATGGAGCAGCTCGCATGGACGCTCAGTCATCACATCGGTGAGAGGCGGGTGAGAAGAGGCTACCATCTTGGCATGCCTACACGGCGCACAAACCAACTCTTTCTCAAGCCTCAAACGTGGCAATCCTCGGACCAAATTGAGTTTACTCAAGCGAGACAAAAGGTCAAAGCTCAAGTGACCCAACTTCCTATGCCACCTCCACAACTCACTCGAAGAACCGGCCAAGAAACAACGCTCCACACCCGAAGACCGAGAAAAATCAGCACGAAACACCCGACCCTCGGGAACGACCATACGGACAAGGTCCCCTCGAGAGTCCACAATTCGAGAACCACCGGCCGAAACAACACCTCAAAGCCCTCATCCAACAACCGGGACACGGAAAGCAAATTGTACCCCGGCGATTGAACAAGAGCAACACGCCTCGAGTGATCTTGTCACTCACTTTGATCTCACCTTCCGAAAGCACACGCCCACGCCCATTGTCCCCAAAGGTGATGTACCTCTTCGTCACCACGGGACGAGACTTGAGAACCACCCCCCCTGTCTCCGGTCATATGCCTCGAGCAACCGGAGTCAATCAACCAAATGTTCTTCAAGTCTCCCACCCGAAATTCAAAAATGAGAACGTGAGCGAACAAACGACTCGAGCATCGGGGTTAGTACCAAAAGAGTAAAACGATGCCGAGCCATTTGCTCGAAAGTGGGTTAGCACCAACCAAAGCATCTCTCCTACTAAAGCTACCTCCACGAACACCACCACGGTAACCACCCCGAGGAACCACCCCCTCTCGCCCGGAGGAGGACCAAATCCACGCAAGAAAGCCCGTGGAACGTCCCTCCTCTCCAACTCAAGGCTACGACCCCTCCAATCCCCGTATTGAGCACGAGGAGGAGACCGCCTAGCAACCGACCACCCGCACCCTTTCCGGCCCAACCACCGTAACCACGACCACTAGAAACAACCCTCGCCCCCGTACGAGCTCGAAACCCAAACGGTACGTCCGTCCGTCTGTGCACCGCACCGGTCCGACCGGTGTGACACGGGCAAGCAGCACCTCTAGCAGCCTTCTGCTCTCCCCAAGCCCGAACTGTCCTCACACTTGCCTTGGCCCTGGGCATCTGCATACGGGGCTCAAGTACACCATCGAATGGGTGGTACTTGTCCTTGTTAGCCCACTCCTTAGCCATTCTCTCCTCTCGCTTCCTCTTGAAGAAAAACTCCACCTTATGGCCATCTCTCCCACAATAGCCACAATGAAACCTCACAAGCTTAGGATTTGGCTTGGGATGTGGCTGCTCACTTGGGTTCTCTCCACTCAACTCCTCCACCGGTTTCTCACTGCTAGCCTTCTCACTCTCCTTCCAAAAGAACACTTTCCCCGAAGTGCTCACAAACTTGATAGACTTTCGGAGATCATTTGTGGGTTTAGGAAACACGGGTGGATGCGGGGTTGTGTCTAGACAGTTCCTAAGATGGTTAGGTTTTGGAGGGAAATCATTCTTGTGGTGGGTTTTTGGTGGCTCTGGGATATTTTCTTCACTTCCCTCACCAACCTTGTTTGCCCCAAGTCCCTCACCATCTTGCCTCTTAAAGGCCTCGATCATCATCCTCAACTGAGGCTCATGACTGGACAACCAACCCATCAACTTCCTCAAGTCATCATTCTCATCCTGCAAACGATCAACATAATGTGCAAGTTCCAAATTTTTCAATGCATGCATTTCACGAGTAGAGCAAGATGTAGGCATGGGTTCCTTCAATTTAGCCTCAAGAGAACTTGTGTAAGCATGCATCTCATCAATCTTAGCATGCAAAAACGGGGCAAGAAGTGCAAGAACCTAGCAAAGCGAGGTCTAGACTTAAGCTCCGCCACTTCTACCCTAAGCACATCTAGTTCCTCACACTTGGAGGCATGCTTCTCCTTAAACAAAGCAAGATCGGCAAGGAATATGGAGCAATCAACACAATCAACCTCATCCGAAACAACGGGGCTAGCCTTAAGGGAATCAATCTCAAGCTTGCTATCAAGCACATGTGTCTCAAGCTCGGCCCACTCTAGTCCAAGCATCCTCGAGTGAAGCCCTAAGCTCTTTTCTCATTTTCTTGGCCTCTCTAAGCATGTCATCATGGTTATCAAGCAAAGTGCCAAGCCTCTCATTCTCATGGCGCAAGAAGGGAAGTTCATCACGCACCTCGTCGTCGGACTCAGAGTCTGAGTCGCTCTGCGTGCTCTTCTTGCTGCCGGAGCTCAGCGCCATGGTGCAGAAGCCGTCTCTCGCGAAGCAGCTCAGCCCGCTCAGGTTCTTGGACGACTTCTTGTTCTTGTGACGATCACCTTCATCCTCACCGCCGCTCGAGCTCTAGGTGGAGTACGCGGAACCGGAGTCGACGTCGCTCGCTCCAACCATCGCTCGGGCCTTGCCTCGGCTCTCCTTCTTCCTCGATCGTCACTCGTCCTTGTACTTGTTCTTGTGCTTGGTCTTGTGGTCACGCCTCGATCGTCGCCGATCCTCGGCTTGTGCTTGTAGCCGTCCTTGTTCTCGACCTTCTCCGGGCGTCGGCGACGAAGTGTCCCGGCTTGCCGCACTGGAAGCACGTCCTCGTGTTCCTCCTCATGTTCACCCGGTTTTCGTGTAGCCTCTCGAACCTCCTCGTCAACAGCGCCAGCTCATCCTCTCCAAGGTCATCAAACTCCTCATCTGGCATAGACATCAAAGAGGAAAAAGAGAACATCTCGGTGGATGGGTTAGAGTTAGCCTTTCCTTTGGAACCACCAACGAGGGCAAGACTATGAGAATCGGTCGGTCCCTCGAACTTGGCGATCATGCCCCTATCCACCTCGGCCTACTTGAGCTTCGAGAACGGCTCGTTCACCGTCGAGTGTCATACTTCTCTCGACTCCACAATGGCCTCGAACTTTTCGCCCCCAAATCGTACGATCCAAAGAGTGTAAGAGCTTGTCCGCTCTATCATGATCATCGTACGGGAGCACGTCCACATTGGCCCTCATGTTGTTCACAACCACCGTGAACCTCCGAAACGAGGCATCGATGGACTCACCGGTGAGATGAGTGAAGTTCTCGTACTCTCTCCGTAGGTCGCATACATCCGTGCTTGAACACGGGCATTCCCAACATGACCCTCCTTCAACACCGCCCAAATTCTACAAGCCAAGTGCTCGGTGTGCACCCGATCGAACTCGGCCGACACAAAGCACGAAACAAGTAGTCGACCGCCTTATTGTTGGCGTCGAATCCGTCCCTCGACCCCGGAGCGAGGAAGTCCATCGCTGGACATAGCCTCGTGTCCACCGTGACATCCCAAAGAGTCCGACCCTTTCCGCGGAGAAACGCACCCATCCGCTTGCTCCACATCCGGTAGTTCTTGCTATCAAAGTGTGGAGGACCCGAACCCCGTTCTCGGTACGCAATCCTTGGATCTTAGACTAGTTAGAGTCAACAAAGTCCCGAACCGGCTCGATACCACTTGAAGGACCGATACGGCGAACCGCAGAGGGGGGCGGTGAATGGGAGCCGATAAAAATTCTTCTCGAATGAGATGGAAACTCCAACAAGATGAACACGGCTTCCAACACACGTCTCCGACTCACTACCAAGGTTGGCCAAGCCCACGTAGCCACCGGAGTGCCACTGGACCTAGGCACCAACACACAACCTTTCGACCCGAGAATGTAGCGGAAAACCAAACCTTGAGTCTACGGACCCACACCGGTCGGACCGGTGAGCACCACCGGCCGACCGGTCCCCGATGGTGAACCGAGCAACTTTCGGTAAGTGGTGAGGACCATGTGTGGATCGAGGACCGGTGGATGGTCTCTTCCTTGTGTGATGAGTGATTGACGGCGTTGTGTGGACCGATTCTTGGCTAAGTATTGCGGGTGCAGGTTGCGGCTTGACTCGTGTTGGTGCAGGTGAAGAACAAGCGCGAAAGGTCGTCGCCGGTGAGGCCTCCAGGTGTGGAGAAGACAAGTAGGCTTCGTTCGAGGGACCCGGTGGCCAGTGGGGTCAAGTGCGGGCCGCATGGTGGCATGAACAGCAAGATGAAGTCGTGGACGGTTTCTTGGTAGAGCCTCAAAACCAAGGTCGAGCCGGGACTACGTGGGAGCCGAGTCATGAGTGGATATTGGCGGAGGCTACACCGAGTTTGCGGGGTTTGTAGTGGTTCACCGTAGAAAACCACCGGGGTTACTCGGTTGAGCCACAAAACCGAGGCCGAAGACTCGACGAGGGGGGTGCGGCCACCCGGGACGGTTCTACCGCCCGGGGAGGGGCGGTCGGATCTCGGTCCGGTCTAACCGCCGAAGGGGACGGTCCGACCGCCCCGCCGCCGGCGCCGAGAAGCTTGGAAGCGGAGGACACGCGTCGGGATCGCAAGGCTTGCGTCGAGGCTAAGCGAGGTTGCGGTCGCCGGGCATCCGTCCGATGGTGAAGACATGAAGACTTCCAAATCCGCCCTCGAGGGGCATGTATCCCTAGTTATTAGTGAAGGGTAGTTTAGTCTTTTGGGTGTCTCCATATATACTCATTGAATGGGTGGATGGCAGCCAACCCTTGGAACCCTAGCTCATTTGTTTTTCCATTTTCATTCTCCATTTTCCTTAGGTTTTTAGAGGACTAGCTTGAGAGCATCATGTGAGATCTAGAGAGAGGGATGGATGTTTGGGTGGCAAGCTAGACCTTGTACGAACCTTTCATGGCATGTATAGAAGGTTTGGCGTTGTTCATCATGGTGGTTTTCCCATCTCTTTTGTGTTGATTTTCGGAGCTCTTTGTTGGCGGTGTTTTGAGGACGATTTCTTGGGGTTTTTGCTGGGTGTCATGTATGAGGTTCTTGTGCCTCTTTGGCTGGTGACTTTGCCACCAAATCATCTTTGAATCGGACTCGATTTGGTGGTTTCTCGAGTTGGGCGAGTTCTTGACCTAGAGAAGCGATTTCGTCGATTCCTCTTGATTGTGAGCGTTTCGGGTCGATTCCTTTGAGGTAGAGGTTGCCCGAAGGTAACCCGGCCTATTCCCGAAGTTTTGCTGCAATCCGTGGAGTGATTCGGGAGATCGGGCGTGAGGAAGTTGAGGTTTGACCCGCGGGTTCGTTTTACGGAAGGGGCGTCTAACCGCCCGCAGGGGCGGTCTAACCGCCCCGGGTGTTTCCGGGTCGAAGTTTTGTTTCGCCGGATTTTCCTCTCGTGAGTTTGTTCGCCTTGATCGGAGGAGCGTCCGGGTGTAACTTGGGGTCGTTCTCGTGCGGTTGCCGGGTGTTCTTGGTTGGAGTTCGTTCTTGGGTACGGGAGGTTAGACCGCCCCGGTAGCCGGTCTAACCGCCCCTAGGCCCCTAGGTGGAGTTTTGGTTTTCGCCAAGATTTTCCGGTAACTAGCATGGCCTTGACCGAGAGATCTTTGTTGGTGAAACCGGGGTGAGTTTTGGTGCTCGGAAGAGGCGTTTTGGAGGATCTCTTGGTTACCGGTGGAGGCGGTCTAACCGCCCCCTATACCGGTCTAACCGCTCCCCCTCCGGTTAGCCGGCTTTCGAGTTGTTTCCGTTGTCGTTGCTGCGTGTGTGTTGTGGTTGCGGTAGAGTTTGTTCCTAGGACTAGTAGCACTCCGGTGGCTACGTGGTTTTGGCAAACGAGAAGGTAGAAGTGCGGAGCGTGTGATTTCGGGGGTTCGACCGAGCTAGTTCGTCTTGTCGAGTTTCAATCTCCCTCGAGAAGAATTTTTATCGGCTCCCATTCACTCCCCCCCTCTGCGGTCGCCTAATCGGTCCTTCAAGTGGTATCGAGCCGGTTCGGGTCTTTGTTGACTCTAACCCGTCTAAGATACAAGGACGGCGTACCGAGAACGGGGTTCGGGTCCTCCACACTTCGATGGCAAGAACTACCGGATGTTGAGCAAGCGGATGGGTGCATTCCTCCACGGAAAGGGTCGGATCCTTTGGGATGTCACGGTGGACACAGGGCTATGTCCAGCCGATGGATTTCCTCGCTCCGGGGTCGAGGGACAGATTCGACGCCAACAATAAGGCGGTCGACTACTTGTTTCGTGCTTTGTGTCAGCCTGAGTTCGATCGGGTGCACACCGAGCACTTGGCTTGTAGGATTTGGGCGGTGTTGAAGGAGGCTCATGTTGGGAACGCCCAGGTTCAGGCACGGATGTATGCGACCTATCGGAGTGAGGACCGGGGAGCGTCCCGGTGGTCGATGGATGACCGCTCCTCAGTGATGAGTGATTGACAATGGGTGTTGGACTGACTCTTGGCTTAGTGCGCGGGTGTAGGCTGCGGCCTAGTTCGTGTTGTTGCAGGTGAAGAACGGGCGCGAAAGGTCTTCAGCCTTGAGGGGCCTCCGGGAGATGGAGAGACAAGTAGGCTCGGTTCGAGGGACCCGGTGGACAGCGGGACTGGGTGCGGGTCACATGGTGGCGACACAAGCGAGACGAAGTCATGGACAAGCGAGCCGGTGCACGGTGGCGGTCAAGTCAAGTGGTTTGGCGGGAGGCCGGACCGGGCACGCGGGGTTTGGTGGTTTGCCCACAAAACCATCGGCGGACGGTTTCTTGGTTTGGGCCTCAAAACCAAGTCCGAGGGCCCAACACGACGGAGACGGGATCCGGCGTGTCGGGAAGCTTCGAGGCGGAGGACACGCGGCGGGATCGCATGGCTTGCGTCGGGAGGACGCGGGGGTGCGGCAAAGGCGTGGCCGTCCGATGGCAAGACCCACAAACATTACCTAAATGCCCCTACGTGGGTTGTATCCGGTAGTTTAGTTAGGGGTAGTCGAGTCATTTACCACTCCGGCGGGATGTTGACGGATAAAAGACGTATCCCTCTACGATCCGCAAGCGTACGGACCCCACACCTTTTTCACCACGGGATTCCCAAGGTTCTTGTCAATCCGCGGAGCAAGGGGATTACAAGCGTTCGATCTACTATGACACACTTAGCTACTAAAACCCTAACTACTATTATACTAGAAAACAACTAAACTACACTAGAGAGAATGATAAACGATCAAGATAGAAGACACTCGCCCACGGGTCTACGATACCGCAGCATGCAATCGCTTAAAGACATGAAAAACCAATCTAATCTATCGGGGTTGTGACCACGGTTTCGCCCTTTCCCTCCTCTCGTACTCGTCACTACGCGAAGGTATTCATGACTAGACCTTTGATGGCCACGGCGTATTGAATGGATCCAAGGAAGCATTGAGGCCTTACTCCCTTTACGGCATGGTTGCGAACCTTAAGCATTAAAGTATATTCAACACAAGATGATAGATAGATAATCCGACAAAGTGCGATTACATCTCACGATCGATTACAACCCATGGACGAATGAGAAGATTACCCCATCAAGGTGCCGATCATGGCACCGTTGATCATGGTTTCCCTTCCGCCGTGTCTTCCTCCTTCTCCACGAGAGGGTGCTTCCTTCGAGGTGGTTGATCTCCGGCCGAGATCCTCCTCCTCTCTCTCTAGCTTGTGGATGGCCTTTCGGTGCGAATAACTCCCCCCCTCGGTGTTGGCGGCGCGTCGGGGGTTTTAGGGTCGAAGATCCTTCGAGGGCAAGGAAGACGGGACCGAACCGGTGCCCGAAGTGGGCCGGGCCGGCCGGCCCAGCCCGCTTTCGGCCGGTTCGGTCGCTCTTTTTGCTCCGTGGGCCCTCGTGCACTTATCTACTCTGCCCCCTCCACTTGGATGATTTTGACGCTATTATCCTCGCGATCAAGATGGAGACTCTCTTTGCATGAAGTTTGATCTTTTACGCTTCAATCCCCGGGGTGTTCCTCGTAGCAGTTCGGTCCTCGCCACCATTAGAAGTGATTTCAGCAAGCTCATGAACACGAACAAGACTCCATGAATGCTCCTTTGAACTTGTTGCGAATCTGTCCTTTATGTCCATGTTTTCCGACATAAACACAACACTTCCAAATGCATGCACAAAGATGAACTTATTATATGATTAGTGTGCCTAGTGGCGGGTTAGTTCCATAATCAAATCCAAACCAAAGTGTAATGAACATGCTAGGTGCACCAAAATACACCTTCAACACGGGACCGATATATAAGCCATGAGTGTGTGTGGATGGCTCTCTCTCTCCGCGACTTAGGGTTTCATTTGCTCCCTCCTCTTTCTCATTTTCGTAGCTATTTTTCCTTCTATTTTCTCTAGGCTAGCATGAGAGCTTCATGAGAGATTTGTTGAGAGGGATGGATGCTAGGGCGGCATGCTAGACCTTGTGAATCTTTCCTGGTTTGTATAGAAGATTCGGGGTTGTTTTTCGTGGCTTTTTGTGCTTGTTTTCATGCCTTTGTTTCCGGTGTGATTCCGCGGATTTGAGTGGGTTTCTCCCCGGATTTCTTTGAGGGAAACATGGATAAAAAGAAAATTGTGACTACAAGGCACCGATGATGTCCTCGTTGTCGGATTGCACATGGTTGGAAATAGAGTAAAAGTTTCGTCTCACAATCAATGTGACATCCTTCCTTTTTCTTTTCTTTCACTTGATCCATCCCTCTCATATCTTCATTGCTAACTCATCTTTCTCTCTTTTTCTTTTTTTTTCTTTCATTCACATATGATTTTTCTTTCTTTCTTTCTTTCTTTTCCATACACATACTTTTTCTCTTTATTTTTCTCTCTCTTGACAACTTTTCAAAGCTTTCAATTCCCTCTTTCCTCGCATGCATACAATCTGAATTTTTAAATAAATCATGCTAGAGACGAGACGAAACTTTGAAAATAGGTTGTGTTCAAGGAATACGATGTACAAAAGAGATGTATAGGGTTGGGTATGGAATCCGATGATACACATGACTTTCGTTGTGAAAGTCATGGACCGAATATATGACGAGGCTAGCAACAAAAGATAAGCACAAGGACATGATCATTGCTTGAAATTAAAACTCACCAAGAGAGAAGGGTCCTAGCCTAACTCATCGTGCTAATTACGCTTATGGTGGAGCGAAAAAAAATGAACTTGGCTTTGGATAGGAATTTTTTTTTTCTTACTCTCAACTTGGAAAAAGAGGTTTTGCTAACCTTTATTACAAGGGTTTTAATATAATTTTCAGAACTGAAAACCTCCAATTTGTAGCATCGAACATAGCACAACTAGCATGTGAAGCTCAAGATCGAAGTGCGGTATGGGTACTTTAAGTAGTAGCGATTCCACTAAGCACCACGATAAACGTTTTTCAAACCACATACTTGTGTTCATATATCAAGAATCGAAGATTAAACAAACAAGTAAATAAAGATAAACAATACATAAAACACAAAGATGTATATAAAGACTCTTTTTATTTGGTTTTCTTGACTCAACACTAATTTAAGACACTTGCAAAAAATTAAAAAACAGACTCGAAAACTAAAGACTCATTAAAACACTAAGACTCTCACACGAAGATTAAACCGAACCTAAACTTGAAGTTCAAAAGCTAAGGCTAGCGAGCTAGCTCTCCCCCACACTTAAAACATACGACGTCCTCGTCGTATCTTACAAAAATCCTAAGGGGAAAACTAGATCTAGTGGTACTTCAAGCAAGTTTTGCACCACTTGCCTCTCATGTTTCCAACCATGCCGAAAAGTTTGCGCACGTTGCGGTTAAGGAACTTGTAGTCATCTTCAACTACGCGCTCCAAGTCCTCCATACGCTCGCTTCATCGCTTCCATGGCTTGGAGACATTCGTCGGCCGACGTGTAGAGATCCGCGATGGATTGACGGCAAACTCGACAAAGACACCGGATGCAATCCGAAGGGGTCGTCGTCGCCATAATCTCCACCGCTGTCACCACCGTCGTCGCCACCTCCATTGTCGTTGCCTTCACCACCGTCGTTGCCGTCGCCGTTGGGGCCTTCGGGAGTCCTTTCATAGGGTTGCTCACCCCAATCATCATCATCTCTACCGGCGGCCGCCCACGAGCTCGGGCTACGATCGTCGAGTAGTCGCTATCCCCATAATCCTTAGGCTCCGGCGACACCTCCTTGTAATCTTTACGCTTGATGCCTTGGAGACGTGCCGACCTTCGAACGGGTGTAGGGACCTTCTCTCCTTTGACGGGGTTGCGAGATGCAAGAGCTCCGGTCGGGACACGTCCTCCGCAACGGATACATGCGGTCCTCTTGACGGGTAGCTTGACCTCGCATCGCATCGCCTCCTCCATCGATGGCTTCTTGGCTTCTAGCTTCAACTCTAAGCTTTTTGGAGGCTCAATGGCTGCTACAAGGGTGCAACACATTGCTTGAAAGGTTTGATTCTCGAGCTCCCAATTCGGCCAAATATATAGTCCCGAGAGAAAAGCCGGGAACCTTATTTTCCTTTTTTACACTTCCCTTAAAATTTTCCGACCAAACAAGGAAGTCAAAAAGGAGCAGTTCGGGGCGAAATTCGGGGTCATCGGGCGTCGGGCCACCCCCGGGGCCGGTCCGATCGGGCCGGCCGACCCACCCCCGCCTCGGGGCCGGGCCGGTCCAGTTTTTGCACACCGCCCTACTTTTTTTTCTTCCTCAGCCCATGGAAAAAGTTGGCCCAGTTAATCTTCGCGAAAAAATCCGTAAAGCTAAAAGAAAAATTATTTACGAAGTTGGTGCCTTGCTTTTCGTCCTAGGCGGGACGTTCGGGCTCTTCCTCCATGGTAAAGACGTCAACATGATGAATGGGCACGACATCGGGTTCGTAGTAAACCTTAAGCCGCTGTCCATTCACCACAAATTGATCGCCGTTTATATCCATAATGGTTACCGCTCCGTTGGAGAACACCGAATGCACAACATAAGGTCCGTCCCACTTGCTTTGCAATTTCCCCTTTCCGAAGGTTTTAAACCTCGAATTGTAGAGGAGGACCTTATCTCCTTCTTTAAATTCTTTTTTCTTCAATCTTTTATCATACCACCTTTTGATTCTCTCCTTGTATATGCTTGCGTTTTCATAAGCTTTCAACCTCAACTCCTCTAGCTTGCTTATTTGAATTCTTCGTTTCACCACCGCGGCATCGAGATCAAGGTTCATCTCTTTAATTGCCCAATAGGCTTTATGTTCCAACTCAACCGGAAGGTGGCAAGCTTTTCCATAGACGAATTGATAAGGGGTCATACCTATCGGTGTTTTAAACGCCGTTCGATAAGCCCATAAAGCTCCGTCTAATTTCCTTGACCAATCCTTGCCTCCCTTCTCTATGGTCTTGTTAAGTATGCTTTTTAATTGCCTATTTGACGTCTCCGCTTGTCCGTTGGTTTGTGGGTGATAGGCTGTGGAGACTTTATGCTCAATTCCCAACTTGGACAAGCACTTTTTAAAGTTCTTCCCGGTGAAATGAGTTCCTCCATCACTTATCAAGATTCTCGGTGTACCGAAACGGGGAAAAATCACGTTCTTGATCATAGTGATGGACTCCTCCGTGGAAGCTTTACGACATGGTATAGCCTCTACCCACTTGGATACATAATCAACCATAACAAGTATATACTCGAATCCAAATGAGTTTTTAAAAGGCCCCATGAAGTCTATGCCCCATACATCGAATATGTCGACTTGCAAGTTGTATTTCAAAGGCATAGAATTTCTTTGAGAGATGTTTCCGGTTCTTTGGCATTCGGGGCATGACGCAACATATCTTTTAGTATCTTCATGCATCTCCGGCCAATAGAATCCGCTCGGCCATACTTTGGCTTCGGTTCGAAAATGGCTATAGTGCCCACCGTACTCCGCCGAGTGGCACTTCCTTAGAATCTCAAGCCTCTCTTCCCTTGGCACACATCTTCTCATCACTCCATCATTGCCAAGCTTGAAGAGGTATGGTGCATCCCAAAAATATTTCTTACTTTCAGAGATTATCTTCCTTTGAGTGTTTTTGTCTAGATGATCAAGGGGCATCTTTCGAATTGCTCGAATGATGTCGATCATCCAAGTATCTTTATCAAGCACTCTATAGAGGTGGTCATCTCTCATCTTATCTTCTATGGGCTCTTTATCATCTTGTCCACGATTCATCCTAGACAAATGATCGGCCACAACATTTTCCACCCCCTTTTTATCATGAATTTCAACATCAAATTCTTGGGGAAGAAGGATCCAACGAATCAAACGTGGTTTAGCTTCCTTCTTAGCCAAGAGATACTTTATAGCCGCGTGATCGGTGTAAACAATGACTTTCGAGTTCACGATGTAGGATCTGAATTTTTCGAAAGCGAATACTACCGCTAGCAACTCTTTTTCCGTAATGGCGTAATTTAATTGTGCCCCACTAAGAGTTTTGCTAGCGTAGTAAACGGCGTGAACTCGGCCTTCCTTTCTTTGTCCCAAGACCGCGCCCATGGCGTAGTCACTTGCGTCACACATGATCTCGAAAGGTTGGCTCCAATCCGGAGGTTGGATGATGGGAGCACTCACCAAAGCATTTTTCAAGGTCCGGAATGCCGCTAGACACTTCTCATCAAAGTCGAAAGCCACATCCTTTTGAAGAAGGTGCGTTAAAGGCTTAGTGATCTTCGAGAAGTCCTTTATAAATCTTCTATAGAATCCGGCATGACCTAGAAAGCTCCTTAAGGACTTAACATCCGTAGGAGGTGGGAGTTGCTCAACCGTCTCTACCTTAGCCTTGTCCACTTCAATTCCTCTCTCGGATATAACATGTCCGAGCACTATGCCTTGCTTAACCATGAAGTGGCATTTTTCCCAATTTAAAACCAAATCTACCTCCGCACACCTTGTGAGGACCTTTTCTAAGTTTGCTAAGCAATCCATGAACGTCTTCCCGTAAACGGAAAACTCATCCATAAACACTTCAACAATCTCTTCGATGAATTCCGAAAACACGGCCATCATGCAACGTTGAAAAGAGGCCGGAGCGTTGCATAGGCCGAAGGGCATCCTCCTATATGCAAACGTTCCGTAAGGACACGTAAACGTTGTCTTATGTTGATCTTCCGGTGAATAGAAATTTGCATGAACCCCGAGTATCCATCGAGAAAGCAAAAATAAGCGTGGTTTGCTAACCTCTCGAGCATCTCGTCTATGAACGGTAGGGGGAAATGATCTTTCTTCGTCGCTTTGTTAAGCTTACGGTAATCGATACACATCCGCCACCCGGTCACGGTTCTTTGCGGTATCAATTCGTTCTTCTCATTTTTCACCACGGTCAAACCTCCTTTCTTCGGTACACAATGTACCAGGCTCACCCATTCGCTATGCGGAACTGTGTAGATGATTCCGGCATCAAGTAACTTGATAACCTCTTTCTTTACTACCTCTCGCATGGCATGGGTTAGCCTCCTTTGGTGGTCCACTACAGGCTTACATTGGTCTTCCATTGGTATACGATGAGTGCAAAAGGCTGGGCTAATACCTTTGAGATCATTAATTGAATATCCAATCATCTTCCTATGTTTTTTTAATAAAATCAGCAACGCTTCATTTTCTTCGGGGCTCAACTCGTCGCTCACAATGACTGGATAAGTTTTGTCCGGGGCCCAAAAATTCATATTTTAATCCCTTGGGCAAAGGTTTGAGGTCTACTTCGGGCACTTGCGGCTCCTCGGGTTTGATTTCTCCTATGTCTTCGAACTTCTCTTCCTCCACGCTACCGTCATGCGGCTCTAAGCCTTTTGTCGCTTCCTCTAGTTCTTCATCTTGTTGATTACTAATTTGATTTTCCATCGCTCTTTGCAGCGGGTCTCTAAGGGTTTCAACAAAACAAAGACTATCTATCTCTTCCACTTCTTCCTCTTCGGGAGGAAAAGGTGTAAGGTGTTTAGAAGCACGAAGAAAGTTATATGTGTACTTTGTTCCATTAAGGTTCATTGTTACTTTGCCTTCTCCGGCATCTAACACGGCATCTACCAACTTAAGAAAAGGCCTACCTAAGATTATATGATCAGAATTACTATGGTAAGCATCAATAACAAAGAAATCGGTTGGTATATAGTTTCTAGAGATTTTTACTTTCATGTTGCAAGCAATACCTAGAGGTTTGATAGTTCTACCATCTCCCATAATTAATTTCGTTGATGTTGGGGCTAAGTCTAGGTTGTGGTATTGAACTTTATCGTAAATTTTAGAAGATAGAACACTTACTTGGGCTCCGATGTCGCATAAAGCTTTGCATTGAACTTCGTTTATCTCGCAACTCAAGTGCGGCGTCATCTTCTCTTCTTCTTCGGATCCGATCGAATAAATTTCAGCAAGGCGAGCGTATGGTGATGCTTCGGGCTTGATCCCCATGATCCTCTTCACCTCGGCAATATGTTCCGGATCCACCACGTCATCTCCAAAGAGCTTTTCAAAAATCTCACCGGTGGTTTCAAGGTCGTATGAATTTTCAGCTTTCTTCTCCGGTGGGAAATCGACTTCCAATGCTCTTGCCATTCCCTTTTGATTAGGGAACGGTCTTCTCTTGTCGAATACTTCTCCGTAATCAATAGGAACCCAATCCATTGGTTCGAACTCCCTTAGTGGCTTCGCGCTTGACATGCTTCTCTTGTTCGTCTCATTTGGTGCGGCGAAGTCGACGTTTGGTGTAGTTCTTGACTTGATGTGTTCTTGTTCAAGCTTTTCCATGATTGGCTCCTCCTTTGTGACTTCCGGGGTTGCCTCTTTAGAAAAATCAGCAAGCTTTTTCTTCCTTGAATTGAATTCCGGCTCTTCCGCAAGTCTTGTTTCCCAATCTCTTCGCATGGCAGCCGCTTTACTAACTTTTTGTAGAAGTTGGGCAGCTTCCGTGAGTGTTTTCTCCATGAGATCCCCACCTGCACACATTTCGACGTGTCGCATGCAACTAGGGGTTAGGGAAAAGAAAAATGTATGCAAGAGTACGTCACCGGTGAAGCCGAGTTTTGGTCCTTGTTCGATTAATTCATTAAACCTATCCCGTGCTTGGTCTATCCCTTCCTCTTCTCCTTGCATGAAAGTGATCACTTGCCTCCTTAGATGTTGAACCTTGCTAATTGGAAAGAACTTTTCGCAAAACTTCTTTGTCAACTTGTTCCAATTGCCTTCAACTTCAAAGGACGCAACCGAATACCATGTCTTTGCTTTGAGGCAAGTGAGTAGGGGAAGAGATTCCATTTGAACCATTCAACGGGAACTCCTTCTTGACGCACCGTGTTGCATATTGTCGTGAAATCCCTTATGTGTCTATATGGGTTCTCCGTAACCATCCCTTCAAATGGGTTTTCCGCCACCATCTTGATGATCTTAGATTTAATTTCATACTTGGTCGCTTCGAGCTTCGAATCCGACTCTTGTACCTTTATGTCTTCACATCGAGGGCTAGCGTAATCCCTTAATGATTTCTCCGGTTCTTCCACGGGTTGATTAACGAACTCCATCTAGACAATAAGATAAAAACAAAAACAAAAAAAAGAAACAAGTGTTTTTCGATAATATATGTTAGATAAAGCAAATAAAAGATGAACTAAAATATAAAACTAAGTTAGATGCAAATCAAACGATGTAAACTAACTTGCTCCCGCAACGGCGCCGTAAAAAGGGGCTTGTTGACGGATAAAAGACGTATCCCTCTATGATCCGCAAGCGTACGGACCCCACACCTTTTTCACCACGGGATTCCCAAGGTTCTTGTCAATCCGCGGAGCAAGGGGATTACAAGCGTTCGATCTACTATGACACACTTAGCTACTAAAACCCTAACTACTTATTATACTAGAAAACAACTAAACTACACTAGAGAGAATGATAAACGATCAAGATAGAAGACACTCGCCCACCGGTCTACGATACCGCAGCATGCAATCGCTTAAAGACATGACAAACCAATCTAATCTATCGGGGTTGTGACCACGGTTTCGCCCTTTCCCTCCTCTCGCATCGTCACTACGCGAAGGTATTCATGACTAGACCTTTGATGGCCACGGCGTATTGAATGGATCCAAGGAAGCATTGAGGCCTTACTCCCTTTACGGCATGGTTGCGAACCTTAAGCATTAAAGTATATTCAACACAAGATGATAGATAGATAATCCGACAAAGTGCGATTACATCTCACGATCGATTACAACCCATGGACGAATGAGAAGATTACCCCATCAAGGTGCCGATCATGGCACCGTTGATCATGGTTTCCCCTTCCGCCGTGTCTTCCTCCTTCTCCACGAGAGGGTGCTTCCTTCGAGGTGGTTGATCTCCACCGAGATCCTCCTCCTCTCTCTCTAGCTTGTGGATGGCCTTCTCGGTGCGAATAACTCCCCCCCTCGGTGTTGGCGGCGCGTCGGGGGTTTTAGGGTCGAAGATCCTTCGAGGGCAAGGAAGACGAGACCGAACCGGTGCCCGAAGTGGGCCGGGCCGGCCCGCCGGGCCGGCCGGCCCAGCCCGCTTCGGCCCGGCCTCGGTCGCCCTTTTTGCTCCGTGGGCCCTCGTGCACTTATCTACTCGCCCCCCTCCACTTGGATGATTTTGACGCTATTATCCTCTCGATCAAGATGGAGACTCTCTTTGCATGAAGTTTGATCTTTTACGCTTCAATCCCAGGGGTGTTCCTCGTAGCACTTCGGTCCTCGCCACCATTAGAAGTGATTTCAGCAAGCTCATGAACACGAACAAGACTCCATGAATGCTCCTTTGAACTTGTTGCGAATCCGTCCTTTATGTCCATGTTTTCCTACATAAACACAACACTTCCAAATGTATGCACAAAGATGAACTTGTTATATGATTAGTGTGCCTAGTGGCGGGTTAGTTCCATAATCAAATCCAAACCAAAGTGTAATGAACATGCTAGGTGCACCAAAATACACCGTCAACACGGGACCTGATATATAAGCCATGAGTGTGTGTGGATGGCTCTCTCTCTCCGCGACTTAGGGTTTCATTTGCTCCCTCCTCTTTCTCATTTTCGTAGCTATTTTTCCTTCTATTTTCTCTAGGCTAGCATGAGAGCTTCATGAGAGATTTGTTGAGAGGGATGGATGCTAGGGCGGCATGCTAGACCTTGTGAATCTTTCCTGGTTTGTATAGAAGATTCGGGGTTGTTTTTCGTGGCTTTTTGTGCTTGTTTTCGTGCCTTTGTTTCCGTGTGATTCCGCGGATTTGAGTGGGTTTCTCCCCGAATTTCTTTGAGGGAAACATGGATAGATGTCTTGTGTATCTTTGTGCTTGATCTTGTGCCCTCAAACGCCGGAAACCACTTCGATTCGTGAGTTTTCGTTCGGTGCTCTAGCTTTTGGTGGTACTCAAAGGATTCGCGATTCCCGGTGATTTAGGGAGTTAGGAGGCAAGATTTTTGGGCTATAGCATCCTTGTGTGACGCTTTTTCAAGTCCCCAAACCCTTGTCTCCATAGCTTCAACCGTTTGGGAAATCCGATGATGATTTGGGGGAGTTGACTTTCGGGGTCGGGCCGCTTTCGCTCCGTCCGCACCGCGACGATCCGGCAGGGAGGTGGCGGACGGTCCGCGTGGGTCGTGTTCGTCCCGTGTTCTTCGTGTTCTTGCTCGTCTTTCGTTTCGATCCGTAGCGATTTTGTTTTTCGGTTGGACGGAGTTTCGGACGGTCCGCGGTGTCGGGCGGACGGTCCGCGGGTGCTTGGCGGACGGTCCGCGTGCTCCCCACGGACGGTCCATGGCTCGTGGGTGGCTTTGGTCTGTTTCTGTGTGATTTAACGGACGGTCCGCGGCTCGGGCCGGATGGTCCACGGCTCGGATGCGGACGGTCCGCGGTACCCGGCCGGACGGTCCGCGCGGCCCTTTGGGGACGGTCCGCCCCCGTCCGGCCGGGACGGTCCGCCCGAGGGCCGAGCGCTTTGCTTCTTGGTTCGATTCCTTCCCCCCTTCTTTCGTGCTTCCGCGTGTGCTTCAAGGAATCGTTCCTAGGACTAGAGGTTGATCTATAACCTCGTGGTCTTGGCGATTGGTGCGTGATTCGATCCATCGCTTGTGTGTGACCGAGGTTTGTCTAGGGTATAGGCCGGATTCTTTTGGAAGAATTTTTACCGCTCCTATTCACTCCCCCCCCTCTCTAGTCGCCATCGATCCTTCAATTGGTATCGTAGCTTGGTGCCGGATTCCTTTCGACTTTGACAAGTCTCGAATCCTAAGATGGCGTACGTTGAGCGGGGCGGTCCGCCGCACTTCGATGGCAAGGGTTACCACAAGTGGGCGGCTCGTATTATGATCTTTCTTCGAGGGAAGCTTCGTTGGATTTCATTGTGCTTGACAAGACCTATGCTATTCCGGTCAACATCCATACTCTTATGGTGACCGATGCCGATGCCAAGGCCAAGTATGAGGCTAATGCAAAAGCCGTTGATCACTTGTGCCGAGCTTGTGTGATCCGAGTTTGAGCGTGTTCGCCATTTGAATCTTGCTTGGCAAATTTGGGAAAAGTTGTTAGTTGCTCACGGTGGTGATAACCATGTGAAGGCTCGCCTCTTTGTCTCTTACCGGATGCAATATGAGAATTTCATTCCACTTCCCGGTGAGGACATTGATGCGATGTTTCGCAGGTTCACCGCCATCGTGAACAACATGAAGGCTAATGTTGAGGATTTTCCGTACTCCGAGCATGATCAGGCTTTGAAGCTCTTGCATGTCTTGGACCCAAACGTTTGGGGTGCTAAGGTTGAGGCCATCAAGGAGTCTGGGCATTACTTGACTATTGAGTTGGATGACCTCTTTTCTAAGCTCAAGTCGGCCGAGGTTGACGGGAAGTTGCTATCCAAGCATGAGGGCTCGACCGACCATAGTCTTGCTCTTGTGGGAGGATCAAAGCGCAAATCTAACCCTTCCCGTCGAGCGCTTTTCTTTGTCCACTCTTATGTCCATTCCGGATGAGGAGTTTGATGTCTGGGCGAGGAGGAGCTGGCCTTGCTCTCAAGAAGGTTTGAACGACTACACGAGAGTCGGAGGAACGCAAGGCGGAGCTCAGGGACGTGCTACAAGTGTGGCAAGCGTGGCCACTTCATCGCCGAGTGCCCGGAAGCGGAGGAGAACAAGTACAAGGTGAACGAGTACAAGGCGCACCCGAGGCGTGAAGACAAGTACTCCTCCAAGGGCAAGCACTTCAACAAGTCCAAGAGCAAGGACAAGGACAAGCGGCGACCGAGCAAGAGCGCCTACAAGAAGAACAAGGCAAGAGCGATGGTGGCTGGTGCGAGCGACGTCGACTCAAGCTCAAGCGAGGAGCAAGGTAAGCTCAAGCGGCGAAGATGAAGACGCCGGGAGGCACAATGGCAAGAAGAGTGCAAGCCGGAACCTCAGCGGGCTGAGCTGTGTGGCGCTCGAGGGCTTTTGTGGCATGGCTCATAGCGCAAGCAGCAAGAAGAGTGTGAAGGAAGACAGCGACTCCGACTCAGAGGATGAGGTAAACCGTGATCCCGACTCTTTGCTTGCTGAGATTGCTAGGTTGAATGGTTTGCTTGATAACCGTGATAGTGTGCTTGAGAGATGCCAAAAAGATGAGGAAAGATCTTAGGGCTCGCCTTGAGAATGCTAGCGAGAAAGTAGGAGAGTTAGAGTCAAAATTGCTTGAATTGAAACTTGAGAATGACTCTTTGAAACTTGCTCCTACTCCTCCCCGATGATGTTGAATGTGTTGAATGTGATGCTTGGTTGAATGAGATCAAACTCGCTTAATGAGAAGAATGCTTCTATTTTGGCTCAACTAGATGCTCTTAGGAATGAACATGATGAGCTTAAGGCTAGACCCACTTTGCTTGGTGCTTGTAAATCATGTCCTACTATGCATGCTAAGCTTGTCGATGCTCGTTCTACCATTAGTTCTTTGGAAGCATCTTTGAAATCTCCGTTGCAAATGCATGTTCTAGCTCGTGATGAAGTCACTTTGCGTAATCTTGAACTTACTTCCCGTTTGGATGTCATCTATGAGGAGAATGACTATTTGAGGAAGGTGTTGGGTTGGTTGTCTGGGCAGGAACCTCAATTAAAAATCATGATTGAGGAGTTCAAGAGAGCTGATGGTCGTGGTTTGGGTTTTGAGAAGGTGGGTGAGAAAGTGGGAGAGAACAGTGGGGAGAGTGTGTATGAGAAGTGTGTTGAGTCTAACCCCCGAGTTTGAGGTGATCGGAGAGATCCAAGTCCCACTCCCAAAAGCACCCAAGAACTCTTTCACACCAAAGCCCAACCACCTTTGCAACAAGCTTGACACAACCCAAGATCCACCCAAATTCCCACCTAAGACAAATGATTTCCAAAAACCAAGTGAAGTTTGTGGGTGAGAAGGGTGAGAAACCTAGAGAGAAGCCGGAGCCAAAACCAAAACCCATCCCCCTTCAGGTGTGAGTATTGTGGCAAGGAGAGGCATCTTGCGAGTTTTGCTACAAGAGGAATGAGTTTGAGTAGCCTTCTCGTCTTGGGACCTTGGAGTTGTCTCAGATATTCTTCTTTGCTACCCATCGGGCGCCGGCAAGTTGTCCCACTTGCGTCTAGCATCTTCTACTCACGATGAACACTTCACACTCCTTGCATGTGGATCTTGCCTTGGCAGCCTTTAGGTGTTGAGCTTCTTTCTCCATCTCCATCTTCTCCATCCTCGTTGATCTTGAACGGCCTTGGCGTCTTGACTTGGAGGTGGTGATTCCTGGAGATTTTTTGATGGTCCCTTCGAGCTTGTGTTGCACGTCACCTTTGCACAGCAAAGTTTTCCTGGATCATCCACAAAAGTTTGGGTTTCTTGGAGAGGTAGCCAACCACCTCCGGTTAGGGTTAGTGATAAAACAAAAATCTAAACATAAGAACTAGGGTTAATCAAAACTAGATTAGACTGAAAAATTTTTTTCTTTTTGAGGATGATCAAACATAAGAGATGCAAAAGAAAATCAAAAGAAAAACTGAAAGATAAGCGATACTAGATCGGATCTTGATTGCTTGTTCCCCGGCAACGGCGCCGAGAAAAAGGGAGCTTGTTGACGGTTAATAGTTGTATCGAAGTTCGTTTGTGACTTGCAAGCGGACAAGTCTCCGTCGTAGTCGGGACCCTTCTTCCCTCGAGTGGTGAACCCAAGGTATCGAATCCGTGGAACAATGTGCAACGCAAGGATTCAATCTAGTAAAGCAAGGTAAAGCTATCTAATGAAGACAAATTGCATCTAATCTACTAACTCATAAAGAAAACGAATCTAATCTAATCTACTAAAGAGGTAGCAAGAAAGCAAGAGATAACCAATCTAGAGAATCTAGATCATGCTTATGTTGTAGCTCCAAACAAGATAGATGAAGATAGCAAAGCGAATCTCATTAAAAGCATCTTTAAATCGTGCTTCCCATCCGACTCGAAAACATCCGCCTTTCGAGACCCCCGTTAAATACTAGCATTATCCCTATTCATGCGGGGAGCTTGGGGCGAGTTCGATAGAACAGTTGAAATCACTGGCCGGTCCGGTAGCCACCTCTAGCCACCGCGGCTACAAGAGCACCCTATGTAATCTAGTACACCAAACTAGATCGTAGAAGAAGCAAAACCAAGAAGAAAACAAAATCATCGAGAAAGGCACTTAATCGCTAGAAATCGGATTCACTTACCAAACTTCACCATGAATGATTACATGAACAAGATCACCACGGGGGCCTCCATGATCTTAATCCTCACTCCCGGAGCTGCGACGTCGTCTTCCATGCAAGGTTCCCACGTCGGCCAGGAAAACCCTAGACAACTAGCACGACCCTCATCTTCAAGTTGGTGTCCCTCAAGCTTCTGCTCCTCGGCGGCGGAATACGACTACATTGCGTGGCTCTCGGTCGGGGGACTATAAATAGCCCGATTGGCGGCTAGGGCAAAGGAGGACAGTTTGGGCCCAAAATGGGCTGGGCCGACATCGGGCCCAGGCCCGGCCGACCTGGGCCCATTGGAAACCCCGGCCCGTGGGCTCCTTTGCCCGAGGTCGGTTCCCTTCTTCTGGATGTTTCCCCCTTCTGCATGTAGGTCCATGTCGTCGGTTTCTCTCGAATTGGACTCAACTCCTTGTCTTATGAGATTGACACTTTTACGGTCGGGTCCACAGGTACGCTCGTCTTCTCGGATCAAGTCCCCGGCTTCTTGGAGTTAATTTTTCTTCATTGCATGACTTGTTCAGGGCTTCAAGGTCTTGTCATGAGGTGCTTGATGAACTTATCCCGAAAGTCTTGCATTCAACACTAAATCCACATAAACATTAAACTCAAAAACGACATGCACACGTGAACTTGTTATACCACGGGGGTTAGTACCAATGGATAAGGTATAAAACTCATGCCAACACCGAAGGTAAACTCATGGCTAGGTTGACGGATTTTCACCGTCAACATCTCCCCAATACTTAAACCTTGCTCGTCCTCGAAAGTAAGCCTTCGATGGATATCATCATTGCCAAACAATGTTTAAACCTTGCACTTGATCATACATGAAAAAAACATATTGCTCTCAAAAGTTTAATTCGTTAAAGTTCCATAATGTACTAGCCTTCACCTCTGAGAGGTAGATTCTTATTAAGCTTATCCCACAGAGTATTAACATGCTCACAAAGTTTAAATAGATCTCGAGAATTTTGAAATAAAGAATGAGATAAAGAAAGAGCTAAACCAAGTTCACAAATTTAAATCACCTTGTATGTTGCTCATGAACTCTCATCTCACTTTGTCTCTCAAGCCTATATAATCTACTCCTTTCCCTCTCATATATATGTGGTAGGCTTTATATGGAGCTTTGGGAAAGTTTAGTCCCTGTAAGATTTTATAAATGAGGGTGTTGTCAAAACAAGACAAGCTTCTCATGGTCTTACGAGACTCGTCAAAAAGGTCATTGGAAAATAATGTTAAATCAAGGAGGGGAAAGAGAAAAATACACACACTTTAGATGAGTGGACATGTGCAAATGGCAAAAAGAGTGATCCCGAGGCACAAAAGGAAGTCCTCGTTATCGGATTGCACATGGTTGGAAAATGAGAATGGATCTTTTAACTTGAAGCTTGAATGCACTCTTAGAGAACCGGGGAGTTCACTTTACGCTCATTTATATTTTTTTCTCTTTCTCATATTTCTCATTCTTTTTCTTTCTTTCTTTCTTTCTTTCTTATATATATATATATGTTTTTTTTTCTTTCTTCACCTTGGAAGTCACGTACATCGCGAATTTTTTTCTTTCATCATTATATATATATTTTTAAAATACTCCCTTTTTGAACTCTAAAAAACTGCACCGTACCTACCTCCTCCCCCATGCTTAGACGTTGCTCGTCCTCGAGCAAGGCGAAAAATAAGGTAGGTACCGGAATATTTTTCCTTGGAGAGATACTTGAAATCTTCAACGTTGGCACCGTCTTGCGATCTTCCTTGAATTGATGATCCATTCTCAACGATAGGTTGTGGTCAAGGAGGTAATCACAAAAAGATGATATTTGGTTTAAGGGTGGATATCCGGCGAAGTTTGTGAGATCACCGATGCGGGGATACACAATGCACGGATAAAAGGCTAGCAAAAAGATATATACGCAAAAATGGAATGACCAGCTTCTTAGTCTCGGGCCAGAGAAATCATGGCCTGCAATAACTCACTCAAAAATAAATCTTGTACACTAAGGTTTATGCACTCAAATATATATAAGGCTTTGGATAGGTTGAGCAACACACAAGTGATATTTGTGACAAGGTTAGCAATATTTTTGAGCATAAAAGACATCTTTAATCTATTCATAACTTGAGAGCACATAAAACACTATGGAGTCTTTATTTTAATCATAACCTCATGAAGATTAAGCTAGCATTTAGATAATTTCAGATTTGTATTTTTAAGAGAGCACTAGTTCAAACATGCATAAATCAATTACAAAGATAAACAAAGCGGCAATTATATTACATATATCATCATGGCACAAACTTTGTAACTTTACACTAGGTAAAAACTTGGTGGTGACATTATTCATGATGAAAATAAACACTAAGATACACGCTGAAAATTAAACTAAAAACTGAAAATTAAAGCAAAGCTGAAAATACTACGCAAACATAGGTGCAAACAAGCTGAAAATTAAAGAAAAAGGGGTAAAGGAAAGATAACTAAAGCTCCTCCTCTCTCTAATGTTCCGCCGGTGGTTGATATTGATAGTCTTGGTTGTTGTACCCTTACTTGCAATAGGAATGCACCACTACTCCTATGAATTGTCGACGAGTTCTAGGTGAAGGTGTCCAAGCACATAAGCGACGTTTGCATTTCCTTCACCCATTTGGTTTGCATTGGTTTGGATGGCTGCAATAATTTGCATGATCCTTACGTATCCTCCAATGGTGGCCACATTTTGTTGTGGTTGAGGAAGGTGTGCATATGGCTCCGCAAAGGCTACGTTGGGCATAGCAAAAAAATGGTGGGGGTATGTTTGCACCACTCCCCCATGCTTGCATTGGTACACCACCGTAGTAACTCGGCGCCTTGGGGTTCCTCCCAATGGTGGGACATAATTTTGTTGTGCACCTTATTCTTGGGCCATAGAAGATCCTTCTCCTATAATCCTTCTCTTTTATTTTTCTTCGCCGGCTTCCAGAAGTCCTTCCTCTAACCGATCTTCTTCCCCTCAAGAAAAGTCTTAATCTTCAATCCGGAAGGGCAAATTTACCTAGGCCACTTGAAGCCTCCTCTCTCATCTTCACTCTTATATTTTCCTTTCTTCATATATTCCTAGGGAAGTCTGGGTAGGAGATGATTTGGGTTCCTTGTAATACCCCGGTTTAAAGAGATAGTCAACATGGAGAGGTAACAACCCGATCTCCCGAATCCGATGTTGCCACAACACCACCGGTTGATCATAGGTGAGTAGGGTTGATTGGCTGCGAGTAAATCCAATTCAACTCCGTGTTGGTTATCTATGTCTCTCTTATTCTCCCCAAAAATCCACTTGCACAAAAGTGACACACTGGGGTTCCGGATAGTATTTCTTCGTTGATGGTCTCTTCCCGTGATCATACTCCAAAAGCCTTCCCATGTGCCTTCATGCACATACTTGTTCCGGAGCTCCCTTTTGAAAATAGGAGACACTCGCCCATGGGTCTACGATACTAGAACATGCAATCATTTCGAGTCATGAAAACCAATCTAATCTATCGGGGATTGTGTTGAATGGATCCAAGGAAGCATTGGAGCCCTTACTCCCTTTACGGCATGGTTGCTAGCCTTAAGCATTAAAGTATTTTCAGCACAAGATGATAGATAGATAATCCAACAAAGTATGATTACATTTCAAGATCGATTGCAACCTATGGATGAAAGGAGATTACCCCATCAAAGTGCTAGAAATAGCATCGTTGATCAAGGTTACCCTTCCGACGGTGTCTTCCTTCTTCTCCTCTTGTGGGCTCCCTCCAACGGAATGAGAGACTCAGCACTCCTTCATCAAGGGTATGCGCCATGGTGTGAAAATTTCTAGGCGAATTCCTTGTGGGTGTTTACCGACACTCCGCTAGAGAATTGCGCCGGTGTCCGTGTGAAACCCAATATGTGGAGAGCTTGGTCGTCGTGTCGACGTTCGCTACAAGCCTCTACTTAAGGCGAGCGAGCTTCTTCTCCTCCTCCGTCATGATGACATACCCCTCGGAATACCGCCGGAGCATATGGAGGTGGAGCGGATGATCGTGTCAAGTGGTGAGGTTGGACAGCGGCTCCTCCATATGTTAGTAGGGTTTGGTAAACCTAATAAACGAGTTTTTGTGTGGCCCTCATGCCACCAAGGAGAAGAGTGGTTCCTCCTCGGTGGTGCGGGTAATCGTCCTCCATACTCCAAGGAGACTCGGGAAACCGAGCGCCTCCTCGAAGAGGTTGTCGATGATGGCTTAGACGACGATGATCCCTTCTTCTTCGGTGAAAAGGCTTAGTTTTCTTCCATGATTGCAGCACTCTCCCTCACAAATAAATATCCGGGGTTTTCACCCGGTAACAAGGTACACAAATATTATTTTGGAGTCTGGACTTTGAGTGGATTAAGGATGTGATTTGTTGCACGAAACAAACGCGGTGGATGGCTAAGTCTAAGGTGATTCCGGCCTACAAACTAGAGCACACGAACAAAGAGTTGGATGAAAGACTTACCTCTCTCCTCCTCTTGGCTCGGTTCTTCTCTAGTGCATTCATGTTGCTTCGTGATCGCGTACACCTTCCAAACGTTCCGTCCACTCCTTCGCTTGCACTATTGCTCCTTCCACTTGATGTTTTCGCTTTGACTCACTTCCATACTCCCTTGCCTCACATGCATCCATGATATTCCTACAAAACAAAGCCTTGGCTGCCCCCACATACTTGTACTTTGCATGTGGTTTAAATATGTTGGAGGGGCATCCCGTGATGTATCATGGTGCATGCATGGTTAGGTTAACTAGATTGCCTCCCTTTAAGGCTAAGCACTCCTCTAATTTCGAAATTTAAAAATATTTTCAGAGCCATGCAAGAGCTCGAACATAATTTTAGAGAAGTTTTTAAACCATTAAAAACAAATGCAAGTCGAAAATATTTTTTTATTACGTCGATTTCGGTCTCACCGGTATAGTTTTCCTTCATTAGTTGAGAGCAAGCTTTTCCCGGCTTGATCATGGGGGCATAGGTTTAGGTCCTAATTTTGAATAGATGAGAGAGATTTTGAATGAAATAAAATTAAGTGAAACCGAAAAATTCTAATCTTAGAGAAACCAAGGATATGGATTTTTAAACCAGCCAAAAATCAAGTTTCTAGGTTCACGCGAGTCCTACCACGTGCTGAAATTTAAATAACATCTAGATACAAGTCATTGGCTCTACTCGTGTGTTTTTAGCATGAAAAACAAGTCAACCTCCTTTTTCCTGTGAGGTTGAAAGGTTGATTAAGCTTCTGAATTTTTTGGTTTTGGTTGTGGTTTCTCGAAAGAAGCAAACAATCACATAGGATGGTTCATGTAAGGGTTTATGATCAAGCAAAATATTCAACCAAGAATTATGTCTCTAATATTGTTCAACCATGCTAAGTCTAAGGTTTTGCGTAGTAAAATTCAGAACTGAATTAAATTTAAAAAGACTTGAAAAACACAGCAATCGGGTTGTCCTCCCGGTAGCTTATTCTTGACTCGACGAAACCGGGTTACTCCGCCTAGCGCTTCGTTTATAGTCCATGGCTAGACTTCTTCACTTGATTACTCCGGATGCGCTCTTTGCGGGCGTTGCAATCTTGGGTACCCACTTTGGCTTAGTCAATTTTTTGGTCTTCACCCAGGCTGGCTTTGTCCTTTGGTCTTGACGGATGCAACATCTTCCTTGTGGCTCGGCATCTCGAACTCCGGTCCTTCGGTCGTGATCTTCATGGTCTCTGATGTGATCTTTCATCTCGAATGAGTTTGAGTAGCCTTCGTAGTCTTGGGACCTTGGAGTTGTGTCTCGGATATTCTTCTTTGCTACCCATCGGGCACTTCGGCAAGTTGTCCCACTTGCGTCTAGCATCTTCATCACGATGAACACTTCACACTCCTTGCATGTGGATCTTGCCTTGGCAGCCTTTAGGTGTTGAGCTTCTTTCTCCATCTCCATCTTCTCCATCCTCGTTGATCTTGAACGGCCTTCGGCGTCTTGACTTGGAGGTGGTGATTCCTGTAAATTTTGATGGTCCTTCGAGCTTGTGTTGCACGTCACCTTTGCTGTAAGTTTTCCTGGATCATCCACAAAAGTTTGGGTTTCTTGGAGAGGTAGCCAACCATCTCCGGTTAGGGTTAGTGATAAAACAAAAATCTAAACATAAGAACTAGGGTTAATCAAAACTAGATTAGATTGAAATTTTTTTCTTTTTGAGGATGATCAAACATAAGAGATGCAAAAGAAAATCAAAAGAAAAGCTGAAAGGTAAGCGATACTAGAATCGGATCTTGATTGCTTGTTCCCCGGCAACGGCGCCGGAAAAAAGGGGCTTGTTGACGGTTAATAGACCTTATCAAAGTTCGTTTGTGACTTGCAAGCGGACAAGTCTCCCGTCGTAGTCCAAAGGTCCCTTCTTCCCTCGAGTGGTGAACCCAAGGTATCGGAGCTCAGTGGAACAATGTGCAACGCAAGGATTCAATCTAGTAAAAACAGGTAAAGCTATCTAATGAAGACAAATTGCATCTAATCTACTAACTCATAAAGAAAACGAATCTAATCTAATCTACTAAAGAGGTAGCAAGAGAAAGCAAGAGATAACCAATCTAGAGAATCTAGATCATGCTTATGTTGTAGCTCCAAACAAGATAGATGAAGATAGCAAAGCGAATCCGTGCAAAAGCATCTTTAAATCGTGGCCTTCCCATCCGACTCGCTGTCAGCCTTTCGAGACCCCCGTTCTGTCACAACGTATCCCTATTCATGCGGGGAGCTTAGGGCGAGTTCGATAGAACAAGTTGAAATCACTTAGCCGGTCCGGTATGCACCTCTAGCCACCACGGCTACAAGAGCACCCTATGTAATCTAGGCAAACTAGATCGTAGAAGAAGCAAAACCAAAGAAGAAAACAAAATCATCGAAGACGCAATCGCTAGAAATCGGATTCACTTACAAACTTCACCATGAATGATTACATGAACAAGATCACCATAGGGGCCCTCCCTTGATCTTGATCCTCGCTCTGGAGCTGCGACGTGGTCTTCCATGCAAGGTTCCCACGTCGGCCGGGGAAAACCTAGACAACTAGCACGACCCTCATCTTCAAGTTGGTGTCCCTCCAAGCTTCTCTCTTGCTCCTCGGCGGCGGAATACGACTTCCGTTCTGCGTGGCTCTCGGTCAGGGGACTATAAATAGCCCGATTGGCGGCTAGGGCAAAGGAGGACGGATTTGGGCCCAAAATGGGCTTTGGGCGGCTTCGGACGGAGCCGGCGGAGAGCACAGGCCCCGGCTAGGCCCCGACCGGTGAGCTCCTTTGCCGGGGTCAGTTTCCCTTGCTTCCTGGATGTTTCCCCTTGCATGTAGGTCCATGTCGTCGGTTTCTCTCCGGGTGGACTCAACTCCTTGTCTTGTAAGATTCAGCACTTTTGCGAGTCGGGTCCTTTGGGTACGTAGTCTTCTCGGATCAAGTCCTAGGCTTCTTGGGTTAATTTTGCTTCATTGCATGACTTGTTCGGGGCTTCAAGGTCTTGTCATGAGGTGCTTGATGAACTTATCCCGAAAGTCTTGCATTCAACACTAAATCCATAAACATTAAACTCCAAAAACGACATGCACACGTGAACTTGTTATACCACGGGGGTTAGTACCAATGGATAAGGTATAAAACTCATGCCAACACCGAAGGTAAACTCATGGCTTCAGGTTGACGGATTTTCTCGTCAACGGGCGCCAAAGCGAGGGCCGCGCCGGTCATGGCCCGCCGTCGCGACGCGCCCGCGACCTCCGGCGCATCCGCTGCCGTCCACGTACCCCGCGCGCTCCGCCGCTATAAGAAGCCGCCGCGCCACCATGGCTCTTCCAACCCCTAGCCGCCTCGCGGGGGAGTCCAATCCCACCTTACTACCATGGCCGGGAGGAGAAGGAGAAGGGGGAGGAGGAAGGAGGAGCTCGGAGACGCCCGAGGAGCAGCACCACCCGCCGCCGAAGCCGGAGCCGCCGCGAGGAGGAGCGGACCCGCGCGGGACCCAAGCACGCCGCTGCGACCTTTTTGCTTCCTCGGCTTCCTCTCCACCGCGGCGAGTCTGCTTCCCCCTACCGGCGCGCCTCCTTCCTCGTCCACGCGCCGCACACCCCTCCCGCAGCGCCTACCGCCGGCCCGGGAGGAGCCCGCGGTGGGGACGGCGAGTCTCGCCTCCCCGCGCGGAGCGCCGCGGCCTTCGAGCCGAGGGCGGAACGTCCGCGCCCCCGCGCGCGCGCGTTGCGGTGATGCGGCCTTCGAGCCGAGTGCAGGATGCCGACACACGCGGTGCGCCGCCTTCGTCGACACGCGCGCGCCACGCCTGGCCTCTCCCCTCTTGCGTGGGGACGCCGCCACCGTTCGTCGCCGCCGCGCGCTGTCGATGCGCCCGCGTCGCGTCCGCGTCGCGTGCGTGTCCGCGCGCGCGCGCCGATGCGAGCCCGGCAGCCTCGCAAGCGTGCACCCCGGCACGCGTGCGCCGTAGCCTTGAAGGCAAGGCCGGGCCTTGAGCCCCTTTTCGTGCCTACGCTGTACTCGCCGTACTCGCCGTACTCGCCGTGCTCGCTTCGCCCAGGTGCACAGGATGGCCGTGTCGGCGTGGCCATGGAGAAGAACGCGCGCACGGTCGCTGAAGGAAAGCACGCCGCGTTCTTGGTCGCCCTAAACACCACGCCGTGCACCCCGTCGCGTACGCGCCGACCAACCGCGGGCGCTGCGCTTGCCACCACCCATGGCGTAGGCGGGCGCTCCGCCGTGAACGCGCCACGACGCCCGCAGTTGGTCCGGCGCATGCTGTGACGGGGTGCACGCCCGGCGTGGTGGGGGCGACCAAGAAACGCCGGCGTGCTTTCCTTCAGCGGCAGGTGGCGCGTTTCCATGGCCCCCGGCGACACGGCCATCCTGTGCACGGCCGGCCGAGCACGAGCGAGCACGGCGGTGCGGCGGGCGCGCGTGAGCACGAAAAAGGGGCCCAAGGCCCGGCGCACCTTCGGGGCTACGGCGCACGCGTGGCCGGGGTGCACGCTTGCGCGTCGTGGCCGCGCACGGGCGCGCGCGCGCGCGCGCGCGCCGGACGCGCGCGGCGCGGACGCGCGCGCGGGCGCGCGCCGGCCGGCCGCGGCGCGGCCGGGCGGTGGCCGGCGTCCTACGGCAAGAGGGGAGAGGCTAGGCGGGTGCGCGCGCGAGCGGCCGGCCGCCGCGGAAAATGGCATCCCGGCCGGCTCGAACGGCCGGCATCACCCGGCCGACGCGCGCGCGAGCGCGGGGCGTTCGCCACCGGCTCGAAGGCGCGGCGTCCACGGGGGAGCGAGGCGGCGTCCTCCTGGGTGGCCCCTCTGGCGGGGTGTGGCGTCGGTGGAGGGAGGTGTGTGTGTGGCCGAGGAAGGAGCGGCGGCGGGCGGGGAAGCGGGACGGCGCGGAAGGAACGGGGTCGCGAGCGTGCTGGTCCCCGCCGGTCCGGCGGCTCCTCCTCGCGGGCGGCTCCGGCCGCGGCCGGGTGGTGCTGTACGGGCGCCTCCGAGCCATCCTTCTCCTCCCCTTCTCCTTCTCCTCGGCTGCGGAGTGGGCGAGGGTCCCGGGGCGGCTAGGGTTGGAAGAGCCATGGAGTGGCGGCGGCGACGCATAGCGGCGGGAGCGCGCGGGGTACGTGGACGGGGATGCGCGGGAGGCTGCGGGGCGCGTCGCGGCCGCGGCCGGCCATGACCCCGGCGCGGCCCTCGCTTTGGCGCTGATGACGGTGAAAATCCGTCAACCTAGCCATCGAGTTTACCTTCGGTAGCATGGGATTTTATACCTTATCCATTGGTACTAACCCCGTGGTATAACAAGTTCACGTGTGCATGTCGTTTTTGGAGTTTAATGTTTATGCGAGGATTTAGTGTTGAATGCAAGACTTTCGGGATAAGTTCATCAAGCACCTCATGACAAGACCTTGAAGCCTACGGAACAAGTCATGCAATGAAGCAAAATTAACTCAGAAGCGGGGACTTGATGCGAGACGACGGACTCCGGGGACCGACCGGAAAAGTGCAAGATCTTACAAGACGAGTTGAGTCCAATTCGGAAAGGCAGCGACATGGACCTACATGCGAGGAAGGGAAACATCCGGGAAGCAAGGGAACCGACCTCGGGCAAAGGAGCCCACGAGTGGGCCTAAATGGGCCCCGGAGCGGCCGGCCCGATCCGGTCGACCCGGGCCATTTTGGGCCCAAATCCGTCCTCCTTTGCCTAGCCGCCAATCGGGCTATTTATAGTCCCCGGCGAAACCACGCGAGAACGGAAGTCGTATTCCGCCGCGCGAGGAGCGAGAGAAGCTTGAGGGACACCAACTTGAAGATGAGGGTCGTGTAGTTGTCTAGGGTTTCCACGGCCGACGTGGGAACCTTGCATGGAAGACCACGTCGGAGCTCGAGCGAGGATCAAGATCAAGGGAGGGCCGGTGGTGATCTTGTTCATGTAATCATTCATGGTGAAGTTTGTAAGTGAATGCGATTTCTAGCGATTAAGTGCCTTCTCGATGATTTTGTTTTCTTCTTGGTTTTGCTTCTTCTACGATCTAGTTTGCGGCTAGATTACATAGGGTGCTCTTAGCGCGGTGGCTAGAGGTGCATACGGACCGGCCAAATGATTTCAACTTGTTCTATCGAACTCGCCACAAGCTCCCCGCATGAATAGGGATACGTTGTGACAGAACGGGGTCTCGAAAGGCGGATGTTTCGGAGTCGGATGGGAAGGCCACGATTTAAGATGCTTTTAATGAGATTCGCTTTGCTATCTTCATCTATCTTGTTTGGAGCTACAACATAAGCATGATCTAGATTCTCTAGATTGGTTATCTCTTGCTTTCTCTTGCTACCTCTTGTGCGTTAGATTAGATTCGTTTTTCTTTATGAGTTAGTAGATTAGATGCAATTTGTCTTCATTAGATAGCTTTACCTTGCTTTACTAGATTGAATCCTTGCGTTGCACATTGTTCCACGGATTCGATACCTTGGGTTCACCACTCGAGGAAGAAGGGTCCCTTGACTACGACGGGAGACTTGTCAAGCTTGCAAGTCACAAACGAACTTTGATACAACTATTAGCAAGTCAACAAGCCCCTTTTTAAGGCGTAGTTGCCGTCGTTAAGCAATCAAAGATCCGATCTAGTATCGCTTATCTTTCGAGTTTTCTTTTGATTTTCTTTTGCATCTCTTATGTTTGATCATCCTCAAAAAGAAAAAAATTTCAATCTAATCTAGTTTTGATTAACCCTAGTTCTTATATTTTAGATTTTTGTTTTATCACTAACTAACCGGAGATGGTTGGCTACCTCTCAGAAACCCAAACTTTTGTGGATGATCCGGGAAAACTTTCGAGACGAGTGACGTGCAACACAAGCTCGAAGGACCATCAAAATCTCCAAGGGAATCACCACCTCCAAGTCAAGGCAGCCGGAAGACCGTTCAAGATCAACGAGGATGGAGAAGATGGAGATGGAGAAAGAAGCTCAACACCTAAAGGCTGCCAAGGCAAGATCCACATGCAAGGAGTGTGAAGTGTTCATCGTGATGAAGATGCTAGACGCAAGTGGGACAACTTGCCGGGCGCCCGATGGGTAGCAAAGAAGAATATCCGAGACAACTCCAAGGTCCCAAGACGGCGAAGGCTACTCAAACTCATTCGGGAGAGATGAAAGATCACACTAGAGACCATGAAGATCACGGCCAGAAGGACAGAAAGTTCGAATCTTGAAACCACAAGGAAGATGTTGCATCCCGTCAAGACCAAGGACAAAGCCAGCCTACAGCAGAAGACCAAAAAAATTGACAAAGCAAAGTGGGTGCCCAAGATTGCAACGCAAGAGCGTTGATCGGAGTAATCAAGTGAAGAAGTCTAGCCATGGACTATAAACGAAGCGCTAGGCGGGAGGCAACCCAGTTCGTCCAGTCAAGAATAAGCTACCGGAGGACAACCCGATTACGGAGTTTTCAAGTCTTTTTAAATTTAATTCAGTTCTGAATTTTACTACGCAAAACCTTAGACTTAGCATGGTTGAACAATATTAGAGACATAATTCTTGGTTGAATATTTTTGTGATCATAAACCCTTTACATGAACCATCCTATGTGATTGTTTGCTTCTTTTCGAGAAACCACAACCAAACTGAAGAATTCAGAAGCTTAATCAACCTTTCAACCTCATTATGGTGCTGAGGTTGACTTGTTTTTCATACTAAAAACACACGAGTAGAACACGACTTGTATCTAGATGTTATTTAAATTTCAGCACGTGGTAGGACTCGCGTGAACCTAGAAACTTGATTTTGGTTGGTTTTTAAAAATCCATATCCTTGGTTTCTCTAAGATTTAAATTTTTCTAAGCCTCACTTAATTTTATTTCATTCAAAATCTCTCTCATCTAATCAAAATTAGGACCCTAAACCTATGCCCCCATGATCAAGCCGGGAAAAGCTTGCTCTCAACCAATGAAGGCAAACTATACGGTGAGACTGATACGACGTAATAAAAAATATTTTTAGAGCTTGCATTTTGTTTTTAATGGTTTAAAGCCTCTAAAATTATGTTCGAGCTCTTGCATGGCTCTGAAAAATATTTTTAAATTTCAGAAATTAGAGGTGCTTAGCCTTAAGGGAGGCAATCTAGTTAACCTAACCATGCATGCACCATGATACATCACGGGATGCCCCTCCAACATATTTAAACCACATGCAAAGTACAAGCATGGGGGAACGTAAGGCTTGTTTTGTAGAATATCATGGATGCATGTGAGGCAAGGGAGTATGGAAGTGGTGTGAAAACATCAAGTGGAAGGAGCAATAGTGCAAGCGAAGGAGTGGACGGGAACGTTTGGAAGGTGTACGCGATCACGAGAAGCAACATGAATGCACTAGAGAAGAGGCAAGGCCAAGAGGAGGAGAGAGGTAAGTCTTTCATCCAACTCTTTGTTCGTGTGCTCTGGTTGTAGGCCAGAATCACCTTAGACTTAGCCATCCACCGCGTTTGTTTCGTGCAACAAATCACATCCTTAATCCACTCAAAGTCCGAGACTCCAAAATAATATTTGTGTACCTTGTTACGAGGTGGAAACCCCGGATATTTATTTGTGAGGGAGAGTGCACTGCAATCATGGAAGAAAACTACAAGCCTTTTCACCGAAGAAGAGGATCATCGTCGTCTAAGCCATCATCGACAACCTCTTCGAGGAGGCGCTCGGTTCAGAGTCTCCTTGGGTATGGAGGAGGACACGGCACCAGCGAGGAGGAACCACTCTTCTCCTTGGTGGCATGAAGACCACACAAAACTCGTTTATTAGGTTTACCAAACCTCAATAACATATGGAGGAAGCCGCTCTCGTCCAACCTCACCACCCGACGATCATCCGCTCCACCTCCCGCCCATGCTCCGCGGTATTCCGAGGTATGTCATCATGACGGAGGAGGAGAAGAAGCTCGCTCGCCTTAAGTAGAGGCTTGTAGCGAACGTCGACATCGACGACCAAGCTCTCCACATATTGGGTTTTCTAGGGACTGCGGTGCAATTCTCTAGCGGAGTGTCGGCAAACACCCACAAGGAATTCGCCTAGGAAATTTTCATGACCATGGCGCATACCCTTGATGAAGGAGTGCTGAGTCTCTCATTCCGTTGGAGGGAGCCCACAAGAGGAGAAGAAGGAAGACACCGTCGGAAGGGTAACCTTGATCAACGATGCTATTTCTAGCACTTTGATGGGGTAATCTCCTTTCATCCATAGGTTGCAATCGATCTTGAAATGTAATCATACTTTGTTGGATTATCTATCTATCATCTTGTGCTGAAAATATTTTAATGCTTAAGGCTAGCAACCATGCGGGATAAAGGGAGTAAGGGCTCAATGCTTCCTTGGATCCATTCAACACAATCCCGATAGATTAGATTGGTTTTCATGACTCGAAATAGATTGCATGTTCCTGATATCGTAGACCCATGAAGCAGTGTCTCCCTGAGGAGCTCCCGAACAAGTATGTGCATGAAGGCACATGGGAAGGCTTTTGAGTATGATCACAGGAAGAGACCATCAACGAAGAAATACTATGTGGAACCCCATCATCCAAGTGTCACTTTTGTGCAAGTGGATTTTTTGGGGAGAATAAGAGAGACATAGATAACCAACACGGAGTTGAATTGGATTTACTCGCAGCCAATCAAGCACTACTCACCTATGATCAACCGGTGGTGTTGTGGCAACATCGGATTCGGGAGATCGGGTTGTTACCTCTCCATGTTGACTATCTCTTTAAAACCAGGTATTACAAGGAACCCGAATCATCTCCTACCCGGGACTTCCCTAGGAATGAAGGAAAATATAAAGTGAAAATCAGAGGAGAGGCTTCCAAGTGGCCTAGGTAAATTTGCCGGATTGAAGATTAAGACTTTTCTTGAGGAAGAAGATCGGTTAGAGGAAGGACTTCTTGTGCAGCGAAAAAAATAAAAGAGAAGGATTATAGGAGAAGGATCTTCTATGGCCCAGAGTGCACAACAAAATTATGTCCCACCATTGGGAGGAACCCCGGCACTTGTTGATTCTTACGGTGGTGTACCAATGCAAGCATGGGGGAGTGGGTGCGGCCATACCCCCACCATTTTTTTTGCGGTGCCCAACGTAGCCTTTGCGGAGCCATATGCACACCTTCCTCAACCACAACAAAATGTGGCCACCATTGGAGGATACACTGCAAGATCATGCAGGGTATTGCAGCCATCCAAACCAATGCAAACCAAATGAGTGTCCTGGCACGTCGCTTATGTGCTTGGACACCTTCACCTAGAGCGCTCCGGTTTTAATTCATAGGAGTAGTGGTGCATTCCTATTGCAAGTAAGGGTACAACAACCAAGACTATCAATATCAACCACCGGCGGAACATTAGAGAGAGGAGCTTTAGTTATCTTTCCTTTACCTTTTCTTTAATTTTCAGCTTGTTTGCACCTATGTTTGCGTAGTATTTTCAACTTTGCTAATTTTCAGTTTTTTAGTTTAATTTTCAGCGTGTATCTTAGTGTTTATTTTCATCATGAATAATGTCACCACCAAGTTTTTACCTTTGGTAAAGTTACAAAGTTTTATGCCATGATGATATATGATTATAATTGCCGCTTTGTTTATCTTTGTAATTGACTTATGCATGTTTGAACTAGTGCTCTCTTAAAAATACAAATCTGAAATTATCTAAATGCTAACTTAATCTTCAGCGGAGGTTATGATTAAAATAAAGACCCATAGTGTTTTATGTGCTCTCAAGTTATGAATAGATTAAAGATGTCTTTTATGCTCAAAAATATTGCTAACCTTGTCACAAATATCACTTGTGTGTTGCTCAACCTATCCAAAGCCTTATATATATTTGAGTGCATAAACCTTAGTGTACAAGATTTATTTTGATGAGTTATTGCAGGCCATGATTTCTGGCCCGAGACTAAAGCTGGTCATTCCATTTTTGCGTATATATCTTTTTGCTAGCCTTTTATCCGTGCATTGTGTATCCCCGCATCGGTGATCTCACAAACTTCGCGGATATCCACCCTTAAACCAAATATCATCTTTTTGTGATTACCTCATCGACCACAACCTATCGTTGAGAATGGATCATCAATTCAAGGAAGATCGCAAGACGGTGCCAACGTTGAAGATTTCAAGTATCTCTCAAGAAAAAATATTCCGGTACCTACCTTATTTTACCGCCTCTTTGCTCGGACGGCAACGTCTAAGCATGGGAGGAGGTAGGTACGGTGCGTTTTAGAGTTCAAAAAAGGGAGTATTTTTAAAAAAATATATATATAATGATGAAAAGAAAAAAAAATTCGGCGATGTGCGTGACTTCCAAGGTGAAGAAAGAAAAAAACATATATATATATAAGAAAGAAAGAAAAAGAAAAGAAAAGAAAAAGAATGAGAAATATGAGAAAGAGAAAAAAATATAAGTAGTAAAGTGAACTCCCCGGTTCTCTAGGTACATTCAAGGCTTCAGGATTAAAAAGATCCATTCATTTTTAACCATGTGCAATGCGATAACGAGACTTCTTTTGTGCCTCGGGATCACTCTTTGCCATTTGCACATGTCCACTCATCTAAAGTGTGTGTATTTTCCTTTTCCCCTCCTTGATTTAACATTATTTCCAGCCTTTTTGACGAGTCTCGGTAAGACCATGAGAAGCTTGTCTTGTTTTGACAACACCTCATTTATAAAATCTTATTAGGACTAAACTTTCCCAAAGCTCCATATAAAGCCTACCACATATATATGAGAGGGAAAGGAGTGAATTATATGACTTGAGAGACAAGTGAGATGAGTTTAAGCAGGCAACATACAAGGTGATTTAAAATTTGTGAACTTGGTTTAGCTCTTTTCTTTATCTCATTCTTTATTTCAAAAATTCTGAGATCTATTTAAACTTTGTGAGCATGTTAATACTTGTTGGGATAAGCTTAATAAGAATTACCCTCTGTAGAGGTGAAGGCTAGTACATTATGGAACTTTAACAAATTATTTGAAACATTATGTTTTTTTCATGTATGATCAAGTGCAAAGGTTTAAACATTGTTTGGCAATGATATCCATGAAGGCTTACTGGGACGAGCAAGGTTTAAGCATGGGGGATGTTGACAGTGAAATCATCAACCTAGCCATGAAGTTTACATCGGTGTTGGCATGAGTTTTATACCTTATCCGTAGTACTAACCCCGTGGTATAACAAATTCGTGTACATGTCGTTTTTGGAGTTTAATGTTTATGCGAGGATTTAGTGTTGAATGCAAGACTTTCGGGATAAGTTCATCAAGCACCTCATGACAAGACCTTGAAGCCTGAACAAGTCATGCAGCTGAAGAAAATTAACTCCAAGAAGCCGGGGACTTGATCGAAGACGACGAGACTCCGGGGACGTGGGAAAGAAGTCTGGAATCTACAAGACAAGGAGGTTGAGTCCCGAATTCGGAGAGAAGCCGACGACATGGACCTACATGCAGAAAGGGGAAACATCCGGGAAGCAAGGGAACCGACCTCGGGCAAAGGAGCCCACGGGGCTGGGCCTAAAATGGGCCCAGGCCGGCCGACGGTCGGTCGGCCCCGGGCCCATTTTGGGCCCAAATCCGCTCCTCCTTTGCCCCTGGCACGCCAATCGGGCTATTTATGGTCACGACCGAGAGCACGAACGAAGTCGTATTCCGCAGCGAGGAGCGAGCTTGAGGGACACCAACTTGAAGATGAGGATGCGTACTGAGTTGTCTGGGTTTCCCTGGCCGGCCGTGGGGGCCTTGCATGAAGGGCCCGTCGGAGCTCAGGGTGGTTAAGATCAAGGAGGCCGGTGGTGATCATTCTGTAATCATTCATGGTGAAGTTTGTAAGTGAATCCGATTTCTAGCGATTAAGTGCCGCTAAATGATTTTGTTTTCAGCTGCTTGGTTTGCTTCTTCCTACGATCTGGTTTGCGGCTAGATTACATGAGGTCACTCTTGTAAACGCGGTGGCTTCGAGGTGCATACCGGACGGTAAGTGATTTCAACTTGTTCTATCGAACTACTTCAGCTCCCTGCCTGGACGAGATCATTGTGACGAACGGGGGTCTCGAAAAGTAGGATGTTTCGGAGTCGGATGGGAAGGCCACGATTTAAAGATGCTTTTAATGATTCGCTTTGCTTATCTTCATCTATCTTGTTTAGATACAAACATAAGCATGATCTATCAGATTCTCTAGATTGGTTATCTCTTGCTTTCTCTTGCTACCTCTTTAGTAGATTAGATTAAGATTTCCGTTTTCTTTATGGAGTTAGTAAGATTAGATGCAATTTGTCTTCATTAGATAGCTTTACTTGCTTTACTAGATTGAATCCTTGCGTTGCACATTGTTCCACGGATTCGATACCTTGGGTTCCACCACTCGAGGGAAGAAGGGTCCTTGTCGACGGGAGACTTGTCACTTGCAAGTCACAAAACGAACTTTGATACAACTATTAGCCGTCAACAAGCCACTTGGCACCGTTGAGAACAAGCAATCAGATCCGATCTGTGTCGCTTATCTTTGATTTTTCTTTTGATTTTCTTTGCATCTCTTATGTTTTGATCATCCTCAAAAAGAAAAAAGTGCAATCTAATCTAGTTTTGATTAACCTAGTTCTTACATGTTTAGATTTTGTTTTATCACTAACCCTAACCGGAGATGGATTTGGCTACACTCTCCAAAGAGCCCTTTTTGTGGATGATCCGGAAAACTTTACGAGCCAAAGGTGACGTGCTTCCGTGAGGACCATCAAAATCTCCGAGGAATCACCACCTCCAAGTCAGGCGCGGGAAGGCCGTTCAAGATCAACGAGGATGGAGAAGATGGAGATGGAGAAAGAAGCTCAACACCTAAAGGCTGCAAGGCAAGATCCACATGCAAGTGTAAGTCGATTTCGTGATGAAGATGCTAGACGCAAGTGGGACAACTTGCCGGGCGCCGATGGGTGGCAGAAAGAATATCCGAGACAACTCCAAGGTCCCAAGACAGCGAAGGCTACCTCCAAACTCATTCAGGAAGACAAAGATCACACTAGAGACCATGAAGATCACGACGAAGGACGGAGTTCGAATCCTGAACCACAAGGAAGATGTTGCATCCGTCAAGACCAAAGGACAAACCGACTTTGTGAAGACCAAAAAAATTGACTAAGCCAAAGTGGGTACCCAAGATTGCAACGCAAAGAGCGTTGATCGAGATGTCCGTCGAAGAAGTCTATGTATGGACTATCGACGAGCGTAGGCGGGAAACCTTGGATTTCGTCGAGTCAAGAACAAGCTACCCGGGAGGACAACCGATTACGGTTTTCAAGTCTTTTAAATTTAATTCCAATTCTGAATTTTACTACATAAAACCTTAGACTTAGCATGGTTGAACAATATTGAGACCATGTAATTCTTGGTTGAATATTTTGCTTGATCATAAACCCTTTACATGAACCATCCTATGTGATTGTTTGCTTCTTTTCGAGAAACCACAACCAAAACCAAAAAAATTTCAGAGAAACTTAATCAACCTTTCAACCTCATTATGGTGCTGAGGTTGACTTGTTTTCATGCTAAAAACACACGAGTAGAGCCCGACTTGTATCTAGATGTTATTTAAATTTCAGCACGTGGTAAAGGGGAGGATGACGACAATGGCCGCGGGGCCCGACGAGCGGCCCCCACCGCGGTGGCGGACGACGCGCGGTAGGTGGCCAGCCGGGCCGGTAGGCCCCAGGCCGGCTAGTGGGGGCGGGGCTGGGCGAGAAGGGAGGTTAGCTGACCCGTGTCACATAGTGATGTTTTCCCATTTTTCCTTTAGACTATCACATTGAATCAAATTTGAATTTCAATTCAAATTTGGATCCACCAAATAAAATCCCAAAATAAAATTCAAATGAAGATCCAACTTCTCACACTAGCAAGTTATAAGTCCTAACATTGTTGATGCCAAAATTAAATCTAGGAATTTGGGGAGAGAAACGGGGGGAAGACACTCTTATTTGATTCACGAGCACTCAACTTCAATTCAAGTTTTGAAATTGACAATTTTGGATTCAAGTCAAAACTAAGGATGTTACGAGAACTCCCCCCCCCCGCTCACAAGAATCTCGTCCCGAAGTTGAAGTTACCTGCGTTTCGAAGAGATGAGGTATTTCTCCCTCAATGCGGATCCTTCTCCCACGTGGCTTCGCGCTCGGAGTGACTCCATAGCACTGCCGGCCGCGTGGGTTGCGAGGTCGACTTCTCCATGAGTCCGGGATCCGAACCGGGTACTCGGTACTCACAGGGTTTCCTGGACGTCGAGTGCCTGAGCGGGCACTCTCTTCTCGACGACCACACACTTCCGAAGTTGGGATACATGGAACACCGGATGCACTCCGGTAAGCTCCGGAGGTAGCTCGAGTCGGTAAGCTACCTTCCCGACCCTACTCACAATAGGGTAGGGACCAACGTACCTAGGGGACAGTTCCCCCGATGTGGAACCTCTTCGTACCTCGGAGGGGTGACACCTTCCGATAGACGTGATCCCCCGCCCGACGAGACATCTCTCCATTTCCCGGGTCAGCGTAGCTCGCCACGCACTGCGAGCTATCTTGAGTTCTCCCCGACCTTGGCGACATTTTCTTCGGCCTCAGCAATTGTGGGACCAAAAAAGGTTCGTTCCCCCACCTCGGACCCATCAACGGTGTCAGACACTTTGCCGTACAGGGGGCTTCGAAAGAGGCCATCTTCCAGCGGCTTGGTAGCTGTTGTTGTGAGAACTCGGCATGGGAGGACTCTTTTCCCAATCGGACCCGTAGGTCAACACACAAGCTCTCAGTAAATCTTCTAGGACTCGATTCACTCTCTCTCGTCGACCCCGATGGGGGGTGGAATGCTGTGCTGTAGTTCAGCTTGGTGCCCATGGAAGCATGCAAACTCTTCCCGGGCGGGGCGATGAAGCCGGAGTCCCCTCTGTCCGACACAATGCTCCTCGGAGCCCCATGAAGCTTTAGGATATTGTCCACACTCTGATTCGCAGTCGGCTTGCGCGGTAGTCCGTCCCTATGCACCCAGTAGAGTGGTGCTACCTTGGTTGGCATCGGTCAACTGTCACCCCAAACCAGTCTGACACCTCTGCTTCTGTCGTCATGGCTGAAACCCATAATGAATCCCATGGGGCCAGTCCACGTTTCCACGTGGGGTGTCTCGGGTGGTTGTAGCGATCCCGGCGAACCTGCGAGGTGTTCGGCCTTCACTCGGCGGCACGTGTCGCATCGAGCGACGTACTGCGATATCTTCCCTCATCTTTTCCCACCGAATCGTACCTTCGGGTGCTTGTACATCTTAGTGCAGCCGGGGTGGATCGAGTATCGAGAATCGTGGGCCTCTCTAAGGATCGAGTCCCGAATTTCCTTGTTGCGAGGTACGGTGCGGTCCTTCGGCCACGGTGGCCTTTTGTTCATCGAGGCGGTAGTCGCTGCTTTGCCACTCTCCATCGGGCGTTTTACCTCTTGAATCTGCAGGCACTCCTTACGAGAGCTTGACGGATTTGGTCTTCGAGTGTGTATTTCACATAGCGGTTAGCCCCGCCCCTCTTCTACTGTCTCCAAACTCAGCTTCTCCAGCTCTTCATGCAAAGTTGGTTGTTCCTCTCACACCATCCAATTGTTGCAGTAGTGCTTGCAGCTCAAAAGCGTCGGCTCCCAGCGTTGCCTTACGAGGGTGGTAGTGAATGTTCGAGGTCGTAGTCATGATCAGCTCTAGCCATCTCCTTTGCCTCGAGATTTAATTCCAGACTGGGTGAAGATATGCTGAGACTCTTGTGATCGATATAAATGTCGCACTTGTTCCCCATCGAATGGTGCCTCCCATATCTTCAAGGCGTGAATGACGGCTAGCTCGAGGTCGTGCGTAGGAATGGTTATACTCCTCATGCTTCCTTGTTGTCGTGAGCGTAGGCCACCACCTTGCCTCCTTGCATCCAACACGCGGCCAGGAGTCGCTTGCCTCGACGCGTCACGGTATACCACAGTCTTGCTCGCATCGGGCGAGGGTCGGGACGGGCGTAGTGGTGAGACAGGTCTTGAGCTCTGGGCGGCTTCACTTGTCCGACCACACATACGGCGTGTTGCTCTTCAATAGTTCTGTCATGGGCTTGGCGATTTTTTCGAGAAGTTCTCGATGAGCACGGCGGTAGTATCCCGGCCAAACCGAGAAAACTACCGGATCTACATCACGGACTTCGGTGAGCGCCAGCAGGACCTTGCCTCAATCTTGCTCGGGTCTCGTGCCTCACATGCATCCATGATATTCCTACAAAACAAAGCCTTGGCTGCCCCCCCATGCTTGTACTTTGCATGTGGTTTAAATATGTTGGAGGGGCATCCCGTGATGTACCATGGTGCATGCATGGTTAGGTTAACTAGATTGCCTCCCTTCAAGGCTAAGCACTCCTCTAATTTCGAAATTTAAAAATATTTTTCAGAGCCATGCAAGAGCTCGAACATAATTTTAGAGAAGTTTTTAAACCATTAAAAACAAATGCAAGTCGAAAATATTTTATTTTTACGTCGATTTCGGTCTCACCGGTATAGTTTGCCTTCATTGGTTGAGAGCAAGCTTTTCCCGGCTTGATCACGGGGGCATAGGTTTAGGTCCTAATTTTGATTAGATGAGAGAGATTTTGAATGAAATAAAATTAAGTGAGGCTTAGAAAAATTTTAATCTTAGAGAAACCAAGGATATGGATTTTTAAACCAACCAAAAATCAAGTTTCTAGGTTCACACAAGTCCTACCACGTGCTGAAATTTAAATAACATCTAGATACAAGTCGTGGCTCTACTCGAGTGTTTTTAGCATGAAAAACAAGTCAACCACAACACCATAATGAGGGTGAAGGGTTGAGTTAGGTTCTGAAATTTTTCTTTTTGGTTGTGGTTTCTCGAAAAAGAAGCAAACAATCACATAGGATGGTTCATGTAAAGGGTTTATGATCAAGCAAAATATTCAACCAAGAATTATGTCTCTAATATTATTCAACCATTCTAAGTCTAAGGTTTTGCGTAGTAAAATTCAGAACTGAATTAAAAGGACTCGAAAAACCTGGAATCGGGTTGTCCTCCCGGTAGCTTATTCTTGACTCGACGAAACGGGTTGCCTCCCGCCTAGCGCTTCGTTTATAGTCCATGGCTAGACTTCTTCACTTGATTACTCCGATCAACGCTCTTTGTGGGCGTTGCAATCTTGGGTACCCACTTTGGCTTAGTCAATTTTTTTTGGTCTTCACGGTCGGCTTTGTCCTTTGGTCTTGACGGATGCAACATCTTCCTTGTGGCTCGGCATCTCGAACTCCCGTCCTTCGGTCGTGATCTTCATGGTCTCTAGTGTGATCCTTCATCTCTCCCGAATGAGCTTGAGTAGCCTTCGCCGTCTTGGGACCTTGGAGTTGTCTCGGATATTCTTCTTTGTCACCAATCGGTTGTCCCGCAAGTTGTCCCACTTGCGTCTCTAACATCTTCATCACGATGAACACCCCGCATGTGGATCTTGCCTTGGCAGCCTTTAGGTGTTGAGCTTCTTTCTCCATCTCCATCTTCTCCATCCTCGTTGATCTTGAACGGCCTTCCGGCGTCTTGACTTGGAGGTGGTGATTCCCTTGGAGATTTTGATGGTCCTTCGAGCTTGTGTTGCACGTCACCTTTGCACTCGTAAAGTTTTCCGGATCATCCACAAAAAAGTTTTGGGTTTCTTGGAGAGGTAGCCAACCATCTCCGGTTAGGGTTAGTAATAAAACAAAAATCTAAATAGAAAAGAAAAAAAATTAGGGTTAATCAAAACTAGATTAGATTGACTCTTTTTTTTTTTTTTTGAGGATGATCAAACATAAGAGATGCAAAAGAAAATCAAAAGAAAAAGCTGAAAGATAAGCGATACTAGATCGGATCTTGATTGCTTGTTCCCCGGCAACGGCGCCGAAAAAGGGGCTTGTTGACGGTTAATAGTTGTATCAAAGTTCGTTTGTGACTTGCAAGCGGACAAGTCTCCCGTCGTAGTCAAGGGACCCTTCTTCCCTCGAGTGGTGAACCCAAGGTATCGAATCCGTGGAACAATGTGCAACGCAAGGATTCAATCTAGTAAAGCAAGGTAAAGCTATCTAATGAAGACAAGTTGCATCTAATCTACTAACTCATAAAGAAAACGAATCTAATCTAATCTACTAAAGAGGTAGCAAGAGAAAGCAAGAGATAACCAATTTAGAGAATCTAGATCATGCTTATGTTGTAGCTCCAAACAAGATAGATGAAGATGGTAAAGCGAATCTCATTAAAAGCATCTTTAAATCGTGGCCTTCCCATCCGACTCCGAAAACATCCGCCTTTCGAGACCCCCGTTCTGTCACAACGTATCCCTATTCATGCGGGGAGCTTAGGGCGAGTTCGATAGAACAAGTTGAAATCACTTCGCCGGTCCGGTATGCACCTCTAGCCACCGCGGCTACAAGAGCACCCTATGTAATCTAGCTATAGACTAGATCGTAGAAGAAGCAAAACCAAGAAGAAATCAAAATCATCGAGAAGGCACTTAATCGCTAGAAATCGGATTCACTTACAAACTTCACCATGAATGATTACATGAACAAGATCACCACCGGGCCCTCCTCGATCTTGATCCTCGCTCCCGAGCTCCGACGTGGTCTTCCATGCAAGGTTCCCACGTCGGCCGGGGAAACCCTAGACAACTAGCACGGCCCTCATCTTCAAGTTGGTGTCCCTCAAGCTTCTCTTCTCCTCGGCGGCGGAATACGACTTCTTCTCTCGCGTGGCTCTCGGTCGGGGGACTATAAATAGCCCGATCGGCGGCTAGGGCAAAGGACGTCGCATTTGGGCCCTAAATGGGCCCGGGCCGATCCTCTCGGGGCCGGCGGCCCGGGCCCATTTAGGCCCGGCCCGCGGGCTCCTTTGCCCGAGGTCGGTTCCCTTGCTTCTCGGATGCTTCCCCCTTCGCATACGGGTCCATGTCGTCGGTTTCTCTCCGAATTGGACTCAACTCCTTGTCTTGGAAGATTCGAGCACTTTTCGGTCGGGTCCCCGGAGTATGTCGTCTTCTCGGATCAAGTCCCCGGCTTCTTGGAGTTAATTTTACTTCATTGCATGACTTGTTCAGGGCTTCAAAGTCTTGTCATGAGGTGCTTGATGAACTTACCCCGAAAGTCTTGCATTCAACACTAAATCCCTGCATAAACACATAACTCCAAAACCGACATGCACAAGTGAACTTGTTATACCACGGGGGTTAGTACCAATGAATAAGATACAAAAGTCATGCCAACACCGAAGGCAAACTCATGGCTAGGTTGACGGATTTTCACCGTCAACACTTACCATAGTAATTCTGATCATATAATTTTAGGTAGGCCTTTTCTTAAGTTGGTTGATGCCGTGTTAGATGCCGGAGAAGGCAAAGTAACAATGAACCTTAATGGAACAAAGTACACATATAACTTTCTTCGTGCTTCTAAACACCTTACTCCTTTTCCTCCCGAAGATGAAGAAATAGAAGAGATAGATAGTCTTTGTTTTGTTGAAACCCTTAGAGACCCGCTGCAAAGAGCGATGGAAAATCAAATTAGTAATCAACAAGATGAAGAACTAGAGGAAGCAACAAAAGGCTTAGAGCCGCATGATGGTAGCGTGGAGGAAGAAAAGTTCGAAGACATAGGAGAAATCAAACCCGAGGAGCCACAAGTGCCCGAAGTAGACCTTAAACCTTTGCCCAAGGGATTAAAATATGAATTTTTGGGGCCGGACAAAACTTATCCGGTCATTGTGAGCGACGAGTTGAGTCCCGAAGAAAATGAAGCGTTGCTGATTTTATTAAAAAAACATAGGAAGGTGATTGGATATTCAATTAACGATCTCAAAGGTATTAGCCCGACCTTTTGCACTCATCGTATACCAATGGAAGACCAATGTAAGCCTGTAGTGGACCACCAAAGGAGGCTAACCCATGCCATGCGAGAGGTAGTAAAGAAAGAGGTTATCAAGTTACTTGATGCCGGAATCATCTACCCGGTTCCATATAGCGAATGGGTGAGCCCGGTACATTGTGTACCGAAGAAAGGAGGTTTGACCGTGGTGAAGAATGAGAAGAACGAATTGATACCGCAAAGAACCGTGACCGGGTGGCGGATGTGTATTGATTACCGTAAGCTTAACAAAGCGACGAAGAAAGATCACTTCCCCCTACCGTTCATAGACGAGATGCTCGAGAGGTTAGCAAACCACGCTTATTTTTGCTTTCTCGATGGATACTCGGGGTTCATGCAAATTCCCATTCACCGGAAGATCAACATAAGACAACATTTACATGTCCTTACGGAACGTTTGCATATAGGAGGATGCCCTTCGGCCTATGCAACGCTCCGGCCTCTTTTCAACGTTGCATGATGGCCGTGTTTTCGGAATTCATCGAAGAAATTGTTGAAGTGTTTATGGATGATTTTTCCGTTTACGGAAGACGTTCATGGATTGCTTAGCAAACTTAGAAAAGGTCCTTACAAGGTGTGCGGAGGTAGATTTGGTTTTAAATTGGGAAAAGTGCCACTTCATGGTTAAGCAAGGCATAGTGCTCGGACATGTTATATCCGAGAGAGGAATTGAAGTGGACAAGGCAAAGGTAGAGACGGTTGAGCAACTCCCACCTCCTACGGATATTAAGTCCTTAAGGAGCTTTCTAGGCAATGCCGGATTCTATAGAAGATTTATAAAGGACTTCTCGAAGATCACTAAGCCTTTAACACACCTTCTTCAAAAAGATGTGGCTTTCGACTTTGATGAGAAGTGTCTAGCGGCATTCCGGACCTTGAAAAATGCGTTGGTGAGTGCTCCCATCATCCAACCTCCCGGATTGGAGCCAACCTTTCGAGATCATGTGTGACGCGAGTGACTACGCCGTAGGCGCGGTCTTGGGACAAAGAAAGGAAGGCCGAGTTCACGCCGTTTACTACGCTAGCAAAACTCTTAGTGGGGCACAATTAAATTACGCTACTACGGAAAAAGAGTTGCTAGCGGTGGTATTCGCTTTCGAAAAATTCAGATCTTACATCGTGAACTCGAAAGTCATTGTTTACACCGATCACGCAGCTATAAAGTATCTCTTGGCTAAGAAGGAAGCTAAACCTCGTTTGATTCGTTGGATCCTTCTTCTCCAAGAGTTCGATGTTGAAATTCGTGATAAAAAGGGGGTGGAAAATGTTGTGGCCGATCATTTGTCTAGGATGAATCGGGGGCAAGATGATAAAGAGCCCATAGAAGACAAGATGAGAGATGACCACCTCTATAGAGTGCTTGATAAAGATACTTGGATGATCGACATCATTCGAGCGATTCGAAAGATGCCCCTCGATCATCTAGACAAAAACACTCAAAGGAAGATAATTTCTGAAAGTAAGAAATATTTTTGGGATGCACCATACCTCTTCAAGCTTGGCAATGATGGAGTGATGAGAAGATGCGTGCCAAAAGAAGAGAGGCTTGAGATTCTAAGGAAGTGCCACTCGGCGGAGTACGGTGGGCACTATAGCCATTTTCGAACCGAAGCCAAAGTATGGTCGAGCGGATTCTATTGGCCGGAGATGCATGAAGATACTAAAAGATATGTTGCGTCATGCCCCGAATGCCAAAGAACCGGAAACATCTCTCAAAGAAATTCTATGCCTTTGAAATACAACTTGCAAGTCGACATATTCGATGTATGGGGCATAGACTTCATGGGGCCTTTTAAAAACTCATTTGGATTCGAGTATATACTTGTTATGGTCGATTACGTATCCAAGTGGGTAGAGTCTATACCATGTCGTAAAGCTTCCACGGAGGAGTCCATCACTATGATCAAGAACGTGATTTTTCCCCGTTTCGGTACACCGAGAATCTTGATAAGTGATGGAGGAACTCATTTCACGGAAGAACTTCAAAAAGTGCTTGTCCAAGTTGGGAATTGAGCATAGGGTCTCCACGGCCTATCACCCACAAACCAACGGACAAGCGGAGACGTCAAATAGGCAATTAAAAAGCATACTCAACAAGACCATAGAGAAGGGAGGCAAGGATTGGTCAAAGAAATTAGACGGAGCTTTATGGGCTTATCGAACGGCGTTTAAAACACCGATAGGTATGACCCCCTATCAATTCGTCTATGGAAAAGCTTGCCACCTTCCGGTTGAGTTAGAACATAAAGCCTATTGGGCGATTAAAGAAATGAACCTTGATCTCGATGCCGCGGTGGTGAAACGGAGAATTCAAATAAGCGAGCTAGAGGAGTTGAGGTTGAAAGCTTATGAAAACGCAAGCATATACAAAGAGAGAATCAAAAGGTGGTACGATAAAAGATTGAAGAAAAAAGAATTTAAAGAAGGAGATAAGGTCCTCCTCTACAATTCGAGGTTTAAAACCTTCGGAAAGGGGAAATTGCAAAGCAAGTGGGACGGACCTTATGTTGTGCATTCGGTGTTCTCCAACGGAGCGGTAACCATTATGGATATAAACGGCGATCAATTTGTGGTGAATGGACGGCGGCTTAAGGTTTACTACGAACCCGACGTCGTGCCCATTCATCATGTTGACGTCTTTACCATGGAGGAAGAACCCGAATGTCCCGCCTAGGACGAAAAACAAGGCACCAACTTCGTAAATAATTTTTCTTTTAGCTTTCCGGAGTTTTTCGCGAAGATTAGCTGGGCCAACTTTTTCCCACGGGCCGAGGACGAAAAAAAAAATAGGGTGGTGTGCAAAAAACCGGACCGGCCCGGCCCCCGAGGCGGGGTGGGCCGGCCGGCCCCATAGGATCGGCCCAAGGGGGGCCCGACGCCCGATGTCCCCGAATTTCGCCCGAATTGCTCCTTTTCGACTTCCTTGTTTGGTTAGAAAATTTTAAGGGAAGTGTAAAAAAGGAAAATAAGGTTCCCGGGGCTTTTCTCTCGGGACTATATATTTGGCCGAATTGGGAGCTCGAGAATCAATCCTTTCAAGCAATGTGTTGCACCCTTGTAGCGACCATTGAGTCTCCAAAAAGCTTAGAATTGAAGGTAGAAGCCAAGAAGCCATCGATGGAGGAGGCGATGCGATGCGAGGTCAAGCTACTCGTCAAGAGGACCGCACGTATCCGTTGCGGAGGACGTGTCCCGACCGGAGCTCTTGCATCTCGCAACCCCGTCAAAGGAGAGAAGGTCCCTACACCCGTTCGAAGGTCGGCACGCCTCCAAGGCATCAAGCGCAAAGATTACAAGGAGGTGTCGCCGGAGCCTAAGGATTATGGGGATAGCGACTACTCCCGACGATCGTAGCCCGAGCTCGTGGGCGGCCGCCGTAGAGACGATGACGATTGGGGCGAGCAGGCCCTACGAAAGGACTCCCGAGGGCCCCAACGGCGACGGCAACGGCGGTGGCGAAGGCGACAACAATGGAGGTGGCGACGACGGTGGTGACAACGGTGGAGATTATGGCAACGACGACCCCTTCGGATTGCATCCGGTGTGTTGTCGATTTTGCCGTCAATCCATCGCGGCTCTCTACGCGTCGGCCGACGAGGTGTCTTCAAACCATGGAAGCGATGAAGCGGCGTATGGAGGACTTGGAGCGCGTAGTTGAAGATGACTACAAGTTCCTTAACCGTAACGTGCGCAAGCTTTTCGGCATGGTTGGAAACATGAGAGGCAAGTGGTGCAAAGCTTGCTCGAAGTACCATTAGATCTAGTTTTCCCCTTTGGTTTTTGTAAGATACGACGAGGACGTCGTATGTTTTAAGTGTGGGGGAGAGCTAGCTCGCTAGCCTTAGCTTTTGAACTTCAAGTTTAGGTTCGGTTTAATCTTCGTGTGAGAGTCCTAGCGTTTTAATGAGTCTTTAGTTTTCGAGTCGGTTTTAAATTTTTTGCAAGCGTCTTAAATTAGTGTTGAGTCAAGAAAACCAAATAAAAAGAGTCTTTATATATATCTTTGTGTTTTTTGTATTGTTTATCTTTATTTACTTGTTTGCTTAATCTTCGATTCTTGATATATGAACACAAGTATGTGGTTTGAAAATCGTTTACCGTGGTGCTTAGTGGAATCGCTACTACTTAAAGTACCCATACCGCACTTCGATCTTGAGCTTCACATGCTAGTTGTGCTATGTTCGATGCTAAAAATTGGAGGATTTCAGTTCTGAAAATTATATTAAAACCCTTGTAATAAAGGTTAGCAAAATCTCTTTTTCCAAGTTGAGAGTATAAAAAATTCCTATCCAAAGCCAAGTTTGTTTTTTTCGCTCCACTATAAGTGTGATTAGCACGATGAGTTAGGCTAGGACCCTTCTCTCTTGGTGAGTTTTAATTTCAAGCAATGATCATGTCCTTGTGCTTATCTTTTGTTGCTAGCCTCGTCATTCATTCGGTAACATGTCTTTCACAACGGAAGTCATGTACATCGCCGAATTCCATACCCAAACCTATACACCTCTTTTGAACATCGTATTCCTTGAACACAACCTATTTTCAAAGTTTCGTCTCGTCTCTAGCATGATTTATTTAAAAAAATTCAGATTGTATGCATGCGAGAAAAGGGAGAATTGAAAGCTTTGAAAAGATGTCAAGAGAGAGAAAAATAAAGAGAAAAAGTATGTGTATGGAAAAGAAAAAAAAAAGAAAAAAAATCATCATATGTGAATGAAGGAAGAAAAAGAAAAGAGAAAGATGAGTTAGCAATGAAGATATGAGAGGGATGGATCAAGTGAAAGAAAAGAAAAATAATAAAGTGTAAGGAAGGATGTCACGTTGATTGTGAGACGAAACTTTTACTCTATTTCCAACCATGTGCAATCCGACAACGAGGACATCATTGGTGCCTTGAAGTCACAATTTTCTTTTGCCCTTGCACATGTCCACCATTCTAAATCTTCTCGTCCTTGATATCCCTACATATGGTTAATTCTCATGATCATTGGCTCGAAAGGTAGACAACCATTAGAGGAAGTTCTTAGTTTGACAATACTTGTGTTGATTGCGCTAGCCCTACCTATAGCTCCACTTTTACATGATATATGAGAGATTAATGGGAGGTGAGAGTTTTATAAAATTTGGTTAGGATAGACACTTCATATGAGTGACTTGAGAGAGCTTGGAGAAAGGTTTTTGTCTAACACTTGTTGCAGGAATTTTTGTTTTGAAAACCATAAAAACCCTCCGATGGAAGCAAAGAAGTAAGTATGGCTGAAATTGAAGGCTTCGAGTGAAGAGTTTGAGTTGTGGGGTAAATCTTGACGTGGTAAAAGTTCTAAACGCCCATGTTTATGTTTGATTATCATTACTTTGTGTTTATGTATTAATGATGAAGGGATTGACTAACTTGTGAAGAAGGATAAGTAGTACACGATTACACGCCTTGGACGAAGTTCTTTTACGAGTACTTGCTCGAGGACGAGCAAGAGCTAAGTGTGGGGGAGATGTTGACGGTGTATTTTGGTGCACCTAGCATGTTCATTACACTTTGGTTTGGATTTGATTATTGAACTAACCCGCCACTAGGCACACTAATCATATAACAAGTTCATCTTTGTGCATGCATTTGGAAGTGTTGTGTTTATGTAGGAAATCATGGACATAAAGGACGGATTTGCAATAAGTTCAAAGGAGCATTCATGGAGTCTTGTTCGTGTTCATGAGTTCGCTGAAATTACTTCCAATGGTGGTGAGGACCGAAGTGTTACGAGGAACACCCCGGGATTGAAGCGTAAAAGATCAAACTTCATGCAAAGAGAGCCTTCATCTTGATCGCGAGGATAACGGCGTCAAAATCATCCAAGTGGAGGGGGCGAAGTAGATAAGTGCACGAGGACCCACGGAGCAAAAAGGGCGACCGAACCGGGCCGAAACGGGCTCAGGGCCGGCCGGCCCGGTCGGATCGGCCCGGCCCACTTCGGGCACCGGTTCGGTCCCGTCTTGCTTGCCCTCGAAGGATCTTCGACCCTAAAACCCCCGACGCGCCGCCAACGGACGGAGAGGAGATTATTCGCACCGAAGGCCATCCACAAGCTAGAGAGAGAGGAGGAGGATCTCGGGGCGGAGATCAACCACCTCGAAGGAAGCACCCTCTCGTGGAGAAGGAGGAAGACACGGCGGAAGGGAAACCATGATTAACGGTGCCATGATCGGCACCTTGATGGGGTAATCTTCTCATTCGTCCATGGGTTGTAATCGATCGTGAGATGTAATCGCACTTTGTCGGATTATCCGTCTATCATCTTGTGTTGAATATACTTTAATGCTTTAAGGTTAGCTACCATGCCGTAAAGGGAGTACGAGCTCCAATGCTTCCTTGGATTCATTCAATACGCCGTGGCCATCAAAGGTCTAGTCATGAATACCTTCGCGTAGTGACGATACGAGAGGAGGGAAAGGGCGAAACCGTGGTCACAACCCCGATAGATTAGATTGGTTTTTCATGTCTTTAAGCGATTGCATGCTCTAGTATCGTAGACCCGTGGGCGAGTGTCTTCTCTCTTGATCGTTTATCATTCTCTCTAGTGAGTTTAGTTGTTTTTCTAGTATAATAGTTGTTAGAGTTTTAGTAGCTAGTGTGTCGTTGTTGATCGAACGCTTGTAATCCCCTTGCTCCGCGGATTGACAAGAACCTTGGGAATCCCGTGGTGAAAAAGGTGTGGGGTCCGTACGCTTGCGGATCGTAGAGGGATACGTCTTTTATCCGTCAACGGTTGTGTGTTGGTTCCTAGGTCCAGTGGCACTCCAGTGGCTACATGGGCTTGGCCAACTTGGGTAGTGAGTCGGAGACGTGTGTTGGAAGCCGTGTTCATCTTGTACGAGTTTCCATCTCCTTCGAGAAGAATTTTTATCGGCTCCCATTCACTCCCCCCTCTCTGCGTTCGCCGTATCGGTCCTTCAAGTGGTATCGAGCCGGTTCGGGTCCGTATTGACTCTAACCGGTCTAACATCCAAGGATGGCATACCGGGAACGGGGTTCGGGTCCTCCACACTTCGATGGCAAGAACTACCGGATGTGGAGTAAGCGGATGGGTGCGTTCCTCCGCGGAAAGGGTCGGATCCTTTGGGATGTCACGGTGGACACGAGCTATGTCCGGCCGATGGATTTCCTCGCTCCGGGATCGAGGGACGGATTCGACGCCAACAATAAGGCGGTCGACTAATTGTTTCGTGCTTTGTGTCGGCCGAGTTCGATTGGGTGCACACCGAGCACTTGGCTTGTAGGATTTGGGCGGTGTTGAAGGAGGCTCATGTTGGGAATGCCCGAGTTCGGGCACGAATGTATGCGACCTACGGGAGAGAGTACGAGAACTTCACTCATCTCCCCGGTGAGTCCATCGATGCCTTGTTTCGAGAGGTTCACGGTGGTTGTGAACAACATGAGGGCCAATGTGGACCTTGCTCTCGTACGATGATCATGATAGAGCGGTCAAGCTCCACTCTTTGGATCGTACGATTTGGGGTGGAAAGTTCGAGGCCATTGTGGAGTCGAAAAAGTATGATACTCGACGGTGAACGAGCTGTTCTCGATGATCAAGTCGGGCCGAGGTGGATAGGGGCATGACCGCCAAGCTCGAGGGACCGGCGATTCCCATAGTCTTGCCCTCGTTGGTGGTTCGAAAGGAAAGGCTAACACTAACCCATCCATCGGGATGTTCTCTTTGTCCTCTTTGATGTCTATGCCGGATGAGGAGTTCGGCGTGCTTGGAGAGGACGAACGGCGCTCTCGACGAGGCGGTTCGAGAGGCCGCACGAGAACCGGGTGAACAAGAGGAGGAACACGAGGACATGCTTCAAGTGTGGCAAGGTTGGACACTATTTCGCCGAGTGTCCAAAGGTGAACAACCACGACAAGCACAAGTTCAAGGACAAGAAGAAGAAGTCTAGGAAGAAGGATCATGGACATGAGAAGAAGATGCGGTCTCGAGAGAAGATGAAGAGATCAAGCGACATCGAGTCCGATTCCGAGGACACATCTTCAAGCTCGAGTGATGAAGATGAAGAGGATGACAAGAAGAATAATAAGAAGAAGAATAACATCGCAAGTATCTCAACGGCCTTTGTGTGACGGGCCGAAGCCTCAAGGACGACTTCGCGGCATGGCTCGCGGTTCGAGCGACAAGAGAGAAGACGAGAAGGACGCCTCGGACTTGGATTCCGAGGATGAGGTATGTGATGAGCTCTCTTCTTTGTGCAAGGAGAATGAGGAGTTGGTTGACTTGCTTGATAATCACGACCACATGCTTAGAGAGGCTAAGAAGCTTAGGAAGGAGCTTAGATCTTTGCTCGAGGATGCTAGGACTAGAGTGGTCGAGCAAGAAACACGGGTTCTTGATAGCAATCTTGAATTGATTCTCTTAAGGCTAGCCCTGTTGTTTCGATGAGAACGATTGTGCTTTGATTGCTCGCTTTCTGGCCGACTTGATCGATCTTAGGGAGAAGTATGCCTCCAAGTGTGAGGAACTAGATCCGCTTAGGGTTGAGTTGGGTGAGCTACAATCTAGACCCACTTTGCTTGGTGGTTGCACTTCTTGCCCTAGTTTGCATGAGAAAATTGTTGAGCTCCGTTCTCGCATTGTTTCGCTTGAGGCTGATTTGAAAGTGCCTATTCCTACTTCTTGCTCTACATGTGAGTTGCATGCTATGAAGAATCTGGATATTGCAAAATGTGTTGGTCGCTTGCAAGATGAGAATGATAAGTTGCATGAAGCGCTGAGTTGGTTGTCGTGTCAAGAACCTCAGCTTGGTATGATGATTGCAAGTTGTAAGCGCTTTGACGGTTGGGCTTTGGGATTGGATAAGGTTGGTGAGGGCACTGGTGAGAGAGAAAGGAAATTTGGGAATGTTTCAGTTCCACCACAACCCACACCCAAAGACAAGTTTACATCCAAGCCAAATCAACCAAGAGAAAAACCGAGTGAGAAGGCAAGTGAAATGCCTAGTGAGAAACCAAGTGAGAAGCCTTGTGAAGAGCCTCATCCCAGGCCTAAGCCCAGATCAATCTGTTTCCATTGTGAGTTTTGTGGAAAGGATGGTCACAAGAGAGCGTTTTGCTTCAAGAGGAAACGTGAGGAGAGAATGGCGAAGGAGTGGGCTAACAAGGACAAGTACCACCCTTCCGATGGTGTACTTAAGCCTCGTGTGCAGTTGTCCAGGGCCAAGGCGAGTGTGAGGACAGTTCGGGCTTGGGGAGAGTGGAAGGTCGTTGGAGGTGTTGCGCCCGAGCTACACCGGTCGAGCCGGTGAGAGGCACCGGTCGGACGGTGCGGGCCGGATAGACAACGGTTTGGGTTTCGTGCTCGTACAGGTGCGAGGTTTGGTTCTGGAGTTCGTGGTTCTGGTGGTTGGGCTGGAGAGTTTGCAGGAGGTCAGTTTGCTAGGCATTCTCCTCCTCGTGCTCAATACGGGGATGGGAGGATCCGTATTTTGAGAAGGAGAGGAGGGACGGTCCACGGGTTTTCTTTCGTGGTTTTGGTCCTCCTCCAGGTAGAGAGGTTTGGTTACCTCATGGTGGTTACCGTGGTGGTGTTCGTGGAGGTAGCTTTGGTAGGAAAGATGGTTTGGTTTGTGCTAACCCCACTTTCGAGCAAATGGCTAGGCACTGGTTTTACACATTTGGAACTAACCCTAGTGTTGAGTCGTTTGCTCGCTCTCGCTCTTGGTTTTGAGTTGCAGGTGGATGGCCCGGAGAACATTTGGTTGATATCGGGGGGTGGTTCTTCGGCCTCATACCCCGGTGGTGACATGGAGGTACATCACTTTCGGGGATGGTGGACAAGGGTAAGTGACTTTTGAAGAAATGATAAAGGTAAGTGAATTTGTGACCTTCAAGTGTGTTACCTTAGTCAAGCCACTTGGTTCTTTTGCTCTTTGCCCTATCTCATGTGTCTAAGGTGAGCTTTGTATGCTCGTTGGCCTTAATGCATGAGTTTAGGGGGAGCTTGTGAGTTTTGTGCTCCTTTGCTCTTTTGCGGTGGTGTCGAGCCCATTTTTCCTCCCCTCGAGGAGCCGGTGGTTTGTGAGTTTTGTGTGGGAGCTCCTTTGTAGCATATGTATAGCTTACCTTTGTGCATTTCTTGCATTTGGCATGGCATATGTAACATGATGTATAGGCATCCTTGTATCTTAGATTGCATGCATTTTGTATCATATGCATTGGTTAGGAAAAGCTTCTCTCATATACATTGTTCACCATGGCATGAAATTTATGTCTTTGTGAACTTGTTTGGTATGCTATGGTTAGTTTGGCTTAGCCCTTGATGATCTTGATAAATAATCCATGGTTGATAGCTATGTTTTTGAAAATGTCAAATGTATGCGCTCTCATGCGTAAATGCCTTTACATGATCTTGACATGTGTTAGTGGCTTGGCTATGCTTAATTTGTGGTTGGATAACTAGTTTATTGATCATATGGGGCCAAAGGCTCATTTTCCATCATGAATGTTTAGCCCTCTTGCTTTATCTTATAGAGGGGCATAAGTTCCTTTTTGTTGCAAAGACATTTCATGTACTAATTATGAATCTGAAAATGAAATGTAAAATGCTTGGAAAATCTGCTCCTATGTCATATGTGCTGAATTTAATTTGCTTTGGGTGCTTAACCGTTGCATGATGCCTACCAATGAGAAGTCTCATACATAGAAGTAGGCACATGGCTCGGTGGCTTTGACATGACATGAGGTGCTTGTGGGTGTTTGTGATGGTCTTATGATTAGAATGGCTGTCCTAGCATGAAGTTTGTGTGGCTTTGCCATTTTGATATGCTTTGATCATGTTTAGGAGTTTGCTCATGAGAGGCAAGTTTTTCGCAAAATTGCCAAAATCCATCTTAGCTTCGTCCAATGGTTGTGAAACTTGGTGATCATGTAGTTGAGATCGATACGAAGCTATAGAGTATCTGACTTGCTCATTTGGACATGTGTAGCATTCTTTGTTGAATTTTGTCTATTTGAGAAGCTCTAGGTTGAAAGTTTTGCATTTTTTTCTTGATTCGTGCATTGCCAACAAGGGGGAGAAGTTTGAGCTTGAAATGGCTTACTAGACGCATTTAGAAGGTTTTCAGGTGGTTTCGAGCCATTTCTGGGCTCTGTTGTTCACCAATCGATCGGTGGTGAGCACCGGTCCGACCGGTGTGAGTGCTGGTCCCGTACATATGTTAGGCACCGTCTGACCGGTGGTGATGACCGGTCTGACCGGTGTGAGCTGAAATTGCTGCAGCTGCCCTGTTTTCAGCTGGTTTGCATGCATTTGTCCAGGGAGAGGTGCATTGGTTCAGGGGGAGCTTGCATGTGTGCAGGGGGAGCTCTTTGTGGTTATTCGAGCTTTGCTTTGGTGATTTGCGTTCTTTGCTTGAGCTTTGCTTTGTCTCGGATGTGTCGAGCCGTTGCCCTTGCCTAAGGGGTCCGAGACTTGTCTTCTTCAAGTGATCTTGCTCTTTGCCTTTGTTTGGCTTTCGATCGCTTGTTGGAGTTTCTTTTTGTTCGTTTCTTTTCTTTTTCTTTTCTCTCTTGTTACATTCTTGTGGGTGTTGTTAATGCACTCATCAAGGGGGAGATTGAGGACCATGTGTGGTTTGAGGACCGGTGGATGGTCGCTTCCTTGTGTGATGAGTGATTGACAATGTTGTGTGGACCGATTCTTGGCCAAGTATTGCAGGTGCGAGGTTGCGACTTGACCGGTTGGTGCGGGTGAAGAACAAGCACGAAAGGTCATCGTCGGTGAGGCCTCCGGGTGTGGAGAAGACAAGTAGGCTTCGTTCGAGGGACCCGGTGGCCGGCGGGGGTCAAGTGCGGGCCGCATGGTGGCATGAACAAGCAAGATGAAGTCATGGACGGTTTCTTGGTTGAGCCTCAAAACCAAGGTCGAGCCGGGATTACGTGGGAGCCGAGTCATGAGTGGAGATTGGCGGAGGCTACACCGAGTTCGCGGGGTTTCCGGTGGTTCACCAGAAAACCACTGGGTTCCTTGGTTGATCCACAAAGCCAAGACCGAAGAACCGAAGACGGAGCTGCAGCAGCGCCAGACCGGTCTGACCGGTGGGTCGACCGGTCGACCGGTGGGTACCGGTCGACCGGTGTACGACGACGCAATCCGAGACTTCGAAGCGGAGGACACGCGTCGGGATCGCATGGCTTGCGTTGAGGCTACGTAGGGTGCGGTCGCCGGGCATCCGTCCGATGGAGAAGACATGAAGAATTCCAAATCCGCCCTTGAGGGGCTTGTATCCCTAGTTATTAGGAAAGGGCATTTTAGACTTTCGGTTGCCTCCATATAACCCATGTGGTGAGAGGATGGCAGCCAACTTTTGGAACCCTAGCTCATTTGTTTTCCTATTTTCCTTCCTATTTTCCTTATGTTTTCCATAGGAGTAGCAAGAGAGCTTCATGGAGAGATCTTGTTGAGAGGGATGGATGATCGGGCGGCTTGCTAGACCTTGTATGAACCTTTGTTTCATGTATAGATGATTCGGCGTGGTTCCTCAAGGTTTGGATGTGTTTTCCCCCGTTGTTCTTGGTGGTGATTTTCGGAGCTCTCCCTTGGTGATTTCTTTGGGTTGTTTTCGAGACCTTTCTCTTTGGGATTTGATGGGGGAAATTTGTGGGAACCCTTCGTGGTTCTTTGGGCTGTGATTCCCCTCCCAAATTCGTGAGTAAAGGTGCTCGATTTTGGGGTTTCTTGAGTTCTTGGGTTGGAAGTGCTCTTGGCGGGATTTCCTTGATTCCTCCCGAATTCCTCTTTGGGATTAAACTTGGCTATGGACTCCTCATGAGGTGTTCCTAATATCCCCAAAGTCTTGTTCAAGTCCGTGGAGCGATTCGGGAGATCGAGATTTGGATTTGGGGGAGTTGACTCGCGGGTGTTGTTCATCCCGAGTCGCCTGAGCTACACCGGTCCGACCGGTGCTCTTGACCTGATCCGACCGGTGCAACCCTTGGTGGGATTTTGCTCGGGTGAACGTCTTGGTGTGTTCGTTGTTGTCCCGTGTTGCTTTGCTGTTTCGAGTTTGGGTCGGTTTGGTGGTCGGATGGCTTGTTTGGTGCCTTGGGGGCTTTCGGTGCCGTGATCGGTCCGACCGGTGTGTCTCACCGGTCCGACCGGTGTAGAGCCACTTAGTGAAAGTTGCTCGGTTTCACCGGCCAGGCACCGGTCGACCGGTGGTGCTCACCGGTCCGACCGGTGTGGGCCTCGTAGACTCGAGGTTTGGTGTTCCGCCGCGTTCTTGAGTGGGAAGGTTGTGTGTTGGTTCCTAGGTCCAATGGCACTCCGGTGGCTACGTAGGCTTGGCCGGCTTGGGTAGTGAGTCGAAGACGTGTGTTGGAAGCCGTGTTCATCTTGTAGGAGTTTCCATCTCCTTCGAGAAGAATTTTTATCGGCTCCCATTCACTCCCCCTATCCGGTTCGCCGTATCGGTCCTTCAATAACCCACTTAATCACTCCTCTACCTAACCTTGAGGACATTAGGTGAACCCTTGGTCAAAGCCCTAGCTCAAACCCCTTTTATCCCCTTAACCCCTTGATGCTATTCTAGAACTTTGGCACGTTCTCCAAAATTTTCTTAAACACTTCAAAACCACCCAAAGAGAAAAATGTGTAGAATGTTGAGGCACACAACTTTGCTGTTGATTGGCATTTGAAATTTGGAGGAATTCTTGGTGAAACAGGCCTTGGAAGGTGCCCTGTTCCTATTCACAGGCGCCGAGTTTTTGGCTATGTTGGCATGGTGTTCCTGCTCCATTGCTTGAACAAAACCCCTACAAGTCTTTGTGAAAGTTGTAGAGGGATCCCTAATCTCCAACTTCTCTTCGTACGCTAAGGTACGGTTTAGTTTGAAAAATTGGAGAAAAACAATTTTGAAAACAAATCGATGAAATACATTTGACACCGAGGACACCGGAGCGCCTTCGGGAGCGACGTCGTGCGCGGCCATGTCGGCCACCGCCGCACGCGCCGTACCCGCTTCGGGCGCGCACGCCGAGGCGCCGGTGTGACCGCCGGTCACCGCGCGCGTCTGCCGGTGAGCACTCATGCGTGCCGTCCGTGGCAAGTGGCCGGGCCGGTGGCGCCGATCCGCCGGCCGGCGCACCGCCCGCGGCGTGCCATTGGCCGCCGGAGCGGCGCACGTCGCCGGCCATGCCCTCGGCCTCCCTACGCGTGCTAGTGGCACCGGCATGTTCCTACCTACCCCAACCGACCTTCCCGAGCGCTTATAAGCTAGCCCCGGCCGTCCCTCGCGCGCACGCGTTCCTACTGAGCCGCCGCCGTCCGCCATTGCCGCTGCTCGGTGAGCACCATATTCCAGTCACTTTCCTCACGCACCCAAGAGCTTCAGCCCTTCCCTGTGTACCACAACACCTCCCCGAGTTGCTTGTGGTTCAAGCCGAGCCACCCATTCGCCGGAACACGAGTTCCCGCGGTCGCCGCCGGACCGCCGCCGTCGAGCTCGCTTCTCCTCCGCTTCTCCAAGCCCCGTGGCCTGCCTAGCACCTTCTCTGGGTCACATGGAAGCTCCCCGCACAGCACGTGGTTGAGCCCAGGCCTTTTCCTCACCGCCGTCTAGCTTCCCGCGGGTGCGCTGCCGCTGCTCCGCCGCCGCCGCTCGCCGGAGCCTTCCCCGGTCGATCCACCGCCACCAATCGGTCACAGGTGATTCCAATCGACGATCCCTGTCGCATGTTTGCATGGCCGAGCCCCACCTCGCCGCCGGCGAGCTGGTTCTCGCCGTCGGGCCCGAGGGGGAGGGACCGAGGGTATAACTGTGAAAATTTCAAAAGTTTTGGGGTCCCCAGTGCAAGAAGATTCTTCCTTGTTGCACTAATTAGTCCAGCACCTTGTAAAATTGATTAAAAATCGTAGAAAAATCTAAATATAGCAAACCCAATATTGCTTAGCTAAGTGCAACAAGATCTACAATTGTGTCCAAATGGGTATATACTTTTGAGTTTTAGTTTTTGCTTGAAAAATAGGAATGTGAAATACTTAGATTGGTGTTTCGCAAAATCCACCCAAGCTCTTGAGCTGGATTTTGGGTATGTTGTGGTAACTAGTATGCCTAGACTGTGTGCCAAAATTTGCACAAAGTTGTTGAAGGTGTTTGCCTGAATAAATTATTTTGTGATATTGGTAAATCCGCTTAGATGATTTTTGTAGCCGGTTACATAATTATTTTTGAGCCCAAATTCCGGCTATGGTCTTGTTATGTTAAAAAGCACCTTTGGTTAATTTACCATGATTTTATCTATGTTATAAATAATATTTCCTCATTTATGCATGTTTTTGATCATAAATATGAGTAGCATGTTTCATAAAGGCTATATGTGTGTTTGTTAGTTCTTTAAGCTTGTTTTGGACCAGAGTATGTGTAGGAGAAAGATGAGAATCAATTCTGTCTTATTTATTTTGTTATGCATTATTCCCTTTTCTGCTAAATAGGAATGCTCCTATTCTAGTGTATTAAATCCAATGGTGCTAAAACCCTTTTCTTGCTGTCCAAGTATGCCTCCTAATTAGTAGGACCAGTGGCGGTGGCTGGATCAGTTTTGTTATGTTTTGGTTATGCATAAGAGCTCAAACTAGAATAATCTAGACAAGGAAATAGGGAAAATCACTCTCTCTAGTGCATGACTTAAGGAGAAGTGTCAAGAGCAGTAAAATGGTGCTATGAAAGTAATTTCCTTGCTATTGTTCTTAAATAAAGTATTTCTTTAATAGATGTGCACACAATCACATTAAAGAAGAGGCTAAATAGGCTTTTGATTATTCTCTTAAAAGGAAAAATGTTTAAATACTCTCGTTAAGGTGAAAATGGCCAACCATATACTCCTTGCGGTACCGTTTTGCTACTATTTTTGGAATTAATTTAAAATAATTACACTCCTAATCATCGCATTGCATCCCTCGTGTAGAAGTCCCCGACGGTAGCTATACTCTTGTGCCGGATGACGAGGACGAGGGCGCGGAGGAGACGTGCACTACGTGACCGTAGAGCAAGACCCGGCCAAAGTCCGAAGTTTGTGTGTCCGCTTGTACCGATGAAGGCAAGCCCCGGTTTATTCATTAACCCGAGTGTTTCTTTAAAACTTCGAATTTACTTCTTGTTATTGTATGTGCATTTACGTTCGGGAGTTGAAATGAAACCCCGGTTGCATGATCCATAAGTACCTATGATCTTTTACTAGCATGTTAGGTCTCTAGTTGCTATGCTTTAGGATCCGGTACAAGTCGAGTGATGTTCGTCACTCGCGAGAATAGGATCTCCTTTCCGGAATCACCATATGAATTAATGGATTGCTCATGTGGTAAGAGCATGGGATTTGGGCTCCGGTTGTCGGTGCGGAATATGGTCCCGACACTAACCGGTAGTAAGCGCCGTGGTCTATCCCTCAATGGTCGATGCTAAGCAATAAGAGACACGGGATTTATCCCGGTTCCCGCCGAGGGGGCCGTACGTCCCGACAGTGTTGTGCTCAAGGCACTATATTGCTCAACACCGGGGGTGCTCGTAGTGGGGCTGCTACAAGCAAGGCGGGAGAGGAAGCGTGACTTCCAAGTCCCCGGCGTAGTGACCGGAGATGTTGTGGGAGAATTGGAGAGCAAGTGCGTGGCGCGGCCGTCTCTCCGTTGTGTTGTGTCCGTCTCCCCCCCGCGACGGGGGGTTCGTCCTCCTTTTATAGATCAAGGAGGGAGCGAATCACATGCACGCCGCGGTATTTTGCTACGTGAAGGGGCGTGGCGTGCTATGTCTGTAGAGTGGGCGGCCGTCCGGACGATCCTTGCGCCGATCCGGCCATCATGGCCTATCTTGTACCCGAACGAAGGCGGCTTCGAGGGTAGAAGGGCGGCGGATGACCGTGATGTCTTCTGATAGGCTCGAGGGAGCCGCTAATGTCGGCCCGTACGGAGCACAGTGACAAGTAAGGTGGCGTTCCGTTCCCCGCACGCTCCACGATCTTGTAGCCGTTGCCATAGCGCCCGGCGTGCGCCCGTACGCGCGGGGGGCGGCGGCCCATGCCGTAACAAAGGCGGGGGATGGCGTCCCACCGGCCTAGCGCCTCCACCTAACCCCCGTAAGGTCACAAGAAAGTAAATCGAGGTTGCGGCCCGCCCCCCTTCGAGGGCTCCGCGCGTTAGCCGTACGGAGCGAGCGGCGGCGGCGTCACGGGACCGGCACCGGCCGCGTTGCACAGTCCCCCCCACGAAGTGATGGGGATGGGCTCCCTCCCCGGGGAGTTGGTGCGGCAGCACGGGGCGCGTGCCCCGGCGCATGATGGCGCGCGTCCCGCCGGTGTCGGGCGTTAAATGCCCGTGTACGGGAGCAGGCGCACGCGTGCGGGGCGCCCTCGAGCGAGGCGGGCCCGAGGTTGAGGGCGGGGCGGACCCTCGAGCGAGGCGGAGCTTGCTCGAGGGGGAGCGGGTCCTCGAACGAGGCGGAGCCTGCTCGAGGGAAAATGCACCCCCTCGAACAAGACGGAGCCTGCCCGAGGGAGGCGCGCATCCTTGAGCGAGGCGGAGCCTGCTCGAGGGGATCTTTGAGAGGGCCGCCTTGGTGGGCCGCTGAAGTCCCCGCGGTATGGGCCGTATCCTGCATGGTTAGGCAAAGTGTGTTTGGCTTTGTTGCGGGTTTTAAGTAGGGATTTCCCAGTTGTTAAAGGGGACCCCTAGGGTTGTCCCCGACAGTAGCCCCCGAGCATCTGTGGGTTTTCCATTGAGGCTCCCGCGGATGCCGGAACCTACCGATAGGACGTTCTTCCCTTCCCGGTTTTGCGAATGCTTTCCGTGGGGCCGCGTCGGCGGACCCGCGGATCTAGCCCCCCGAGCCCCGCAGAGCGTGGGAGCTCCCCGGAGGGGGTTAACTCGCGAGAGTTGGCCGGGAGGGCATGGTACATGTTTCAACCAAAGATCGGCGGTGTCTCGGCCGGCTTCGGTGATGCACGCGCTGCTGGCACTGTCTCCGGCGGGTGCAATCCGTAAGGTGTAGCCGTGCGTCAAGCACCCGAGCCCGGGCCCGTTCGAGGCGATCGGGTAGAGCTTCACGACTTGTCTTTTAACGCGCCCTCGCCGTCCCTCCGCGGGACGGAGGGTGAGGTTTCCGCAACCCCCATCGAGCGGGTCGCGAATTGTGGATTCCTCGTTGAGCCGCCGGCGGGTGGTTCGAGTGGACGCCCATGCCCCGTTCGATAAGGGTAGGCTGCGTGGTCCAGAGACACGTCCATGGAAGCGCTTGCGTGGGTTTGCTAGGTGGGGCTCGGTCCCGTTCGATAGGGACCGAGGGCGTAGAAGCTCTCCCTCGGTGGGATCCCCCGGCTAGCTGCCCTCGCCGGCTCTCGAATACGACATATGGGGCACCCTCGAGCCGACGGGCTTGAGGAACGGCTCGAATGCACGTGCCTTCGTCGTCCCTGACTCCGTGATCTGGGGCGCCTGTTTGAACCCGTCGAGGGTCAAGCTTCGAACCTCGATCGATCGCAGGGCCGTGCGGGGCGGCGCCCCGGGCGGCCCCGTCTTTGCGTTTGCGACCGTCGAGGGGCTCGGGTGAGCCGGCCCTCGAGGTGCCGATTAGTAACAATGGTGCGGGGCGGCGGCTAAGCGCTCCCCGCCCGGCATCCGCGACCGTCTAGGGGCCCGGGCGAGCTAGACCCGAGGCGCCGATTAGTAACACGGCGTGGCATGGGTGCTCACGGTGCCCGCTTTACTTTCAAGCGTGCCCCGGGGGCGACCTTCTCGCGCCGCGTGCCCTTTAGAGGGCTGACATCGTTCCGAGCCAGGGGCTCGTGCCGCTCGAGGGCTTTGCGTGGCATGGGTGCTTGCGGTGCCTCGCTTTGCTTCGGACGGGCCCCGAGGCGACCTTCTCACGCCAATGTCCCTTAGAGGGTTGACATCGTCTCGAGCCAGGGGCTCGCGCCGCTCGAGGGTTCTACGTGGCATGGGTGCCGCGGTGCCCTCTCTCCGTTCCAAACGGGCCCCGAGGCTACCTTCTCACGCCCGAACCGTTTCGAGGGTTGGAACTCTCCCAAGCCGGTGGCTCGTGCCGCTCGAGGGTTCTCGTACCTTGCAAGGAACCGAGCCATTAAATGCTACGCAGTCGTGGCTGTAATTTTGCGTCGTGGGCGCGCCTTTTTGGCGTTGCAACCGCGCGCGCGCGCGTAGTGGGCGGCGTGGGCGGGCGGACGTGACCGCCGTCACGGCCCCCGCCATTCTCCGCCGTGATGATGGCTTATTCGCGGAGGGCGTGGCCGCCGTGGTCGTGGTGGGGCCCGCCCGTCGGCCGAGAAGGAAGATTCCCCGCAAGAAATGCACGGGGCGTCCGCCCCGGAGAGCTCGCCCGCGGCTTATAAATGCCGAGGGAAGGGAAAGACAGCGGTTTTTTACCTTAGCGTTTCACCATTCTCACCCTTTGTGCTCTCGCCTCCGATTTGCTCTTGCCGTCGTGTGCCTTCGCCATTAGAGCTCCTCTTCCTTTCTATGTCTTCCGCTCTCGCATTCCTCGTCCTTCCCGATGGCGCCGCCTCTCGCCCCTTACGATCCTCGACCCGTACGCCCGAGAGCGGTCGACGGTGACCCCGCCGGCCCTTGGCGAGCCGGTCACCGCCGCCGCCTGGCGGCAAACGAGGAGGGCCGCCCGGCGGAGTGGATAGTGCCGCCGGCGGGAGACCACGCGCCCAACCCGCCGGAGGGCTATGTGGTGAGCTTTACACGCTTCCACGAGCACGGCTTCAACGCGCCGGCGAGCCGCTTCATGCGAGCGCTGTGCCACTACTACGGCGTGGAGTTGCATAACTTCGCGCCAAACGCGATCTCACGTGCGGCCACATTCGTGGGCGTCCGCGAGGGGTATCTAGGGATCCCCGATCAACGGGAGCTGCGGATACACCTCTTCCGCGCGGAGCTCTTCACGCAACCCACGACGGAGCAGAGGACCCGCCGCGCGGTGCGCGCCGGCGGGATGTCGCTCGCCCTGCGGGGGCAGTTCAAGGACGACTACATCCCCTGCACCATGACGACGAACAACGCCGGCTGGGAGCGGGGGTGGTTCTATCTGCGCAACGCCGAGCCCGGCCTCCCCCCTACACCGGTCGGGTATTCAAGGAGAAGCCCGACTCCTGGGGCTACGGGGTATCCACGCCCCAGCATCGGAGGCGGCAGGACTCGGTCCTGGCCGCCCTGAGGAACCTGGCGACGCGCGGTCTGACCGCGGTGGGCGTTCTCGCCTTCCTCCACCACCGGCGGGTCGTGCCTCTGATGGAGAGGCCGCTCTGCATCTACGAGATGACAGAGGAGGCAGACCCCGTCGCGCTGGCGAGGTCGCGGATGCTCCCGACCCCCCTTGAGCGGGCGTACGCGCTCACGCAGGCGCGGAACACCGTTGACACCCGGATGCTGCGCCGGGCCGATCCCCGTGGGAGTTCGAGATGCTCCCCACCGGCCCGCTGGTGAGTATGATTCTTGATTCCGTTTTAGTTCTTGGTGTTGCCTCCCCCCCCGACGCACCTCTCGACGTTCTCGTATGCAGCTGGTGAACTTTACCGCCGCGAAGTTCGTCCCGCCCACCCCCTCGACTCCCGCACGCTCGGTCGGGCGGCACCGCAACGAGAGCAGGGAGCGGGCGGCGCGCGAGAGGGAGCGCGCGAGGCGGCGCCGCGAGCGCCGCGAGCGACGGAGCACGGAGTACCGGCGGCGCGAGGAGCTGCGGCTTTCCTCGCCGGAGGCCGAGGAGTACTCGTCCTCTGAGGAGGACGAGGAGGAAGAATCTGGGGGGCAGGGCCCCTCTGATAGGTGGGAGCCTGCGCCCCCGTCGCCGGAGCCGGCTCGGCGGCAAGGGCGGCGTCGCCGGGGCGGGCGCAACGGCGCCCGCCGCTAGGCAATCAACAACGGGGCGGCGCGAGCCGCGGAGGTACCGGCGCGCGCGCGCGGGGCGCGCGCGGCGGGGCCCGTGCGCGCGGCGGAGGCGTCGGGGGGCGCGGCGACCGGCGCGTCGGCCGCGCGGGCCTCATCCGCCGAGGCCTCGAGGAAACGGAAGCGTGCCTTCTCCTCTTCGAGGTAAGGGGCTTGCCTCTCTGTTGTGCTAGGTTTTTTGTGGATCAGGCGTTCTGACCTTTGCTTATGTGCCAACCGTGCCTCCCCTCGCACCGGCCAAGGTGCTGAGGGCGGACGCGTCCATCCCCACCCGGCGGCGCTCGTCGAGGGCGCCGCGGGGCGGGGACAAGTACGGCGGCGGTGGGCAAGGGCTCGCAAGGCGCGGCCGAGGCCTCGAGACCTCGGCCGGCGGATCGGCCCCCGCCGCCGCGCGGCCGGCGGTCGTCGAGGAGCGGCGGGCGCCGGGCGTGGAGGAGGCGCGGCCCGCGGCGGCGGCCGCGGTGGTGACGCAGCCCGGCGGTGGGCGCCTCGACGGAGGCGCGGCCCGTGGCGCCGGCCGCGGCAGAGGGCGAGCAGGTGCGGCCCGTGGTGGCGCCCGTGGTCGCGGCCGAGGAGGGCGGACGGCGCCCGTGGTCGCGGAGGCGCGGTCGGAGGTGACGGCCACGGCGCCGCGTCGGCGCCCGTGGCCAAGGAGGCGCGAGTGGAGGTGCGGCGGAAGCGGCGCAAGGGTTGGCGCCGCCGGCGGCTCCCGGCGGTGGTGGTGGAGGTCCCGGACGATGACTCCCCGCCGCCCGGTGGGATCGGTGGGCGAGCTTCCCCATGCTCTCCCCGCAGTCCCGAGAGAGGGCCCTCGTGAGGCGGCGCGAGGGCCACATGGTGGCGGGGGGCCGAGGTCATGGCGCCGAGGCCTCGTCTTCCCGTGCCGGCCACTCCGCCCAGTGTGGAGGGGGTCCCCGACGACCCGCCCGTGTTCGCCGACGCCCGGGCGGAGCAGAGCCGTGGGGAGAGCTCCGCGGCCCACGCGCGCCACGCTCAACCGTGCGCCGAACGAGGCGCCGAGGGTCCACGGCGGCCCCGCGAGGCATGTCTTCCGGGTAGGGCATCGCTACTCGTTCTCCTCTTCCTCTCGCTTCCTCGCGCGTTGTCTCTCGTATCGGGATGCTTACGCGTCTTGACTTGTGGGCGACACGAGCTCGAGCGCCGTGCCCGCGGCAAGTATGGCGCCTTCGATCGGGTGAACGCCGAGCTTCACCGTGTCCGGGAGCGATGCGACGCCTTCGACGCGCTCGCCGACGCCCTCGGGACTCCGGACGGCCGGTTGGTGTACCGAGCCACGGTCTTGCGCGATGAACTCCCCCGAGAGCACGAGGCAAGACCCGTCGTGTCGCTCTAGCCTCGAGCGGATCTGCACAGCCCTCATCGACCGTGATGAGGCGCTGTGGCGGTGCACGCTCGGACCCTCGGAGAAGATGCGGACGCTGGCGACCAACTGGGAGGCGGAGGTGGCCGGTGTCCGCGGCGAGAACCGGGAGCTCCGCTCGTCGCTCGAGGGGCGCGGCGCGGCAGTGCCGGGGCCGAGGAGCGCACACGCGCGCTGGAGCGAGAGGGCCAAGGAGGCCGACGACTTGAAGGCCGCCCTCGACGCCAAGGCCGCGGTGCTCGCCGCCTCGAGGACCGGCTTCGCGGGAGCGCACCGCCCGCCAAGGGGCCGAGGGGCGGCTCCGGCGAGAGCAAGCCACCCTCGCCGATGCCCGGCGGTGCTAGAGCAGGAGCGCGTTGCTCGCGAAGCGGCGCGAGTCGCTGGAGGAGCGGGACGCCAAGCTCTCCAAGGTCGAGGGCGAGCTGATGGTGCTCAGCATCACCGCCGCGAGCCGGAGCTGGCCCTCCAGGAGCAGGGCGAGACCGTCAAGGGCCTCGAGCTGGCGGTCGAGGCCGAGCATCGTGCCCTTGAGGTGGAGAGGAAGCAAGTTGAAGGTAAGCCGCTATTTGACTCCTGCTTTGTTGGTTTTCTGTTAGAGGGTTCACATTCCTTTTTCTGATTTCTTCCTTGTCTTGGTGACTCCAGGCTTGCGCACCGCTTTGGGGCACGCGGCCGAGCGGGCCGAGGCGCTGCAAGCCTCCTACAACTCCTCCGAGCAGGAGCTGCAGGAGTTGCGCGGTGCGGCCCTCGAAACCAGCCGAGCCGTGGAGGAGGGCGAAGCACGGGCCGACAGCCCGCCGGCCGCCGCCCGCGCGCGCCCTTGGCGGCCACGTCACCGAGCGGATGCACCGGCGCCGCATCCGGGCGTCCCGAAGGCCCTCGGAGTGGTACGATCCCACTACGAGGTCAAATTCGAGGCGCCGTCGGAAGGTTACGTCGTCCCCGACGGTGTTGAGGACGAGGTAGCGATGGAGCGTGTGGACGCGCTCGCCGCCGACGCCGCCGGACGCTCACCGAAGCCTTCAAGGAGTTCCTCTTCCCCGGGCGCCGCCGACGCCGCCGCTCCTCCCACCCTCGAAGACGCTTGGGCGCCGGGGCCCGTTTTTGTTTATGTGTCAGTACGCTGGCCATATGGCCTTTGTAAATGAACAAGTTGTTCTTGACATAAACATTTGTTGATGTAAAGTGATGTCTTTTCTTTATTGCGCTTTTTTGTTTCTCCTTCTTCCTGAGTAGATTCTACTTAGGGGAGTTCGATTTTCGCGGGTGGCCTGCTGGGTTGGAGGCGAGAGAGAAGGGCCGTATCCTCGCGGCGTAGGCTATCTCTTGCTCGCGCGCTCCTTCCGCTAGGCTGCCTGCGCCCTGTTCAAATCGTTGCTCGGGGTCGAAGTAGAAAACAAACTTAGCGCGTGTGAGTTGTTTCGTTTTTGCGCGAAAATGGGGCCATTTTGGGGGGGGGATGCCCCCGCAGTAGCCCCCGAGGGTAACTTGGGTTTCGGGGGAGAGCCAAGTTGCCCTTTGCATTAGACTTATGGCGTTTACATAGTCGTCACCAATCGGGGCGTTGGTCATGTGATTTTTACAACAAGAAATACTTGGAAATCCTAGCTAGGGGTAGAAGCGATGTAGTCGTTGGATGTTCCAAGTGTTGGTGAGCTCTTCTCCGTCCTCGTTGGCCGCCTTGTATGTGCCGGGCTTGAGTACCTTCACCACGACGTAGGGTCCCTCCCACGGAGGCAATAGCTTGTGGCGCCCTCGGTTGTCTTGGCGTAGCCTTAGGACCAAATCCCCCTCGCCGAAGTCCCGTCCGCGTATCCTCGCGCGCTTGGTAGCGCCCGAGGGACCGTTGATACCTCGCGGAATGCATCAAGGCCACGAGGCGCGCCTCGTCGAGCCGGTCCGCCGAGTCCTCGCGGGCTCGCTGGTTGGCATCCTCGTCGTAGCCTCGAATCCTGGGCGATCCGTATTCTAAGTCCGTGGGGAGGACGGCCTCCGCGCCATGGACTAGGAAAAACGGGTTGAACCCGGTGGCTCTCGCTTAGGGTGGTCCTTAGGCTCCACACGACCGCCGGTAATTCTTGGAGCCATTTCCGACCGCATTTGTTCGGCTGGTCGAAAATTCGGGCTTAAGGCCTTGTAGGATCATGCCGTTGGCGCGCTCTACTTGGTCGTTGGTCCGTGGGTGTGCCACGCCTGCCCAATCCACACGGATGTGGAACTTGTCACAGAACTCCAAGAATTTCCCCGCCCGTGAACCGGGACCCGTTGTAAGTGATGATGGAGTTTGGCACTCCAAAGCGGTGAACGATGTCGGTGAAGAACGTCACCGCTTGCTCGGCCCCCGAGATTTGTGATGGGGCGCACTTCCACCCACTTGGAGAACTTGTCGATCGCGACCGGCAAGTGGGTGTAGCCCCCGGCACCTTTCGCGGGGCCCGACGATGTCTAGCCCCCACACGGCGAACGGCCATGTTATGGGGATGGTTTGCGGGGCATGAGCGGGAAGGTTGGACTTGCGGGCGTAGAACTGGCACCCTCGCGACCGCGGTCGGCCGCAAAAGCCTTGGCGGAAAGCGTTGCCAACTAGGGGCGCGGGCGCGGCGTGATGGCCACGGCATCCCGCGTGGATGTCCCGTAGGAGCTCGCGCCCCTCGGGGATGGGCACGCACCGCTGCAAGATGCTGGAGGCGGCGCGCTTGTACAGCTCGCCGTCGACGAGGGCAAATGACTTGGCCATCCTGGCGATGCGTCTGGCCGCGGCCCGGTCTGTGGGGAGTTCCCCTCGGGCCAACCAGGCCACGTACTTGTCACGCCAGTCAGCCTTGACGGGGGCTGGCTCGATGTCCATCACATCAGCTCCGTAAGCGCCATACCCCTCGAGGAGGGAGAGCACGTACGCCTCGTTCGAGGGGTCCTCATCCATGGGTTCCGCACCCGCTGGATTCGAGGGAGCCCCCGAGGGTTCTGTGTGGTTCGAGGGGTGAGGCTCGAGGGCGACCGAGGGCTGAGCGATGTCGCGGGCGAAAACGTTCGGGGGGACGGTGATCCTCCCGGATGCGATCTTGGCCAGCTCGTCTGCCTCCTCGTTGTACCCAGGGGCACGTGATTGAGCTCGATGCCGTAAAATTTGTCTTCAAGGGCTCGCACGGCCTTGCAGTAGGCCTCCATCTTGTCGTCATGGCAGCTCGCGTTTTTCATGACCTGGTCAATTACGAGCTGCGAGTCCCCTCGCACATCGAGGCGTTTGATGCCCAACTCAATGGCGATCTTGAGGCCACAAAGGAGGGCCTCGTACTCAGCCATGTTGTTCGAGCAGACCGCGCCCGCCCCCCGTTTTCATCACCGAGCCGTCGAAGAACGCAGTCCAAGCTCGCCGGGATCCGTGGCGGCGGCGCCTGCGTGTCCGTCCATTCAGCGACAAAGTCCGCCAGGATTTGAGACTTGATGGCCTTGCGTGGGGCGTAGGCGAGCGTCTCATCCATCAGTTCCACGGACCACTTGGCGATTCTGCCCGCCGCGTTAGGATTGCGGATGATCTCCCCCAACGGGAAGGAGGAAACCACCGTGACTGGGTGGGCCTCGAAGTAGTGGCGGAGCTTGCGCCGCGCGAGGACCACCGCATACAGCAGCTTCTGGACTTGAGGGTAGCGCGTCTTGGTGTCAGACAAGACCTCGCTGATGTAGTAGACCGGCCGCTGGATCGGCAGGGCGTGTCCTTCCTCTCGTGCGCTCCACCACGATCACCGCACCGATCACCTCGGGTGGTTGCGGCCACATAGAGCCGCAGGGGTTCACCATCCCGCGCGCGGCGTGAGGACCGGGGCATGTGTTAGAGACGCCTTCAGCTTGTCGAGCGCATCCTGGGCCTCGGCGGTCCAGGAGAAGCGCTCGTGCTTCTTGAGTAGGCGGTAAAGGGGCGGGCCCTTTTTGCCGAGCCGCGAGATGAAGCGGCTCAAGGCGGCAAGGCACCCCAAGCACCTTCTGCACCCCTTTGAGGTCCCGGATCGGACCCATTCGTTCGAGGGCCGCGACCTTTTCGGGGTTGGTCTCGATTCCCCCGTTGGGAGACGATGTATCCCAGGAGCATGCCCCGCGGCACTCCAAAGACACACTTTTCGGGGTTTAATTTGACCCCATTGGCCCGTAGGCAGCCGAACGCGATGCCAAGGTCACCAACCAAGTCGTCCGCCTTCCTCGGTCTTTACGACGATGTCATCCACGTACGCCTCGACCGTCCACCCGATGTGATCCCCGAAAACGTGCCGCATACATCGCCGGTATGTCGCACCCGCGTTTCGGAGGCCAAACGACATCGTGACGTAGCGAACATCCCGAACGGCGTGATGAACGAAGTCACGAGCTGGTCGGACTCCTTCATCTTTATTTGGTGATACCCGGAGTAGGCATCAAGGAAGCAGAGCAGTTCACACCCAGCCGTTGAGTCAACAATCTGATCAATTCGTGGCAAAGGGAAAGGAACTTTAGGACATGCCTTATTGAGACTAGTGTAGTCTATACACATCCGCCACTTCCCATTCTTTTTTCTTTACAAGTACGGGTTTGCTAGCCATGTTGGGTGGAACACCTCCTTGATGAACCCGGCCTCTAGAAGCTTCCGCAGCCTCCACTCCAATAGCCCGTCGCCGCTCCTCGTCGAAGCGCGCGCGGCCCCGCTGCCGCATGGCACGGGCGTGAGGCAGATGTCAAGGGAGTGCTCGGCGACCTCCCTCGGGATGCCCGGCATATCCGAGGGGCTCCACACGAAGATGTCGGCGTTGGCACGGAGAAAGTCGACGAGCACCACTTCCTATTTGGGATCGATGGTGGAGCCGACCCTCAACGCCTTGCCCTCGGGGGCGTAAGGGTCGAGGGGGACCTCCTTGGTCGCTCCGCGGCCTCGAAGGTGCCGGTGTGCTTGGCGGCGGAGTCGAGGTCTTCGTTGACCATCTTCTCCAAAGTGGTCACCAGCGCTTCATCCGGCGCCGCGTGCCTCTCGCGTGCTCTACGCACTCGACGTCGTAGTCGAATGCGTGCTCGATGGAGGAGCCTACGGTGATGACGCCGTTCGGTCCTGGCATCTTCATCTTCAAGTAGGTGTAGTTGGGGACCGCCAAGAACTTGGCGTAGCGAGGCCGCCCAAGTATGGCATGGTAGGCGCCCTTGAACCCCACCACCTCGAAGGTGAGTGTTTCCTTGCGGAAATTTTTCGCGGTGCCGAACCAAACCGGCAGATCGATCTGCCCGAGGGGCTGGACCTGCTTGCCGGGCGCGACGCCGTGGAATGGCTTCGTGCTGGGCCGAAGCTGGTCCAACCCAATCCCTAGCGAGGGCGCGGCGTGTGCACGTAGAGGATGTTGAGGCCGCCGCCTCCGTCCATCAACACTTTCGAGAACCGCGCGTTCCCGATGATTGGGTCAACCACCGGTGGGTACCGGCCCGGTTGGGGATGCGGTTCGGGTGGTCCTCCCGCCGAAGGTGATATGGCGTCCTCCGACCGCTTGAGGAAGGATGGAGGCGCCCTCTCCGCGGCGAGGACCTCGTGCCGCTCCTTCTTGCGCTGGCGGGTCGACATGTCGACGGTTGCCCCCCCAAAGATTAGGAACACGTTCTCCACGGCGGGGAAACCGCCGGCGTCGCCATCTCCTCCGTCTTTCTTGGCCTCCGCCTCCTTTGCGGCGGCTCGGCCATAGAACTTCTTGAGCATATCACATTGCTCAAGGGTATGGTTCATCGGGGTCTTGTGGTAGGGACATGGCTTTTTTAGCATGTCATCAAACACCCCCGACCAAGAAGGGCCGGGCCGAGGGCCCCGTCGAGCCGGGTCAACGGCAAGAGCCTCGGCATTACCGCCGTCGCGCCCCTCGCTCGTGTGCCTCGCGGCGCGGCTTCTTTCCCTTCTTGCCCCGCTTGTCGTTGCGGTGGGGCTCCTTGGACTTGCCGCCCTCCGCGGCGCGCGTCCTCCGAGCGCTTGCCCTTCTTGCCGTCGAAGATCGCCCCCACGGCCTCCTCTCCCCGAGGCGAAGCCGGTGGCGATGTCGAACGCCTCGTTGGAGTCCGCGGGCGGGCTACGCCCCAACTCTCGCACGAGATCCCCGCACGTGGTGCACTCGAGGAAGGCGTGCACGATCTCGGACCGCGCCACGCCGGGGAGCTCGTACAACGCTTGGAGAAGCGCCGTATAAAGTCCCGCAGCCGACTCGCCGAGCTTCGGGTGCCGGAGCACGAGTCCCGGGGAATTCCCGTGGCGCATGTACGTGCCCCCGGAAGTTGCCCACGAACGTGCGGACCGCATCATCCCGGTTGTGGATCCGGGCCGCGGGCGGTGCTCGAGCCATGTCCGGGTCGCATCGCCGAGGTGTAGGGGCAAGTTGCGGATGATGACCTCGTCACTGGTGGCCCCGCCCAGCTGGCACGCCAGGCGGTAGTCGTTGAGCCACACGCGGGGATCCGTCTCCCCGTTGTACTTGACGATGGTCGAGGGTTAACGGAAGCGTTGGGGGAAGGCCGCGGCGCGGATCTCCCGGCTGAACACACGGGTCCCCGGGGGCTCCCGTGTCGGGGAGCGGTCTTCGTCGCTATCGTAGCGCCCACTCCGTCGAGGGTGGTAGCCCACCGCTGCTCGCGCGTCCGCCTTGCTCGTGCGCCGAGAGTTGATGACGTTGCGGGCGTCGCCATCCGCCCGCCCCGCCTGCGCGCGTCAAGGAGCCGCTCCTTGGCCGGCGTGCGTCCCGGGTTGGCGGGTCGCCCCCGCCGCCCCCCCCCCCCTGCGTGGACCGAGGGTTCGCCCCCCTGTGCGGCTCCGTCGTCCCGCGCATCCCCTTGTTGGCGGATGCGTGATGCCGAGCTCTCGGCCCGGCCGGACGGCCACTTGCTCGATGAGAATCCGCACCTCGCGGTGCGGGTCTCGCGCCTCGGGGGTCGAGGGTGCTGGCATGGCCCGCGGCGGCGTCGCGACGGCAATGAGCTTTTGGCTCGCCCGCGGAGGTGCGTCCGGGTTGTCGACGTTGTTGATGCGGTCACGGACCGGCTTGCCCGGCCTCCCGCGCGCGTCCGCCGCGCGCGGGAGGCTTCTCTTGCCATTGAGGCACGGAGCGGCCCGCACCGTCCGGTACTACTCCGCCGGCCCAGCCTCGAGCTCGCGGGCTCGGCCACCGCGCGTCGGCGTCGGCCCCGGCGAGAGCGCTTGGCCCTTGGGCCGGGCGCGTGGCGATCCCCCGGGGCGGGGGTGATCTCCCCCGTCTCCGGCGCCCACCGCGCCGGCGGCATTGGCCGGTCGTTGGTGATGACGAGCGTAGCACTCCCGCGCGGGGTCGTAGCTCCCCGATGCCGGGAGTCGTCGGAGCGACGCCGAACCGCAGCACGTAGCGTCGAGGAAACGCCGAACATGACCGGGTCCCGCACGCCGGAGAAGTCCCACTCCGCGTACCCGTGGAGGTTAGCGGGTGGTGGCACGTCAAGGGAACCCAGGGATGATTCGTCACCGGCCGAGGCGCCGGGATCCCCGGCGACAAAGACGTGACGGCCGGGGGAACCCCGCGCATCGTGGTGTTGAAGTTGTTGTTGTAGGCCGTCGTGGCTCCACACGGCCCCAATGGGAAAGCGCGGCCCGAGACCGTGCGATGTCCCGTTGGGGTGGCGGATGCCGTGATGGCGGGCGCGTCGCGCCGAGAGGCGGCGCGCTCGGCCGCCGTCGCTCGGACCGCACCCGGCGCGAACGCGATCCCGCAGCGACGGCGGCGTCGTGGCGTTGACGGGCTGCGGCGTCCTTGCCGGCGGGCGTCCGCGCGCGTGATGGTGCGCGCAGCAGAGACCGGAGCGGACCCGGCCCGGCGCCGCGCACGCAGCTCCTCACGGTTGGTGAGGCGCATGAGGTAGCCGTTCCCCGTGGCCCGAAAGTTCGTGCCCCCAAACCGGATTTCGAACCCGGCAGGAGGGGGTCCAAGCCGCCCGGAAGTAGCGCGAACCGCGGTACTCGGTGCGGATCACCATGGAGGGAGTTGGTGGAATGACCTTAGGCGCTCGATTGCCCCACGGTGGGTGCCAACCGTCGGTGCGGAATATGGTCCTAACACTAACCGCAGTAAGCGCCGTGGTCTATCCCTCAATGGTCGATGCTAAGCAATAAGAGACACGGGATTTGTCCCGGTTCCCGCCGAGGGGGCCGTACGTCCGGCGGTGTTGTTCGCTCAAGGCACTATATTGCTCAACACCGGGGGTGCCTGTAGTGGGGCTGCTACAAGCAAGGCGGGAGAGGAAGCGTGGCTTCCAAGTCCCTGGCGTAGTGACTGGAGATGTTGTGGGAGAATTGGAGAGCAAGTGCGTGGCGCAGCTCGTCTCCCGTTGTTTTGTGTCCGTCTCCCCACCGCGGCAGGGGGGTTCGTCCTCCTTTTATAGATCAAGGAGGGAGCGAATCACATGCGCGCCGTGCTATTTTGCTATGTGAAGGGGCATGGTGTGCTATGCTGTAGGGTGGGCGGCCGTCCGGACGATCCTTGCAGCGATCCGGCCATCATGGCCTATCTTGTACCCGAACAGTGGCGGCTTCGAGGGTAGAAGGGCGGCGGATGACTGTGATGTCTTCTGATAGGCTCGAGGGAGCTGCTGATGTCGGCCCGTACGGAGCACAGTGACAAATAAGGTGGCGTTCCGTTCCCGCACGCTCCACGGTCGTGTAGCCGCGCGCCACGGCGCCCGGCATGCACCCGTACGCGTGGGGGCGGCAGCCATGCCGTAACGAGTGGCGGGGGATGGCGTCCCACCGGCCTAGCGCCTCCACCTAACCCCCGTAAGGTCACAAGAAAGTAAATCGAGGGTGCGCCGGCTCCCCTTCGAGGGCTCGGGCGCGTTAGCCGTACCGGAGCGGGCGGCCGGCGTCACGGGACCGGCACCGGCCGTGTTGCATAGTCCCCCCCGACGAGGATGGGGATGGGCTCCCTCCCCGGGGAGTTGGTGCGGCGGTGCGGGCGCGTGCCCCGGCGCATGATGGCGCCGTCCCGCCGGTGTCGGGCGTTAAATGCCCGTGTATGGGAGCGAGCGCACGCGTGCGGGCGCCCTCGAGCGAGGCGGGCCCGGGTTGAGGGCGGGGCGGACCCTCGAGCGAGGCGGAGCCTCGCTCGAGGGGGAGCGGGTCCTCGAGCGAGGCGGAGCCCGCTCGAGGGAAAATGCACCCCCTCGAACGGGACGGAGCCCGCCCGAGGGAGGCGCGCATCCTCGAGCGAGGCGGAGCCTCGCTCGAGGGGATCTTTGAGAGGGCCGCGTTGGTGGGCCGCCGAGGTCCCCGAGGTATGGGTCGTATCCTGCATGGTTAGGCAAAGTGTGTTTGGCTTTGTTGCGGGTTTTAGGTGGGGATCTCCCAGTTGTTAAAGGGGACCCCTAGGGCTGTCCCCGACACCGGTCCAATGGCTTCATTGGTTAAGTGTTTGAAAGTACTAAACACTTGTCGGAAATGGGCACGGTAAGCCTAGTACCTAAATGAGGCGGTACGGGGTTTTACTATCACTACTCTTAGTGTTGCGGCCCCGGGCTTGCTACCTGAGTGCATGCGTGAGGCTGGGTGACCTTGGTGGCGTAACCCAGATAAACCTTGTACTTAAGACTGTGAGCTATTATCTCCAAACCGAAGAATGACGGGAACCGCCTGGTTGGTGAACTCTTAGTGAGGGCACCTCTCGTGTGTTTAGGTCCACCTTGCAAGGTTATGAATCAATCGATTGTCGGCCTCTCACCATTATCAGAGACTACTTACCCGACTGGCCATGATATCCCTTTATGATGGAACTTTGTGAAGATTATTACTTTGATTAAATGCTTGTACAACACTGGTTGTAATAGTTGCTTATTTAGTAATAATTACTTCAACTAGAACTTGAGCTAAAAAAATGGAAAGTAAGGATTCACTACTCAGCAGCTTTTTGGCAAACAAACCACTAGCCGCCTTGCATGATTAGAGGTAAAGTATTTTCTTTTAGACGGGTAAGTCTTGCTGAGTATTAGTATACTCAGCCTTGCTTTATGAATGTTGTTTCAGGTAATGCATCTGATGTGTGGCCCGGAGAACTTCCACCCGGCTGGGAGCTGGAATGGGTGGATGACGAAGAGTGATTGCATCATGGACAGGCCTCCTACGATGTGATCAGATCTTTTAGTTATCTTCCGCTGTTTTCAATAAACTCTGAACCATTTACTTTCATGTCAAAGAACTATGTTTGTAATAATGACCCCTACGGGGATGTGATGGATAATTTGTAAGGCACTCTGAACTCTCCTTCGCGGGAGTTTTAATGCATTCGTTCGATCCTCTCCGTGTTTCCAAGTGATTTACCGGGTGTAAACCCGGCAATACTCAATGGGATGCTTCCTTATTATCACTTAATGACCAAATGGAGTGGTTTAGGCGATAGTACGGAATTATCTCGGGTGGGCTTGTCACAACTGGTATCAGAGTGACCGAATGCACCGGAGTAATTAGCTTAATACTAATCACATGATTTACAATAAAACTTGCCAAGAGTGATTGGATTTTGAAAATCCGTTGGATCGTTAAGGAATAATCTTGATCGAGAGGCCCTAGAGGGAATTTTTGGGTTCTTTAAGGTGGCATAAGGATCTATGGTTTATTTTCTAACTTCCAGCACTTTACTTTATGTCAGACTTACTTTATTGCACAACCAAACTAGATGAGCCACGTGTTTTATACATGTGCTGTTCCGCATCGCGGGAATTGCGAGGGTTGATGGAGTGATCCCTTCCATGGATCCCATCTTTGCGTCTAGATATGAGTTGTGGTGTCGCCACATGTTTCATACGTGTGCATTCCGCATGTCGATCATGCGAGGCAAGGATACACTCCATTCAAACTGAGAGTCTCCGAGGTTGGACGCTGTCAATGCAGTGGCTTGACGCATGGATACCGTTTCTATAAGTGAACGGTACTGTATGTGGACGCTTTCGTGACGTGCTGGCACGAAGGGTTCGTTTTCTGCAGGTACACTAACAACGTTTGAAAGTCGTTAAGTGCGAATCGATTAGCTCCGATTAGTTATTATAAGGAGAGCCGATTATAAGCTTGCCACCGGCACTAACTACGTCTTTTGGATCTAGTGGGAAGGTTGTATAAGGCGTGTGCATGCATGATTAAAATCTTGATGAACCTAAAATTTGACCTTAATTGCTTGAATAATTTGTCTAGGGTGAATTGCTTGATCTTAGATAAGATTTTTCCTCTCCTTTGAAATTAGGAAAATTCGGATTCTGTCTCTGTCATTTCTCAATTTCTGTAGCCAACTCTGTAAGGAATCTGAATAGACATCCTTTAGAAAAGTTGTTCCTTATGAAGTTGAGCATCCACTGTGAATTTTCCAGGAGTTTAGGAATTTTCTGTAGAGAGTTATGCTCAGTTTGGCGAGTCTCTGTTCTGCTGTTTTTCAGAACAGCACCCTTCCGCAAAAGAAATTTTTGAGCGTGTTCCAAGCCAATTTAGATTTACCCTTGAATACCAAAAGTGTGCATAATCATGTCATTAAGTTGCTGTGAAAAATTGGGAATTTTTGGGGCCCTGGTTTTTATGTTATGAAGTTTTGTTCATACCTACCAGATTTTTACCCTATTGCTCGTTGATGTCGATTGTATCTAACGTGTAGTTCCTAATTATTGTACAGATGGCGCAGCCACCGATCTACGAGATCGACGCGGACGGTACGATCCGTACCGATGCCCTTCACTCGGGACAGTTTTCCACGTATTTTGTGGGAGACTCTCAGTGAGGTGGGCTACGTTACGCCGCCGCTGTACGAGGTGGTCTCTTTTTGGGACCAGGGTGTTCCCTACGCCCGTACGACCACTACGGTGCTTCCTCACCCCGAGCACCCGTAGTTGGCGGACTTGAGCATGGTGTTCTTCACTCGCCGCGGTGTTGAGTCGGTTGAGTCCGCGGCCATGTGGATTCTTCACACCTTCTGTGAGCAGCACCCGGACGTGGTGATGCTTACTGCGCTGGGTTTGTTTCGGGCCATGGACCCACTCGACCCAGCTTGGCGTGAGCGTATCTTGCTCACCGATGTGTTACTCAAGGCAGACCCTCCAGCGGTTGTTGTGCGTCAGCTTCTGAGGTTCTTGGAGGCGGTGTACAACATGCAGGTGTTTCGTCTTTCCACTCAGGGTATGTCCTCCGTTGTGTTGATGGACTCCACAACGATGAGGGATATCCTTACCCTTGACCTTCAGTACGAGTGCCAGACCGTTGCTCACCTCCAGCGGGAGATCGTTACGCTTCGGGACGAGCGCATTCGGTGGCACCGGGAGCGTGCCGAGCTCACGGAGCGGTTGTTTGCCCGAGAGCATGCACTTGAGATGACTCGAGGTGTAGCTCGCTCACACCGAGGCTCGGCGTTTTGCCTTGGTGCGTAACGTGATGGAGATGCGAACCACGTAGCGAGAGATGGAGATTGAGGTAGAGGTGTGGCGGGCGATGGCCCGCAGGGGTCGGCGGCCGCCAATCGCACCACCGGCCGCACCCGCCGCCCCGGACGAGCTACGGGGAGTTTCGGGATTGAGCGAGGACAAGGCCGGTGGTCCACCACCCGACTCTCCGACACTAGTACCGGCTCCGCTACGGGTTACTAGTAGTTTTAGCAGCTTGTCTTTAGAGGATGATCATGTACTCTTAGTTTAGCCTCCTCAGCTAGCTTTTGTGTAAGGGTAGAGGCTGCTCAGAGAGTATATTGGATGACCTTTTGTTGTACATAAGTGTGTAAGCGGTTCCAAGACTCCGCATCATGTAATGCGTAGATGGACATCTCGTGTTGCCATGTTTGATGAATAATTCAGGATTGTTGTGATCAAAATCTCGCTTTGTGTTGAATACCAACCTTGTGTGTTATGTTGTGGAGATCATGCTCACCGAAATTCACCACCATTACATAAGCGTACCGAGAATTATAGCGAAAATGGTGCAGTTCGGCCTACAGCAAAAACAGCTAGGCAGAACCCCGGTGTTGGAATTTTTTGGGCATGTTAACGTTGGGTTTAGACCTCAGGTTGAATACCAATGTTGGAGCTCAGGAAATTTTGCACTTGCTGACCAAAAATGGGAGTTTTTGCTATGGCGGGCAGAGAGTTATGAATTTTCTAATAACTCCACTGTGCTGTCCGGTTTTCACCAAATTGACGCAATGAGTTTCATTCTGCATATTCTTCTTGTGGATAGCGTGAACAAGCTTGCGAATATGTGACTAATGAAAATCTCATGGATTTCAGATGGTGGGACAAACTCGTGCTTCTCACAATGGCTTTGGCGCAAGCGGGAGTGACGCTCCACCTCCTCCTCCCAACATGACCATCCAGGAGCAGTTTATGGTCACCCAAACCGAGGTGATGAGGCAACTCTTGCAGACGCAGCAGCAGCTTGCTCAGCAGCGGAAGAATAACTCTCGTGTGGAAAACATCGACGGCCAGCCTCGAGTCACAAAATATGAGCATTTCTATGCCATGAAGCCCCCGACTTTTGAAGAGGCCAAAGAGCCACTGGCTGCCGATGCGTGGATCAAGGCTATTGAAGCCAAGTTCTCTCTGTTCACCTTGCCCTGCTCCGAGGAGTGAAAGGCCAACTTCGCTGCTCTCCGGCTTTGTCGTGCGGCATTGATATGGTGGGAGAACTTCAAGACCATGATTCTCGCAAGACACCGGATCACATGGGCTGAATTCAAACGAGGCCTTCAAGGAACATCACATTCCTCAGGGTCTCATGGATAGGAAGATGAAGGAGTTGCTTGCTTTAAAGAAAGGATCTGACACGGTGTACGAGTATGCAAAGAAATTCAACGCCTTGTGTCAGTATGGTGGGCATCATGTTGACAACGATGCTAAGAAGATAGAGCGTTTCCGTGATGGGCTACACGGGGATCTCTATGAGAGGCTTAATCTTTATGAGCCTAACAACTATCAGGACCTTGTGAACAAGGCCATATCTCAAGAAGATGCCATGTCCAAAGCCCAGAGGGATAGAAAGAGGCAGGCCGGATTCACCACTACTGGTGGGTCGGGCAAGAAATTCCGTTTCATCAAGAAAGGTACTCAGGGTCCTCCCCAGTCATCTTCAACTGGACACTGGAGGGTGACCCCGTCTCAGAACAAGCCATCTGGGAACTTTCAGTTCCGTAAGGCGCAGCAGCAGCCATTCAAGCCTAGTGCACCCCCGACTAATAACAACAGTGCTATCAAGGATCGCCGCTGCTATAATTGTGGGAAACCCGGGCACTATGCCAATGAGTGCCCTAAGCCCAGGCAAAACAAACAGGGCGAAAGCTCAGGCTTCCGTCAGGGGAACCAAGTCAAGAAGCCCGTGGTGCAAGTCAAGCAGGGTAAACTCAACTTCACCACCCCGGGCGACGTTCCGGAGGAGCAGCGACGGTCTTGACGGGTACGTTCTCTATCTGTGATCACCCTATTAGAATATTGTTTGATTCTGGAGCGACTCATAGTTTCATCAGTGAAAGCCTAGTGAGCAAGTTGGGCTTACATTCTTGTCATACCAAAGATTCTTTCGTCGTAGCCACGGCGGGAGGAAGAATCCTCTCAAACACTATAACCAAAGCCATTCCTTTGCAGCTCGGCAGCAAAACCTTCTTAACCAACCTAATTCATTTGGGATTGGGAGGTCTAGATGTGATTCTAGGAATGAATTGGTTGACCCAACATCAAGTGGTTTTGGACATCGCCACTAGAATGATAGAAATCCATTCCCCTACCAGTGGTCATACTATCTTGTACCTACCCCAGGTGGAAAACACCCATCCTTGTTCCTATGCTGCCGTAGCCACCCAACTAGAAGATATTATAGTGGTGTGTGAGTATCCCGACGTTTTTCCCGACGACTTGCACCGATATGCCACCGGACGGGGACTTCGAATTTGTCATAGAACTTCAACCCGGGTACCGCACCGATATCTAAAAGGCCCTACCGAATGCCACCCAAGGAACTGGCGAGTTGAAAGTTCGGTTGCAAGAATTGCTTGATAAGGGATATATCCGCCCAAGTTCTTCTCCTTGGGGAAGTCCCGCTCTGTTTGTGAAAAAGAAAGATGGTAGTTTGCGGATGTGCGTTGACTATCGTCCACTCAATGCGGTGACAATTAAGAATAAATATCCGTTGGCCCGCATTGATGTTCTCTTTGATCAATTGGGTGGTGCCAACGTCTTTTCCAAGATTGATCTTCGATCCGGCTACCATCAAATCAAAATTCGAGCAAGCGACGTACCAAAGGCGACCTTTTCCACCGGATATGGTCTCTATGAGTTCCTAGTGATGTCTTTTGGTCTCACCAATGCACCTCGCCTATTTCATGTACCTTATGAACTCAGTTTTCATGAATGAACTGGACAAGTTCGTAGTGGTCTTCATTGATGATATTCTCATATATTCCAAAAGCGAAGCCGAGCATGCGAAGCATCTTCGTATTGTTTTGCAGCGATTGAGAGATCAAAAAACTCTATGCCAAATTCTCTAAATGTGAATTATGGCTGGATAGAGTGAAGTTTTTGGGTCACACTCTTTCCAAGGATGGTATCTCCATGGATCCTAGCAAAGTGCAGGAGGTCATGGATTCGAAGCCACCCAAATCAGTACACCAAATCCGTAGCTTTCTGGGTCTAGCAGGCTATTATCGTCGGTTTATCCCGGATTTCTCCAGAATAGCTAAACCCATGACTGAACTTCGAAGAAGGGCAAGTTTGTGTGGAGCGAGGAGTGTGACCAAGCTTTTCACACCTTGAGGAAACACTTGACCTCGGCTCCGTATTGACTCAACCGGATATGTCCAAACCGTTTGAGGTGTTTTATGACGCTTCGAGCACCGGCCTTGGTTGCGTGCTTATGCAAGGAAACCGAGTCATTGCTTATGCCTCACGGGCACTTCGACCTCATGAGAAGAACTATCCGACTCATGATCTTGGGTTAGCGACGCAGTTGTGCATGCTTTGAAGCTTTGGCGGCACTACTTGATGGGTAATCACTGCAATATCTACACCGACCACAAGAGTCTCAAGTATATTTTCACACAATCTGACTTGAATATGAGGCAACGAAGATGGTTGGAATTAATCAAGGATTATGATTTAGAAGTCCATTATCATCTCGGCAAGGCTAACGTGGTTGCAGATGCGCTCAGCTGCAAGCATTGCAACTATGTAACGTTAGAGCCGAAGAATGAAGCTCTATGTGGGGAAATGAGGAAGCTTAGCTTGGAAGTGGTTGAACATGGCAAGATTCATGCTGTCTTGATCGAATCCCCTCTCCATGAGAGAATTGCTGTAGCTCAACTCAGTGATGAAGAGGTTCAGAAAATCAACCAAAAATTAGAAGAAGGAGACCCCAAGTATGATTGTTTCCGAAAGGATGACAAGGGAATTGTTTGGTTCGGACAAAGACTAGTGGTACCTCGGAATCAAGACTTAAAGAAGGAGATTTTAGATGAGGCTCATCTCTCCGAATTCACCATTCACCCCGGAAGTACCAAAATGTACCGAGATCTTAGGGAAAATTTTTGGTGGTCAAAGATGAAGGGTTAAATAGCCGAGTATGTGTCCAGTTGTGACACATGCCAAAGAATCAAGGCTAGTCATCTAAAGACCGCAGGTCAAATGCAACCATTAACCATCCCTGCATGGAAGTGGGACGATATCAGCATGGATTTCATTGTCGGTTTACCTCTCATGCCTCGGAAGCATGATTTCATCTGGGTCATAGTGGACCGGCTTACCAAGACCGCTCATTTTATCCCCATCCACACCACCTATTCAGCTGAGTGCTACGCGGAAATCTATATTGATCTCATAGTGCGCTTACATGGTGTTCCCAAGACTATCTTGTCAGATCGTGGCACTCAATTTATTGCTCGCTTTTGGGCACAGGTGCACGAATCTTTGGGAACCAAGCTAATCCATAGCTCCAGTTATCATCCTCAGACTGATGGTCAGGCATAAAGAGTAAATCAAGTAGTAGAAGAATTGTTGAGGGCTTGTGTCATTCATTTTGACAAATCATGGGACAAATGCCTAGCTCTAGCAGAGTTTGCTTACAACAATAGCTATCAAGCTAGTTTGAAGATGGCCCCGTTTGAAGCTTTGTATGGAAGAAGGTGTCGTACCCCTTTGAATTGGTCACAAGCGGGTGAACGAACCTTGTTTGGTCCTAAGTTGGTACAAGAAGCCGAAGAAAAAGTGAGTGTTATTAGAGAGAATCTGAGAGCGGCTCAGATGAGGCAAAAGAGCTACCATGATAAAGCTAAGGCTCCCCGAGAGTTTGAAGTTGTTAATTACGTATACCTAAAGGTGTCTCCAACCAAAGGCATACAACGCTTTGAAGTAAAAGGGAAATTAGCTCCACGCTATATTGGTCCTTATGAGGTTACCGAGAGGTTTGGTAAGACTGCCTATCGTATTCGACTTCCTGACCAATTATCTGCAGTGCACGACGTGTTTCACGTCTCGCAATTGAAGAAGTGTGAGCAAGTCCCAGAGACACAAATAATTGAAGAGACCAATGCGGAAATAGAACCCAATCTATCGCTAGCAGAGTATCCAATGAGGGTATTGGATCATAAAGAAAGGCAGACTAGAAGACAAAAGGTGAAATGTACAAGATACAATGGAGCCACCACACAGAAGAAGAAGCTACATGGGAGACCGAGCGGCGTTTCTCAACGCCAAGTACCCCGACTTTCTTCCGAGTCAAGCTCGTAAGTGAACTCTCCTCACGTGCTCTTGATTCGAATCTCGGGACGAGATTCCCTTTAAGGGGGGTAGGGCGTAACACCCCGTGTTTTTGCTCGGTGACAAAGCCGTGCTAATAACCGAGGACCATGTGTGGTTCGAGGACCGGTGGATGGTCGCTTCCTTGTGTGATGAGTGATTAACAACGTTGTGTGGACCGATTCTTGGCTAAGTATTGCGGGTGCGGGTTGCGGTTTGACCGGTGTGGGCGGTGCGGGTGAAGAACAAGCGCGAAAGGTCGTCGCCGGTGAGGCCTCCGGGTGTGGAGAAGACAAGTAGGCTTCGTTCGAGGGACCCGGTGGCCGGCGGGGGTCAAGTACGGGCCGCATGGTGGCACGAACGAGCAAGATGAAGTCATGGACGGTTTCTTGGTTGAGCCTCAAAACCAAGGTCGAGCCCAGACTACGTGGGAGCCGAGTCATGAGTGGAGATTAGCGGAGGCTACACCGAGTTCGTGGGGTTTCCGGTGGTTCACCAGAAAACCATTGGGTTCCTTGGTTGATCCACAAAGCCAAGACCGAAGAACCGAAGACGGTCTTTGCGGAATATTGGCGTGCCGGACGGGTCGTAGCCGGTCTCACCGGGTGAGGTCCGGCCGTCGGGGTACGCCCACGGTGGGCGGGGTACCGGCGACCGCCCGACGGGGGGGAGCACCCCCCCGACCGTGCGACGACGCAGTCCGGAGACTTCGAAGCGGAGGACACGCGTCGGGATCGCATGGCTTGCGTCGAGGCTACGCAGGGTGCGGTCGCGCGGCATCCGTCCGATGGAGAAGACATGAAGACTTCCAAATCCGCCCTTGAGGGGCTTGTATCCCTAGATATTAGGAAATGGCATTTTAGACTTTCGGTTGCCTCCATATAACCCAAGAGGTGAGAGGATGGCAGCCAACTCTTGGAACCCTAGCTCATTTCGTTTTCCCATTTTCCTTCCTATTTTCCTTAGGTTTTCCATAGGACTAGCAAGAGAGCTTCATGGAGAGATCTTGTTGAGAGGGATGGATGATCGGGCGGCTTGCTAGACCTTGTATGAACCTTTGTTTCATGTATAGATGATTCGGCGTGGTTCTTCAAGGTTTTGGATGTGTTTTCCCCGATTGTTCTTGGTGGTGATTTTCGGAGCCCTCTCTTGGCGATTTCTTTGGGTTGTTTTCGGACCTTTCTCTTGGGGATTTGATGGGGGAAATTTGTGGGAACCCTTCGTGGTTCTTTGGGCTGTGATTCCCCTCCCAAATTCGTGAGTAGAGGTGCTCGATTGTGGGGTTTCTTGAGTTCTTGGGTTGGAAGTGCTCTTGGCGGGATTTCCTTGATTCCTCCTTTTTGGACAAGTTTTGGTAGGATTAAACTTGGCTATGGACTCCTCATGAGGTGTTCCTAATATCCTCAAAGTATTGTTCAAGTCCGTGGAGCGATTCGGGAGATCGAGGTTTGGATTTGGGGTGTTGACCCGCGGGTCTTTGTTCATCCCGAGCGCCCGAGCTACACAGGTCGACCGGTGCTCTTGGCCGGTCCGGCCGGTGCAACCCTCGGTGGGATTTTGCTCGGGTGAATGTCCGGGTGTGTTCGCCGTTGTCCCGTGTTGCTTCGCTGTTGTTTCGAGTTTGGGTCGGTTTGGAGGTCGGTTGACTCGGTTTGGTGCCTTGAAGGCTTTCGTAGGCCGTGACCGGTCTACCGGTGTGTCTCACCCGGTCCGGACCGGGGTGAAGAGCCACTTAGTGAAAGTTGCCCGGGTTTCACCACGGCGGGGACCGGTCGACCGGTGTTGGTCCGACGAAGACTCGAGGTTTGGTGTTCCGTTGCGTTCTCGGGTCGGAAGGTTGTGTGTTGGTTCCTAGGTCCAGTGGCACTCCAGTTGCTACGTGGGCTTGGCCAACTTGGGTAGTGAGTCGGGGACGTGTGTTGGAAGCCGTGTTCATCTTGTTGGAGTTTCCATCTCCTTCGAGAAGAATTTTTATCGACTCCCATTCACTCCCCCTCTCTGGTTCGCCGTATCGATCCTTCAAGTGGTATCGAGCCGGTTCGGGTCTTTATTGACTCTAACCGCTCTAAGATCCAAGGATGGCGTACCGGGAACGGGCGGTTCGGGTCCTCCACACTTCGATGGCAAGAACTACCGGATGTGGAGCAAGCGGATGGGTGCGTTTCTCCGTGGAAAGGGTCGGATCCTTTGGGATGTCACGGTGGACACAAGCTATGTCCAGTTGATGGACTTCCTCGCTCCAGGATCGAGGGACGGATTCAACGCCAACAACAAGGCGGCCGACTCCTTGTTTCGTGCTTTGTGTCGACCGAGTTCGATCGGGGGCACACCGAGCACTTGGCTTGTAGGATTTGGGCGGTGTTGAAGGAGGCTCCTGGTTGGGAATGCCCGTGTTCGAGGCACGGATGTATGCGACCTACGGAGAGAGTACGAGAACTTCACTCATCTCCCTCGGTGAGTCCATCGATGCCTTGTTTCGCGAGGTTCACGGTGGTTGTGAACAACATGAGGGCCAATGTGGACGTGCTCCCGTACGATGATCATGATAGAGCGATCAAGCTCTTACACTCTTTGGATCGTACGATTTGGGGCGGAAAGTTCGAGGCCATTGTGGAGTCAGAGAAGTATGACACTCTGACGGTGAACGAGCTGTTCTCGAAGCTCAAGTTGGCTGAAGGGTGGATAGGGGCATGACTGCCAAGCTCGAGGGACCGACTGATTCCCATAGTCTTGCCCTCGTTGGTGGTTCGAAAGGAAAGGCTAACTCTAACCCATCCACAAGGATGTTCTCTTTTTCCTCCTTGATGTCTATGCCAGATGAGGAGTTTGATGACCTTGGAGAGGACGAGCCGGCGCCGTTGACGAGAAGGTTCGAGAGGCTCGCACGAGAACCGAGTGAACATGAGGATGAACACGAGGACGTGCTTCCCTGTTGTGGCAAGCCGGGACACTTCGTCGCCGACGCCCCGAGAAGGTCGAGAACAAGGACGGCTACAAGCACAAGCCGAGGAACGATGGCAAGTACGCGGCCGAGGCGCGACCACAAGAGCAAGCACAAAGTACAAGGACGAGCGATGATCGAGGAAGAAGGAGAGCCGAGGCAAGGCCCAAGCGATGATTGGAGCGAGCGACGTTGACTCCGGTGCTCCGCGTACTCCACCTCGAGCTCGAGCAGCGGTGAGGATGAAGGTGATCGTCGCAAGAACAAGAAGTCGTCCAAGAACCCGAGCGGGGCGGACGCGCCCGCGAGAGACGGCTTCCCGCACCATGGCGCCGACCTTCTTCGGAAGAAGAGCACACGGAAGCGACTCGGACTGCGAGTCCGATGATGAGGTGCGTGATGAACTTCCCTTCTTGCGCTAGGAGAATGAGAGGCTTGGCACTTTGCTTGATAACCGTGATGACATGATTAGAGAGGCCAAGAAAATGAGAAAAGAGCTTATGGCTTCACTCGAGGATGCTAGGACTAGGGTGGGTCCGAGCTAGAGACACAGGTGCTTGATAGCAAGCTTGAGATTGATTCCCTTAAGGCTAGCCCCGTTGTTTCGGATGAGGTTGATTGTCTTGATTGCTCCATCTTTCTTGCCGATCTTGCTTTGTTTAAGGAGAAGCATGCCTCCAAGTGTGAGGAACTAGATGTGCTTAGGGTTGAAGTGGCCGAGTGTTGACGGTGAAAATCCGTCAACCTAGCCATGAGTTTACCTTCGGTGTTGGCATGACTTTTGTATCTTATTCATTGGTACTAACCCCCGTGGTATAACAAGTTCACTTGTGCATGTCGGTTTTGGAGTTATGTGTTTACGCGGGGTTTTAATGTTGAAAGCAAGACTTCCGGGATAAGTTCATTAAGCACTTCATGACAACACCTTGAAGCCCGATACAAGTCAAGCAATGAAGTGAACATGACTCCAAGAGCCCAAGGACCAAGCCCGAGAAGACGATAAACTCCGAGGACTGAACCAGAAAAGTGCTGAATCTTGCAAGACAAGGAGTTGAGTCCAATTCGGAGAGAAACCGACGTCAAGGGCCCACATGCAAAAGGGGAGAACATCTAGAAGACGTGGGAAGCAACACCGGCGAAGCAGGCCGCGGGATGGGCCGACTGGGCCCGGCCGGCCGGCCCAAGCCGGCCGGCCCGGCCCCCACTCGGGGCCCAATCGGCCTCTCCTTTGACCTAATTGCTTCCCGGGCTATAAATAGCCCCCCGACCGAGAGCCACGCGAACCGAAGTCGTATTCCGCCGCCGAGGAGCGAGAGAAGCTTGAGGGACACCAACTTGAAGATGAGGGTCGTGCTAGTTGTCTAGGGTTTCCCCGGCCGACGTGGGAACCTTGCATGGAAGACCACGTCGGAGCTCGGAGCGAGGATCAAGATCGAGGGAGGGCCCCGGTGGTGATCTTGTTCATGTAATCATTCATGGTGAAGTTTGTAAGTGAATCCGATTTCTAGCGATCAAGTGCCTTCTCGATGATTTTGTTTTCTTCTTGGTTTTGCTTCTTCTACGATCTAGTTTGCAGCTAGATTACATAGGGTGCTCTTGTAGACGCGGTGGCTAGAGGTGCATACCGGACCGGCCAAGTGATTTCAACTTGTTCTATCGAACTCGCCCTAAGCTCCCCGCATGAATAGGGATACGTTGTGACAGAACGGGGTCTCGAAAGGCGGATGTTTTCGGAGTCGGATGGGAAGGCCACGATTTAAAGATGCTTTTAATGAGATTCGCTTTACTATCTTCATCTATCTTGTTTGGAGCTACAACATAAGCATGATCTAGATTCTCTAGATTGGTTATCTCTTGCTTTCTCTTGGTTACCTCTTTAGTAGATTAGATTAGATTCGTTTTCTTTATGAGTTAATAGATTAGATGCAACTTACCTTCATAAGATAGCTTACCTTGCTTTACTAGATTGAATCCTTGCGTTGCACATTGTTCCACGGATTCGATACCTTGGGTTCACCACTCGAGGGAAGAAGGGTCCCTTGACTACGACGGGAGACTTGTCCGCTTGCAAGTCATAAACGAACTTTGATACAACTATTAACCGTCAACAAGCCCCTTTTTCTGGCGCCGTTGCCGGGGAACAAGCAATCAAGATCCGATCTAGTATCGCTTATCTTTCAGTTTTTCTTTTGATTTTCTTTTGCATCTCTTATGTTTGATCATCCTCAAAAGAAAAAAAAAGAGTCAATCTAATCTAGTTTTGATTAACCCTAATTTTTCTTTTGTTAGATATTTGTTTTATCACTAACCCTAACCGGAGATGGTTGGCTACCTCTCCAAGAAACCCAAAACTTTTTTTGTGGATGATCCAGGAAAATTTTACGGGAAAAGGTGACGTGCAACACAAGCTCGAAGGACCATCAAAATCTCCAAGGGAATCACCACCTCCAAGTCCAAAGGAAGATCAACCTCAACCACCCGAGCGCGAGATCAAGCTATGCACCCCGACATTGTTGATCTACCTATCATAAACCTTCAAGACGCCGGGAGGCCGTTCAAGATCAAAGTCTCAACTATCCGCATGACGATTGCGAGAGCTGAATGCATACGAGCTGGATTCCTTGAGTGGCATATCGGTTACTTAAGAGGAGGATGGAGAAGATGGAGATGGAGAAAGAAGCTCAACACCTAAAGGCTGCCAAGGCAAGATCCACATGCAAGGAGCGTGAAGTGTTCATCGTGATAAAGATGCTAGACGCAAGTGGGACAACTTGCCGGCGCCCGATGGGCAACAAAGAAGAATATCCGAGACAACTCCAAGGTCCCAAGACGGCGAAGGCTACTCAAGCTCATTCGGGAGAGATGAAGGATCACACTAGAGACCATGAAGATCACGACCGAAGGACCGGAGTTCGAGATGCCGAGCCACAAGGAAGTTGTTGCATCCGTCAAGACCAAAGGACAAAGCCAGCCTGTGAAGACCAAAAAAAAATTGACTAAGCCAAAGTGGGTACCCAAGATTGCAACGCCCGCAAAGAGCGTTGATCCGGAGTAATCAAGTGAAGAAGTCTAGCCATGGACTATAAACGAAGCGCTAGGCGGGAGGCAACCCGTTTCGTCGAGTCAAGAATAAGCTACGGGAGGACAACCCGATTCCAGGTTTTTCGAGTCTTTTTACTAATTCAGTTTTGAATTTTACTACGCAAAACCTTAGACTTAGAATGGTTGAACAATATTAGAGACATAATTCTTGGTTGAATATTTTGCTTGATCATAAACCCTTTACATGAACCATCCTATGTGATTGTTTGCTTCTTTTTCGAGAAACCACAACCAAAAAAACAATTTTCAGAACCTAACTCAACCCTTCACCCTCATTATGGTGCTGTGGTTGACTTGTTTTTCATGCTAAAAACACTCGAGTAGAGCCATGACTTGTATCTAGATGATTATTTAAATTTCAGCACGTGGTAGGACTCGCGTGAACCTAGAAACTTGATTTTTGGTTGGTTTAAAAATCCATATCCTTGGTTTCTCTAAGATTAGAATTTTTCTAAGCCTCACTTAATTTTATTTCATTCAAAATCTCTCTCATCTAATCAAAATTAGGACCTAAACCTATGCCCCCATGATCAAGTCGGGAAAAGCTTGCTCTCAACCAATGAAGGCAAACTATACCGGTGAGACCGAAATCGACGTAATAAAAAAATATTTTCGACTTGCATTTGTTTTTAATGGTTTAAAAACTTCTCTAAAATTATGTTCGAGCTCTTGCATGGCTCTGAAAAATATTTTTAATTCGAAAAGAGGAGTGCTTAGCCTTAAACACACTTAAAGGGAGGCAATCTAGTTAACCTAACCATGCATGCACCATGATACATCACGGGATGCCCCTCCAACATATTTAAACCACATGCAAAGTACAAGCATGGGGGGGCAGCCAAGGCTTTGTTTTGTAGGAATATCATGGATGCATGTGAGGCAAGGGAGTATGGAAGTGAGTCAAAGAGAAAACATCAAGTGGAAGGAGCAATAATGCAAGCGAAGGAGTGGACGGGAACGTTTGGAAGGTGTACGCGATCACGAAGCAACATGAATGCACTAGAGAAGAACCGAGCCAAGAGGAGGAGAGAGGTAAGTCTTTCATCCAACTCTTTGTTCGTGTGCTCTAGTTTGTAGGTCGGAATCACCTTAGACTTAGCCATCCACCGCGTCCGTTTCGTGCAACAAATCACATCCTTAATCCACACAAAGTCCAGACTCCAAAATAATATTTGTGTACCTTGTTACCGGGTGAAAACCTCGGATATATATTTCGAGGGAGAGTGCTGCAATCATGGAGGAAAACTACAAGCCTTGTCACCGAAGAAAAAGGGATCATCGTCGTCTAAGCCATCATCGACAACCTCTTCGAGGAGGCACTTGGTTTCCGGGTTTCCTCGGAGTATGGAGGAGGACACGGCACCACCGAGGAGGAACCACTCTTCTCCTTGGTGGCATGAGGGCCACACGAAACTCGTTTATTAGGTTTACCAAACTTCAATAACATATGGAGGAGCCGCTCGTCCAACCTCACCACTTGACACGATCATCCGCTCCACCTCCATGCGCTCCGCGGTATTCCAAGGGGTATGTCATCATGACGGAGGAGGAGAAGAAGCTCGCTCGCCTTAAGTAGAGGCTTGTAGCGAACGCCGACATCGACGACCAAGCTCTCCACATATTGGGTTTCACACGGGACACCGGTGCAATTCTCTAGCGGAGTGTCGGCAAACACCCACAAGAAATTCGCCTAGGAAATTTTCATGACCATGGCGCATAACCTTGATGAAGGAGTGCCGAGTCTCTCATTCCGTTGGAGGGAGCCCACAAGAGGAGAAGAAGGAAGACACCGTCGGAAGGGTAACCTTGATCAACGATGCTATTTCTAGCACCTTGATGGGGTAATCTCCTTTCATCCATGGGTTGCAATCGATCTTGAGATGTAATCACACTTTGTTGGATTATCTATCTATCATCTTGTGCTGAAAATACTTTAATGCTTAAGGCTAGCAACCATGCCATAAAGGGAGTAAGGCCTCAATGCTTCCTTGGATCCATTCAACACAATCCCCGATAGATTAGATTGGCTTTCATGTTTGAAACGATTGCATGTTCTAGTATCGTAGACCCATGGGAGAGTGTCCCCTATTTTCAAAAGGGAGCTCGGAACAAGTATGTGCATGAAGGCACATGGGAAGGTTTTTGGAGTATGATCACGGGAAGAGACCATCAACGAAGAAATACTATCCGGAACCCCATCATCCAAGTGTGTCACTTTTGTGCAAGTGGATTTTTGGGAGAACAAGAGAGACAAAGATAACCAACACGGAGTTGAATTGGCTTTACTCGGCTTTGATTGCCAAGTGGCCAATAGACCCCACTCACCTATGATCAACCGGTGGTGTTGTTAAGCAACATCGAGTTCGGAAGATATTGGTTCGGGGTGTTACCTCTCCATGTTGACTATCTCTTTAAAACCGGGTATTACAAGGAACCAAAATCATCTCCTACCCGGGACTTCCCTAGGAATATATGAAGAAAGGAAAATATAAGAGTGAAGATGAGAGAGGAGGCTTACAAGTGGCCTAGGTGAATTTGCCCCTTCCTGATTGAAGATTAAGACTTTTCTTGAGGGGAAGAAGATCGGTTAGAGGAAGGACTTCTTGTGCCGGCGAAGAAAAAAATAATAATAGAGAAGGATTAGGAGAAGGATCTTCTATGGCCCAAGAAGGAGGTGCACAACAAAATTATGTTCCACCATTCGGAGAAATTCCGGCATCGCCAAATTACTACGGTGGTGTACCAATGCAAGCATGGGGGAGTGGTGCAGCCATACCCCCACCATTTTTGCGGTGCCCAACGTAGCCTTTGCGGTGAATTTGCACACCTTCCTCAACCACAACAATGTGGCCACCATTGGAGGATACGCTGCAAGGAACATGCAAATTATTGCAGCCATCCAAACGAATGCAAACCAAATGGGTGAAGGAAATGCAAACGTCGCTTATGTGCTTGGACACCTTCACCTAGCACCGTCGGACAATTCATAGGAGTAGAGGCGCATTCCTATTACAAGTAAGGGTACAACAACCAAGACTATCAATATCAACCATCAGCGGAAGATTAGAGAGAGGAGGAGCTTTAGTTATCTTTCCTTTACCCCCTTTTCTTTAATTTTTAGCTTGTTTGCGCCTATGTATGCGTAGTGTTTTCAGTTTTTTATTTAAATTTCAGAAAGTGTGTTTAATTTTTTTCAGCATGTATCTTAGTTTTTATTTTCATCATGAATAATGTCACCACCAAGTTTTTACCTTTGGTAAAGTTACAAAGTTTGTGCCATGATGATATATGATTATAATTACCGCTTTGTTTATCTTTGTAATTGACTTATGCATGTTTGAACTAGTGCTCTCTTAAAAATACAAATCTGAAATTATCTAAATGCTAGCTTAATCTTTAGCGGAGGTTATGATTAAAATAAAGACCCATAGTGTTTTATGTGCTCTCAAGTTATGAATAGATTAAAGATGTCTTTTATGCTCAAAAATATTGCTAACCTTGTCATAAATATCACTTGTGTGTTGCTCAACCTATCCGAGCCTTATATATATTTAAGTGCATAAACTTTAGTGTACAAGATTTATTTTTGAGTGAGTTATTGCAAGCCATGATTTCTCCGGCCCGAGACTAAGAAGCCGGTCATTCCGTTTTTGCGTATCTATCTTTTTGCTAGCCTTTTATCCGTGCATTGTGTATCCCCGCATCGGAGATCTCACAAACTTCGCCGGATATCCACCCTTAAACCAAATATCATTTTTTTGTGATTACCTCCTTGACCACAACCTATCGTTGAGAATGGATCATCAATTCAAGGAAGATCGCAAGACGGTGCCAACGTTGAAGATTTCAAGTATCTCTCCAAGGAAATGTATTCCGGTACCTACCTTATTTTTCGCCTCTTTGCTCGAGGACGAGCAATGTCTAAGCATGGGGGAGGAGGTAGGTACGGTGCAGTTTTAGAGTTCAAAGGGGAATATTTAAAAAAAATAATGAAAGAAAAAAAATCCAGTGATACTCATGACTTTCAAGGTATAAAAAAATCAAAACTTCGTTGTGAAAGTCATGGACTGAATATATGACAAGAAAAAAAAATGAATGTATGGAAGAAAGAAAAGAATGATAAATATGAAAGAGAAAAAAAGTATGAGCGTAAAGTAAACTCCCGGCTCTCTAAAAGTGCATTCAAGGCTTCAAGTTAAAAAGACCCATTCTCATTTTCCAACCATGTGCAATCCGATAACGAGGACTTCCTTTGTGCCTCGGGATCACTCTTTGCCATTTGCACATGTCCACTCATCTAAAAGTGTGTGTATTTTTCTCTTTCTCCCCTTGATTTAACATTATTTTCCAATGACCTTTTTGACGAGTCTCGGTAAGACCATGAGAAGCTTGTCTTGTTTTGACAACACCTCATTTATAAAATCTTGTTAGGACTAAACTTTCCCAAAGCTCCATATAAAGCCTACCACACATATATGTTATGAGAGGGAAAGGAGTAGAATATATAGGCTTGAGAGACAAGTGAGATGAGAGTTCATGAGCAATATACAAGATGATTTAAATTTGTGAACTTGGTTTAGCTTTTCTTTATCTCGTTCTTTATTTCAAAAATTCTCGAGGTCTATTTAAACTTTGTGAGCATGTTAATACTTGTGGGATAAGCTTAATAAGAATCTACCCTCCGTAGAGGTGAAGGCTAGTACATTATGGAACTTTAACGAATTAAACTTTTGAGAGCATTATGTTTTTTTTTTCATGTATGATCAAGTGCAAGGTTTAAACATTGTTTGGCAATGATGATATCCATCGAAGGCTTACTCGAGGACGAGCAAGGTTTAAGCATGGGGGAGATGTTGACGGTGAAAATCCGTCAACCTAGCCATGAGTTTACCTTCGGTGTTGGCATGACTTTTGTATCTTATTCATTGGTACTAACCCCCGTGGTATAACAAGTTCACTTGTGCATGTCGGTTTTGGAGTTATGTGTTTACGCGGGGTTTTAATGTTGAAAGCAAGACTTCCGGGATAAGTTCATTAAGCACTTCATGACAACACCTTGAAGCCCGATACAAGTCAAGCAATGAAGTGAACATGACTCCAAGAGCCCAAGGACCAAGCCCGAGAAGACGATAAACTCCGAGGACTGAACCAGAAAAGTGCTGAATCTTGCAAGACAAGGAGTTGAGTCCAATTCGGAGAGAAACCGACGTCAAGGGCCCACATGCAAAAGGGGAGAACATCTAGAAGACGTGGGAAGCAACACCGAGCGAAGCGAGCCGCGGGATGGGCCGAATTGAGCCCGAGCCGGCCGGCCCGGCCCAATTCGGGGCCCAATCGGCCTCTCCTTTGACCTAATTGCTTCCCGTGGCTATAAATAGCCCCCCGACCGAGAGCCACGTAGAACCGAAGTCGTATTCCGCCGCCGAGGAGCCGAGAAGCTTGAGGGACACCAACTTGAAGATGAGGGTCGTGCTAGTTGTCTAGGGTTTCCCCGGCCGACGTGGGAACCTTGCATGGAAGACCACGTCGGAGCTCGGAGCGAGGATCAAGATCGAGGGAGGGCCCCGGTGGTGATCTTGTTCATGTAATCATTCATGGTGAAGTTTGTAAGTGAATCCGATTTCTAGCGATCAAGTGCCTTCTCGATGATTTTGTTTTCTTCTTGGTTTTGCTTCTTCTACGATCTAGTTTGCGGCTAGATTACATAGGGTGCTCTTGTAGCCGCGGTGGCTAGAGGTGCATACCGGACCGGCCAAGTGATTTCAACTTGTTCTATCGAACTCGCCCTAAGCTCCCCGCATGAATAGGGATACGTTGTGACGAACGGGGGTCACGAAAGGCGGATGTTTTCGGAGTCGAATGGGAAGGCCACGATTTAAAGATGCTTTTAATGAGATTCGCTTTACTATCTTCATCTATCTTGTTTGGAGCTACAACATAAGCATGATCTAGATTCTCTAGATTGGTTATCTCTTGCTTTCTCTTGGTTACCTCTTTAGTAGATTAGATTAGATTCGTTTTCTTTATGAGTTAATAGATTAGATGCAACTTACCTTCATAAGATAGCTTACCTTGCTTTACTAGATTGAATCCTTGCGTTGCACATTGTTCCACGGATTCGATACCTTGGGTTCACCACTCGAGGGAAGAAGGGTCCCTTGACTACGACGGGAGACTTGTCCGCTTGCAAGTCATAAACGAACTTTGATACAACTATTAACCGTCAACACCGAGCTTAAGTCTAGACCTCGCTTTGCTAGGTGCTTGCACTTCTTGCCCCGTTTTGCATGCTAAGATTGATGAGATGCATGCTTACACTAGTTGTCTTGAGGCTAAATTGAAGGAACCCATGCCTACATCATGCTCTACCCGTGAAATGCATGCTTTGAAAAATTTGGAACTTGCACATTACGTTGATCGTTTGCGGGATGAGAATGATGGCTTGAGGAAGTTGATGGGTTGGTTGTCCGGTCATGAGCCTCGGTTGAGGATGAAGATCGAGGCATTTAAGAGGCGGGATGGTGAGGGACTTGGGGCAAACAAGGTTGGTGAGGGAAGTGGAGAGAATATCCTGGAGCCACCAAAAACCCACCAAAAAAATGATTTCCCCCCAAAACCTAACCATCTTAGGAACCGACTAGACACAACCCCGGCTCCACCCATGTTTCCTACACACACAAATGATCTACAAAAGCCTATCAAGTTTGTGAGCACTTCGGGGAAAGTGTTCTTTGGGAAAGAAAGTGAGAAGGCTAGTGAGGGGAAACCGGTGGAGGATTTGAGTGGAAAGAAACCAAGTGAGCGACCACATCTCAAGCCTAAGCCTAAGCTTGTGAGGTTCCATTGTGGCTATTGTGGGAGAGATGGCCATAAGGAGGAGTTTTGCTTCAAAAGGAAGCGTGAGGAGAGAATGGCAAAGGAGTGGGCTAACAAGGGCAAGTACCACCCTTCCGATAGTGTACTTGAGCCTCGTATGCGGATGCCCGGGGGCAAGGCAAGTGTGAGGGCGGTTCGGGCTTGGGGAGAGCGGAAGGTCGTTGGAGGTGCTTCTTGTCCGTGTCACACCGGTCGGACCGGTGTGGGGCACCCCGTCGGACCGGTGCGAGGCTCCGGACGAGCGGCGTTTTTGGTTTCGTGCTCGTACATGTGCGAGGGATGTTTCGGAGGTCGTGGTTCTCGGTGGTTGGGCCGGAGAGTTTGCGGGTGGTCGGGTTGCTAGGCGTTCTCCCCCTCGAGTTCACTACGGGGATGGGAGGAGTCGTAGCTTTGAGAAGGAGAGGAGGGACGGTCCACGGGTTCTCTTTCGTGGTTTTGGTCCTCCTCCGGGCGAGAGAGGGGTGGTTCCCTCGGGGTGGTTACCGTGGTGGTGATCGTGGAGGTAGCTTTGGTAGGAGAGATGCTTTGGTTGGTGCTAACCCCACTTTCGAGCAAATGGATCGGCATCGGTTTTACTCTTTTGATACTAACCCCGGTCTGAGTCGTTTGTTCGCTCACGTGCTCGTTTTTGAATTTCGGGTGGGAGACTTGAAGAACATTTGATTGATTGACTCCGGTTGCTCGAGGCATATGACCGGAGACAGGGGGTGGTTTTCAAGTCTCGTCCCGGTGGTGAGGTACATCACTTTTGGGGACAATGGGCGTGGGCGTGTGCTTTCGGAAGGTGAGGTCAAAGTGAGTGACAAGATCACTCGAGGCTTGTTGCTCTTGTTCAATCGCCGGGGTACAATTTGCTTTCTCGTGTCCCGGTTTTGGATGAGGGCTTTGAGGTGTTGTTTTGGCCGGGTGGTTCTCGGATTTTGGACTCTCGAGGAGATCTTGTCCGTATGGTCGTTCCCGAGGGTCACGTGTTTCGTGCTGATTTTTCTCGGTCTTCGGGTTTGGAGCGTTGTTTCTTGGCCGGTTCTTCGAGTGAGTTGTGGAAGTGGCATAGGAAGCCGGTCACTTGAGCTTTGACCTTTTGTCTCGCTTGAGTAAACTCAATTTGGTCCGAGGATTGCCACGGTTGAGGCTTGAGAAAGAGTTGGTTTGTGCGCCGTGTAGGCATGCCAAGATGATAGCCTCTTCTCACCCGCCTCTCACCGATGTGATGACTGAGCGTCCATGCGAGCTGCTCCATATGGACCTTGTTGGCCCGGCTCGTGTTCAATCTCGCGTGTGGGAAGTGGTATGTCCTTGTTGTGGTGGACGACTATTATCGGTATGCGTGGGTGTTCTTTCTCGAGGATAAGGGGGAGACGTTTGGTTTTGTTCGAGATCTAGTCTTGAGGTTGAGGAACGAGAGGCACGAGATGCCATACGTGCTATCCGCAAAGGATAATGGCTCGGAATTCGAAACTCTCGTTTTGAAACCTTTTGCCATGACTTGGGTCTTGAGCACCGCTTTTTGAGTCCGTATATGCCTCCCGAAAATGGTGTTGTGGAAAGGAAGAACGGACCTTGTGCGAGATGGCTCGGACGATGCTTGATGAGCATAGGACTCCGAGGAGGTATTGGGCCGAGGCGGTGGATACCGCGTGCTATGTGTCGAACAGGATATATCTCGAGTGCACAAGAAGAAGACATGCTATGAGTTGATGCATGGTCGCACACCAAAGGTGAGTCACTTCCATGTCTTTGGTTGCAAGTGTTTCATTCTGAAGAAAGGCAGGAAGTTGGATAAGTTTGAGGCTAGGTCTATCGATGGTATTTTCTTTGGTTATGCATCTCATTCTAGAGCGTATCGTGTGCTCAATCTTGAAACTAACCAAATCGTGGAGACTTGCGAGGTAACCTTCGACGAGACGAGCCACGTAGTCGGCTTGTCTTTGAGTGTGCGGTGATGATGAGCTTGGCGAGGAGATCTTTCGGGAGGAGGAGCATGAACATGGAGACGATGAGGATGGCGGTGCGGTGCCCCCGCCGAACATGTACCCACTACCTTGACTACGGTGATGGATGGACCCTCTACTACACCTACGACGACGAATCAAGAACGAGGAGAAGCCGATGTTGAGGGGGAGGTAGCATCGAGGCGAGAACCTTCCGGCGAGTACAAGTGGATCACCCGGCCTTCGAGGATCATCGGCGACATGAATGAACACACTTCACGGTCGAGGGTTCGGAACAACTCTCATTTCGCTCATGTTGCATTTGTTGCTACTTTTGAGCCCAAAGACATTGGACACGCATTATCCGATCACAATTGGGTTAATTCGATGCATGAGGAGTTGGAGAACTTTGAGAGGAATCAGGTGTGGGAGTTGGTTGACCCTCCCCCGGGGGTGTAAGCCGATTGGTACAAAGTGGGTGTGGAAAAACAAAGAGGGAGAGAAAGGTGAGGTGGTGAGGAACAAGTCGAGGCTTGTTGCTCAAGGGTTCGGTCGAAGGAGGAGGGGATCGACTACGAGGAGACCTTTGCTCCCGTAGCCCGTTTGGAGGCAATTGGGATCCTTCGGCCTTTTCCGTGGCTAAAGGGTTCAAGTTGCACCAAATGGATGTGAAGAGTGCTTTCCGAATGGTGTGTTGGAGGCGAAGTGTATGTGAGGCAACCTCCGGGGTTTAAGAGTGAGAAGTACCCCCACCGGGTGTACAAGTTGAGGAAGGCGCCGTATGGGTTGAAGCGGCGCCTAGAGCTTGGAATGGCGAGGTTGAGGGGGTTCTTGTTTGAGAGTGGTTTTGAGATGGGGAAGGTCGATCGGACCTTGTTTTTGTTGAGGCGGGGCAAAGATATCCCGATTGTGCGGTGTACATGGATGATATTGTCTTTGGTGGCTCATCTAACTCTCTTGTTGCAAGGTTTGCATATGATATGAGCGAGGGAATTTGAGATGAGCATGATGGGTGAGTTGCGCTTCTTCCTCGGCTACAAATCAAACAATCAAAGGAAGGAACATTTGTGCACCGGGCTAAGTACACCAAGGACATTGTGCGGAAGTTCAAGATGGAGGACTCCAAGGCTATGAAGACACCGATGAGTACGACTACGGCGTTGATGCGGACGAGGAAGGTGAACACGTGGACCAGAAGGAGTACCGAAGCATGATCGGGTCACTCCTCTACTTGACGGTGACGAGGCCGGACATACGGTTCTCGATGTGTCTGTGCGCTCGTTTTCAAGCGTCTCCGAAGACTTCGCATCGGCAAGCAGTGAAGCAAATTTTCAGGTACTTGCGTCACACTCCCGACTTCGGCCTTTGGTACTCTGCGTCCTCTTCTTTGGCGCTTCATGGTTTTTCAGACGCGGACTTGCCGGGTGTCGGTTTGATAGGAAGTCCACTTCTGGGACTTGCCAGTTTTTGGGTTCTTCTTTGGTGTCTTGGTCTTCCCGCAAACAATCGAGTGTTTCTCAATCCACTACCGAGGCCGAGTATGTTGCCACCGCTAGTTGTTGCTCTCGGCTCCTTAGGATTTCATATACCATGAGTGACTTTGGTGAGGAGTATACCCATGTCCCACTTCAATGTGATAGCACCGGTGCCATAAGCATTGCAAAGAACCTAGTGCTCCATTCAAAAACCAAGCACATAGAAGTGAGATACCATTTTCTGAGAGACAACGTAGAGAAAGGAAAGATAGCTTTGATCCATGTACCCACACATGACCAACTAGCCGATATTTTCACCAAACCCCTAGATCAAGCAACTTTCACTCGTTTGCGGGGGGGACTTGGTGTGTGTTTGATTTCTTGAGTTGGGTGTGTGGGAGCTCTCTTTGTAGCATATGTATAATTTCCTTTGTGCATTTCTTGCATTTGGCATGGCATGTGTAACATGATGTATAGGCATCCGTGTATCTTAGATTGCATGCATTTTGTATCATATGCATTGGTTAGGAAAAGCTTCTCTCATATATATTGTTCACCATGGAATGAGATATATGTCTTTGTGAGCTTATTTGGTATGCTATGGTTAGTTTGGCTTAGCTCTTCATGATCTTGATGAATAATCCATGGTTGATAGCTATGCTTTTGAAAATGTCACATGTATGCTCACTCATGTGCAAATGCCTTTAGATGATCTTGACATGTTTTAGTGGCTTTGCTATGCTTAATTTGTGGTTGTATAGCTAGTTTATTGATCATATGGGGCCAAAGGCTCATTTGCCATCATGAATGTTTAGCCCTCTTGCTTCATCTTGTGGAGGGGCATAAGTTCCTTTTTGTTGCAAAGACATTTCATGTACCATTGATAAATCTGAAAGTGAAATGTAAAATGCTTGGAAAATGTGCTCCCATGTCATAAGTGCTGAATTTAATTTGCTTTGGGTGCTAAACCGTTGCATGATGCCCGCCAATGAGAAGTCTCATACATAGAAGTAGGCACATGGCTCGGTGGCTTTGACATGACATGAGGTGCTTGTGGGTGTTTGTGATGGTCTTATGATTAGAATGGTTGTCCTATCACGATGTTTGTGTGGCTTTGCCATTTTGACATGTTTTGCTCATGTTTAGGACTTTGCTCATGAGAGGCAAAGTTTTCGCAAAATTGCCCAAATCCATCTTAGCTTCGTCCAATGGTTGTGAAACTTGGTGATCATGTAGTTGAGATCGATACGAAGCCGTAGAGTATCTAACTTGCTCTTTTGGACATGTGTAGCATTCTTTGTTGAATTTTGTCTATTTGAGAAGCTCTAGGTTGAAAGTTTTGCATTTTTGGCTTGATTCATGCATTGCCAACAAGGGGGGGAAGTTTGAGCTTGAAATGGCTTACTAGACGCATTTAGAAGGTTTTCGGGTGGTTTCGAGCCATTTCTGGCTTCGTTGTACACCGGTCCGACCGGTGAGGAGCACGAGTCCGACCGGTGTGAGTGCTGGTCCCGTACACATGTTAGGCACCGGTCCGACCGGTGGTGATGACCGGTCCGACCGGTGTGAGCCGAAGTTGCCTTGCAGCCTGCCCCGTTTTCACCGTGGTTTGCATGCATTCGTCCGGGGGGAGGTGCATTGGTTCGGGGGAGCTTGCATGTGTGCGGGGGGAGCTCTTTGTGATTTTTTGAGCTTTGTTTGGGTGGTTTGCGCTCTTTGCTTGAGCCTTGCTTTGTCTCGGATGTGTCGAGTCCGTTGCCCTTGCCTAAGGGGTCCGAGACTTGTCTTCTTCAAGTGATCTTGCTCTTTTCCTTTGCTTGGCTTTCGATCGCTTGTTGGAGTTTCTTTTTGTTCGTTTATTTTCTTTTTCTTTTCTCTCTTGTTACTTTCGTATGGGTGTTGTCAATGCACTCATCAAGGGGGAGATTGAGGACCATGTGTGGTTTGAGGACCGGTGGATGGTCGCTTCCTTGTGTGATGAGTGATTGACAACGTTGTGTGGACCGATTGTTGGCTAAGTATTGCGAGGTGCGGGTTGCGGTTTGACTGGTGTTGGTGCAGGTGAAGAACAAGCGTGAAAGGTCGTCGCCGGTGAGGCCTCCAGGTGTGGAGAAGACAAGTAGACTTCGTTCGAGGGACCCGGTGGCCAGCGGGGTCAAGTGCGGGCCGCATGGTGGCATGAACAAGAAGATGAAGTCATGGACGGTTTCTGGTTGAGCCTCAAAACAAAGGTCGAGCCGGGACTACGTGGGAGCCAAGTCATGAGTGGAGATTGGCGGAGGCTACACCGAGTTCGCGGGGTTTCCGGTGGTTCACCGTGAAAACCATTGGGTTCCTTGGTTGATCCACAAAGCCAAAACCGAAGAAACGAAGACGGTCTTTGCGGCAGCGCGCACCGGTCCGAGCGGTGGGGAGCACCGGTCCGACCGGTGTGCGACGACGCGCCTCCGAAGACTTCGAAGCGGAGGACACGCGTCGGGATTGCATGGCTTGCGTCGAGGCTACACGGGGTGCGGTCGCCGAGCATCCGTCCGATGGAGAAGACATGAAGACTTCCAAATCCGCCCTTGAGGGGCTTGTATCCCTAGTTATTAGGAAAGGGCATTTTAGACTTTCGGTTGCCTCCATATAACCCAAGAGGTGATAGGATGGCAGCCAACCGTTGGAACCCTAGCTCATTTCGTTTTCCCATTTTCCTTCCTATTTTCCTTAGGTTTTGAAGGACCATGTGTGGTTCGAGGACCGGTGGATAGTCGCTTCCTTGTGTGATGAGTGATTGACAACGTAGTGTGTTGATTCTTGTCTAAGTATTGCGAGGGTGCAGGTTGCGACTTGACTAGTGATGGTGCGGGTGAAGAACAAGTGCGAAAGGTCATCGCCGGTGAGGCCTCCAGGTGTGGAGAAGACAAGTAGGCTTCGTTCGAGGGACCTCGTGGCCAGCGGGGTCAAGTGCGGGACGCATGGTGGCATGAACAGCAAGATGAAGTCGTGGACGGTTTCTTGGTTGAGCCTCAAAACCAAGGTCGAGCCGGGACTACGTGGGAGCCAAGTCATGAGTGGAGATTGGCGGAGGCTACACCGAGTTCGCGGGGTTTCCGGTGGTTTACGAGAAAACCAGGTTCTTTGTGGACGATCCACAAAGCCAAGGCCGGAGAACCGACGGAGGCTGCGAGCGGCTGAGACCGGTTTGACCGGTGGGTACGCTTCGGTCGTAGGTGGGGACAGTCGACGGTGAGGAGCACGGCGGTCGGCGTGTGCGACGTACGGTCCGGAATCTTCGAGCGGAGGGACACGCGTCGGGATCGCATGGCTTGCGTCGAGGCTACGCGAGGGTCGGTCGCCGGGCATCCGTCCCAGGTGGGTGAAGACATGAAGACTTCCAAATCACTCCTCGAGGCTTGTATCCCTAGTTGTTAGAGAAGGGCATTTTAGACATTCGGTTGCCGCCATATAACCCAAGAGGTGAGAGGATGGCAGCCAACTCTTGCAACCCTGGCTCAATAGTTCTCTATTTTCCCACCTATTTTCCTTGGGTTTTCTTTAGGACTAGCAAGAGAGCCTCACGGAGAAATCTTGTTCGAGAGGGATGGATGATCGGGCGGCTTGCTAGACCTTGTACAAACCTTTGTTTCATGTATAGATGATTCGGCGTGGTTCCTCAAGAGTTTGGATGTGTTTTCCCTGGTTGTTCTTGGTGGTGATTTTTCGGAGCCTCTCTTGGTGATTTCTTTGGGTTGTTTTCGGGACCTTTCTCTTGGGGATTTCTTTGAGGGAAATTTATGGGAACCCTTCGTGGTTCTTTGGGATGTGATTCCTCCAAATCCGTGAGAAAAGGTGCTCGTTTTGGGGTTTCTTGAGTTCTTGGGTTGGAAGTGCTCTTGGCGAGGATTTCTTCCCGATTCCTCCTTTTTGGACGAGTTTTGGTGGGATTAAACTTGGCTATGGACTCCTCATGAGGTGTTCCTAATATCCCCAATGTCTTGTTCAAGTCCGTGGAGCGATTCGGGAGATCGAGTTTTGGATTTGGGGGAGTTGACCCGCGGGTGTTGTTCATCCCGAGCTACCCGAGCTACAGGTCGGCCCAGGGTGCTCTTGGCCGGTCTAACGGTCGAGCCACTGGTGGGTTTTTGCTCGGGTGAACGTCTTGGGTGTGTTCTTTGTTGTCCCGTGTTCTTCTTGTTTCGAGTTTAGGTCGGTTGGTGGTCGGTTGGCCTGTTTGGTGCCTTGGGGGTTTTCGAGGCCGAGATCGGTACGGCGGTGTGTCTCCTTGCATTGGCCGTGTAGAGCCACTTAGTGAAAGTTGCTCGGTTTCACCGAGCGAGGCCGTGGCCGATGGTGCTCACGGTCTTCACAGCCGAGGACGGTCGGCACGGTGGTGCTCACCGGTCGGCGGGGTGTGGTTGTGGACTCGAGGTTTGTTGTTCCGCGTTCTCGAGTCGGAAGGGCATGTGTGTTGGTTCCTAGGTTCGGTGGCACTCCGGTGGCAAGCGTGGGCTTGGCCAACTTGGGTAGTGAGTCGGAGACATGTGTTGGAAGCCACGTTCGTCTTGTTGGAGTTTTCATCTCATTCGAGAAGAATTTTTATCGGCTCCCATTCACTCCCCCCTCTGCGGTTCCCGCCGTATCGGTCCATCAAGTGGTATCGAGCCGGTTCGGGTCTTTGATGACTCCCAGCCGATCTAAGATCCAAGGATGGCATACCGAGGGAACGGGGTTCGGGTCCTCCACACTTCGATGGCAAGAACTACCGGATGTGGAGCAAGCGGATGGGTGCGTTTCTCCGCGGAAAGAAATTCGGACTCTTTGGGATGTCACGATGGACACGAGCTATGTCCGGCCGATGGACTTCATCGCTCCGGGGGTCGAGGGACGGATTCGACGCCAACAATAAGGCGGTCGACTACTTGTTTCGTGCTTTGTGTATTTGAGTTCGATCGGGTGCACACGAGCACTTATTGTATGATTTGGGAGGTGTTGAAGGAGGCTCATGTTGGGAACGCCGAGGGTCCCGAGGAGCACGGATGTATGCGACCTACGGAAAGTACGAGAACTTCACACTCATCTCCTCGGTGAGTCCATCGATGCTGTTTCGAGAGGTTCCGGTGGTTGTGAACAACATGATGGCCAATGTGGACGTGCTCTGAGTACGATGATCTGATAGAGCGGTCAAGCTCTTACACTCTTTGGATCGTACGATTTGGGGCGGAAAGTTCGAGGCCATTGTGGAGTCGGAGGAAAGTATGACACTGCGACGGTGAACGAGCATTCTCGAAGCTCAAGTCGAGTTTCGAGGTGGATCGAGCATAGTATTTGCCAAGCTCGAGGGGCCAGGCGGATTCCCATAGTCTTGCCCTCGTTGGTAGTTCCGAAGGAAAGGCTAACTCTAACCCATCCACCGGGATGTTTTCTTTCTCCTCCTTGATGTCTATAGCGAGATGAAGAGTTCGACGAGCTTGGAGAGGACGGTGGCGCTCTCGACGAGGCGGTTCGAGAGGCACCCACGAGAACCGTGTGGTTATGAGGAGGAACACGAGGACTTGCTTCCCGGTGCGGCAAGCGGGACACTTCGTCGCCGGCTTGCCGGAGAAGGCGAGAGCCGAGGGACGCTACAAGCACAAGTCGAGGACGGATGGCAAGTACCGGTCGGCGCGACCACAAGAGGAAGCACAAGAGCAAGTACAAGGATGAGCGACGATCGAGGAAGAAGGAGAGCCGAGGCAAGGCCGGCGATGGTTGGAGCGAGCGACGTCGACTCCGGGTCCGCGTGCTCACCTCGAGCTCGAGCGACGGTGAAGATGAAGGTGATCGTCGCAAGAACAAGAAGTCGTCCAAGAACCTGTGCGGTACATTTCCTTCGCGAGAGATAATGCACCATGGCCCGGCGAGCCTCGGCGGCAAGAAGAGCACACAAAGCGACTCGGACTACGAGTCGACGACGAGGTGCGTGATGAACTTCCCTTCTTGCGCCGGGGGCGAGAGGCTTGGCTCTTTGTGATAACCGTGATGACATGCTTAGAGAGGCCAAGAAAATGAGAAAAGATCTTAGGGCTTCACTCGGATGCTAGGACTAAGGTAAATTTGAGCTAGGAACACGGGTGTGATAGCAAAGCTTGAAGTTGATTCCCTTAAGGCTAGCCCTGTTGTTTCGGATGAGAATGATTGTCTTGATTGCTCCATATTTCTTGCTGGTCTTGCTTTGTTTAAGGAGAAGCATGCCTCAGTGTGAGGAACTAGATGTGCTTAGGGTTGAAGTAGGCTGAGCTTAAGTCTAGACTGCTTTGCTAGGTGCTTGCACTTCTTGCCTGTTTTTGCATGCTAAGATTGAGGAGATGCATGCTTACACTAGTTCGCTCGAGGCTAAATTGAAGGAACCCATGCCTACATCATGCTCTACCTCTTGAAATGCATGCATTGAAAAAATTTGGAACTTGCACATTATGTAGATCGTTTGCGGGATGAGAATGATGACTTGAGAAGTTGATGGGTTGGTTATCTGGTCATGAGCCTTAGTGGAGAATGATGATCGATGCTTTTAGAGGCAAGATGGTGAGGGACTTGGGGCAAACAAAGTTGGTGAGAAAGTGAAGAGAATATCCGGGCACAAAAACCCACCACAAGAATGATTTCCCTCCAAAACCCAACCATCTTAGGAGCTTGTCTAGACACAACCCCGGCTCCACTCGTGTTTCCTGAACCCACAAATGATCTCGAAAGCCTATCAAGTACGCAGGCACTTCGGGGGAAAGTGTTCTTTGGGAAGGAGAGTGAGAAGGCTAGCGGTGAGAAACCGGTGGAGGAGTTGAGTGGAGAGAACCCAAGTGAGCAGCCACATCCCAAGCCTAAGCCTAAGCTTGTGAGGTTCCATTGTTGCTATTGTGGGAGAGATGGCCATAAGGAGGAGTTTTGCTTCAAGAGGAAGCGTGAGGAGAGAATGGCAAAGGAGTGGGCTAACAAGGACAAGTACCACCCTTCCGATGGTGTACTTGAGCCTCGTGTGCAGATGCCCAGGGCCAAGGTGAATGTGAGGACGGTTCGGGCTTTGGGGAGGGCGGAAGGTTTGTTGGAGCGCTGCGGTCACAGATGGAACCGGTGTGGGGCAACGATCGGTCGGGTGCGAGCCTGGATAGACGACTATTTGGGTTTCGAGCTCGTAAAGGTGCGGGGGGGCACGGTGGTCGTGGTTACGGTGGGCACCGGGGTGGAGAGGGTGCGGGTGGTCGGTTGCTAGGTGTTCTCCTCCTCGTGCTCAATACGGGGATCGGAGGGGCCGTAGCTTTGAGTTGGAGAGGAGGGACGTTCACGAGCTTTCTTTCGTGGTTTTGGTCCTCCTCCCGAGCGAGAGAGGGATGGTTCCCTCGGGGTGGTTACCGTGGTGGTGTTCGTGGAGGTAGCTTTGGTAGGAGAGATGCTTTGGTTGGTGCTAACCCCACTTTCGAGCAAATGTCTCGGCAACGGTTTTACTCTTTTGGTACTAACTTGATCTTGAGTCGTTTGTTTGCTCACGTGCTCATTTTTGAATTTCAGGTGGGAGACTTGAAGAACATTTGGTTGATTGACTCCGGTTGTTCGAGGCATATGACCGGAGACAAGGGTGGTTCTCAAGTCTCGTCCCGGTGGTGACAAGGAGGTACATCACCTTTGGGGACAATGGGCGTGGGCGTGTGCTTTCAGAAGGTGAGATTAAAGTGAGTGATAAGATCACTCTGAGGCGTGTTGCTCTTGTTCAATCGCTGGGGTACAATTTGCTTTCTGTGTCCCGGTTGTTGGATGAGGGTTTTGAGGTGTTGTTTTGGCCGGTGGTTCTCGGATTGTGGACTCTCGAGGGGACCTTGTCTGTATGGTCGTTCCGAGGTCGGGTGTTTCGTGCTGATTTTTCTCGGTCTTCGGGTGTGGAGCGTTGTTTCTTAGGCTGGTTCTTCGAGTGAGTTGTGGAAGTGGCATAGGAAGTTCGGTCACTTGAGCTTTGACCTTTTGTCGCGCTTGATTAAACTCAATTTGGTCCAGGGATTGCCACACGGTTGAGGCTTGAGAAAGAGTTGGTTTGTGCGCCGTGTAGGCATGCCAAGATGGTAGCCTCTTCTCACCCGCCTCTCACGATGTGATGAGCGGCGTCCGGGAATGTTTGCTCCATATGGACCTTGTTGGCTTGACTCGTGTGCGACCTGCGGGTGGGAAGTGGTATGTCCTTGTTGTGGTGGACGATATTCTCGGTATGCGTGGGGTGTTCTTTCTCGAGGATAAGGGAGACATTTGGTTTGGTTCAAGATCTAGTCTTGAGGTTGAGGAACGAGAGGCACGGAGATGCCATACGAGCTATCCGCGATGATAATGGCTCGGAATTCGAAACTCTCGTTTTGAAACCTTTTGCCATGACTTGGGTCTTGAGCACCGAGTTTTCGAGTCCGTATGCGCCTCCCCGAATGGTGTTGTGGAAAAGAAGAACGAGGACCTTGTGCCGAGATGGCTTGGACGATGCTTGATGAGCATAGGACTCCGAGGAGGGTATTGGGGGGGGGTGAATACCGCATGCTATGTGTCGAACATGATATACCTCGAGTGCACAGAAGAAGACATGCTATGAGTTGATGCATGGTCGCACACCCAAGGTGAGTCACTTCCATGTCTTTGGTTGCAACTATTTCATTCGAAGAAAGTAGGAAGTTGGATAAGTTTGAGCATAGGTACGTTGTTGATGGCATTTTCTTTGGTTATGCATCTCATTCTAGAAGCATATCGTGTGCTCAATCTTGAAACTAACCAAATCGTGGAGACTTGCCGAGGTAACCTTCGACGAGACGAGCCACGTAGTCGGCTTGTCTTTGGTGTGCGGGTGATGATGAGCTTGAGGAGATCTTTCGGAGGAGGAGCATGAACATGGTGATGATGAAGATGGTGGTGTGGTGCCCCCGTGAACATGTACCCACTACTTCGACTACGATGATGGACGGACCCTCTACTACACCTACGACGACAAATCAAGAACGAGGAAAGACGTGTTGAGGGGGAGGTAGCATCGAGGCAAGAACCTCCCGGCGAGTTCAAGTGGATCACCCCGGCTTAGGGGATCATCGGCGACATGGATGAACGCACTACACGGTCGAGGGTTCGGAACAACTCTCATTTCGCTCATGCGCATTTGATGCTTCTTTCGAGCCCAAAGACATTGGACACGCATTATCTAATCACAATTGGGTTAATTCGATGCATGAGGAGTTGGTGAACTTTGAGAGGAATCGGGTGTGGGAGGTGGTTGACCCTCCCAGGGTGTAAGCCGATTGGTACCAAATGGGTGTGGAAAAAAAGAGGGAGAGAAGGGTGAGGTTGTGAGGAACAAGTCAAGGCTTGTTGCTCAAGGTTGATCGAAGGAAGGATCGACTACGAGGAGAATTTTGCTCTGTGCTTGGATTTGGAGGCGATTAGGATCCTTCTAGCCTTTTACGTGGCTAAAGGGTTCAAGTTGCATCAAATGGATGTGAAGAGTCTTTCCTGAATGGTGTGTTGGATGAAGAAGTGTATGTGAGGCACCTAAAGGTTTTGAGAGTGAGAAGTACCCCCACTTAGGGTGTACAAGTTGAGGAAAGTATTTGTATGGGTTGGAAACGGGCGCACAGGGCTTGGTATGGCGGGTTGAGGTGGTTCTTATTTGAGAGAGGTTTTGAGATGGGAAGGTCGATCGAGACCTTGTTTTTGTTTGAGGTAGGCGAGAGATATCCTGATTGTGCGAGGGTGTACGTGGATGATATTGTCTTTGGTGGCTCGTCTAACTCTCTTGTTGCAAGGTTTGCGAGATGATATGAGAAGGGAGTTTGAGATGAGCATGATGGGCGAGTTGCGGTTCTTCCTCGGGCTACAAATCAAGCAATCAAGGAAGGAACATTTGTGCACCGGACTAAGTACACCAAGGACATTGTGCGGAAGTTCAAGATGGAGGACTCCAAGGCTGAAAAGCGACTCACGATGAGTACAACTACGGCTCTTGATACGGACGAGGAAGGTGAACACGTGGACCGGAAGAATCTCGGAGCATAGTCGGGTCACTCCTCTGCTTAGACGAGGGGCGGGACATACGGTTCTCGGTGTGTACGTGCGCTCGTTTTCAAGCGTTCAGAAAGTTTCGCATCGGCAAGCGGTGAAGAGAAGATTTTTAGGTACTTGCGTCACACTCCCGACTTCGGCCTTTGGTACTCTAGCGTCCTCTTCTTTGGCGCTTCATGGTTTTTCGGACGCGGATTTTGCGGTGTCGGTTGGATAGGAAGTCATACCGGGACTTGCCGAGTTTTGGGTTCCTCTTTGGTGTCTTGGTCTTCCCGCAAGCAATCGGTGTTGCTCAATCCCGGCCAAAGTAGGAGTATGTTGCCGTTGCTAGTTGTTCCTCTCGGCTCCTTTGGATCACCTACACAATGAGTGACTTTGGTGAGGAGTATACCCATGTCCCTTCAATGTGATAGCCACCGGTGCCATAAGCGTTGCAAAGAACCCGGTGCTCCATTCGAAAACCAAGCACATAGAAGTGAGGTATCATTTACGAGAGACAATGTCGAAAGGAAAGATAGCCTTGATCCATGTACCCACATGACCAACTAGCCGATATTTTCACCAAACCCTAGATCAAGCGGCTTTCACTCGTTTGCGGGGGGAACTTGGTGTGTGTTTGATTTCTTGAGTTGGGTGTGTGAGGAGCTCTCTTTTGTCGGTGGTGTCGAGCCGTTTGCCTCTCCTCGAGGAGCGGTGGTTTTGTGAGTTTTGTGTGAGAGCTTCTTTGTAGCATATGTATAGCTTTTCTTTTTGCATTTCTTGCATTTGGTATGGCATATGTAACATGATGTATAGGCATCCTTGTATCTTAGATTGCATGCATTTTGTATCATATGCATTGGATGGGAAAAGCTTCTCCTATATACATTGTTCACCATGGAATGATATTTATGTCTTTGTGAGCTTATTTGGTATGCTATGGTTAGTTTGGCTTAGCTCTTGATGGTCTTGATGAATAATCCATGGTTGATAGCTATGCTTTTGCAAATGTCACATGTATGCTCTCATGTGTAAATGCCTCTATATGATCTTGACATGTTTTAGTGGTTTTAACTTTATGCTTAATTTGTGGTTGGATAGCTAGTTGATTGATCATATGGGGCCAAGGTTCATTTGCCATCATGAATGTTTAGCCCTCTTGTCTTATCTTGTGGAGGGGCATAAGTTCCTTTTTGTCGCAAAGACATTTCATACCATTTACAAATCTGAAAATGAAATGAAAAATGCTTGGAAAATATGCTCCCATGTCATATGTCTTGAATTTAATTTGCTTTGGGTGCTAAACTGTCGCATGATGCCTACCAATGATAAGTCTCATACATAGAAGTAGGCACATAGCTCGGTGGCTTTGACATGACATGAGGTGCTTGTGGGTGTTTGTGATGGTCTTATGGTTAGAATGGCTGTCCTAGCATGAAGTTTGTGTGGCTTTGCCATTTTGACATGTTTGATCATGTTTAGGATTTTGCTCATGAGAGGCAAGTTTTTCGCAAAATTGCCAAAATCCATCTTAGCTTCGTCCAATGGTTGTGAAACTTGGTGATCATGTAGTTGAGATCGATACGAAGCCGTAGAGTACCTAACTTGCTCATTTGGACATGTGTAGCATTCTTTGTTGAATTTTGTCTATTTGAGAAGCTCTAGGTTGAAAGTTTTGCATTTTTGGCTTGATTCATGCATTGCCAACAAGGGGGAGAAGTTTGAGCTTGAAATAGCTTGTTGGGCGCATTTATAAGGTTTTAATTGGTTTCGAGCCAGTGCAGGCTCTGTTGTGCACCGGTCGACCGGTCGGGGTCATCGGTCCCGGCCCAGGTGTGAGTCTTCGCTCTTGTTCACATGTTGCACACCGGTCGACCGGTGGTGTTGACCGGTCGTACCGGTCGAGGCAAAGTTGTTGCAGGCCCCTTGTTTCAAGTGGTGTCTTGCATGCATTCGTCCGGGGAGGTGCATTGGTCGGGGGGAGCTGCATGTGTGCGGGGAGCTCTTGTGATTGTTCGAGCTTTAATTTGGTGGTTTGCCCTCTTTGCTTGAGCTTTGCTTTGTCTCGAATGTGTCGAGCGTTGCCCTTGCCTAAGGGGTCGAGACTTGTCTTCTTCAAGTGATCTTGCTCGTTGCCTTTGTTTGTCTTTCGATCTTGTTGAAGTTCCTTTTTGTTCGTTTCTTTTCTTTTTCTTTTCTCTCTTGTTACTTTCGTGTGGGTGTTGTCAATGCACTCATCAAGGAGATTGAGGACCATGTGTGGTTCGAGGACCGGTGGATGGTCGCTTCCTTGTGTGATGAGTGATTGACAACGTAGTGTATTTGATTCTTGGCTAAGTATTGCGAGGTGCGGGTTGCGGCTTGAGGCGGGTGTTGGTGCGAGTGAAGAACAAGCGCGAAAGGTCGTCGCGGTGAGGCCTCCGAGGGTGTGGAAGACAAGTAGGCTTCGTTCGAGGGACCGGTGGCCGGCGGGGTCAGGGTGTGGGCCGCATGGTGGCGTGAAGAGCAAGATGAAGTCATGGACGGTTTCTTGGTTGAGCCTCAAAACCAAGGTCGAGCCGGGACTACGTGGGAGCCAAGTCATGAGTGGAGATTAGCGGAGCCTAGGAGTTCGCGGGGTTTCCGATGGTTCACCGAGAAAACCATGGGTTCCGCGGTTGATCCACAAAGCCAAGACGGGCCGACGGAGGCTGCGGCGAGCGCGGACCGGTCGACCGGGGTGGGGACCCGGTACGATCGGTGAGCACGGTACGGCGTGTGCGGCAGCAGTCGGAATCTTCGAAGCGGAGGACACGCATCGGGATCGCATGACTTGCGGCGAAGCTCACGCGGGGTGCGGCCGCCGGGCATCCGTGCGATGGTGAAGACATGGATGCTTCCAAATCCACCCTTGAGGGGCTTGTATCCTAGTTGTTAGAGAAGGGCATTTTAGACATTCGGTTGCCTCCATATAACCCAAAAGGTGAGAGGATGGCAGCCAACTCTTGGAACCCTAGCTCATTAGTTTTCCTATTTTCCACCTATTTTCCTTTGGTTTTCTTTAGGACTAGCAAGAGAGCTTCACGGAGAGATCTTGTTGAGAGGGATGGATGATCGGGCGGCTTGCTAGACCTTGTATGAACCTTTGTTTCATGTATAGATGATTCGGCGTGGTTCCTCAAGGTTTGGATGTGTTTTCCCTGGTTGTTCTTGGTGGTGATTTTCGGAGCCCTCTCTTGGTGATTTCTTTGGGTTGTTTTCGGGACCTTTCTCTTGGGGATTTGATGGGGGAAATTTGTGGGAACCCTTCGTGGTTCTTTGAGGCATGATTCCCCTCCCAAATGCGTGAGTAAAGGTGCTCGTTTTTGGGGTTTCTTGAGTTCTTGGGTTGGAAGTGCTCTTGGCGGGATTTCTTCGATTCCTCCTTTTTGGACGAGTTTTGGTGGGATTAAACTTGGCTATGGACTCCTCATGAGGTGTTCCTAATATCCCCAAAAAGTGCTTGTTCAAGTCCGTGGAGCGATTCGGGAGATCGAGTTTTGGTTGAAATTGACCGCGGGTCTTTGTTCATCCCAGGAGCTACCCCGGAGCTGCGGCCGTCCCCGGCCAGGATGCTCTTGGCCGATACGACCGGTGCGAGCCTGGTGGGTTTTTGCTCGGGTGAACGCTTGGTGTGTTCTTTGTTGTCCCGTGTTCTTTCTTGTTTCGAGTTTGGGTCGGTTGTGGTCCGTTGGCTTTGTTTGGTGCCTTGGGGGCTTTCGGTCGAGATCGGTCCGACCGGTGTGTCTCACCGGTCCCGACCGGTGTAGAGCCACTTAGTGAAAGTTGCTCGGTTCACCGGCGGGGACCGGTCGGCCGGTGGTGCTCACCGTCCGACCGTGTGGGTCTGTAGACTCGAGATTTGTTGTTCCGCTGCGTTCTCGAGTCGGAAGGCCGTGTGTGTTGGTTCCTAGGTCCGGTGGCACTCCGGTGGCTACGTGGGCTTGGCCAACTAGGGTAGTGAGTCGGAGACGTGTGTTGGATGCCGCGTTCGTCTTGTTGGAGTTTTCATCTCCTTCGAGAAGAATTTTTATCGGCTCCCATTCACTCCCCCCCCCCTCTCCGGTTCGCCGTATCGGTCCTTCGGGTTTTCCATAGGACTAGCAAGAGAGCTTCATGGAGAGATCTTGTTTAGAGGGATGGATGATCGGGCGGCTTGCTAGACTTTGTATGAACCTTTGTTTCATGTATAGATGATTCGGCGTGGTTCCTCGAGGTTTGGATGTGTTTTCCCCGTTTGTTCTTGATGGTGATTTTCGGAGCTCTCTCTTGGTGATTTCTTTAAGTTGTTTTCGAGACCTTTCTCTTTGGGATTTGATGGGGGAAATTTGTGGGAACCCTTCGTGGTTCTTTGGGCCGTGATTCCCCTCCCAAATCCGTGAGTAAAGGTGCTCGTTTTTGGGGTTTCTTGAGTTCTTGGGTTGGAAGTGCTCTTGGCGGGATTTCTTCGATTCCTCCTTTTTGGACGAGTTTTGGTGGGATTAAACTTGGCTATGGACTCCTCATGAGGTGTTCCTAATATCCCCAAAGTCTTGTTCAATTCCATGGAGCGATTCGGGAGATCGAGTTTTGGATTTGGGGGAGTTGACCGCGGTCTTTGTTCATCCCGAGCTACCCGGAGCTAGACCGGTCGACCGGTGCTCTTGACCGGTCGACCGGTGTGAGCCCCGGTGGGTTTTTGCTCGGGTGAACGTCTTGGTGTGTTCTTTGTTGTCCCGTGTTCTTCCTTGTTTCGAGTTTGGGTCGGTTTGGTGGTCGGTTGGCTTTGTTTGGTGCCTTGGGGGCTTTCGGGCCGAGATCGGTCGACCGGTGTGTCTCACCGTTCTGACCGGTTTAGAGCCACTTAGTGAAAGTTGCTCAGTTTCACCAGCAGGGACCGGTCTGACCGGTGGTGCTCACCGGTCCGACCGGTGTGGGTCTGTAGACTCGAGATTTGGTGTTCCGCTGCGTTCTCGAGTCGGAAGGCTGTGTGTGTTGGTTCCTAGGTCCGGTGGCACTCCGGTGGCTACGTGGGCTTGGCCAACTTGGGTAGTTAGTCGGAGACGTGTGTTGGATGCCGCGTTCGTCTTGTTGGAGTTTTCATCTCCTTCGAGAAGAATTTTTATCGGCTCCCATTCACTCCCCCCCTCTCGGTTCGCCGTATCGGTCCTTCGGGTTTTCCATAGGACTAGCAAGAGAGCTTCATGGAGAGATCTTGTTTAGAGGGATGGATGATCGGGCGGCTTGCTAGACCTTGCATGAACCTTTGTTTGATGTATAGATGATTTGGCGTGGTTCCTCAAGGTTTGGATGTGTTTTCCCCAGTTGTTCTTTGTGGTGATATGCGGAGCCTTCTCTTGGTGATTTCTTTGGGTTGTTTTTGGGACCTTTCTCTTGGGGATTTGATGGGGGAATTTGTGGTAACCCTTCGTGGTTCTTTGGGCTATGATTCCCCTCCCAAATTCGTGAGTAAAGGTGCTCGATTTTGGGGTTTCTTGAGTTCTTGGGTTGGAAGTGCTCTTGGCGGGATTTCCTTGATTCCTCCTTTTTGGACGAGTTTTGGTGGGATTAAACTTGGCTATGGACTCCTCATGAGGTGTTCCTAATATCCCCAAAGTCTTGTTCAAGTCCGGAGCGATTCGGGAGATCGAGGTTTGGATTTGGGGAGTTGACCCACGAGTCTCGTTCATCCCGAGCCGGCCGGCTACACCGGTCCGACTAGTGCTCTTGACCGGTCCGACCGGTGCAACCCTCGGTGGGATTTTGCTCTGGTGAACATCCGGGTGTGTTCGTTGTTGTCCCGTGTTGCTGCAGCTTTGAGTTTGTGTCGGTTTAGAGGTCGGTTGACCTGTTTGGTGCCTTGAAGGCTTTCGGTCGTGACCGGTCTAACCGGTGTGTCCCACCGGTCGACCGGTGTAGAGCCACTTAGTGAAAGTTGCCCGCTTTCACGAGCGAGGGACCGGTCGACCGGTGGTGCTCACCGGTCCGACCGGTGTTGGTCCGAAGACTCGAGGTTTGGTGTTCTACTGCGTTCTCGGGTCGGAAGGTTGTGTGTTGGTTCCTAGGTCCGGTGTCACTCCAGTGGCTACGTGGGCTTGGCCAACTTGGGTAGTGAGTCGGGGACGTGTGTTGGAAGTCGTGTTCATCTTGTTGGAGTTTCCATCTCTTTCGAGAAGAATTTTTATCGGCTCCCATTCACTCCCCCCTCTCTCGGTTTGCCGTATCGGTCCTTCAATAACCCACTTAATCACTCCTCTACCTAACCTTGAGGACATTAGGTCAACCCTTGGTCAAAGCCCTAGCTCAAACCCCTTTTATCCCCTTAACCCCTTGATGCCATTCTAGAACTTTAGCACGTTCTCCAAAATTTCCTTAAACACTTCAAAACCACCCAAAAAGAAAAATGTGCGGAATGTTGAGGCACACAACTTTGCTATTGATTGGCATTTGAAATTTGGAATAATTCTTGGTGAAATAGGCCTTGGAAGGTGCCCTGTTCCTATTCACAGGCGCCGAGTTTTTGGCTGTGTTAGCATGATGTTCCTGCTCCATTGCTTGAACAAAACCCCTACAAGTCTTTGTGAAAGTTGTAGAGGGATCCCTAATCTCCAACTTTGCTTCAGACGCTAAGGGACAGTTTAGTTTAAAAAATTGGAGAAAAACAATTTTGAAAACAGATCAGTGAAATACATTTTACACCGGGGACGCCGGAGCGCGTTCGGGCACGACGTCGTGCGCGGCCACGTCGGCCACCGCCGTACGCGCCGTACCCGCTTCAAGCGCGCACGCCGAGGCGCCGGTGTGACCGCCGGTCACCGCGCGCGTGCGGCGAGCACTCGTGCGTGCCGCCGTGGCAAGTGGGCGGGGCCGGGTGGTGCCGATGCGCCGGCCGGCGCACCGCCCGCGGCGTGCCATTGGCCGCCGGAGCGGCACACGTCGCCGGCCATGCCCTCGGCCTCCCTACGCGCGGCACGTGGTTGAGCCCAAGCCTTTTCCTCACCGCCGTCTAGCTTCCCGCGGCGCGCGCCGCCGCCTTCCGCCGCCGCCGCTCGCGAGCCTTCCCCGGTCGATCCACCGCCACCAATCGGTCACATGTGAGTCCAATCGACGATTCTCCGTCACATGTTTGCGTGTCCGAGCCCCACCTCGCCGCCGGCGAGCCGGTTCCCCGCCGTCGGGCTAGAGGGGGAGGGACCGAGGGTATAACCGTGAAGATTTCAAAAGTTTTAGGGTTCCTAGTGCAAGAAGATTCTTCCTTGTTTTGTGAATTAGTCCGGCACCTTGTAAAATTGATTAAAAATCGTAGAAAAATCCAAAAATAGAAAACCCAATTTTTCTTAGGTCAGTGCAACAATAACTACAATTTTGTCCAAATGGGTATATACTTTTGAGTTTTAGTTTTTGCTTCAAAAATAGGAATGTGAAATACTTAGATTGGTGTTTCTGCAAAATCCACCCAAGCTCTTGAGCTGGATTTTGGGTATGTTGTGGTAACTAGTATGCCTAGACTGTGTGCCAAAATTTGCACAAAGTTGCTGAAGGGATTTTCCTGAATAAATTATTTTGTGATATTGATAAATCTGCCTAGATGATTTTTGTAGCTGGTTACATAATTATTTTTGATCCCAACTTCTGGCTATAGTCTTGTTATGTTAAAAAGCACCTTTGGTGAATTTACCATGATTTTATCTCTGTTAGAAATAATATTTCCTCATTTATGCATGTTTTTGATCATAAATATGAGTAGCATGTTTCATAAAGGCTATATGTGTGTTTGTTAGTTCTTTAAGCTTGTTTTGGACCAGAGTATGTGTAGGAGAAAGATGAGAATCAATTCTGTCTTATTTATTTTGTTATGCATTATTCCCTTTTCTGCTAAATAGGAATGCTCCTATTCTAGTGTATTAAATCCAATGGTGCTAAAACCCTTTTCTTGCTGTCCAAGTATGCCTCCTGGTCGGTAGGGACCGGTGGGGGTGGCTGGATCAGTTTTGTTATGTTTTGGTTATGCATAAGAGCTCAAACTAGAATAATCTAGAAAAGGAAATAGGGAAAATCACTCTCTCTAATGCATGACTTAAGGAGAAGTGTCAAGAGCAGTAAAATGGTGCTATGAAAGTAATTTCCTTGCTATTGTTCTTAAATAAAGTATTTCTTTAATAGATGTGCACACAATCACATTAAAGAAGAGGCTAAATAGGCTTTTGATTATTCTCTTAAAAGGAAAAATGTTTAAATACTCTCGTTAAGGTGAAAATGGCCAACCATATACTCCTTGCAGCTGTTTGCTAATGTTTTTGGAATTAATTTAAAATAATTACACTCCTAATCACTGCATTGCACCCCCCGTGTAGAAGTCCCCGACGGTAGCTATATGCTTGTGCCGGCTGACGAGGACGAGGGAGCAGGAGGAGACGTGCACTACGTGACCGTAGAGCAAGACCCGAGCCAAAGTCTGAAAGTTTGTGTGTCTGCTTGTACCGACAAAGGCAAGCCCCGGTTTATTCATTAACTCCGGTGTTTCTTTAAAACTTCGAATTTACTTCTTGTTATTGTATGTGCATTTACGTTCGGAGTTGAAATGAAACCCTAGTTGCATGATCCATAAGTACCTATGATCTTTTACTAGCATGTTAGGTCGCTAGTTTCTATGCTTAAGGATCCGGTACAAGTCGAGTGATGTTCGTCACTCGTGAGAATAGGATCTCCTTTCCGGAATCACCATATGAATTAATGGATTGCTCATGTGGTAAGAGCATGGGATTTGGGCTCCGGTCCAATGGCTTCGTTGGTTAAGTGTTTGAAAGTACTAAACACTTGTCGAAATGGGCACGGTAATCCTAGTACCTAAATGAGGTGGTACGGGGTTTTACTATCACTACTCTTAGGGTTGCGGCCCGGGCTCGCCACCCGAGTGCATGTGTGAGGGTGGGTGACCTTTGTGGCATAACCCGGATAAACCTTGTACTAAAGACTCGAGCTATTATCCCCAAACCGAAGAATGACGGGAACCGCCTGGTTGGTGAACTCTTAGTGAGGGCACCTCCCGTGTGTTTAGGTCCACCTTGCAAGGTTATGAATCAATCGATTGTCGGCCTCTCACCGTCATTTGAGACTACTTACCCGACTGGCCATGATATCCCTTTATGATGGAACTTTGTGAAGATTATTACTTTGATTAAATGCTTGTACAACCTTGATTGTAATAGTTGCTTATTTAGTAATAATTACTTCAACTAGAACTTTAGCTAAAAATGGAAAGTAAGGATTCACTACTCAACGGCTTTTTGGCAAACAAACCCACTAGCCAAAAGCCTTGCATGATTAGAGATAAAGTCTTTTCTTTTAGACGGGTATATGAATGTTGTTCCAAGTAATGCATCGATGTGTGGCCGGAGAACTTCCACCCGGTGGGAGCCGGAATGGGTGGATGACGAAGAGTGATTGCATCATGGACGGGCCTCCTTTGATGTGATCCGATCGTTTAATTATCTTCCGCTACTTTCAATAAACTCGGAACCATTTACTTTCATGTCAAAGAACTATGTTTGTAATAATGACCCCTACGGGGATGTGATGGATAATTTGTAAGGCACTCTGGACTCTCCTTCGCGGGAGTTTTAATGCATTCGTTCGATCCTCTCTCGTGTTTCCAAGTGATTTACGGTGTAAACCCGACAATACTCAACGGGATGCTTCCTTATTATCGCTTAATGACCAAATGGAGTGGTTTAGGCGATAGTACGGAGTTATCCGTGGTGGGGTTGTCACATTTCATTAGAGAAGAACTCGAACAAGTGAAGGATGTGCGTCGACTACACCGACCTCGACAAGCACTGCCCCAAGGACCCCTTCGGGTTGCCACGGATAGACCAAGTCATCGACTCCACGGCGGGCTGCGACTTGCTCTGCTTCCTCGGCCTGCTACTCGGGTACCATCGGATCGCTATCAAAGACGAAGACCGGGAGAAGACCGCATTCATCACCCCGTTTGGCACGTCTGCCTGCATGACCATGTCTTTCGGATTGAAGAATGGCGGCGCTACTTACCAGCGAGCTATCCAGGCCTGTTTCAAGAGGCAGCTCAACAAGAACGTCGAAGCGTACGTGGATGATGTGGTCGTCAAGGCCAGAAACTCCGACACACTCATCGCCGATCTTGAAAAGACTTTCGCATCCTTGCGAGAGTACTGCTGGAAGCTCAACCCGAACAAGTGCGTCTTTGGCGTACCGTCAGGTAAACTACTCGGCTTCATCATCAGCCATCGTGGCATCGAAGCCAATCCCGAGAAGATCTCCGCCATCACCAACATGAAAGCTCCCACATGCATCAAAGATGTACAGAAGCTCACCGGGTGCATGGCGGCCCTGAACAGATTCATCTCGAAGCTTGGAGAACGACGGCTCCCCTTCTTCAAGTTACTCAAACACCAAGAGAAGTTCGCGTGGACTCCAGAGGCAGACCAAGCCCTTGCTCAGCTCAAGGACTTCTTATCCAAGCCACCAGTCACGTGGTCGATCTGCCATCATCGTCGAGTGGCGGGGAAGACGGCCACGCCTACCCGGTCCGGCGACCGGTCTACTTCGTCAGTGAGGTCTGTCCGAATCCAAGGCATGCTATCAACGAGTACGAAGCTACTAAATGTAGTGCTCATTACCTCGCGGAAGCTGCGTCACTACTTCCAGGTGTACTCAATTTTTGTTGTCACCGACTACCCGCTCGGCGACATCCTGCGGAACCAAGATGCTACTGGAAGGATCTCCAAGTGGGCAGTCGAACTCGGCGCCCTCAACATCGACTTCAAGCCACGAACAACCATCAAATTGCAGGCACTAGTCAACTTCATGGTAGAGTGGCGAGGAAATCAGCTACCTACTCCAACTGAGCGCCCAAAGCATTGGGTGATGTACTTCGACGGCTCGCTCAAGCTTGAAGGCGCAGGTGTAGGGGTACTCTTGATTTCCCGAACGGGTGAACAACTCAAGTATGTCCTACAGATCTTCTGGAAGGTCTCAAACAACGAAGCTGAGTACGAAGCTCTTCTACACGGGCTCTGCCTCGCGGCTTCACTGGGCATCAAGCGGCTACTAGTCTACGGCGACTCCGCAGTGGTCATCAACCAAGTCAACAAGTCCTGGGACCGCAACAAGGAGAACATGGACACCTACTTCCTAGAAATCCGCAAGCTCGAGAACAAGTTCTACGGTCTCGAGTTCCATCACGTCGTCCGCAACAACAATGTTGCAGCGGACGTCCTGTCGAAGATTGATTCTACTCGCGCTCACGTACCGGCGGGTGTCTTCATCCACGAGCTTCACGCGCCATCCATCCCGAAGCCGTCACCGACGACCACTGACCCAACACCTCCCTCAGCTGGCCAGGAGGTCATGATGATAGACGTGGACTGGCGACAACCCTTCATCGACTACATCCGCGAGCAGAAGGTTCCCACGGATAAGAACTTGGCCGAGCAACTCATACACCGTGCCAAGTCTTACGCCCTAGTCGGAGACAAGCTCTACAGGTGGGGTGCATCTTCCGGAGTACTCATGAAGTGCGTCCCCTGAGAAGAAGGCAAGGGCATCTTGGAGGAGATCCATAAACGTGTCTGCGGCAACCACGCGTCTTCACACACGCTGGTCAGCAAGGCTTTCCGACGAGCTTTCTACTGGCCCATAGCTCTAGGCGATGCTGAAGAACTCGTCAGAAGGTGCCAAGGGTGCCAATACTTCGCCAAGAAACAACATGTCTCGGCCTACAAGCTAGTCACCATACCACCAACCTGGCCCTTTGCCTGCTGGGGGCTCGACATGATTGGGCCTCTTCCGACTGCTCCAGGAGGATTCAACAGAGTCTTGGTGCCCATCGACAAGTTCACTAAGTGGATCGAAGTCAAGCCGCTCACATGCCCCAAGGCCGATAGAGTACTCGACATCTTGGATGAACTCGTGCATCGCTATGGACTACCCCATCGCATCATCACAGGCCTGGGCTCCAATTTCAACAATCACCAGTTCTGGGAGTACTGCAAAAACAGCGGGGTCGATGTGACAACCCGCCCGGAAAGTACCGTACTATCGCCTAAGACCGATCCACTTTGGTCATTAAGCAATAATAAAGTACCATCTCGTCGTAAGTTGCGGGTTAACGCCCGGTAAATCACTTGAGAGCACGGGGATCGATATATGCATTAAAACTCACTCGAAGGCTAGTCCGGAGGTACAACAACATTCAAATCCAATTTCGTACCCCGAAGGGATTAATTATTACAAACCATAGTTTTTGTCATGACGAAATAGTTCGCAGTTTTGAAAAGCAGCGGAAATAAACTAGCGGAAGCGAAGTCACCACGGGAGGCCATCCATGATGCTTTCGGCGGTCGTCCTCTACCCACTCCGGCTCCCGGCCGGGCGGGATCTCACCGGCCACACGTCACCGAAGGAAATACCCGGATCAACACATTATAGCAAGGCCGAGTATACTAATACTCGGCAAGTCTTACCCGTCGGTGTTATCTACTTCACCAATTCTAGACCATGAAAGGCTTTTTGGCTACTTTGGGTTGCTTTTGCTAAAAGTAACAAAGAGTAGGTCCTTACTTTCAAGATTTTAGCACAAGTTCTAGTAGGTGAAATATTTACTATATTAGCCAACTAGTACAAACAAAGTTGTACAATACAATTAATCAAACATAAAGTTCATCAACTTCCATCATTAGGGATCACATGACTAGTGGAGTAAGTAGTCTCGGATAACGGTGAGAGGCCGACAATCGATTGATTTAAACCTTGCAAGGTAGACCCAAACACACGGTAGAGGTTGTCCCCACGAGGGCAACTTTCCCGGGCCGACCCCAAAAATCCCCGGGTCGGGATGAAAGGCCACGATCTTTGGTGCGGGCTATCCGCATACCCTGCGAGATAACCGGAGTCACCATACACCACCGGTGGCGAGCCGTGAGAGTGAATCCCAAGAGTAGTGACAGTTCCATCCCTAGCCGTCTCATTAAGGTACTAGGCTTACCGACCCCATAACCGGCATGTGCTTAGTACGTTCAAAAACTTAACCCACATAACCACTGGACCGGAGCCCAGATCCCATGCTCTTACCACGTGAGCAATCCATTTAAGGATATAGTATGATTCCTATCTAGGAACCTATTCTCGCGAGTGAGGTCATCACCCGACTTGTAACGGTCCTATAGCTTAGCGCTATCGACCTATCATACTAGTAGGGACCAAGGTACCTATGGAATCATGCATCTAGGGTTTCATTCAACTCCCGAACGTAAATGCACAATCATTCATAGATAATTGAATAAAGAACTTTAAAACTTGGTTAGATGAACCGGAACTTGCCTTCGTCGACTAGGTTAGCTTGGGCACCCTCGGTGTCAAGTACGTCCACGTCTTTGCAGAGAACCTTCCGCTCCGCCTTCCTCGGTTTCGGGACCGGGGAGTAATCTCCGTCTGGAAGATCTACACGGAATGCAATGCACTTTAGGTGATGTGATGGTTTGTTGTCTTATCCAACTCTAGTTGGCCATATTCACCTTAACAAGCATTCATCTAAGGTTTCTATTTTAGGAAGTCATTTGTTGTACATGGATTACTCTTTTATTCCACATTTGAATAAAGGTTTTTATTAAGTTTATCATTTCATGTGAAAGCTCCCTTTTATTTTATCTTTACCAACAAAAGTGTAATTAATATTTTCATTGGTGAGTTAACTCCTTATTAGTGCTGATAATTGAATTTCTTTTATTTATTTTAAATAATACTCTTCAAAAAGGGAAAAGAATTAATTAGGGATTTTTCTTTATTTAATTTCCCTTTAATATTAAAAGGGCATTTAAGCCTTTTATTACTCAATTAAATTACTAAAAATTAAAGGAGTGTTTCTTAAGCCTACTAGCACCTATCCTGGTCCATTGGACCCACATGTAAGTGTTGGATGCTAGGAAATTAAATATTGTGGAAAATAACAAAGGCTAGCTAGTGATTCAAAGTAAATGCATATAAAAATAAATAAGCATAAAAATGATCCACATTCTCTTGTGCATGCTCTCTGGACCTAAACAAGCCAAAATAACCAAGCAGGTTTACATGAAACCTCTCTTGAACTTGGTTTATTAATTTACAAAGGAAAACATGCATAATTCAAGAATAATTGCTTCTGTCAATCCAAAATTCATGATTAACTCACAAGATGTGTCTTTTGGCATTACAAGACAGTGTGCACAAGTTGGGCTCAAGATCATAAATATATTTAACGGAAAAATCACCTAGGCGAGCTTCGCAGAATGGAAAAGAATTTGTCTAGCAAACTCTACTGCATAACTTTGTGCAATGTTTGGCACAGCACCTAGTCATATCCTAACACACAACATATCCAAAAATTAGCTACGGAGGAGTTATATTTTTCAAGTTAGGACAGATCCATGTATAACACATTTGTATTTTTCCTGCCAAAAATAATTTGAATCTAGCCATGAGTATACAACCAAGAGGTGGGGTTTAGCATCCTGAACCCTACAAAATTGGTTTGGGATTTTTATGATTTTTCTGTGAATTTCTAGGGATTTTACAAGTCAACGGACCGGAATGTAATAAAACTTAGTTAAGTTTCCGGCAACTAAGCCCTCGAGTTCACAACCATGCCCTTGGCGGTGGCGGGAGGGCTCGCCGGAGGCGATGTGGGGCCCGACCATGGCAACAAGTGGCACAATGAGTGGAATTGAGCTCACCACGGATCGTTGGGCGGTGGTGGCGGGGGTCGGGCCGTGCTCCGGCGACGCGCGCACGGCGGTGGCCGGCGGCGGCACTCACGGCGGCTCGGGGTGCGGCGGCGTGGAAGCTAAATTGGAGCAAACAAGCGCGCGTGTGAGCTTGCCCGGGTGCTAAGGAAGCTAACTACGGGCTTGGACGGCGGCGAGCGCGAGCGATGGGCTCTAGCACCGGCGGCGGCAACGATGGCGGCGGGCGGCTTGGGATGGCGCGCGCGGAGAGGAGGGGAAGGCTTTTATACACCGCGCGGCACACCTAGGGGTGACGGACGATGACGGCGGAGATGCTTGGCCGGTGCTACGGCGCTCGGGCGGCACGCGTACGGCGGCGACACGGCCGACGGACCGGCGGTCCGCGCGCGTGCGCGCGCGTGCGGCGGCGGCCGATGCCGGGCGCCTTGGGCGGGCGCGCGTTGGGGCGCGTGACCTCGGGACGGGGTGTGGCACGAGTAGCGAGGCCTCGGGCGGCGCGGGCACGGATGCGGGGCGTGGCCGGCGGCGGGCGGCGGCGGCGACGCACGGGCGCGCACGGCGTCGCGCGCGACGCGCTCTCCGGCCCGACGGTGTTGCTTTGGAGCACCTTGTTTGATCAACTTTTTCTCTAAAATTTTGCATACAACTTGACCAAGCAATGAATACCAAAGTTGCGGATCTAAGTACCGGCTACAACTTTCACAAAGGTCGTATAGGGTTTTCCTTCCTAGATTTGAATCTATTTTTAATTGCCACTCTACATGAAAGTTGTGTCCCTCAACAAGACCTACAACTTTCCTAAAGGTAGAATTTTAAATGTTTAGGTGAATTTTGGAGAACGCGGTAAAAGTTCCGGCGGACACACGGTGGACACCGGGATGGCAAGGGGGTTTGACCCATCCTTTGACCATGGGTTGGCCCACAAGTGTACTTACTATTCGTTAAGGGTCTCTAGGGGTGTGTTAGGCGGTTTTCATGGGTGAGGGCCCGGGTTGACCTAGGGTTGACCAATTTAACCGGCTAATCCGGTCATTAGCGTTAATGACGGTAATTAAAAACCCGGGGCGTCACGGCCTACCCCCCTTAATGGAATCTCGTCCCGAGATTCGATTTGACAACGAAGAGATGGGGAAAAAGACTCACCGTTTCGGGGCCGGAGGAAGCCCTGGATACTTGGTGTTAAGATAATCCTCCGTCTCCCACGTGGCTTCTTCTTCCGTGTGATGGCTCCATTGGATCTTGTACATTCGCACGGTCTGCCTTCGAGTCTTTTGCTCTTTTTGGTCTAGTACCTTCAATGGATGCTCGACGAGCGAGAAATCTGGCTCGATCCAAGCATTTGCTTTTGTAATGATCTCGTTCTCCGGAACAGGCAGTCCCTTCTTCAACTGAGTTACATGGAACACATTGTGAACTGCGGAAAACCGTTCTGGCAATTGGATACAGTAAGCCACGGGTCCACATACTTTTATTACTTCATAGGGTCCAATGTAGCGCGGGGCTAACTTTCCCTTGACTCCGAACCTTTACACACCTTTGGTGGGGGATACTTTCAAGTATACATGATCTCCCACTTCAAAGTGTCGAGGTGCGGTTCCCTTATCATGGTAACTCTTTTGTCTCATCCGGGCCATCTTCGATTCTCTCTTATCACTTGCACCTTTTCTTCGGCCTCTTTAACTAACTCTCGGTCCAAAGAGTGCTCTTTCTCCGGTCTCCGACCAATTCGGTGGGGTGCGGCATCTACGTCCGTATAAAGCATCGAACGGTGCCATTTTCAAGTCGGCTCGATAGCCGTTATTGTAAGAGAACTCGCCAAAGACAAACACTTGTCCCAACTCTTGTCAAAGTGCAAGATGCTTGCTCTCAACATGTCCTCTAGAATCCGATTTATCCTCTCCGTCGACCATCGGTCCAGATGATAGCCGGAACTACGGAGTAGCCGAGTTCCCAAACACTCGTGCAATTGCTCCCAAAAACGGGCCACAACCGAGTCCCTCTATCGGAGATTATAGTCTTTGGGATCCCATGCGGACGAACTATGTGGTCTACATACAACTCTGCATATTGTTGTACGGAGTAAGTGGTGTGTATGGCAATGAAGTGAGCGGTCTTGGTAAGCCTATCCACAATTACCCAAATAGAATCCTTCTCCCTAGGGGTCAGGGGTAAACCCACAATAAAATCCATACTAATGTCGTCCCATTTCCACATAGGTATCGACAGGGGTTGGAGTACTCCTGCCGATTTCAAATGACTTGCTTTCATCCGGTGGCAAGTATCGCACTCGGCTACATACTTGGCTACATCCACCTTCATATTAGACCACCAAAAGTTCTGCTTTAGATCTTGGTACATCTTGGTACTACCAGGGTGAATAGAGAACTTGGACTTGTGAGCTTCATCTAGAATGATTTTCTTGATTTCTGGGTCAACGGGGACCACTAGACGTTTTCCAAACCAGACCACATCTTGGTGATCCTTCTGGAAACAAGTGTACTTTGGGTCTCCTTCCACTAGTTTCTGCCTGATGGTTTGAATATCAGCATCATTGCGGCGGCGGTGACAATCCTGTCATAAAGGCTTGACTCTGCCGTCGGGGCATAAAGAATTCCCTGCGGTACCACTTCTAAGTTGAGCCTTCTCATTTCTTCACACAAGGGTTCACCGACGGCTCTAACTCTAGGTGGTTGCAATGATCCTTGCGGCTAAGAGCATCCGCTACAACATTTGCTTTGCCGGGATGATAGTGCACTTCTAGATCATAATCCTTGATCAACTCAAGCCATCTTCTCTGTCTCATATTCAATTCCGACTGGGTGAAGATATATTTGAGGCTCTTGTGATCAGTGAAGATATTGCAATGATTGCCCATTAGATAATGTCTCCATATCTTGAGGGCATGAACAACGGCAGCTAACTCAAGATCATGGGTAGGATAGTTGAGCTCATGGGGTCGAAGGGCCCGTGAAGCATAGGCAATGACTCGGCCCTCTTGCATAAGGACACGGCCAAGACGGTGCCCGATGCGTCACGAAGACTTCAAATGGTTTGGAATTATCGAGGTTGAGCTAGCACCGGGGCTGAAGTTAGATGTTGTCCGAGGGTGTGAAAAGCTTTCTCACATGCTTCACTCCACACGAATTTCACTCCTTTCTTAGCAATTCGGTCATGGGTTTTGCGATTCTAGAAAAGTCGGGAATGAATCGACGGTAATATCCCGCCAATCCTAGGAAACCGCAGATTTGATGTGCGGATTTGGGTGGTTTCCAATCCATCACCTCTTGAACTTTGCTAGGATCTACGGAGATACCATCGTGGGAAATGGTGTGCCCTAAGAATTTGACACTTTTCAACCGAATTCGCATTTGGAGAACTTAGCATAAAGCTTGTGATATCGCAAACGCCGAAGGACAACTCGGAGATGTTTGGTGTGATCTTCCTCGCTCTTAGAATAGATGAGGATATCATCGATAAAGACCACGACAAATTTATCGAGCTCCGTCATGAATACGGAGTTCCCGAGGTATATGAAGTAGGCGGGTGCATTAGTGAGTCCGAAGGACATGACCAAGAACTCGTGAAGACGATAACGAGTGGAAAAGGCGGTTTTAGGAATGTCGCATGGTCGAATCTTGATTTGGTGGTAGCTAGAACGAATATCGATCTTAGAGAAGACTTTGGCACCAGCCAATTGATCGAAAAGAACATCGATTCGCGGAAGGGGGTATTTGTTTTTGATGGTGACTCGCATTGAGTGGTCGATAATCTACGCACATTCTCAAGCTACCATCTTTGTTTCGACAAAGAGAGCGGGGCAACCCCAAGGAGAAGAGCTCGGGCGAATGTAACCCTTATCTAACAATTCTTGGAGTTGGGTTTTTAGTTCGGCTAACTCTTTGGGTGGCATGCGATAAGGTCTTTTGGAAATGGGTGCGGTACGGGCTGGAGTTCGATCACAAACTCTACATCTCGGTCGGTGGCATACCGGTGCAACTCGTCGGAAATACATCCGGTACTCACACACTACGGAATTTCATAAAGGGAGGAATAATGGTCACATAGGCACAAGAGTCGATGCACGCCCCGAAAGGTAGGTACAAGGTAGTGTGCCCGACCGTAGGAGAGTTGATCTCTATGACCCTATCCGATATATCTAGAATCACATTATGTTGATTCATCCATTCCATACCCAAAATAACATCCATTCCAACCAAGTTTATGACGATAAGGTTTGTTGGAATGATTTTACTACCTAAACCCAATTTCACTCCTCGAATTAAAACATTGGAGGTGATTTGGCCTCCAGGAGTAGTTATCTTGTAAGCGGAAATGGTATGAGAACCCTTCAAACCCGGTTTGTTTATTATCCTTTCACCGACGAAACTATGGGTAGCTCTCGAATCGAACAAAATCTTAACGGGAGCGTCATTGAGAGAGAATGTACCCGTGAGTACCGGGGCTCCCACCGGGATGTCACTCATGGTGGAGAAGTTCAATTTGCCCCGGCGCACTTGCACCATAGGCTTCTTGGCGGAGTGGTAGACTTGCTTCCCGTGCTCGATTCTCGCGGGTTGGACTTGATCTCGCTCGGGCTTGGGACACTCACCGATGTAGTGCCCCGGCTGGGCCATAGTTGTAGCAACGACGATCTCCGACATCACGAGGGGGTGCAATAGGCTTGGGAGCCTGGCTCGTCGGGCACGGCGGAACTGGAAGTTCCCGGCAGGTTTGCCCTGGAATGGCTTCATCGTCCAGCGTCCAGTTGAAGATTGCTGGGATGGGCCTGGAGCTTCCTTCTTCACAAAGCGAAACTTCTTGTTTGTTCCGCTGCCTGGGGTGAAACCGGACATCCTCTTGTTGTCCCCATGGGCTTTCTTCATAGCATCCTCTTGCGAGATAGCTTTATTCACGAGCTCATGGAAGTTGGCGGGCTCGAGTAGATTCAGGCGTTCATACAGCTTGCCATCAAGCCCGTCGCGGAACCTCTCCATCTTCTTGGCATCAGTATCAACATGATGCCCACCGTACTGGCATAAGCTATTGAATTTACGAGCATAGCGGTACACGAGTCGGGTCCTTGACGGAGGGCTAACGGCTCCCTCATCTTCTCCGTCCATCGACCCTTAGGAATGTGGTGGCTCTTGAAAGCCTCGCTTGAACTCTTCCCAAGTCACGGCGTGGCCTCGCTGCATGGACTTGAAGTGGTCCCACCACATCAAAGCTTCCCCTCGCAGTTGCAGCGCTGCGAAGTTCGCTTTGTTCTCCTCGGAGCAAGGCAGCACAAAGGCAGAGAATTTCGCCTCTATGGCCTTGACCCAAGCCTCAGCTTCCAGAGGGTCTTCTGCTTTAGCGAAGGTTGGCGGCTTCATGGCGATGAACTGGGCGTACGTGGTGACCTGGTTAGGTCCCTCGTGGTTGGCCCCATGTGGCGGCCCTCGGTTCATCCGTCGGGCAATCCGTCGCTGCGTCCGCGGGATCCGGCGCAGCACCTCCGTTTGGGTGGCCATGAAGGCCTCCGTCGGTGTCATGGGCGGGGGGTGGCGGCAAGTCACCACTACCACTCGCTCCAAAACCGTTGGGAGAGCCGCGCGTGGTTCCCACCATCCGAAAAGTGAGCGTTATTAGCGAGATTACCGAAAGCTTACTCCAAATGATGACAAGCACAATCATGCATTATCACATCTCGTTAGTAATTAAATAATGAGGACAACAACAAGCAACAATATCCTATAGCCACCAAGATTCATAGAATCGTTCTTCTCAACATGGTTAGGACGGCGACTACTCAATTGTATGGCTCATAATCGTTTCCGAACGAACACTTATTTGCCGGGCAGCGAGGGATGCTCCTAATGACGCTTTATTTTACCAACGTGTGTAGAAGAAATGCAACATTGACAAACGTAGTCATTTGCAACGATTTATCCAAGGATCCGGTATTCAACGCAAGACAATTTCAATCTTGAACAACCACGAAATTCACTTGAAATATACCGGCTTAAGTATTCTTATTACAACATGACGAACAAGGTTCAAGACATTACAACTCGAATTCGAAACATCACGACAATAAACGATACAATAGCCGCTTGGCACGAAGACGTCTTTGTCAAGCCAACTACTCTAACATCTTGAAGACAACTCGGTAAGATCGATATCCTGTTGCTCCCTCGCCGTCGGCAACCTAGTTGCCCACCGAAGCACCACCGTACGAAGGCGAAGCCGGGGGAGTCGGTAGCGGTGGTCTCGCCCGGCTCGTCCGATCCGGACGGACACGGCCCCGCTCGCTCCTCCGTGTGTGCTGCGTCATCGGGGGCGATGGCCGTAAGGCCACTATAGCCCGTAAGGCGGCCACCCGTACGTCGGCCCTCTCCTGCACGTGCTCCCGCATCTCGGCAATGTTCGCGGCGGTGTCGGCCTCTCTATCTCGTGTGCGTCGGCATCCTCCTCCGGTGCATGGTTCTCCGCCTCCGGGTCCACAATCCTCTCGTAGGCGGTTGCCTCTCTCAAGCTCCCCGGAACCTCCTAGCACGCGATCCGTCGTTCTCCCGCCGCACCCGGGTAAGCGTGAAGTTCAGCGTTTGTTGGTGTGCCTTTCCGAAAGCCGCTCCCAATCGCGCCTAGATGCCTCCAAGCGGCGTGCAATGATCGGCGCGGTGTTATAACGCAGCCCCCGGAGTGTGAAAACCACGTTCGGACAACGGGCAAGTGTCGGGTAACATCCAACGGCTCGCTAGGGTCGGTAGCTCTCGTAGGTGGTCCATACGGTTAAACCAAGGCCGGGTCGTGAGGACTCACAGCAGGAAACAGTCCAAACGGGGAAAGAGCTACCACGGTAGGGTTGTGGTCACAAAAGTCTGTCAGCACTCTAAGGGCGGCTGACTCAATGGACTCGTGCGTGATAAATCCCCAGTAAATAAAACTCAGGTCAAACCAGTCGGCGTGGTCTGGGTGCGGCAGCACAGTAACGATCACCCTGCAGCGGGGAACGCCAAAGCGCTCAAACTCCTTCACCTCGTACGTCGGTGGGGTAAGGTAGCCTGCGGCACTGAGTGCTTCCCATGCCAAGCGCGGAAAACCCTCCCAGTGCAACCCGTTGGTACGGATCGTACCGTCAGCGTCGAACTGGTGGAACACGGGGAAATCCATCTGTACACAAATGTAACTCATGTCAGATCTCAAAGAGAACGGCATGTCAAATGGTGAAGTTCGGCAAATTTGTGAAATAATTTTCATAACTAAAAATCCGAAACCTCAAAAATTTCCCCAAGTTTTTAAATGAAATCAGCCCCTTTTTAAAGTTGAACACCGATTAAGGAGACAAGATGAAAGGTTCTCAACCTAAAGTGCCTAGGGAAAAAGTGAACTAACCCATCGACCCAAGATTGAGATTTACTTATTACAAGACAGTCGGTTGAGGAGCCATTACTTCAACAATTTGGTTTAATTAACCTATCACATGGTGAACAAATTTTGTAAAATTTCGGCGAAGCATGACGGCTAGGTATGGAAGGTACTCTCGTTTATGAAAAGCACACACTAGCATAAACTTCCTTGGAGAATCATATGGAATTCCGATTTTTGGGTCCATTTTAGTTGTTTTCGATTTTTAATATACATGCAAGACGTCCTATTCGACCTCACATGGCAATCAAGCCAAAAATCGAAGTTAGTGCCGGTGGCAAGGCTTATATTTGTCTCTCCCTATAATATCTAGTCGAGAGCTATACGGTACTTGCTAACGAAGCGTCGTTATGTACCGGAAAACGAACCTTTCGTGCCGGCCACGTCACGAAAGCGTCCACATTCATTACCGTTCACTATAGAAACGGTATCCATGCGTTAAGCCGCCGCATGGACGGCGTCCTATTTAAGACTCGACGCGACGTGAGTGCCCATTGGAATAGGCCTCACTCATCCCTCACGGACCGTCCCGTGGTACCATCACGTATGGCAAAACGTGACGAGACTCAAACGCGACGTGACACCCATTGGAATAGGTCCCACTAGTCCCTCGCGGGACTTTCTCGTGCTACCACCACGAATGGCAAAACATGATGAACTAGTATGGTTGTGCAAGAGAGTAAGTACGGCATAAAGTAATGTCCTGGGGAGTTAGCAAAATAAACCATAGGTTAATAAGCCACACGAAGAACCCAAAATTCCCTCTAGGGCCTCTCGGTCTAGTTTATCCTTAGCGTACCAACGTATTTTTGGAAAATCGAAAAACCTTGGCATATTTTATTCAAAAATCGGTGATTAAGGTTTATTAATTAATCTCCGGTGCATATAAGCTACGATACCAATTGTGACAACCCGCCCGCAGAAAGTCTATCTGTACTATCGCCTAAGACCGATCCACTTTGGTCATTAAGCAATAATAAAGTACCATCCTGTCGTAAGTTACCAGGTTAACGCCCGTAAATCACTTGAGAGCACAAGGATCGGATATATGCATTAAAACTCACTCGAAGGCGAGTCCGGAGATACAACAACATTCAAATCCAAATTCGTACCCCAAAGGGATTAATTATTACAAACCATAGTTTTTGTCATGACGAAATAGTTCGAGTTTTTGAAACGCGGCGGAAATAAACTAGCGGAAGCGAAGTCACCACGGGAGGCCATCCATGATGCTTTCGGCGGTCGTCCTCTACCCACTCCGGCTCCCGGCCGGCGGGATCTCACCGGCCACACGTCACCGAAGGCAATACCGGATCAACACATTATAGCAAGGGCGAGTATACTAATACTCGGCAAGTCTTACCCGTCGGTGATATCTACTTCACCAATTCTAGACCATGAAAGGCTTTTTGGCTACTTTGGGTTGCTTTTGCTAAAAGTAACAATGAGTAGGTCCTTACTTTCAAGATTTTAGCACAAGTTCTAGTAGGTGAAATATTTACTACATTAGCCAACTAGTACAAGCAAAGTTGTACAATACAATTAAGCAAACATAATGTTCATCAACTTCCATCATTAGGGATCACATGACTAGTGGAGTAAGTAGTCTCGGATAACGGTGGGAGGCCGAAAATCGATTGATTTAAACACTGGCAAGGTAGACCCAAACACACGGTAGGGGTTTGTCCCCGCGAGGGCAACTTTCCCCGGACGCCCCAAAAAATCCCCGGCCGGGATGAAAGGCCACGATCTTTGGTGCGGGCTATCCAAGCATACCCCGCGAGATACCTAGAGTCACCATACACCACCGGTGGCGAGCCGTGAGAGCGAATCCCAAGAGTAGTGACAGTTCCATCCCTAGCCGTCTCATTAAGGTACTAGGCTTACCGGCCCCATAACCGGCATGTGCTTAGTACGTTCAAAAACTTAACCCACATAACCACTGGACCGGAGCCCAGATCCCATGCTCTTACCACGTGAGCAATCCATTTAAGGATATAGTATGATTCCTATCTAGGAACCTATTCTCGCGAGTGAGGTCATCACCCGACTTGTAACGGTCCTATAGCATAGCACTATCGACCTATCATACTAGTAGGGACCAAGGTACATATGGAATCACACATCTAGGGTTTCATTCAACTCCCGAACGTAAATGCACAATCATTCATAGATAATTGAATAAAGAACTTTAAAACTAGGTTAGATGCACCGGAGCTTGCCTTCGTCGACTAGGTTAGCTTGGGCACCCTCGGTGTCGAGTACGTCCACGTCTTTGCAGAGAACCTTCCGCTCCGCCTTCCTCGGTTTTCGGGACCGGGGAGTAATCTCCGTCCGGAAGATCTACACGGAATGCAATGCACTTTAGGTGATGTGATGGTTTGTTGTCTTATCCAACTCTAGTTGGCCATATTCACCTTAACAAGCATTCATCTAAGGTTTCTATCTTAGGAAGTCATTGGTTGTACATGGATGCTCTTTTATTCCACATTTGAATAAAGGTTTTTATTAAGTTTATCATTTCATGTGAAAGCTCCCTTTTATTTTATCTTTACCAACAAAAGTGTAATTCATATTTTTATTGGTGAGTTAACTCCTTATTAGTGCTTGATAATTGAATTTCTTTTATTTATTTTAAATAATACTCTTCAAAAAGGGAAAAGAATTAATTAGGGATTTTTCTTTATTTAATTTCCCTTTAATATTAAAAGGGCATTTAAGCCTTTTATTACTCAATTAAATTAATAAAAATTAAAGGAGTGCTTCTTAAGCCTACTAGCACCTATCCTGGTCCATTTGTCACACCCTCGAAATTTCCAATTTCGGGATGTGAATAGAAAGAATAATTAAATAACAATTTTCTCATAATTTTAAAATTTTTCCAACATTTATTTTCTTTACAGGGAATATAGTATAGGAAAAATCCTTTGATTGATTTTCTAAATTAAATAAAAATTATGTGTGTTGCATTCATGCCGATGCATCTAGTGGTTCTTGAGTGCAAAAAGGGTTCAAAAATGCGTTTAGGAGAGTTTGTCCAAACTCTCCCGAGAATTTTCGGATTTTTACGGAATTTATTCTCATTTTTCTTGAGCTATTTCAATTTATTAGAAGGCTCTAAAATCTTTTTCATGAGCACCAAATGCTTTATTTGGGTTGCTCGTGTCTTAATCTAGCTCTAGGAATTTTCCTGGAATTTTTGGGATTTTCGACTATTTTTCGTGCTTTAACGTATTTTACGGACTTTTTCCCGGAATTACGTATGCCCCGGAAAATATTTCGGAAAAAAAAAAAAAAAAAAACCTATCTACCTGTTTCGGGCCGAGCCCACCTGCCCGGCTCACTCCGCCGTCGACCCGCGCCCGGCCCACCGGGGCCCATCCGGGGCCGGCGAGGCCCGGCGGGCGGCCGACCATGGCCGCCGCCTGCGGCGTGCCGGGTCCCGCACCCGCGCCCCTATAAAGGCGGCCCCGCGCGCGCCCCCCCGCGCCCTAGCCGCCTCCCGCGCGCCGCCGCCGCCCCGTGCGCGGACGCCGGCGCGCGCCGCCCTACCGAACCGCCGCCGGGCTATCTCACCGCCACGGTTGACCGCAAAATCCGGCCGGCTCCGTCGTCCTCCGCCCGAGGTGAGCCCCCCATCGAGTTCCCCTTGATCCCCTCTATCCGTTTTGTGCCTCGGCCGAGCTTCTCGTCGCCCGTGCCGCCGGTACCGCGATGGACGGGAGCTCCCGTCCATGGCCGTTTCCCTCCCGTGTCTCGAGGAAGAAGATGGAAGCTTTGCACTTGACCCCCCGAAAAATCCGGAAAATAATTAGATCCACTTTTGAGTCTTGCATCTTTCCTCGAAAACCCCCGGAAAGATTAGATTCCCTGGATCCAATCCATCCCAAGCCCTTTTGCAGATCTAACCCCGATCTTTAACCTTTTCCCGAGCACTATTTAGTGTGTCTTGCAAATCTTCTTTGCTAGCCCCTGAAATCTACGGTTAATCGCGACTAGGTCCCTGCAATCTTGTTTTGCTCACCAAATCTTCGTTTTAGCTCCGATTTAATCCGTTCAAGTTGCGTTAGGTCCATAATAATGTAAAGCACGCGTTAGTGGTGTGTTTTCACCATGTTTTGTTTCTGAAAATAAAATTAATATTAATTCTGATTAATGACTAGCTATGCATGTCTTTTCCAAATAAAAGCTATATAGATCTATATATCGTTTTTGGTAATCAAATTTAATTTGATTAATGATTACTTTACACGCTTTTATGAATAAAAATCTAATTAGATCTTTTACTCGGTTTTCCATAAGTCAAATATTAATTTGCTTAATGATTAATTAACTTTTATAATTAAAAGTTGATTAGGCTTTTACTCCGGCTTTATAAATAAATGTTAATCCTGGTTAATACCAATTTAATACTGTTTTTGATAATAATATGATGAACTCGAATTACAAAGTTTCGTTTAGATTGTTCATATAGTTTAGTTTTTATAAATTAAATGTTTAATCGGTTTAATCAATATATGAACCTTTATTAATAAAACTTGACTAGTTCTTTACACCGGTTTCATAAATAAAGTTTAATATTGCATTAATGTCAACACGGGGTATTTTATTTCTGAAATATCCTTTATATTTGTTTTGTTAATTAAAATGAACCTAGCTCATATCGTTGTTCTCTCATATATGCAAAACGTTCGTTAGACGTTCTTTTCTCGGCTCAATCGAGTGTAATCTTTCCGAGTTCATGCTCAATCTTTCACAACCATCTCTTCAAAGTTAACCAAGCCTTTCCAAGCACCCTTTGTGTTCTTTAGTGATCCATCTAATCAAGTATATCCTTTAGTGCGTCCTTTTAAAGCTTTCTTTTGATTGGTGCTTTGTTCTTAGTATATGCTTGTTTGTTTGCTTTGTGTATGTTGTGCCCGATGATTGATGCGCTTAGAGTGAACGCCGTTCGAGAAGTTTGGAAGAGCTTGAAGTTGAGGATTACGAGCAACGACATTACTTTGGTTAAAGGCAAGTGTGTCCTTGATCTTTTGTCCTAAGAACTATATTTAATCACTCATTGCATATGCTTGCATTAATATGATGGGACCCATGTTTAAGGTTTGACTAGTGTTATTTATCCCGTGCCTTGATCAAACGGGTTTATCTTTATGTTGGGTAGCTATGCTTAGTTGCTATACCTGGGTTATGGTGGTTTTAATGAACATTAATGATGAATCATGTTATACCTTTTTGCGATATCCTTGATTGCTTAATACAAGACCATATGCTTAATCGGAACATGGAGCGACCACCCGGGACAACGGTGCAACCACAAGGACTATATGGCTCGGTCTTGGCCGATTAATTAGGGAAGTCTTTGTGTGGTTATTACTCGCATAGTAGGTTGGGGACGGAGGAATGCTTTTATGGCTCTTCTATTCGGAGCGGTGATGGAACGGAAGACTCTATGGCTTACCGTCCGTAATAGAAGTGTGGTACGAAAGATAGCCTCTATGACATACTACTATGGACTAATACGCACGGGAGGACTCTTTGTAAAGGCCTCGTAGCGTCCCTATGCAATCACACCTCGGTAGTGTGGTATGATGCTCGCGCGCGCATCGCATGGTTGGGTTTAAAGTTCTTCGGGACTTTTACGCGACTTGTGGGTAAAGATGTACAACCTCTGCAGAGTGTAAAACTAATCGATTAGCCGTGCCCACGGTCACGGGCGGCTCGGACCCTCACATGATAATTAAACTTGAAGATGGACTTAAATCGCTCTCTCCGGTTATGCTTGCCATGTGCTTGTGGCGTATTTCTTACCTTATGCTTAATGTGGGTTGGTATAAACTTATACTTTATTAGTAATCAGGTGCTAATAAAACTTGACCAACTAAAATTGCTTAAATGCTTATAGCCCAGTCCACTATAAAGCCTTTGCATTCATTCTTTTTCCCACACTTGCTGAGTACGACAAGTGCTCACCCTTGCTATAAACAATGTTGCTCAGAAAGAGGATGCTACTTTGAAGTCTTGTGAAGATGTTGCTGCAGCTAGGCGTACGCAACCCCCAGTCGACTGCTCGTGAAGTTTGGAGCCTTTGTTTCCAGGATTAAGCGTAAATCTCTGATAATCTTTCTTTTTCTTACGTGATACCGTTTCGTATTCACTTTTATGTCACTATATGCATGAAACTTGATCCTGGCATGCATATAGGTATGCACTTGGTTTTCTTCGGAAAGTCGGGTGTGACGAGTGGTATCGTAGCTGTATCGATCGTAGGACGTAAGCCTAGTTAGCACCGGTCGTTTCTTAATGCCTCTTTTGTTCTACAATCCCTCCTTACCTTACCCTTGACCTCTCGATGAAGGATCTCACCTCTTAACCATCTTCTTTTCCCCATACCATGAATTCTTGTATATTTATCTTCACTCTCCTTGAACATCTCTTCGACCTCGCCTATTCATTCCCTCAAGCAATAAACACCCCTTGATTCATGGTAGGACCGTTACCCTTAGCATTCTATCTGCTCGCGCACCTCCCCGACACATCAGCGCTGTTTTAATTCTTTCTCGAGCTGCGGAACTCCGATCGACATGAAACCAGTTGGGTTAGTTCCTAAATTTCATATGTGAATTTCTATCAAAAATTCAGCCCTATCCAGTATGTGTTCCAGAAGCTATGCTCGAAACATTGGAGCTATCAGAATCTGTAAACCCTGCTGACCTAGTTACCTTCAATATTCCATATCTCGGGCTATAGACCTTCGATTGAGGTAAATCCAATTGGAGTAGTTCAGGAATTTCATCAGCTTAGCCCTGTCCAAAATTTAGCAGTATTCGTTTTGTATCCAAGGAGATACCTACGAATTAGTGGAGCATTCAGAGTCTGCCAATACTGCTGACATAGTCATCTTGTTTAATTCGTATCTCGAGTTCTAAACCTCCGATTGAGGTGATTCCAGTTGGGATGAACTCGTAATTTCGTACTCCTTGACCTGGGAAAAATCCATTATTTGTGGATATTCTTGCTGGGAGATACATCTGATCTATTAGGAGGATACCCCCTGACTATATTAACAACGTGTAGTATCGTTCCCTTAGCTATGCCTTGATTGGTGGAATTGTGTGTTTGCATGATGATGCTTGGTTTTATGAACTTGATTGATTCGTTTCTTTGAAGTGAGTGTTGGTGTATTGTGGGTCTTACATCCGCAATAACATCAGTTGCTTAGTTGGGTTCTTCGTTTGTACCTCCCACCTCCTTGTTCCCCCCACTCGTTTTGCACTACTCTTGTTACCTTCTGATCGTATATTTACCTACCAACCAGATGGAAAACCAAGGAGGAGGTAACCAAGGAGAAAGCTATGAGAACGGTGATGACTATGGATACAACCAAGATGCGCTATCATTTCCACCCCCGGAGGATAAGTATGCAGAGTTCATGAAGGCCGAGCCGCCAATGTTCTCCGGTACCACATATCCCTTAGAAGTCGAAGACTGGATCAAGACAATTGAAGAGAAGCTAGATATGGTACAATGCAATGATGGAGAGAAAGCTTTGTATGCATCTTGGCGGCTTATAGGAGCGACTTCGAATGGTGGAATTCTTACACCAAGGGACATCGACAACTCTGAGAGTATTGTGTGGAAGGAATTCAAAGACAACTTTATCTTACACCATACTCCCGTAAGTGCGATGAAGCTCAAGAGGAAGGAGTTCCTTAACTTAAAGCAAGGGCAGATGACGGTAACTGAGTACGGGGATAAGTTTGTTCAATTATCTCTGTATGCCCCAAGATCAGCTGAAAGTGATAGGAAGAAACGAGAGCATTTCATTAAAGGGTTGAATGAAGATCTTCAAAGTATACTAAGCTTACACGATTATTCGAGTCTACAAGATTTAATCAACAAAGCCATTGGGCTAGAAAGCAAGCTACAGGAGATCATGAGTAAGAAGAGAAAACGAGAATATCCAGGGGAAGCCAATAACAATTCTCACCTACATCATATGTCTCAAGCCCAAGGTTTTCCTGAAGATCACAATGAAGATGCATATCTAGAATATCCTCATGGTGTCACAATACCAGTGATTTATGAGACACCACAGAATCGTCGGAACATTAGGGAAAGTAAAGCTTGTTTCTATTGCAAAGCTGGTGGACACTTTATCAACAGGTGCCCGAAGAAGTTTCTAGATCGTCATTTTAAGAGAGAATGGCGACAACGACACAAGCAAGACAAGACCCCCGATACCTAAGGATTTTAATATAAGTTAGGCTGTGGAAAGATTTCTGTAATATGAAAGGAAGAATATTGTTGAAGGATATGAAAAGAGTTCGAAATAAACCCTTGTCTCTTGCTAGCCTTTTTCGAATCTCGGGACGAGATTCCTTTTAAGGGGGGTAGATTTGTCACACCCTGAAATTTCCAATTTCAGGATGTGAATAGAAAGAATAATTAAATAACAATTTTCTCATAATTTTAAAATTTTTCCAACATTTATTTTCTTTACAGGGAATATAGTATAGGAAAAATCCTTTGATTGATTTTCTAAATTAAATAAAAGTTATGTGTGTTGCATTCATGCCGATGCATCTAGTGGTTCTTGAGTGCAAAAAGGGTTCAAAAATGCGTTTGGGAGCTGTCCAAACTCTCCCGAGAATTTTCGGATTTTTACCGGAATTTATTCTCATTTTTCTTGAGTTATTTCAATTTATTAGAAGGCTCTAAAATCTTTTTCATAAGCACCAAATGCTTTATTTGGGTTGCTCGTGTCTTAATCTAGCTCTAGGAATTTTCCCGGAATTTTTGGGATTTTCGACTATTTTTCGTGCTTTAACGTATTTTACGGACTTTTTACGGAATTACGTATGCACCGGAAAATATTTCGGAAAAAAAAAGAAAAAAAAACCTATCTACCTTTTCGGGCCGAGCCCACCTGCCCGGCTCGCTCCGCCGTCGACCCGCGCCCGGCCCGCCGGCCCATCCGGGGCCCGCGAGGCCCGGCCGGGCGGCCGCCGACCATGGCCGCCGCCTGCGGCGTGCCGGGTCCCGCACCCGCGCCCCTATAAAGGCGGCCCCGCGCCCGTGCCCCGCGCGCCCTAGCCGCCTCCCGCGCGCCGCCGCCCCCGTGCGCGGACGCCGGCGCGCCGCCGCCCTCTACCGAACCGCCGCCGGGCTATCTCGCCGCCACGGTTGACCGCAAAATCCGCCGGCTCCGTCGTCCTCCGCCCGAGGTGAGCCCCCCATCGAGTTCCCCTTGATCCCCTCTATCCGTTTTGTGCCTCGGCCGAGCTTCTCGTCGCCCGTGCCGCCGACACCGCGATGGACGGGAGCTCCTGTCCATGGCCGTTTCCCTCCCGTGTCCCGAGGAAGAAGATGGAAGCTTTGCACTTGACCCCCCGAAAAATATGGAAAATAATTAGATCCACTTTTGAGTCTTGCATCTTTCCTCGAAAACCCCCGGAAAGATTAGATTCCCTGGATCCAATCCATCCCGAAACTTTTTGCTGATCTAACCCCGATCTTTAACCTTTTCCCGAGCACTATTTGGTGTGTCTTGCAAATCTTCTTTGCTAGCCCCTGAAATCTACGGTTAATCGCAACTAGGTCCCTGCAATCTTGTTTTGCTCACCAAATCTTCGTTTTAGCTCCGATTTAATCCGTTCAAGTTGCGTTAGTTCCATAATAATGTAAAGCACGCGTTAGTGGTGTGTTTTCACCATGTTTTGTTTCTGAAAATAAAATTAATATTAATTCTGATTAATGACTAGCTATGCATGTCTTTTCCAAATAAAAGCTATATAGATCTATATATCGTTTTTGGTAATCAAATTTAATTTGATTAATGATTACTTTACACGCTTTTATGAATAAAAATCTAATTAGATCTTTTACTCGGTTTTCCATAAGTCAAATATTAATTTGCTTAATGATTAATTAACTTTTATAATTAAAAGTTGATTAGGCTTTTACTCCGCTTTATAAATAAATGTTAATCTTGATTAATACCAATTTAATACTGTTTTTGATAATAATATGATGAACTCGAATTACAAAGTTTCGTTTAGATTGTTCATATAGTTTAGTTTTTCTAAATTAAAATGTTTAATCGGTTTAATCAATATATGAATCTTTGTTAATAAAACTTGCCTAGTTCTTTACACCGGTTTCATAAATAAAGTTTAATATTGCATTAATGTCAACACAGGGTTTTATTTCTGAAATATCCTTTATATTTGTTTTGTTAATTAAAATGAACCTAGCTCATATCGTTGTTCTCTCATATATGCAAAACGTTCGTTAGACGTTCTTTTCTCAGCTCAATGCGAGTGTAATCTTTCCGAGTTCATGCTCAATCTTTCACAACCATCTCTTCAAAGTTAACCAAGCCTTTCCAAGCACCCTTTGTGTTCTTTAGTGATCCATCTAATCAAGTCTATCCTTTAGTGCGTCCTTTTAAAGCCTTCTTTTGATTGGTGCTTTGTTCTTAGTATATGCTTGTTTGTTTGCTTTGTGTATGTTGTGCCCGATGATTGATGCGCTTAGAGTGAACGCCGTTCGAGAAGTTTGGAAGAGCTTGAAGTTGAGGATTACGAGCAACGACATTACTTTGGTTAAAGGCAAGTGTGTCCTTGATCTTTTGTCCTAAGAACTATGTTTAATCACTCATTGCATATGCTTGCATTAATATGATGGGACCCATGTTTAAGGTTTGACTAGTGTTATTTATCATGTGCCTTGATCAAACGGGTTTATCTTTTTGGTGGGTAGCTATGCTTAGTTGCTATACCTGGGTTATGGTGGTTTTAATGAACATTAATGATGGATCATGTTATACCTTTTTGCGATATCCTTGATTGCTTAATACAAGACCATATGCTTAATCGGAACATGGAGCGACCACCCGGACAACGGTGCAACCACAAGGACTATATGGCTCGGTCTTGGCCGATTAATTAGGGAAGTCTTTGTGTGGTTATTACTCGCATAGTAGGATGGGGACGGAGGAATGCTTTTATGGCTCTTCTATTCGGAGCGGTGATGGAACGGAAGACTCTATGGCTTACCGTCCGTAATAGAAGTGTGGTACGAAAGATAGCCTCTATGACATACTACTATGGACTAATACGCAAGGGAGGACTCTTTGTAAAGGCCTCGTAGCGTCCCTATGCAATCACACCTCGGTAGTGTGGTATGATGCTCCGCGGCATCGCATGGTTGGGTTTAAAGTTCTTCGGGACTTTTACGCGACTTGTGGGTAAAGATGTACAACCTGCGCAGTGTAAAACTAATCGATTAGCCGTGCCCACGGTCACGGGCGGCCCGGACCCTCACATGATAATTAAACTTGAAGATGGACTTAAATCGCTCTCTGCGGTTATGCTTGCCATGTGCTTGTGGCGTATTTCTTACCTTATGCTTAATGTGGGTTGGTATAAACCTATACTTTATTAGTAATCGGTGCTAATAAAACTTGACCAACTAAAATTGCTTAAATGCTTATAGCCCAGTCCACTATAAAGCCTTTGCATTCATTCTTTTTCCCACACTTGCCGAGTACGACAAGTGCTCACCCTTGCTATAAACAATGTTGCTCGAAAAGAGGATGCTACTTTGAAGTCTTGTGAAGATGTTGCTGGAGCTAGGCGTACGCAACCCCCGCCGATTGCTCGTGAAGTTTGGAGCCTTCGTTTCCGGGATTAAGCGTAAATCTCTCGATAATCTTTCTTTTTTCTTACGTGATACTTGTTTCGTATTCACTTTTATGTCACTATATGCATGAAACTTGATCCCGGCATGCATATAGGTATGCACTTGGTTTTCTTCGGAAAGTCGGGTGTGACACCATTGGACCCACATGTAAGTGTTGGATGCTAGGAAATTAAATATTGTGGAAAATAACAAAGGCTAGCTAGTGATTCAAAGTAAATGCATATAAAAATAAATAAGCATCCAAATGATCCAAATTCTCTTGTGCATGCTCTCCGGACCTAAACAAGCCTAAATAACCAGCGAAGTTCACATGAAACCTCTCCTGAACTTGGTTTATTAATTTACAAAGGAAAACATGCATAATTCAAGAATAGTTGTTTCGTCAATCCAAAATTCATGATTAATTCACAGGATGTTTCTTTTGGCATTACAAGACAGTCAGTGCACAAGTTGGGCTCAAGATCATAAATATATTTAACAGGAAAAATCATCTAGGCAGCTTCTCCAGAATGGAAAAGACTTTGTCTAGCAAAATCTACTGCATAACTTTGTGCAATTTTTGGCACAGCACCTAGTCATATCCTAACACACAACATATCCAAAATTTGGCTACAGAAGGAGTTATATTTTTCAAGTTAGAACAGATCCATGTATAACACATTTGTATTTTTCCTGCCAAAAATAATTTGAATATAGCCATGAGTATACAACCAAGAGGTGGGGTTTAGCATCTCGAACCGTACAAAATTGGTTTGGGATTTTTATGATTTTCCTCTGAATTTCTAGGGATTTTACAAGTCACCGGATTGGAATGTAATAAAACTTAGTTAAGTTTCCCCGGCAACTAAGCCCTCGAGTTCACAACCATGCCCTTGGCGGCGGCGGGAGGGCTCGCCGGCGGCGATGTGGGGCCCGGCCACGGCAACAAGCGGCACGGTGGTGGAATTGAGCTCACCACGGATCCTTGGGCGGTGGTGGCGGGGGTCGGGCGTGCTCGCCGGCGCGGCGCACGGCGGTGGCGGCGGCGGCGCTCACGGCGGCTCGGGGGTGCGGCGGTGAGGAAGCTAAATTGGAGCAAACAAGCGCGCGTGTGAGCTTTTACGGGTGCTAAGGAAGCTAACTACGGGCTTGGACGGCGGCGAGCGCGAGCGATGGGCTCTCAGCACGCCGCGCGGCGACGATGGCGGCGGGCGGCTCGGGATGGCGCGCGGGGAGGAGGGGAAGGCTTTTATGCGCCGTGCGGCGCACCTAGGGGTGACGGACGATGACGGTGGAGATGCTTGGCGGGTGCTACGGCGCTCGTGCGGCTCGCGTACGGCGGCGACACGGGCCGACGGACCGGCGCTCCGCGCGCGTGCGCGCGCGTGCGGCGGCGGCCCGACGCCGGGCGCCTCGGGCGGGCGCGCGTTGGGGCGCGTGACCTCGGGACGGGGCGTGGCGCGAGTAGCGAGGCCTTGGACGGCGCGGGCACGGATGCGGGCGTGGCCGGCGGCGGGCGGCGGCGGCGGCGCACGGGCGCGCACGACGCGCGCGCGCGGCGCGCTCCGGCCCCGACGGTGTTGCTCGAGCACTTTGTTTGATCAACTTTTTCTCTAAAATTTTGCATACAACTTGACCAAGCAATGAATACCAAAGTTGCGGATCTAAGTACCTGCTACAACTTTTACAAAGGCTTTCGTATAGGGTTTTCCTTCCTAGATTTGAATCTATTTGAATGCCAACTTTGAATGTCGGCCGTGTCCGGGAACGGTGAATCCTGTCTTGTCTTGCAAGGGGTTTTTCACAATTTTCCTCTCCAAATTTGAAATGCCACTCTACATGAAAGTTGTGTCCCTCAGCAAGACCTACAACTTTCCTAAAGGTAGAATTTGAAGTGTTTAGGTGAATTTTGGAGAACGCGGTAAAAGTTCGCGGACACTGTGGACACCTGGGATGGCAAGGGGGTTTGACCCATCCTTTGACCATGGGTTGGCCCACAAGTGTAATTACTATTCGTTAAGGGTCTCTAGGGGTGTGTTAGGGAGTTTTCATGGGTGAGGGCCCGGAGTTTGACCTAGGGTTGACCTATTTGACCGAAGGTTAATCCGATCATTAGCATTAATGACGATAATTAAAAACCTTGGGCGTCACGGTCGACGTCCAATACGTCTCAGTCGCCCATCCACGGGCCAATGGACAAGTCGAGCGTGCCAACGGGATGGTACTCGACGCTCTCAAGAAGCGACTGCACGATGTTGCTAACACAAAAAGAGGCAAGTGGATCAAGGAACTACCCAACGCACTTTGGGGGCTACGTACTCAACCCTCCAAGCCGACGGGACAGTCGCCATATTTCCTGGTCTACAGCTCCGAAGCTATTCTACCTGCCAACGTCATGTGGGATTCACCGACAGTAGAGCAATACGACGAAGGCATATCTGAAGATAGCAGGCGAGTTGACATCGACGGACTCGAAGAAGCTCGTTGTGCCGCCCTCGTCCAATCAGCTAGGTACCTTGAGGGTATCCGAAGCTACCACGATCGCAACGTCAAGGAACACTCCTTCAACGTCGGCGATCTCGTCCTTCGTCGCATCCAGAACACAGAAGGACTACACAAGCTCAGCTCGCCATGAGAAGGTCCCTTCACAGTTGCAAAGGTGACAGGACCAGGCTCCTACCGCCTCCAGACACTTGAAGGCGAAGACATCAGCAACTCGTGGAATGTCGATCAGCTCTGTCTGTTCTACGCGTAGTCTCTCGACTACTCCGGGGGCTCAAGTCTACACGACTACCTCAAGACCCCTTCGCTGTAAGCTGCCTCCGGGTGTAGGAACTAGTCTCCGGACTACCCTACTCCAAGATCCAGCGTTAACGGCTACTAACGGATCTCAGGCTGCTCAGAGCATCAGAGGACTCTAGCAGCGGTCTATCAAGAGACCATGTACTTTTAGATCCAGCCTATACGGCTACTAACGGATCTCCAGCTGTAAGCGGCCATACGCCCTAGCACTACTTAAGCCGAAGGCAGCCTCCGGGTCCTGGCGACTACACTTGTAAACGGCCCTGGCCATCCAGGTGTACATTTTCAGTAATAAAGTTTGACTATCAATTAACTCATTTACTGTGTCTTTCTCAACGAGTCTATAGCCGAGTACTACTACTCGCACAGCTCCACAACATGGGCACTCCGCATATATATCTCGCAACAACGAGTACTCATTTATGGAAGTTTTCTCATTCATATTCAAATAAGTTCACTACAACTTTGTTTATATACAACTATTGCTACAAACTAACCCTACAGGACTACTGGAGGTTTAGCTTCTCGGCGACTTGTTCAGATATTGGCGCCATCTGCCCCAGGAGCTTCGTGTTGACGGTGAAAATCCGTCAACCTAGCCATGAGTTTACCTTCGGTGTTGGCATAAGTTTTATACCTTATCCATTGGTACTAACCCCCGTGGTATAACATGTTCACTCGTATATGTCGGTTTTGGAGTTTAGTGTTTATGCAGGGTTTTAGCGTTGAAAGCAAGACTTCCGGGATAAGTTCATCAAACACCTTGTGACAAGACCTTGAAGCCCCGTAGAAGTCATGCAATGAAGCAAACTTGACTCCAAGAAGCCCAGGGACCTAACCCAAGAAGATGACAAACTCCGAGGACCTACCCAGAGAAAAAGTGTCGAATCTTGCGGGACAAGGAGCTACGTCCAACTCGGAGAGACCGATGACAAGGGCTAACATGCGAAGGGCGAAGGATCTAGAAGGGGGACAAGGGCTAACCGACGCCACGCGAAGGAGGCCGAGAACCGGGCTCGGATGGGCCTAGGCGGCCGGCCCGGCCCCGTCCGAGGCCCCGTTTTCCCCTCCTTTGACCTAGCCGCCATTCGGGCTATTTATAGCCCCGGGGTCGAGAGCCACGCGGGAATCAATTTGTTATCGGCCGCCGAGGAGCGAGAGAAGAGAGGGACACCATCCCGGAGAGGAGAGGGTCGAGTTAGTTTACTAGGGTCTCCCTAGGCCGATGTGGGAACCTTGCAAGGAAGACCACGTCGGAGTTCCCGAGCTAGAAGCAAGATCAAGGTAGGATCTCGATGGTGATCTTGTTTATGTATCATTGTACTAGTTGAATTATCAAGTTGAATCGATTTCTAGCGATCAAGCGTTTCTTCGATGATTTCGTTTTTCGATCGGCTTTGCTTATTCTAGATCTATTCTCGAGATAGATCACATAGGGTGTTCTTGTAGGCTGCGGTGGCTAGAGGTACACGCCGGATCTTCCGAAAGAACTCGACTTGTCCTTGGACTCGCCCTAGATTACCCGCATGAATAGGAATATGTTGTGACGGAAAGGGGGTTCGAACGGTGGGCGTTTTCGTAGTCGGACGGGAAATCACGATTTAAAGAGGCTTTTAATGAGATTCGATTTGCTACTACTTCTCTTGCTTGAAACTTGAACAAAAGGCTTAACCCGATCTCTCTAGATCGGTTTATCTACCCTATCTATCTTTGTTACCTCTACGGTCCTTAGTAGATTAGATTAGTTTTGTGTTCTTTATCTAGATGCATTAGGGTTTCACTTTACCAAAGATTGAAGTTACTTAGCTTTACTAGATCATCTTTTGCGTCACACATTTGTTCCACGGATTCGATACCTTGGGTTCACCACTCGAGGGAAGAAGGGTCCCTTGACTATGATGAGAGACTTGTCCACTTGCAAGTCTAAACGAACTTTGATGCAACTATTAACCGTCAACAACCCCCTTTTTCTGGCGTCGTTGCCGGGGAACAAGTGATCAGGATTTGATCTTTTATTGCATCTACTAAACTTTGATCATCCTCAAAATAAAACTAATCTAGTTTGTCTAACCCTAGTTTTCATAGATTTGTTTTTACTTTCTAGTTTTGCATTGTTTGTTTATTGCTAACCCTAACGGAGATGGACGGCTACCTCTCCAACAAACCCGATAATTTTGTGGATGATCCAAAAAAACTTTACGAGGCTAAGGAGACGTGAAGCACATCAAGCTAAAAAGCTTGGATTTTGTAGATTCGAACTCGGAAGACAAAGGATCGAAGGAATCTCCAAAGAATTCACCACCTCAAAGTCCTCGGGAGAATCGACTTCCACTTAGATGGGTGACCAACCGCAAGAGCGCAAGATTGGGGAGCTATGCACCCGAGGACATCATCGACCTACCAATCTTGAATCTTGAGGAGATCGGAAGACCGTTCAAGATCAAGACCTCAACTATCCGCATGGTGCACATTCACCCTTCACCGGTAAAGAGGATCCGAACCTTCACCTCCAAGCATTCATTCAACTATGTCAAACTTTCAACATAGATGGGGTGACTCAAGAACAAATGAGGGCAAGGCTTTTTCCGTTCTCTCTAATCGGGAAGGCTTTACATTGGTTCCACTCTCAACCGGCGGAGACGGTGCAAAATTAGAACACGTTGATGAAGGCTTTCATGAAGGAATACTACTCGCCGGGTAAAACTCAAAGTTTGCGTAATAAGATTGCCACCTTTGTTCAAAATCATACGGAAACTATCTCGGAGGCATTCGAGCACTTCAATGAGTACACTCGGGCGGTTCCACATCACAAGTTCTCGAAGGAAGACCTCGTGCAAAAGTTCTATCAAGGACTCACCATGGCGTCTATGACGATCATCGATGCATCGGCGGGAGGATCTATCATCGAGCTTACACGATGAAAGCTTTCACTCTATTCAAGAAGGTCACGAATAATGACACATGGGCGTCATCCGGATGCCTACATCCGGTTCAACCCACGGGAAACATCAAAGGAGTCTTACAAGTGGAGAAGGAGAACATACTTGAAGGCAAGATTGATTCACTCATGAGGAGGTTGGAGAAGATGGAGATAGAAAAGAAAGAGGCTCAAGACTTGAAGGCCGCCGAAGCAAGATCCACATGCGAAGAATGCAGAGAGTATGGCCATGTCCACAAAGATTGTCCGGAGGAGGCCAAAGTGCTCGACTACATGAGGAAAGGAGAATTGCCGAACTTCTACTACGAGCAAGATAGACCTCAATTTAATGCAAGCTCATCCATTCCAAATTCGGTTCCGCTTCGTATGCAATTGAAGGAATTCATGGACGAGCAAGCTAAGATCAACAAGGACACCTTCACCAAGTTCAAGACCATAGATAAGGTGTTGGAGAACATCGGTAGCAAAGTGACGGAGGTCGGGAGCTCCAACCATCAAGTGCTCAACATGATCAAGATGCTCGAAACGCAAGTGGGACAACTTGTCGGGCGCCTCACTAATGATGAAGGGAAGCTTCCGGGACAACCTAAAGGTCCCGAATCGGCGAAGGCCATTAAAACACGTTCGGGAAAGGAGACCGAAGATCCAGAACGTTCCGCGCGAGCAAGGAAGCCTAAACCATCCGCCGAGGCGGAGGAAATTGCTAAGGAGAAAGAAAGTTACGGGGATCGTCACCGAAGAGCCCGAGTTTGAGATGCCGGGAGAAGACACGAGGATACCACAACTCAAGCCACGCTACTTCCGAGGTAAACTTGACAACCACTTTGAGAAGTTTGTGGAGGTTGTGCATAGACTTAGCATCAACATGCCATTATTAGATGCCCTACAAGTACCTACATATTCTCGTTATTTTAATGATATACTTGCAAATAAATATGAGATAGCAACACTCGGGGTAGATCATGTCAAGATGTCCGAGGAGTGTAGTGCCGCTATTGCTAATGGGCTAGAGAAGCAAAAGGATCCCGGATGCCCTATAATTCCATGTTCCGTTGGTTCATTCAATTTCGAGAAGGCATTGTGCGACCTTGGAGAAAGTGTGAACATCATGCCAAGAGATGTGTTCGAGAAGCTACGCCTACCGTTGGAGCCTACGAGCATGTGTTTGGAGTTGGGAGATAACTCCATTCGTTATCCCTTGGGCATAGCCGAAGATGTACCCGTGAAGGTCGGACACCACTTCATCCCCGTCAACTTCGTGGTTCTTGAGATGGGAGAGAGGGAGAAGCCGCCGCTCATCCTTGGGAGGCCTTTCCTCAAGACCGTGGGAGCTACTATTGATGTTGGCAAGGGGGAGATCATGTTCGATATTAACAGAGAAAGGAGTTCTTTCAAGTTCCGAACACGACTCGAGGCATGCAATATGATTGAAGTTAAAGATGTTCCACCTCATCGTCGCATCATTAAGGAAGAACCAAGGAAGAAGGAAGGGCTGAAAAAGAAGAAAGAGCCAAAGAAGAAGGACGTGAAGAAAGTTAAGGAAGATGATGCATCCGTCAAGACAAAGGAAGAAAAGCCACCTGTGAAGACCAAAAAAATGACTAAGCTGGAAGATAAGCCCGTGCCCAAGATGGTGTGGAAGTGGGTACCCAAGATTGCAACGCCCGCAAAAAAGCATTGATCCGAAGTGATCAAGTGAAAAAGTCTAGCTATGGACTAGAAACGAAGCGCTAGGCGGGAGGCAACCTGTTTTGTCAAGTGAAGAATAAGCTACCGGGAGGACAACCCGATTCCAGGTTTTTTGAGTCTTTTTGATTTAGTTTTAAATTTTATTACACAAAGACATTAGACTTAGAAGTGGTTGAATAATATTAGAGACATAATTCTTGGTTGATTATTTTGCTTGATCATAAACCCTTTACATGAACCCTCCTATGTGTTTGTTTGTTTGTTTCTTTTCGAGAAACCACAACCAAATAAATTCAGAACCTAGCTCAACCATTCATCCTAGTTATGGTGTTGTGGTTGACTTGTTTTTCATGCTAAAAACACACGAGTAGAGCCACAACTTATACTTAGGTGTTAATTAAATTTCAGCACATGGTAGGACTCGTGTGAACTTAGAAACTAAACATTTGGTTGGTTTAAAAATCTATATCCTTGGTTTCTCGAAGATTAGAATTCAAAATCTCCCTCATTTGGCCAAAATTAGAACCTAAACCTATGCCCCCATGATCAAGCCGGGAAAAGTTTGCTCTCAACCAATGAAGGCAAACTATGCCGGTGAGACCGATATCAATATAGTCGGAAAATGTTTTCGACTTACATTTGTTTTTAATGGTTTAAAAACTTCTCTAAATTTATGCTTGAGCTCTTCGATAGCTCTTAAAATATTTTTAATTTTCGAAATTAGAGGAGTGCTTAGCCTTAAAACATACTTAGATGGAGGCAATCTAGTTTAAGTTAATCATGCATGCACCATTGGATGTCCTTTCATCAACTTTCATCAAGACCACATGCAAAGGACAAGCATGGGTGGGCAGCAAGCATAACTTTGCAGGAAATTCATGGTGACATGTGATGCGAGTGGAGCAAGGGAGCATGGACATGACTCAAAGCATTAAGCATCAAGTGGAAGTATCAATAATGCAAGAAAAGGAGTGGACGAGAGCGTTTGGGCGGTGCAACTCGTGGAGCACACGGGCAAGGAAATCATGGAGGAGAAATGATCGTGCTGGAGAAAAATGGAGCCTTGGGGAGGCACATGGCCACCCAAGCCGGTCGGCCCAGGCCGGCCGGCCTCCCCTACAAAAGGAGCCCCCCGGCTCCCGTCTTCTGCGCAGCAAGCACCCCCCTCCTTCCTCGGTTGTGTGCTCAAGTTTTTGTGCCCGGAACCACCGTAGACATAGCCAACCTTCCCAAGCTTGATAGCTCAAACAATACACACCCTTAATCCACTCGAAGTCCACATTCCGAAGTATGTTTTTTAAGTGCCTAGCTACCGGTTGCAACCAAAAATTTTAGTGGAGAGAAGAGTGCTGCAATCATGTGGAAGAAAACCACAAGTCTCTTCACCAAGAAGAAGGGGTCATCATCATCCAATCCTTTTTCGACAACATCTTCGAGGAGGCACTCGGTTTTCGAGTCTCCTCGGAGCATGGAGGAGACACGACACCGCCAAGGAGGAATGACACTCTCCTCCTCGGTGGCATGAGGACAACAAGGAACACGTCCATGAGGTTTACCGAACCTCAAGGGCGTACGGAGTAGCCGCCCGTCCCACCTCGTCGATCGACCCGTTCATCCGCACCACCTCCATACACTCCGCGGTATTCCACATATGGCTTCATCATATTGTCAGAGGAGGAGGAGAAGAAATTCTCTCTCGTCTTGAGAAGAGGCTTGTGGCAAACGTCGATTTCGACGATCAAGCACTCAACTATTTGGGTTTCAGCACGAACATATATTATATGTTGGGGCACCTTGGATGGGTGCAATTCTCCAACAGGGTGTCAGTAAACACCCACAAGGAGTTGGCCTTGGAAATCTTGATGACTATAGCACCCATCCTTGATGAGGGGGTGCAAAGTTTATCATTCCGTTTGGAGGGAATCCAACAAGTGGTTCCCTACGAGTATGTTTGGGAGCTACTTGGGTTCCAAAAGGGAGCTCCGGAGAAAGTCGACATGCCAGATGGCTTGTTAGATCAATTTTGGAATTTAATCTCCGGAGAAGCCCACCAACAACGCAATTCCATCCGCAACCCCATTGTAACACCCTAATTTTACTAAAAATTTGGCTTTATTAAAATTTGCTAGAAACCTTTAGGTGCTTAAGGAGTATAACGTTGCTTTATTTTCTTTTAGGCATTTAAAACTTTTCTAAAATAAAATTAATATAAAATTAATGAAACATAGGAATTAATTGTTGCATACATGCTGGTGCATTGCTTTTGGTTGCTGGAATTCAAATTCAAAATTTGAATTCTATTTGTTTGAGTCTTTTCCAAACTTCCTAAACCTTTCTCCTCTCCCTACCCTAATCCTTTCTCTTTTCATCCCACCCATCCTTTCTATCCCACTCCGCGATGGCTAGCGCGGCCAACAGCGCCGCTCCGGCCCCGCCGTCACCCGCTTAGGCGCTTTCACCGTCACCGCGGCCCAGTTGGCCTTTCGGCCAAATCTCGTCGCCACCCGCTTCCCCCGCCCTCACCCGCACCGGCGAGGGCCGACGGCGGGTCCCGCATGTCATCCCCTCCGCCCGGCCGTGTCCCCGGCCCAAACTCGGGTGCCGAGTCTCGCGCCGCCGCCCGTGTCGGATCCCCGCACGCGCGGTGCTTGGCCCGCACGCCAAAGAGACCCACCTCTGGGCTATTTAAAGCGCACCGCCACCCCGGGACCTCCCCAATCCGTTCCCTAGCCGCCCGAGCCCCGTGCGCCACCGTCACCCGGAAACCCTAGCCGCCGCCGCCTTCGATTCCCCGCTGTCGTCGCCGTCTTGTCGTTGTGGAGCCGTCCAGCGTCTGCGCCAGGAGGTGAGCTTCACACAGGTGCCACTTGTTGTCGAGTTCGTGCACTGCAGCACCTGAAAGTCCCCGCCGGAGTTCCCGAGCCGCGCCGCCGCGTCGTCCGGCCGCTCCGCCGCTTCTCCGCCGCAACCTCCGTCCCCATTGGCTTCGCCACCCCGCGCCGCACGTAGATGCCTCCCGCGCGTTGAATCATGCCCCGGAGCCCGAGATCGAGTTCGCGGCGAGATCGCCGCCCGCCGCCGCCGCGCCCGCCGCTGCCGCCGCCGGCTTTGCCCCGCCGCCGGCCGCTTGCAAACGTTCCTGGCCGTCGGATCGAGATCCGACGCACCTGGTTCAGCCGCTGCCCCGCTTAACCCGCATGCGTCCAGCACCGCTAGATCTAGATCAAGTCAACCAGGTCAAACCCAGCCGACCCTGGCCTTTTTAAAGAAAACCCCCTATGTTTTCTGATATTCACAAAAATACCCTTCCACCTTAGGAGATTCTTTACAGTTTAGTCCTTTTTCTTTGTTTTAGCCCAGTTTCTTTTTAAACCTTTACAGATTCGTCCTTGCACCTTCTTTAGATCGTAACTTGGTCGTTTTAGCTCTGATTTTAGCGTTCTTTATGTCCACGCATTCGTCTCGAAGCGTAGATTAGTTTTATGCCGCTGTTTAGTTCTGTTTGATCTGTTTGGTGACTGTTTCTTATTTATTCTTATTGTATGCTTGTATATGATGATTGTGGATCGTAGAGAGCGATTCGTTCGAGGGATTTGAAGATCAAGACATGCAAGAGTTTGAGCAGCAGAGTTTTGTTGAAGCCAAGTCTTCCTTGATGCATACCCGCTTGTCCTACATAACATGCATTTAAATTTACTGTCTTTTTTCTGCTTGCATTAACTTCACGGGAACCTATTAAGGATCATGCCTAGTCTTTTACTACCTTTACCTTGTTACCAAGTTTATTAAATTAATCTTGTGGTAGCTATTGCTTAGCATGCTCAACTGGGATTGGTATTGATCAAACTTGGTTACCTTTATAGTCTATGTTCAGTTTATGTTCTTTACTTTACAAGACCACTTTATATGATTAATCAGAACATGGAGAACTGCCCAGGAAAACAGTACAACCACAAGAACTAATGGGCAATGGTCTTGGCTGAATAATTAGGAACTTTAGCTTGGGTTGGTCTTACCTGATAAGGACAAGGGATCGGCGGTACTGCGGGGTATGGACTCGCTCTAGCAGGGGGTTGGGTGAGTTATTCTTTTTATGGTGGGGTATCGACCTTCTAGGGGACTTTATACCTTGCTAACTAATCTGGACCTTGTGGATCATAACTTACTAGGGAACCTTTGTAAAGGCCATGTAGCGTCCCTATGCAATCACACCTCGGTAGTGTGGTATGGTGCCTTGCAAACACCGCATGGTTGGGTCCAAAGTTCTTCGGAGCTTTTACGCTGCTTGTGGTGAAAGTGTACAACCTCTACAGAGTGTTAAACTAATCGATTAGCCGTGCTCACGGTCAAGAACGGCCTGGACACTCACATGATTAAATTATGGAACTTTAATGTTTAATTTCTGTTTTATTCTCTATTTATGATGCTTATATCTTATTAATTGGGTTGGTATGAACTTACACTCTTTTAGTAATCAGGTTGCTAATAAAACTTGACTCACTAAAATGCTTAACTGCTTGAACCTTAGCCATCCACCATATGGCCTTGCATGTTATGTTGTTCTCTCTTGCTGAGTACGTCATGTGCTCACGCTTATTGATTCTCTTGCATCTACAATACCGGATTCTTTGCTTAGAGTGGGAGAACTTTGAAGACATTCCGGGAGATTTCCGGGAGTTCTAGGTGCGCGTAGTCTTCGGTCGGTTTGCTTGTGGAGGCATTTTGTCCGTCCGCGAGAACTCGTTATTTAAGTTTCGATTAAGACTATGGTTTGTAATAACTCTTTATTCGTGTGGCACTGATTTTGGTATTCACAATGTCTAAGCGTGTGTGTAATTTGATCCTGGCGCACATGTGATCTATGCATTCGGTTTTTCCTTTAAAACTGGGTGTGACACCCATTATCCGAGTATTCCACTCTTGGATGTGCAAGAGGATTATGGGGAGGATGAGAGAGACGAAGGTGACCGACACGGAGTTGAATTGGCTATACTCGGCTTTAATTGCAAAGCAGCCAATGGACCCCTCATACCTTATGATCAACCGATGGTGTTGCGAGGCAACATCGGGATCGGGAGATATTGGTTCGGGGTGCTACCTCTCTATGTTGGCCATCTCCATAAGGCTGGGGATTACGAGGAATCCCGAACATCTTTTGAGCATTTGAAACAAGGAAAATATAATAGTGGAGATGAGACAGGAGGCTTTCATGTGGCCAAGGTGAACCTACCACTTCCGGACGCAAGGCTTAGGCTTTTCATTCAAGGGAAGGAAGATTGGTTGGAGGAGGGACTCCTTGTCCCGGTAAAGAAAAATAAAAGAGGAAGAATTATAGAGGAGGGATCTTCCTCCGCACAAGCGGGTGGTGCACAACCTAACTATGTGCCACCATTCGGCGGGATCCCTACCCCGCCAAGTTATTACGGAGGGCCACAAATGCAAGCATGGGGGGGTGCACCGGTGCCCACCAAATTATGTGGTGCCCAACTTAACTTCGCAGAGCCCTACGCACAATATCCCCAACCACAACAAAGCATGGCCATAATTGAGGGTATGTTGCGAGAAACATGCAAAACGTTGCAGCTATCCAATCCAACGCGGCTCAACTTGGTGAGGTCAATGCAAATATTGCCTACGAGCTTGGGTGCCCTCACCTAGTACAGCCGGATCAATTCGTTGGAGGGGATATCCAACCCTACTACGAGCAAGGGTACAAATACCAAGATTATAAACACCAACCACCGGTGGAGGTTTAGGAAGAAGGAGCAACTTTAGTTTTCTTTTCTTTTCCCTTTTTCTGTAATTTTGAGCTTGTGTGTGCTTGTGTTTGTGTAGTATTTTCAGTTTTCATTTAAATTTCAGCAAGTGTGTTAGTTTATATTCAGCATGTATTTCAGCTTGTTTTCATCATTAATAAAGACACCACCTTGTTTACACCATTGGAAAAGTTACAAAATTTGTGCCATGATGATATATGATTGTAATTGCCACTTTGTTTATCTTTGTAATTGAATTATTCATGTTAAAGCTAGTGCTCTCTTAAAATACGAATCTGAATTTATCTAAATGCTAGCTTAATCTTTAGCAGAGGTTATGATTAAAATAAAGACCCATAGTGTTTTATGTGCTCTCAAGTTATAGATAGATCAAAGATAGTTTTTATGCCCAAAAATATTGTTAACCTTGTCATGAATATCGCTTGTGTGTTGCTCAACCTATCCAGAGCCTTATATATATTTGAATGCATAAACCTTAGTGTACAAGATTTATTTTTGAGTGAGTTATTGCAGGCCATGATTTCTCTGGCCCGAGACTAAGAAGCTGGTCATTCCGTTTTTGTGTATCTATCTTTTTGCTAGCCTTTTATCCGTGCATTGTGTATCCCCACATTGGAGATCTCACAAACCTCGCCGGATATCCACCATTAAACCAAATATCATCTTTTGTGATTACCTCCTTGACCACAACCTATCGTTGAGGATGGATCATCAATTCAAGGAAGATTGCAAGACGGTGCCACGATTAAAGATCTCAAGTATCTCTCCAAAGGAAAAGTATTTCCGGTACCTACCTTATTTATCACCTTTTGCCCGAGGACGAGCAACGTCTAAGCATGGGGGAGGAGGTAGGTATGATGCAATTTTAGAGTTCAAAGAGGAGCAAATAAAAAATTCAAAAGAAAGAAAGAAAGAAAAAAAATATATGTGAGAAAAAGAAAAAATATGAGTATGTGTAAAAATAAAAATAAAGTGAACTCCCCGGTTCTCTAAAGTGCATTAGGAATTTCAAGGCTTCAAGATTAAAATATCCATACTCATTTTCCAACCATGTGCAATCTGATAACGAGGACTTCCTTTGTGCCTCGGGATCACTCTTTGCCATTTGCACATGTCCACCTATTTCAAGTGTGTGTACTTTTGTCATTCCCCTCCTTGATATAACATTATTTTCCAATGACCTTTTTGACGAGTCTCGGTAAGACCATGAGAAGCTTATCTTGTTTTGACAACATCTCATTTATAATATCTTGGTAAGACTAAACTTTCCCAAAAAGCTCCATATAAAGCTTACCACACATATATGTTATGAGAGGGAAAGGAGTAGAATATATAGGCTTGAATGACAAGATGAGATGAGAGTTCATGAGCAATATGCAAGGTGATTTAAATTTCTGAACTTGGTTTAGCTCTTTTTCATCTAGTTCTTTATTTTCAAAATTTCTGAGATCTATTTAAATTTTGGGAGTATGTTAATACTTGTGGGATAAGCTTAATTATGAATCTACCCTCCGTAGAGATGAAGGCTAGTACATTATGGAACTTTAATGAATTAAAATGTTAAGAGAATTATGTTTTTTCATGTATGATCAACTGCAGGGTTTAAACATTGATAGGCAACGATGATATCCATCGAAGGCTTACTCGAGGACGAGCAAGGTTTAAGCATGGGGGAGATGTTGACGGTGAAAATCTGTCAACCTAGCCATGAGTTTACCTTCGGTGTTGGCATAAGTTTTATACCTTATCCATTGGTACTAACCCCCGTGGCATAACAAGTTCATTCATGCATGTCGGTTTTGGAGTTTAGTGTTTATGCAGGGTTTTAGCGTTGAAAGCAAGAATTCCGGGATAAGTTCATCCAGCGCCTTGTGACAAGACCTTGAAGCCCCGTACAAGTCATGCAATGAAGCAAACTTGACTCCAAGAAGCCCAGGGACCAAATCCTAAAATATGATAAACTTTGAGGATCTACCCAAAAAAGTGCCGAATATTGCGGGACAAGGAGCTATGTCCACCTCGGAGAGAAACTGACGATAAGGGCCCACATGCAGAAGGGGAAATGATCTAGAAGACTCGGGAATCGACGCCACGCGAAGGAGGCTGGGAACTAGGCCTCGATGGGCCCAGGCCGGTCGGCCTAGGCCGGGCGGCCCAGCCCAGTCCAGGGCCCGTTTTCCCCTCCTTCGACCTAGCCGCCATTCGGGCTATTTATGGCCCCGGGGTCGAGAGCCACGCAGGAATTAATTCGTCATCGGCCGCCGAGGAGCAGAGAAGAGAGGGACACCATCCCGGAGAGGAGAGGGTCGAGTTAGTTGACTAGGGTCTTCCTAGCCGATGTGGGAACCTTGCAAGGACGACCACGTCGGAGTTCCTGGAGCTAGAAGCAAGATCAAGGTAGGATTCCGGTGGTGATCTTGTTTATGTATCATTGTACTAGTTGAATTATCAAGTTGAATCGATTTCTAGCTATCAAGTGTTTCTTCGATGATTTCGTTTTTTGATCGGCTTTGCTTATTCTAGATCTATTCTCGAGATAGATCACATAGGGTGTTCTTGTAGTCGCGGTAGCTAGAGGTACATGCCGGATCTTCCGAAAGAACTTGACTTGTCCTTGGACTCGCCCTAGACTACTCGCATGAATAGGAATACGTTGTGACAGACCGGGGGTTCCGAAAGACGGGCGTTTTCGGAGTCGGATGGGAAACCACGATTTAAAGAGGCTTTTAATGAGATTCGATTTGCTACTTCTTCTCTTGCTTGGAACTTGAACAAAAGGATTAACCCGATCTCTCTAGATCGGTTTATCTACCCTATCTATCTTTGTTACCTCCGGTCTTTAGTAGATTAGATTAGTTTTGTGTTCTTTATCTAGATGCATTAGGGTTTCACTTTACCAAAGATTGAAGTTACTTAGCTTTACTAGATCACCTTTTGCGTCACACATTTGTTCCACGGATTCGATACCTTGGGTTCACCACTCGAGGGAAGAAGGGTCCCTTGACTACGATGGGAGACTTGTCCGCTTGCAAGTCTAAACGAACTTTGATACAACTATTAACCATCAACACTTCATGTATTGTTCATCGGTACAATTTGAAGGATCGGATGGCGACTAGAGAGGGGGGAGTGAATAGGAGCCGGTAAAAATTCTTCCCAAAGAACCCGGCCTATGTCCTACTCAAACCCCGGTCACACACAAGCGATGGATCGAATCACGCACCAATCGCCAAGACCACGAGGTTATGAATCAACCTCTAGCCTTAGGAACGATTCCTCAAAGCAAACGCGGAAGCACTAGAAAGGGAGGAAGGAATCGAACCAAGAAGCAAAGCACACGAGGCTCGGCGGACCGTCCGCGCGGGGAGAGGGGCGGACCGTCCGCAAGAGCCGCGCGGACCGTCCGGCCGGGTATCGCGGACCGTCCGCACCCCGGCCGCGGACCGTCCGGCCTTAGCCGCGGACCGTCCGTTAAACTACACGAACGACCCAAAGACACCCCGGTGCCACGGACCGTCCGCGGGGAGCACGCGGACCGTCCGCCAAGCACCCGCGGACCGTCCGCCCGACACCGCGGACCGTCCGAAACTTCGTCCAACCAAAAACCAAAATCACAACGGATCGAAACAAAGGACGAGCAAGAACACGAAGAAATCGGGACGAACTCGAGCGGCGCGGACCGTCCGCCAGGAGGCCGCGGACCGTCCGCGAGGCTCGGACGCAACGAGAAAATGCCCGACCTCGAAAGTCAACTCCCCCAAATCATCATCGGATTTCCCAAACGGTTGAAGCTATGGAGACAAGGGTTTGGGGACTTGAAAAGCGTCACACAAGGATGCTATAGCCCAAAAATCTTGCCTCCTAACTCCCTAAATCACCGGGAATCACGAATCCTTTGAGCACCACCAAAACCTAGAGCACCGAACAAAAACTCACGAATCGAAGTAGTTTCCGGCGTTTGAGGGCACAAGATCAAGCACAAAGATGCACAAGACATCTATCCATGTTTCCCTCAAAGAAATCCGGGAAGAAACACACTCAAATCCGCGAAATCACACCGGGAACAAAGGCACGAAAATAGGCACAAAAAGGCACGAAAAACAACCCCGAATCTTCTATACAAACCAGGAAAGATTCACAAGGTCTAGCATGCCGCCCTAGCATCCATCCCTCTCAACAAATCTCTCATGAAGCTCTCATGCTAGCCTAGAGAAAATAGGAAGGAAAATGGCTACGAAAATGAGAAAGAGAAGGGGGGAAATGAAACCCTAAGTCCTAGAGAGCGAGGGCCATCAACACACACTCCAGGCTTATATATCGGGTCCTGCCGGAGTGGTAAATGACTCGACTACCCCTAATTACACTACTGGCGATACAACCCACGTAGGGGCATTTTGGTAATGTATGTGGGTCTTGCCATCGGACGGCCACGCCTTTGCCGCACCCCGCGTCCTCCCGACGCAAGCCATGCGATCCCGCCGCGTGTCCTCCGCTTCGAAGCTTCCCGACACGCCCGGATCCCGTCTCCGTCGTGTTGGGCCCTCGGACTTGGTTTTGAGGCCCAAACCAAGAAACCGTCCGCCGATGGTTTTGTGGGCAAACCACCAAACCCCGCGTGCCCGGTCCGGCCTCCCGCCAAACCACTTGACTTGACCGCCACCGTGCACCGGCTCATCCGTCCATGACTTCGTCTTGCTTGTGTCGCCACCATGTGACCCGCACCCGGTCCCCGTCGTCCACCGGGTCCCTCGAACCGAGCCTACTTGTCTCTCCATCTCCCGGAGGCCCCTCAAGGCGAAGACCTTTCGCGCCCGTTCTTCACCCGCAACAACACGAACTAGGCCGCGGCCTACACCCGCGCACTAAGCCAAGAGTCGGTCCAACACCCGTTGTCAATCACTCATCACTAAGGAGCGGTCATCCACCGACCACCGGGACGCTCCCGGTCCACAATCTCCCCCTTGATGAGTGCATTGACAACACACAACGCGAAATGAAATTCGAGTGAAAGAGAAAGAAAGAAGAAAGAAAAACAAGGAAGCTCAACTCATGACCAAAACCGAAGAAAGGCAAAGAAAGGTCACAAGCCAAGCAAAGCACAAAATCCACACCGAAAACAAAGCAAGAAAGCTCCCCCCGAACAAATGCCTTCCCCGAACATGTGGATGCACACTTCCAAATTTCAGCTCACCTTTTCTGAATTTTCATTAAGCTCACCTTTTCTCCCCCTTGTTGACAATGTATGAATCAAGGTGAAAATGCGGAAATGCAAAGCAAAGCATATAAACATCTACATGAGCTTCTCAAATAGACCAAATCTAGTGTCAAAGGCTAAAATTGAGACAAAGATCACACACATGAATCATAGCATAGTCAAAGCATTGCCACAAGTAATATATGAAAATACAAGCATGTGACAAAGCAAAATTTTCAGATTTAAGCATTTTTACCAAAAGAAGACTCGCTTCACATGTAAAAGCCTATCCATGTCACACTTGAGCCACAAACATGCATACCATTTAAAGATCATACAAGGATATCAAATTCTCAGCAAAAGATCATGGCAAACACCCATAAAGCAAAGCATGTCATGTCAAAGCTCATGAGCCATGTGTCCACTTCGGGGAGACTTCTCCACTGGTGAACATCATGCAACATGTTTTGCACCCATATGTGAAAGATAAGACATTTTAAACATAGACATGATGGATGGAGCAGTTTTCAAGCATTATGCACTTCTTTTCAAGATTGATTCATTTCATGGTACATGAAGTGCCTTTGCGGCAAAAAGAAGCTTATGCTCCCCCATGAATGCAACATAGGCTAAACATTCACAATGATATCCGGCCTTTGGCCCAAATGCAAGAACAGGGCATCCAAGCACAATCTAAGCATGAAAAGCATATTTAGACCAAATTGTGACATGGATACACAACTACACACGAGTGGAGCATATTTCATCAAAAATTAGTCAAGTTAAGCATTTATCTCAAAGGGGCTATCTCACCACACAAATATCTCAAATATTCCAAGAGCATAACCTCACATCACCATTTCTCCACACATATAACCAATATCTCACAAATAGCCAAAGAAACTCAAATATGGCATATGAAAGAAGCTCATCATCCTAAAATGCAATATGACACAAATGCAACATGATATATGACAAGATGGCTATCCTACCATGGTTTATACATCAAGCAAAGCATGTATATACATCAAAATAAACATGGTATGATACATATGATACAAAAAGGAAATCCCCCAAGAATCAACTAGAAAGGGCAACAAACCCCAAGTTCCCCCCGCAAGCGCACAAAGGTAGCTTGGTCGAGAGGCTTTGTAAAGATGTCGGCTAGCCGATCTTGGGTAGGGACATGGCTCAAAACAATGGTTCCTTTCTCCACATTGTCCCTCGAAAATGATACCTCACTTCTATGTGTTTGGTTCGGGAGTGAAGCACTGGGTTTTTGGCTACGCTTATGGCACTAGTGCTATCACAAAGAAGTGGGATCCGGGTGCACTCCTCACCAAAGTCTCTCAAAGTGTATGAAATCCACAACAACCGGGAGCAACAACTAGCGGCGAAAGCAACATACTCCGCCTCCGTGGTAGACCGAGCTACACTAGACCCCTTGCGGGAAGACCATGAGACCAACGACGAACCAAGAAACCGACAAGTGCCGAAGTAGACTTCCTCTCGACTCGACAACCAAGAAATCCGCATCGGAAAAACCATGAAGAGACAGAGTCGAGGAAGAAGAATACCAAAGGCCAAGACCGAAAGGCGGACCGTAGATACCCGAAAATCCTCTTGACGGCCCGTCGATGTGATGTCCTCGGCGAAGCACGAAAACGAGCGCACGGACACACGGTGAACTCGTATGTCCGGCCTCGTCGCCGTCAAGTAGAGGAGGGAGCCGATCATGCTCCCGTACTCCCGCCGGTCCACCTTGGTTCTCCGTCCTCATCCGCATCCAAAGTGGCCGTACTCCCCATGGGAGTCGACATTGGCTTCACATCTTGCATCCGGAACTTCCTCGGCATGTCTTTCATGTACTTGGTCTGGTGCACAAATGTACCGTCCTTCACTTGCTTGATCCGCAACCCGAGAAAATACCGCAACTCGCCCATCATGCTCATCTCGAACTCCCCGCTCATCTCATCTCGCAAACTTGGCAACAAGGTTATGTGACGAGCCACCAAAGACAATATCATCCACGTAAATACGAACAATCGGCAAGTCATTTCTATACTTGAGGAGAAACAAGGTTCTATCCACCGTACCCATCACAAACCCTCTCGCTCAAAAGAAAACCTCTCAATCTCCCATACCAAGCACGGGGCGCCCGTTTCAACCCATACGAGCCCTTTTCAACCCGTATACCCCGTGTGGGTACAACTCGCTCTCAAACCCGGTGGTCTGCTTCACATACACCTCCTCCTCTATGACCCCATTCGAAAAGCACTCTTCACGTCCATCCGAAACAACTTGAACCCTTTAGCCACGGCAAAGGCTAGAAGGATCCGAATTGCCTCAAGACGGGCCACGGGAGCAAAGGTCTCCTCATAGTCGATCCCCTCCTTCGACTAAACCCCCGAGCAACAAGTCCGGACTTGTTCCTCACAACCATCCCATTCTCTCCCTCTTTGTTCTTCCAAACCCACTTGGTTCCTATGGGATGGCAATTTGGAGGTGGTTCAACTAACTCCCACACCCGGTTCCTCTCAAAGTTTTCCAACTCCTCATGCATAGAATTGACCCGGTTTGCATCGGATAAAGCATGTCCAATGTCCTTGGGCTCAAAAGTAGCAACAAAAGCGAGCATGAGCAAAATGAGAGGAATTCCCGGACCTCGACCGTGTAGTGCGTTCATTGATGTCTCCAATGATCTTCGACATGGGATGCACTTCTTGAATCCGCCGGGGAGCCTCACGCCTCGAGACTACCTCCCCCTCAACTTCGCTTCTCTCGCCCGGTCCTCTTGTTGCACCGTCGTTGTCCATGAAGTAGACGGTCCATGCTCCAAAGTAGTCGTAGGGGAAGTAGTGGGTACATGCTCGGCTTCGGGCGCATGGTTCTCCCCATCATCATCTCCGGCTTCATCTTTCTCCTCTTCAAAGAGGTCCTCGGCCATCTCTTCATCACCCGCACATTCAAAGCCAAGAGAGGTACATGGCATTGTCTCGTCGAAGGTCACCTCGCAAGTTTCCATGATTTTGTTAGTCTCAAGGTTAAGCACCCTATAGGCTCTAGAATGGTTAGCATATCCAAAGAAAATACCATCACTAGATCTAGCCTCAAACTTGTCGAGTTTTCCCTTTTTCAAAATAAAGCACTTGCGGCCAAAAACTCGGAAATGACTCACTTTGGGTGCCCGACCATGCATAAGCTCATAACGAGGTCTTCTTCTTGAAAGCTCTCAATAAAATCCGATTGGAAACATGACAAGCCGTATTGACCGCCTCGGCCCAAAACCTCCTAGGAGTCCCGTGCTCATCGAGCATCGTCCTAGCCATCTCACAAAGAGTCCGATTTTTCCTTTCCACGACTCCATTTTGAGGGGGCACATAAGGGGTCGAATACTGATGTTCAAGACCTAGATCATGACAAAAAGCATCAAAACGAGAGTTCTTGAACTCGCAGCCATTATCACCGGCGGATAGCTCGAATAGCATTCCCATGCCTCTCGTTTTTCAACCTCACGATCGGATCTCGAACAAAACCAAAAGTCTCACTCTTATCCTCCAAGAAGAACACCCGTGCATAGCGAGAGTAATCGTCCACCACAACAAGGACATACCACTTCCCACCCACCGAGCGAACTCGAGCCGGCCCAACAAGATCCATATGCAACGGCTACGTCGGACGCTCGGTCATGACATCGGTCAGGGGTGGATGGGGAGTGGCTACCATCTTACCATGCCTACAAGGAGCACAAACCAAATCCTTCTCAAACTTCAACTTCGGCAATCCTCGGACCAGGTCAAGACCACTCAAGCGGGAAACCAAATCAAAGCTCAAGTGTCCCAACCGCCTATGCCATTTCCACAAATCAAAGAAGGACCGGCCATCAAACGGCGAGCGGGACCCAAAGAACGAGAGAAATCGCCACGAAAATCGACCCTCGGGGATGATCATACGGACAAGATCACCTCGAGAATCAAGTAAACGAGACTCGCCGGACTTGAAACGCACCTCAAAACCTTCAACAAGCAACCGAGAAACCGAAAGCAAATTAAAACCCAAAGACTTCACAAGAGCCACTCTCTTCAACGTTACCTTGTCACTCACATGCACAACACCCTCTCGAAAGCACCCTACCTCGTCCATTGTCCCCAAATGTAATGTACATCTTTTCCTTCACCGGGGTGAGGCTGGAGAACCACTTCTTATCTCCGGTCATGTGTCGAGAACACCGGAGTCGATCAACCAAATGTTCTCCAAGCCTCCCGCCCGCGATCGAAACAAGAACGAGAATGAGCTAGCGACTCGACACCGGGGTTAGCACGGAGAAAGTTAAACCGGTGTCGAGCCATCTCGCTCAAAAGAGGGGTTAGCAAACATCACTCCCTTGCCACCGGACTTCCCATGTCCCATGGGAGGAGTACGAGCACCACGAGGGGGAAAACGTGGTCCGTAGTTCCTCCGGAACCCAAAGCTGCGATCATCTCCCCTAAACCCGTACCGAGGACGAGTAGGAGGACGTCCGGCAAAACCACCACGAGCCCGACCAAACCTCTCACCGTAACGCACACCATCATCTCTCCCGACAAACCTCTCACCACCACCTCTCGGTGGGAACCCGCCAAACACTCCTCACACTTCCCACACCCCGTGGAAGTGGCCCTCTAGGCTCAGGAATACCGCGAGACTGGCGATACCTGTCCTGGTTTGCTTGCTCCCTAGCAAGCCTCTCATCCCTCTTCCTCTTGTAGCAAAACTCTGCAAGATGCCTCTCCTTGCCACAATACTCACACCTGAAGGGGATGGGTTTTGGTCTTGGCTCTGGCTTCTCTCTAGGCTTCTCACCCTTCTCACCCACAAACTTCACTGGTTTCTGGAAATCATTTGTCTTAGGTGGGAATTTGGGTGGATCTTGAGTTGTGTCAAGCTTGTTGCAAAGGTGGTTGGGTTTTGGTGTGAAAGAGTTCTTGGGTGCTTTTGGGAGTGGGACTTGGATCTCTCCGATCACCTCAAACCCGGGGTTAGACTCCACACACTTCTCGTACACACTCTCCCCACTGTTCTCTCCCACTTTCTCACCCAACTTCTCAAACCCCAAACCACGACCATCAGCTCTCTTGAACTCCTCAATCATGATTTTCAATTGAGGTTCCTGCCCAGACAACCAACCCAACACCTTCCTCAAATAGTCATTCTCCTCATAGATGACATCCAAACGGGAAGTAAGTTCAAGATTTCGCAAAGTGACTTCATCACAGCTAGAACATGCATTTGCAACGGGAGATTTCAAAGATGCTTCCAAAGAACTAATGGTAGAACGAGCATCGACAAGCTTAGCATGCATAGTAGGACATGATTTGCAAGCACCAAGCAAAGTAGGTCTAGCCTTAAGCTCATCATGTTCATTCCTAAGAGCATCTAGTTGAGTCAAAAGAGAAGCATTCTTCTCATTAAGCGAGTTTGATCTCATTCAACCAAGCATCACATTCAACACATTCAACATCATCAGGAGAAGTAGGAGCAAGTTTCAAAGAGTCATTCTCAAGTTTTAATTCAAGCAATTTTGACTCTAAATCTCCTACTTTCTCACTAGCATTCTCAAGCTGAGCCCTAAGATCTTTCCTCATCTTTTTGGCATCTCTCAAGCACACTATCACGGTTATCAAGCAAACCATTCAACCTAGCAATCTCGCAAGCAAAGAGTCGGGATCACGGTTTACCTCATCCTCCGAGTCGGAGTCGCCGTCCTCCTTCACACTCTTCTTGCTTCGCTCGAGCTATGGGCCATGCCACAAAAGCCCTCGAGCGCCACACGGCTCCCGCCCGCCGAGGTTCCGCTTGCACTCTTCTTGCCACCGCGCCTTCCGGCGTCTTCATCTTCGCTGCTTGAGCTTGACTGCTCCTCGCTTGAGCTTGAGTCGACGTCGCTCGCACCGGCCACCATTGCTCTTGCCTTGTTCTTCTTGTAGGTGCTCTTGCTCGGTCGCCGCTTGTCCTTGTCCTTGCTCTTGGACTTGTTGAAGTGCTTGCCCTTGGAGGAGTACTTGTCTTCACGCCTCGGGTGCGTCTTGTGCTCGTTCATCTTGTACTTGTTCTCCTCCGCTTCCGGCACTCGGCGATGAAGTGGCCACGCTTGCCACACTTGTAGCACGTCCCTGAGCTCCGCCTTGCGTTCCTCCGACTCTCGTGTAGTCGTTCAAACCTTCTTGAGAGCAAGGCCGGCTCCTCCTCGCCCGAGCACATCAAACTCCTCATCCGGAATGGACATAAGAGAGGACAAAGAAAACCGTCGACGGGAAGGGTTAGATTTGCCCTTTGATCCTCCCATAAGAGCAAGACTATGGTCGGTCGAGCCCTCATGCTTGGATAGCATCTTCCCGTCAACCTCGGTAGACTTGAGCTTAGAAAAGAGGTCATCCAACTCAATAGTCAAATAATTCCCAGACTCCTTGATGGCCTCAACCTTAGCACCCCAAACATTTGGATCCAAGACATGCAAGAGCTTCAAAGCCTGATCATGCTCGGAGTACGGAAAATCCTCAACGTTAGCCTTCATGTTGTTCACGATAGCGATGAACCTCTGAAACATCGCATCAATGTCCTCACCGGAAGTGGAGTGAAATTCTCATATTGCATCCGGTAAGAGACAAAGAGGCGAGCCTTCACATGGTTATCACCACCGTGAGCAACCAACAACTTATCCCAAATTTGCCAAGCAAGATCCAAATGGCGAACACGATCAAACTCGGATCACACAAGCTCCGGCACAAGTGATCAACGGCTTTTGCATTAGCCTCATACTTGGCCTTGGCATCGGCATCGGTCACCATAAGAGTATGGATGTTGACCGGAATAGCATATGTCTTGTCAAGCACAATAAACTCCAACAAACTTTCCTCGAAGAAAAATCCTCATACGAGCCGCCCACTTGTGGTAACCCTTGCCATCGAAGTGCGGCGGACCGCCCCCACTCAACGTACGCCATCTTAGGATTCGAGACTTGTCAAAGTCGCAAAGAATCCGGCACCAAGCTCTGATACCAATTGAAGGATCAGATGGCGACTAGAGAGGGGGGGAGTGAATAGGAGCCGGTAAAAATTCTTCCCAAAGAACCCGGCCTATGTCCTACTCAAACCCCCAAGTCACACACAAGCGATGGATCGAATCACGCACCAATCGCCAAGACCACGAGGTTATGAATCAACCTCTAGCCTTAGGAACGATTCCTCAAAGCACACGCGGAAGCACTAGAAAGGGAGGAAGGAATCGAACCAAGAAGCAAAGCACACAGGCTCGCGGACCGTCCGCGCAGAGGGGCGGACCGTCCGCAAGAGCCGCGCGGACCGTCCGGCCGGTATCGCGGACCGTCCGCACCCCGGCCGCGGACCGTCCGGCCTTAGCCGCGGACCGTCCGTTAAACTACACGAACGACCCAAAGACACCCCGGTGCCACGGACCGTCCGCGGGGAGCACGCGGACCGTCCGCCAAGCACCCGCGGACCGTCCGCCCGACACCGCGGACCGTCCGAAACTTCGTCCAACCAAAAACCAAAATCACAACGGATCGAAACAAAGGACGAGCAAGAACACGAAGAAATCGGGACGAACTCGAGCGGCGCGGACCGTCCGCCGGAGGCCGCGGACCGTCCGCGAGGCTCGGACGAACGTAAAATGCCCGACCTCGAAAGTCAACTCCCCCAAATCATCATCGGATTTCCCAAACGGTTGAAGCTATGGAGACAAGGGTTTGGGGACTTGAAAAGCGTCACACAAGGATGCTATAGCCCAAAAATCTTGCCTCCTAACTCCCTAAATCACCGGAATCACGAATCCTTTGAGCACCACCAAAACCTAGAGCACCGAACGAAAACTCACGAATCGAAGTAGTTTCCCGGCGTTTGAGGGCACAAGATCAAGCACAAAGATGCACAAGACATCTATCCATGTTTCCCTCCAAAGAAATCCGGAAGAAACACACTCAAATCCGCGAAATCACACCGGGAACAAAGGCACGAAAATAGGCACAAAAAGGCACGAAAAACAACCCCGAATCTTCTATACAAACCAGGAAAGATTCACAAGGTCTAGCATGCCGCCCTAGCATCCATCCCTCTCAACAAATCTCTCATGAAGCTCTCATGCTAGCCTAGAGAAAATAGGAAGGAAAATGGCTACGAAAATGAGAAAGAGAAGGGGGGAAATGAAACCCTAAGTCCTAGAGAGCGAGGGCCATCAACACACACTCCAGGCTTATATATCGAGTCCCGCCGGGAGTGGTAAATGACTCGACTACCCCTAACTACACTACGGCGATACAACCCACGTAGGGGCATTTTGGTAATGTATGTGGGTCTTGCCATCGGACGGCCACGCCTTTGCCGCACCCCGCGTCCTCCCGACGCAAGCCATGCGATCCCGCCGCGTGTCCTCCGCTTCGAAGCTTCCCGACACGCCCGGATCCCGTCTCCGTCGTGTTGGGCCCTCGGACTTGGTTTTGAGGCCCAAACCAAGAAACCGTCCGCCGATGGTTTTGTGGGCAAACCACCAAACCCCGCGTGCCCGGTCCGGCCTCCCGCCAAACCACTTGACTTGACCGCCACCGTGCACCGGCTCATCCGTCCATGACTTCGTCTTGCTTGTGTCGCCACCATGTGACCTGCACCCGGGCCCCGCCGTCCACCGGGTCCCTCGAACCGAGCCTACTTGTCTCTCCATCTCCCGGAGGCCCCTCAAGGCCGAAGACCTTTCGCGCCCGTTCTTCACCCGCAACAACACGAACTAGGCCGCGGCCTACACCTCGCGCACTAAGCCAAGAGTCAGTCCAACACCCGTTGTCAATCACTCATCACTAAGGAGCGGTCATCCACCGACCACCGGGACGCTCCCCGGTCCACACAATTGGCGCCTAGTCCACCCGCGACTATGTCCACTGGAGCCTTGGGGAACTACGACTTCATGTACGCCAAGACTTGATTGGGGATGGACTTCGCCAGATGCTTGACATATGTCGCCAGACGACCAGGAGCTTCTCTTAACCAGTCAACCAACAGAGCAATCTTCAGCCCACCCGGATGAGGCACTAGCAGCCTTGCAATGGGAAGTGCGGCTTCTTCGAGTTCCTTGAGTTGCCCCCGCAACTTCTCGCAATCTTCGTTCAGCTTCTGCAGAGATTTGTAGCAGTTGACAAGATCACGATCCGAGGCAATCCGAAGCTCCATGTGCTTATCAAACTCATGAGCCAACCGCTTATAATCATACTCAAGTACCTCGCGGGTCTCTTTCTCCCGTAGAAGAGATTCTTCATGTCGACTTCGAGGCTTTAAGTCGCTCAACCCGGTCTCAAGCTCGCAAACGGGAAAGGAGGCGATGACGGACTACTACGGGGTACTTCCGGTAAGTACTCGGCAAGTCGGCGGCATACCTTTGTTCTTATTGCGGAGCAACATGTTCTTGCGCACAAGCTCGTCGCTCTTCACTTGCATATCTTGGACTTCATTGTGGTATTGGGCGAAGGCACCATCAAGCTTCGACCGGAGCATGGCCGAGTGTTTCTCGGCCTTGGCGAGTTCTTTCTCTAGTGACTCTGCCCGGAGCACTGTATCGCCATATCCTTGGAGCATTTCAGACTTCTGTCGGGATCTCTCCACGACATCCTGCAGCAGACAAACTTGTTACTCGGGTACTCAGCACTCATGGCAGATCGACTATTCAAGGGTACTGACAATTTACCTTCATCCATTGCTCGGCCCGTCGCATCGCCTCCAAGTTGCGCGCTACTGCTACTGGGTCTACAAGATCCTCCGCCAGAAGCTCGATTCCACCACGACTACTCGTGGCGGCATCGGACATTGGCGCCGAACGGATCGGCTCTGCATCCTGAATCTCTGGCGAATGGACAACTACCTCCAGGCTTGACTCCGGCAGCACATCTTCGCGCATCTCTTCGGCCACCCCGGGGGTTTCCCCGCCGGCTATCTCCACCGGCTCGGTTGCTGCTCCGGCGGCTTCTTGGGTCCGACGTCACGCCTTCAACGGGCACAGCCTCGGGGATGGTGTTTCCCTCGACTTCGGCCCCTGTCAACAGAAGACACACGGGATTTGTTTCCTGGGGGCTACGACTACTTCTCGAGGAAGGTTGCATCTGTGCATTATACTTACCTTCTACTATGCTAGCCTCCGGCAGTGTAGCCTCTACGGCCGGCGTCACGGTCTCAGCTCGGGGGAGGGGAGTGGACTCCTCGGCAGCAGGCATGGAATCTTCTTCAGCCACTGCTGTGCTGGGTTCATCTCCCTCCCAAGACAAGTCTGTCGATTTCCTGCAAAGTACATCACTGGTAGTCAACCAAGTAAGACTACCTGGCTACAAGTACTACTTGGGAAAGATCTTCACTTACAAGCTCGACCAGACAACAGTCACGGTCGGGGCGCCAAGTATGCTGGCAATGTCGACAAGCCCGGCTTCGGCGGGCGCCTCTTCTTCGGCTCGAGTTACTGCTGGTTCTTTAGCAGCAGTGGTCGCGGCCGGTTCCGTCCTGCTTTCGACGACCGACGCCTGCGGCTCGACTACTGTAGTCGACCGTTGTGTCAACAGTGACATGAGCTCTTCTATGGTAGGGGCTGGGCTGCGGCTTCTTTCAGCCGGCTCTCCCACCGTCTCCGAGTCGCCTTCGTCCCCTTGGTCTATGGGGTCGGAAGGTGGAATCTCCTACAAGCACTCGGAATTCAGTTGTCGGCATACACAACATCGCAAGACAAGTACTCGACTACTCTACTCGAGGAGTTTACCTCTTGAGACGTAGTCTCAGTGACCTTCAACTTCTTGGCGATGCGCTTGTGTGCCACGTTGTGTGGCCTCCTCGGCGGCCCAGGCAGACTAGCTTCCAAGTTGGTCGGAGGATCGTTGACGAGGGGCACATTGGGCAGTCCAGGCGGGCCGAACCCGGATGGCGGCTCGGAACCGCTTCGAAGCGTCTCCTCGTCTTCCTCGTCGGACGTGTCTTCAACGATAATGGTGTCGTCACCTTCGCCGACTTCACGTCGCTCCTTGCCCTTTCCTTTCCCCTTCTCCGGGATATGTACAAGTCGGGGGGGGGGGGGAAGCCGGCTCGAGAGAGAAACTTTACAATGTCATCCCGCAACAAGTACATTGAGAGAGCATGACTACTACCACATAATCGCACTCCGACATTGAGTGCGGCTACCGACCTCATTCGGCGGATGAGCGGCGGAGTACTCGGGGACCGAACCGGGTGTGTGCGACGGCATGTCCTTGAAGATCCTGCCCGCCTCTCGACGATGTCATCATCATTGATTTCATCGCCGGCATCCGCAACGTGTCGTCCTCGCCAATGTACCGTAGCCGAGGGTGTCGCGAGCCATCAGTGGCTGCACCCTCCTCTTCATGAAGCTGAAGGCCACATGTTCGGCCCTCAGCCCGGCTTCTCTCAAAGCCTTGATCTTCAGCAGCAGCTCGGGTAGCTAGATACCCTCCTGCATCTTCGACTCCGTATTCCACCAGGGCCGGTGCTTCGACTGCTTCCCGCTTGGCTTCGGCAGCTCCGGGTGGTGGTTGGTGATGTAGAACCATTTTGACTTCCAGTCCTGGTTGGAGTCGATCAACTTGTACGCCAAGTACTGCTCAGCGGCGTCTTCGCGCATCTGGATGTCGGCCCCTTCGACTACTCTTGGATCGTTTGCGCTCGGTTGGGGTTTCACACGGAAGAACTTCCGGAACAGCACCCAGTGGGGCTTGATCCCCAAAAATGCTTCGCGGAAGTGGATGAAGATAAATACGTGGAAGATGCCATTGGGGTTCAAGTTGAGGTACTCGATACCGTAATAATCGAGAAGACCCTTGTAGAAGTCGCTAGCTGGGAGAGCCAACCCGCGCTCCACGAATCGCGCGAACATTGGGATCTCGTCGAGGTTTTTCTCCATAGGGTACGGATCTCCCGCGGTGGCGCGCCACATGTCGACCTCATTCTCCCGGAGGAACCCACTGTTGAGCAGCGCCAGCAAATCCTTCGTCTTGGCCTTGGATTTCTTCCATTCCTTATTTGGATTCTGGAGCGGGGGAGATACCGGCGGCGTTGACCCTCCGGCAGATGCAACTGCTTCTTCACGGGATCTCTTTTTTCTGGCGGCGGTCTTCATGCTTTTCGATGGGGATGGCTTCATTCTCCAAAGGCAGCGGATCTTTACTCGCATTCGCGTGGGGGTTGTGCATGGAGGCAAGCAGCGACGTCACGTGTGGATCTACGGTCTACGGCGTGGTGGCATCTGCACTGGCGGCAGACTCTTGGCTCGATCTGCTTCGAGTGACTGCGAATGTGGGGGTGAAAAACCCTAAGGGTTTTGCCTTTTATTTATAAGTCAACCGGCGGCTCCGCAACGGCTGGATGGATATGTATCGGCAGCTGACTCAGCGGCGACCGCCTGACCTTTCAACTTCCAATAGTCGATGCGCCCTATCTAGGAGGCTTGGATACATCTACTCAACTCCCTGGGTGGCGACAAGATTCAAGAGCAACTCAAAACACATTCTACATTCAAGATGACCCTTCAATTCGAGAGGAAGTACTCGACTCAAGGCTCGGGGGCTCCGTGCCACATGTCCTTAGTTTTTTTCTCTGGATTTTGCGGGATAATCTTGCCAGAACTTCAGATTGACCCTCAGCCAGAGTCTACGACTCAACCTAAGGCTCGGGGGCTACTCCATATTGAGTGCGATTTTGCAATCGCACTTCCATATAAATTTTGGCTTCAAGACAACGTGAGTATTGTTGAAGACCTTCAAGAGCGGAACTCGAGGACGCTTGGGAACTACTCGAGAAGACTTCAAGATTACTCAAGGATCAGCTGGAGTACCTTCTAGCCTCGGGATGCTTCAAGTATTCTTGAGGACTTTTGGCTTGTAGTACTTGGGGACGCTTGAGGACTACTCGTCAAGGCCATCAAGACTACTCGAAACTATCTCGCTCGACTATAAAGTACTCGGGGGCTTGTCGTATGGACCTCCCTGGGCCCACTACCTCAATGGGTACCGGGAATGACTATTCGGTGGGCCTCTGGGACTACCCGGCTTGTGCCACACGGCACCTGATGGCGTGAGGCGCAAGGACTACGGTGGAGAAGTACTTGGATAGGAAGCTATACATGTCTTGTACTGTGTAGAGAACTCCTAGACGTACCCGACTAGAACTCTCTCCCTGAACCGACCTGTAACCCTGCCTCCCGGACTATATAAGGTGAGGCAGGGAACCTTCTCTCTCATAGGCATCATCTTGTAATCACACCCTATCAATCCAAAGCTACGCAACATACAGGACGTAGGGTATTACGCACCTCGCGGCCCGAACCTGTCTAAATTGTGTGCCACGTGTCTCTTCCTTTGAGTTACCGATCTCGGCGAGGCCGCACTCATCTACCTCGGGTACTCTCCTTGGTCGGTTGTCGGTCCAAAACACCGACAACAGATACAAATAATTTTTCTTTCTCGGTCTGAATTCTCAGATCGGATTCGGATATGGACATTATATTTTTTGTCGAATAGTGATATTCATCATATTTGGATCATAGAAATTCAACTTTGAATTTTCAGATACTAATGCATTACGGATAGTTACGGATATTAAATGTCCGGATTCGGATACGGTCTTACCGTTTAAGTGTCTAACCCTTTCGGTCGGTCGGTCGGACAAATAATATCCGTACCACTTTCATCCCTATCCATCATATCCCCCCAACGGCTCAAAAAATAATAATAAATGTTTTGTAAAAAAGTTTAAAAAATGTTTTTACAAAAAGTTATTACGTAAAACATTTGTGCATAGAAATAAAAAATTTTGGAAAATACTAAGGAAAATCTTTTTAAGAAAATGGAGAGAAGGTTGTCACGGAAATGGAAATTAGAAAAAAGAGTTTGTTAGAGAAAAAATCGTCGAAAAGGTTTCTGAAAAAATGTAACAAAGTTTTTTACAAAAAATGTAAAAAGATTTCGGAAAAGCAGAAAAGAAAGAAAACAATGACGGGAACGCCACCAAGCCAATCCGGTCGAGCTCGCCATGGCATGAGCTGCCGCGCACATGTAGCCTATGGGAGCTCGCCACGACCTACCTTCGCTTCGCTGCGGCGAAGCGTGTCGGGGCTGCCGCCATGGGTGAAGCTCACCTGCTTCCACCACTCCCTCCGGGCTGGGGCTAATCGCGTCGGGTCTGCTGCTGCGAGTGAAGCTCGCCGGTCGCCGCCACCAGGCCCCAAGCTCTCTGTCCGTGCTCTCAAGCTGCAGAAGAGAGAATGGAAGGGAATAAAGGATAGAAAACAAATGAGAAGACCAGAGAGAGAGCGAGTAAGGTCAGTCCTAATGGGGAATTAATCGTGGTTTTATGTATGAGACTATATGTTTTCGAACTTCTTGTTGTAATGTCTGGACTACTGCATGGATCAACATTATATTTTGTGAAATGTGCCATGATGTGCTTGATCCATGAAAGATGTAGAGAATAGCAACCGTGTTGTGCAAGTGACAGAATATTTTGTTGAATTGTTTTGTGCAGTGCTTGATGTTGTGGCCGTAGAATGGCAATTGTGTGTTGTGCTGTGCTGTGCGAGTGCCACAACTGATCCATTGTGTTTTTAAGAAGCGTTTCAATTATTTATTGTGTATAGAAACTGCTCAGGACTATGGGTTGGGAGCACTATTTTCTATAGGTAATTAATACGCTCTTTTGGTCTTGAAAGCTGTCCATGGAAACCATGCATTGGGACTGCCCTAATGGCCTAGTGGGTGGAAGGAGATGTGGGCCTGCAGTGCACGCACTTGGCCAGAAATGATTTGTCCTGACACAAGCAAATTAGCGTGCTGGCGGATGTAATTGGCACCCACCAGCACAGTGGTGCACAGGGGCGCCGGGCCAGCAACCACCAGCATTGAAGTCTTAGTGCTAGCGTGCGACATAAGCCAACCGCCAGCACAAATGGTCCCATTCCTGCTAGCGGTTGGCTTATGTCGCCCGCCAGCATTGATCTTTACTACTGGCGGCTGGCATAAGCGCCCGCTAGCACATTGAATCTGTAAGAAGTTGCAACTAGAGCCTATTTTTTCTGCCACCAATAGTTCAACATGGACAGTACCAACAAGTCAAATTGATTCACCAACATGTCATATTCAAATTGAAACATCAACAGAAACATCACCTTAGAAAGATTTATTTCACACAAACATGATCGGAAATGTTTCAAAGCACACTTAACCAACACAAATTAAAGTACATTATAATAGGGGCCTCACTCACAAGTCAGAACTACAACTTGTCTCATTCAGTTCCTAGACAGTCTGCCAGTGGTATAAGCACCAAGCACTACACCTATTATCAAGATCACAAAAGCGAGGATGGTGCCCTGCATGCATAATCCTTTATTTTTCTTGGGCTTCTTCTTACTACAACCATTCTTCGTCAAATGTTCAGTAAACTACCCTCGTAGATCTGCAAGGTCCATCCTCGATTCATTTTGTGACATCTTCATATCACTAAACCCCAACTTCAAATTAGAAAAGCTAAGCTTTAGCTGATTCAATTGCTCCATAATTTTAGGCATGAGTTGCACCTGCCCCAGCGGATACAGTACACTAGACTGTGCATGGCCAGCACCACCCGGTTGTAGTGCCGCTTGTGGCGGTGCAGCAACACTGGTGTACATCAGAAAGTTTGCCGGCAACAAATTTGGGTAATTTGATCTCAAATATTGGAGGTATTGAGCTTCCCACCAAACTTTCGGACATGAATTAGGTTCGTCCTACAAGAATAATCAACAAATGCAACTATGTTATTAGGGAAGTAACAAATGCAACAATGGCAATATTGATTTCAGAGTAACATCATCTACAAGAATAATCAACAAATCCTAAGGTGGCTGCCATCAATAAAATAGTGGACAATTATCTGGACATAAACCGAATCAACCGAATCACTAATATTATATCAACCGAATCACTAATATTATATCATCCGAATCACTAATAATCAACAAATCCTAAGGTGACTACTAATATAATATCTACCAAGTCAACACTATTTCTTCTAGCTATTAGGGGAGTGCTAGCGGGTTGAATTAGGGCATGATATGAAATCAAACCTGGTGGTTGTTCGGGCACTTGTAGATGATGTTATTTGCCTTGCTCTTGAACCAAACCACCCGGATCCGGCAATACTTGCATTCCACCAGAGGGAGAGGCACGAACTGGCTAAGGTTCGGCGCAGAGCTACTTGAGGTAGAAGATTAAGTCGACAGCTTTCCTTCGAGATCCTCCTCCACCGCAATGATGGCGGCAGCGGCGCATGAGCAGCGGTGGTGGCAGGGCACAAGCGGTGGTGCGCGTGGTGCCGGGGCTCAGGCGGCTTCTTGCGACGGTGGCGGCGGCACACGGGCGAAGCTCCCGAGCGGTGGTGGCGGGGCACGAGCGGTTGCGGCCGCGGCGGGGCTCGCGACCGCTTGCGGCGGCGGCTGCGGTTGGCTTATGTCACCCGCCAACACTGTGCCTTCTATAAATATCCAACAGCTCCTTCTTCATAGCAACCTTCCAGTGGCGCTTTGCCTGAGTGGAGCTCGGGAAAAGCTCCAAAAACACCAAATCTAGGGTGGAAGGTTTTGCTCTTGATTTTTTTGGAGGAGGTGTTATATAAGGTGAGTTTGTCCTATTTTAACCTTAGTTTTCTCCTTTTATCCATGATTTGTATGTAGATAGAGATCTAGATCTAGAACTAGGGTTATCTAGGAGAGAGGGGGAGTAAAGAAAGATATTGAATTAGAGATTTATTTTATAAATAACTTTATATTTTCATAATATAGTCATTGAAATTATAGAAGCAAGTTTACATATTAAATTATGTAAATTATTAGTTTATCATTGCAAAATCTAGGAGAGAGACCAATGATATGTTTGCATTTAAATTATTAGTTTCATAAATTAAAATTATAGTTTTGTTTCCATTTTTACATATTAATTGAAGCAAGTTTACACAATTGAGTTTAAAATTGTAGAATTTAGTTTAGATTATACTTGAGTTTATAATAGAATTATATTTTATAGGTTGCTTAAGATGGAACATAGAGCATGGATGTATGGCATACGGAGACATTCGTCTACATTCTTGATAGAGTTAACAAACTTTTTCTCGAGGTTGCGCAGAAGCATGCTCAAATTTCTAGGACAAAGCAAATACGTTGTCCATGTTGTGATTGTTGTAACAAACTTGTGTGGGAAGATATTAATGCCATCAAGATGCATTTGATAAAGTGCGGTTTTCTGAAAGGATACAAAACTTGGTCCCACAATGGTGAAGCAGAAAGTACTTTCAACAATGCAGACATCGGCACCAGGTGTGATGAAGTGGGTGATGAAGATGTAGATGAAAATGATCATGTCATGATGGATGTTGCTTTTGGCTGTGAAGACCAAAATGATGATCAAATAGATGCACCACAGGTGGACAATGAATGTGATGTTGATATGGAAGAAATGTTGCACCACATTGAACCGGAGGTGTTTCTAGGTAGTGCCAAAGGGTTAAAAAATTTCGAGACAATAAAGAAGGCAGCAAAGGACCGTATGTATGAGTGTTGTGGGAAGGAGTGGATCGTGTTATGTTTCCTGCTCCATCTTCTGATTGTGAAGGTAAATTTCGGATGGTCGGACAATAGTTTTAATGAACTCCTAACTCTATTGGCCAATCCACTCCCAAAGACTAACTTGGTCCCAAGAAACACATATGAAGCAAAGAAGATTATCAACCCATTGAAGATGCGAATGCAAAGAATACACACATGTAGGTACCATTGCATATTGTACCGCGGTGACTATGCAGAACAGGAGAAGTGTCCAAATTGTGATGTTAGTCGTTACAAAAGTAATGCATATTTTGTTGTGGAATGGGTCATTGCATCTAAAAGCGTGAAGAGGAAGGTGGGTGGAAGGAAATGTGCATTTTCTCAAGTTGAGGAGGAGTATAGTATTGGTACTGACACTGGTAGTCAACGTAAAGTCCCTGCCTTGGTGATGTGGTACTTGCCAGTGGAGGACCGTCTGAAGCGATTGTTCTCGAACCCAAAGACTGCTGAACTAATGACTTGGCACGTCGATCTCCCAGAGAAGTCTAATGGGAAGCTTCGACATCCTTCTGATGCTCGGTAGTGGAGGACGTTTGATTCCATCCACAAAGAGTTTAGAGCTGAAAAAAGAAATATACGATTCGCATTAAGTACAGATGGCATGAATCCATTTGGTGAAAGAAGCAACATGCACAACACATGTCCAATGTTGAGGACCATATACAACCTTCCCCTAGCTATGTCACAAGAGAAATTTCATTTTGCTTACCATTCTAATCCAAGGACCAAAGCAACCTGGTATCGACATAGATGTTTTCCTGGAGCCATTGATGTAAGAAATGGAAAAGTTTTGGAAACATGGGGTTGAGATGTGGGATGAGTACAGAAGCGAGACATTCACACTTAAGGAAATTACCTTTGTTACCATTAATGATTACCCTGCCCTATTTTCTTTGTCTGGTCAAAAAAAGGAAAAATAGATTGTGTAGTTTTTTGAATGGTACAATATTTGTGTACATGAAAGGATCTAAGAACACAGTGCATATGGGGCACAGACGCTGGCTAATAATGTAACATCCCTAGAAATGGTTTGACTACAAAATGTGGAATTTCAAAAACTTGAATTGTATTTCAGTGCTCATGCTTCAATTAAGGATGTCTTCCTGTTCCTTTCCCCCAATTCCTAGGTTTAATTTGGCACCATCAATAATTTTAGGGCTTATAACTTGCTAGTGTGAAAAGCTGGATCTTTATTTGGATTTTATTTGGATTTTCTTTGAGTGGATTCAAATTTGAATTGGGAATTCAAATTTGAATCAAACTAGAGTTTAAAGGCAAATCACTTCAATTCTTAGCTGGCTGCCAACCTCCATTCTAACCCAACATCTCTTCCGCCCAGCCCGCGGCCCAAAGACCAAACCCGCCGCATCCACCTACCGCCGCGCGCCGGCCGCTCGGTCGGCCGGCAAGCGGGACCCGCACCGCGTCACCGGGGCCGCGATGATGTCACCACGATCATCCCCTACCTTTGCCGCTTTGGCCGACGACCAAAGCAAAAGCGGGCGTGCCGGCCGTGACCTCGCCGTCGCGCGCGTGCCCCTCGCCCCCCCGCGCATCCCGCCGTCCACGTGCCCCGCGCCGCCCATGGCTATAAGAGCCGCCGCCGAGACCCCCGGAATCTCCCCAACCCTAGCCGCCTCGGGGGAATCACTCCCCCGTCCGCCCACCGACCCGCCGGAGGAGGAGAAGTGAAGGGGGGAGAAGGAGGAATTAGAGCCGTCCGTGGGGACGCCGTCCGCCGCGAAGACCGAGCCACCCGTGGGAGGAGCCGGACCCGTCGGCGCCGAGCACACCTACCTCCCCTACTTCCTCTACTTCCTCAATGTTGTGCCGTCGTCGCCTTCGTCTTCCTCCCCGCCGACGAGCCGCGCCACCGCACTTCACCAACGCCCGCACTACGGCCCCGTGGCCACTAAGGTGAGGACGGACACTTCCCCGCCCTTGTGGACGCCCGGCCTTCGAGCCGAGGGGGAACGTGCCGCCGCACCGCGCTGCCGCGCCGCCGCCGGCCGGTGATGCCGGCCATCGTGCCGGGTGGGTTAAATCGCTTGCAGGTGCCGCTGCCTTCATCAACGCGCGCACGCCTTTTTGGCTTAGCCTGTCCTTCTCGCCGTCATGCGTCGCGCCATGCTGCTCGCTTTCACGACACCACACCGTGCTGTTCGGGTTCGCGGTCGCGCGCATGACCACACGGGCACGACGCTCCCGCGCCAATGTGCACCCCAGCACGTGCGCACGCCAACCCGGAAGCGAGGCTGGACCTTTGGTCCCCTTCTCTTGCGTCGGGCCTCACCGTCGCGTATCGGTCGACCGCGCCGCCACAGCCTCGCCGTGGTCGGGTACTTCGCGCACGCAGTCGTAGGGGGGGAAGAGCCGCTCACTTGGTCACCTATTACATGCCTTGCCACCGGTCGGACCTCGCATGCACGCACTTGTGCCGACCGCGGACGCCATGCCAGCCGCCACCTATGGCGCCGGCCGGCCTCCGCCGCGTCCCCCGCCGCGACGCCCCTTCTACGGCCAACACCTAGCCCGGCCTTGTCATTTACCCTACGCGCACGCGTCCCCCGCGCATGCCATCGCACGTGTGTTCACGCGCTTCGCACCGGGGAGGGGCACCAGCACCGCCGCCGCTCCGATGTCGTCGCGCCCACACCGGCGACGACCTCGCCGCGATGGCCACCACCCTCTGTTTGCGTCCCTTCGAGCCCCGCAACCCAAGGGGGTTCCTTGAGGTTATCCCGTTTTGGCCGGTCGCCCGGGCGCCGTGGAACTTCACCGCCGGGGAGGTCATCCCGCGCCGCCGTTTCTCTTCTGGGCATTTCTTCAAACACCTAGGGTCACAGGTGAAACACGGGTATTGTTTTGTCAAGGGGGGCCACATGCTGGCGTGGCCGAAGCCAATCGTCCAGGATCCGCTGCGGCTAAACCATTCCCGTCGCGGCCACACGTCTGCCTACACCGCGCCGAGCCACACGGCTTCCCACCGGATCTCCTGCGGCAGCCAATGGGACTGGGCCACGCGCGGGGCTGCTGGTGGCCAAGCCGCATCCGATCCGGGGATCCCGTGTGGCTGGATCCGTATAAGGGGGGTACAAATGTAGTTTTATTTTCAGAAATCCTATTTTCTCTTTGAAAACCCTAGTAAATCCGTTTTAACTCCGAAAATTGTAAAACCTTTTCCAGAAATTTTCTAAAATCTTAAACTCTGAGCTAGGGTGGTGTTTGCTCTCTTTTAGTTCTTATTTGTGTTCCTTTGGAGTTAATTGCTATAGGACAACTATTTATTTTCCTTTTCGCTCTATTAGGAGCAGCTAGAGCTGGGGAGCTGATCCCGGAGTACGACTACGCCGACGACTTCACCGCGGAGGACTACCCGACCCCAGGTTCACGACCGACTGATTCTGAAATTCCTATTAGGCATTGCTAAGTAGAATTGCTAGCGCTTTACTTTAAATGCATGTTGATGAACCTTGCACTGCCTCTTTAATTATCCTATCCTTGATTGCCCTACTACTATATATGTTTATATGAGCGTGTATATGTGCTGAGCTTCGCTATGCATGTGTTGGGTTGGGAATAGTGGATCTTGGCGTGTGTGGGGTAAAACCGGCCGGAGAAGGCGTTTTGGGTACCTTTGCGGGGGTGAGCTGGAAACAACTGATCTGGGATCGGGGACAGGGGTGCACTCCTCAGTGTACCCCTACTGTTACGGTTTTCGGAGCCTAGGTGTTGGGGTTTTACTTGTGCATGGAGGATATGAGCTCGCCCCGTCTGAAACTCGATTGGATCAACTTGTCTATAGGACTTTCGTACACACCACCCCGCCGAGCGTGGGGTTAGGGCCGAGTTGAGCTCGGCAAGTGCGGAACCATACCTGCTTAGGAAGGATATCGGGGTATCAGTGGGGGAGCGGTGGGGGTGAGACCACCTTCTCAGAGCGACTCCTGTGTGTCCACACGGGAGCATTTCACAGTTTCGGTGTTGTCCCTGCTGCGGGGGGGGGGACCGTTTTGAGGACCGGATGCAGGATGGGACCGTAACTACCGAGAGTTCGCCCGGTAGGATGGTCTCAGTCGGCCGTACACCGGCCGAGCACCACTCCGGGATGGGTACAGGTGTACACACTCTGTAGAGTTGTTCGATTTATAGCTATAGTCGCGTCCTCGGTCATGGACACAGCCTAGACGACATGTTCGTTCCTCATGTTTTGGGATTTCTACCTCCCCCTATAGGAGAGTGTGTGGTGAGTCGTGGTTACAGCAAGCCAGAGGAGAGAGAGTCTCCATCTACCTCGTCGATCCGATTGCAATCATTGAGGTGCGAGGAGAGGAAGTTCTCGCACCGACCCTAAACAGGAGTAGGTCGTGGAGACGGGTCCCCTGGGTGACCAGGTGGTTCCGAGCTGTGTTGAGAGACTTGGGATTTGGGGAACTTGTTGGAGATACCTTGTTTATACTCTACTGCTGCCGCACAGGAAAACATAGCCTCTTCCTTGTCTCTTTTCCTCCCCTTTAGATGATAGGCCACTTAAAGCTGCAAACAGTTGGTGACGTGGACCTATCCCACTCCTTGGGGATAGACTTTGGGTGTGCAGGGTACGAGACCTAGTTCGACATCAACGCCGACGGATGGTATGATTGAGGGATGCGTCGCTTTGCTCAAGGATTCCTGTGGGCGTGAAGAATAAAAGATGGAGACCCTTCGAGAAGATAGCCGCCGTTGTGTTGAATTTTCACTCGATTCGCCCAAGAGGCTTGTATTGATGTACACCATAATGGACATGTAATAAATTATGTACTTTTATCCTTATGTGATGCGATGTATGACTTTGTGTATTTATCCGTGAGATGTTCTGTACGCGATAGCCACTGATCCAGGGACTATCGCGATGGTACAGGGATTCGGATTTTCTATGAAAATCCGGGGTTTTACAAATAAGGACTCACAGGTACCACAAAATGACAAACTCTTTTGATGGAAAGATTGAGAAAGACTCTTTTGCCCCACAACTGGCCGTCGGTAGAACCGTATTTGAAATGTGTCAGAAGGTCAAGTTCAAACTTGGTAAGAAGTCAAAAGGTGATGATGATAATTCAAAAAGGGGAAAGAAGGAGGCTGAAACCACAGAAAACATTGACGTGCCTTTCAAGAAGATGTCGATATTTTTCTTGTACTTGCCATACTAGGAAGAACTGGCAATGCGCCATGCCATCGATGGGATGCATCTTCAGCATAATGTGTTTGAAAGCACAATCGGATTCTTAGGCTTAACATGAAAGGTAAATGACAGATTTAAGTCACATAAGGATCTTATTGACCTAAAAATTAGGCCAGAACTCCACCCTCAACAATGTCCTAATGGTAAGCGATTACTGTCGGTGTTTTAGACGGCAACCTACTACGGGGAGTACCCGAAGTAGATGATTGTGACTCGCCGAGATCGGTAACTCGAAGGAAGAGACACGTGGCACACAATTTAGACGAGGTTCGGGCCGCGAGGTGCGTATAACCCTACGTCCCGTATGCTTTGCGTAGCTCGGATTGATAGGGCACGATTACGGGATGGTGCAATAGTGCGCCGTGGGTTGTATGAGAGGAGATTGGATGAGGGGATCGGTCCCCGCCTCGCCTTATATAGTCGGGAGGCGGGGTTACAAGTCGGAGTAGGAAGAGAGTACTAGTCGAGTACGTCTAGGAGTCCTCTATACGATGCGGAACATGCACGGCTCCCTAACCGAGTACTACTCCTATGTAGTCCTTGTGCTCCACGCCTTCGGTGCCGTGTAGCGCAAGCCGGTAGTCCCGGGGACCCACCGAGTAGTCGGTCCCGGTACCCACCGAGGTAGTGGGCCCGGGGAGGTCCATACGACAAGCCCCCGAGTACTTTGTAGTCGAGAAGGATAGCTTCAAGTAGTCTTGACGGCCTTAACGAGTAGTCCTCAAGGGTCCCCGAGTGCTACAAGTCAAAAGTCCTCAAGAGTAGTCGAAGCATCCCGAGGCCGGAATGTACTCCGCTCGATGTTTGAGCAATCTTGAAGTCTTCTCAAGTAGTCCCAAGCGTCCTTGAAATCGCCTTCGAAGGTCCTCAAGAAATGCTCGTCTTGTCTTGAAGCCGGAGCCGTCATGGAGGTGCGATTTGCGGAACCGCACTCCACATGGAGTAGCCCCCGAGCCTCGAGCCGCGGGCTCGGGCCGAGGGTCCATCCGAAATCTTGGCAAGAAAATCCCGAAAAATCCCGGAGAGAAAAAACCGAAGGACACGTGGCACGGAGTCCCCGAGCCTTGAGTCGAGTACTTCCTCTCGAATTGAAGGGTCTTCTTGGAGAATGTGTCCCGAGATGCACTTGAGACTAGCCGCTTCCCGGTGGTCGAGTAGAAGTAGCCGAGCCCCCGAGGTGAGGCGCGTCGACTAGTAGAATTCGAAGAGTCACGTGCGGCCGCCGAGTCGGCCGCGCGTGGACTTATCCGGCCCGCCCGTTACGGAGGCGATTTGGCTTATAAATAGAAGCCAAAACCCTTAGGGTTTTTCACCCATTCGAGCCACAAGCAATTCCATTTGAATCTTGAAGCAAATCTACTACCGGCCGCCCGATGCCGCCGTAGTAGATCCGAGCGCGCCGCCACCCGAAGCCTTTAGGGTAGCCCCCGAGCGGATGCGAGTGAAAACTCCTTGCACTTGGAGAATGTAGCCGTCGCCGTCCAAAACGTCCAAGGCCGGCGGGAAGAAGAGGGGCCGCGCGAGAGGCCGCCGCGGCCGCCACGGAGCCGCGCCGTTTGTGTCTCCACCGCGCGCTGATCCGAGCCACGAGTGGAAGAGATCCAAGGTGAAGACGGAGGACCCTGCCGACCCCCGCCGAACAAAGGTGGGTTCATCAGGGAGAAGGAAGTGGACATGTGGAGATCCGCCGCTGGAGATCCATATCCAATGGAGAAGGCCGAGGACGAGATCCCGATGTTCTCACGGTTCGTGGAGCGCGGACTTGCGCTCCCGGCCGGCCGACTTCTTCCAAGGACCGCTCGGGTACTACGGCATCGAGTACCCGAACTTGAACCCCAACGGCATCTTCCACACGTCGGTCTTCGTCCACTTCGCGAAGCCTTCCTCGGGATCAAACCGCACCGAGTGCTTTTCCGAAGTTCTTCCACGTCAAGCGACGGCCCGGTGCCTCCAACCCCAGAGTAGTCGGAGGAGCCGGCATCCAGCTAAGAGAAGACGCCGTGGAGAAGTACCTGGCGTACAAGCTCGTCGACTCCAACGCGGACTGGAAGACCAGGTGGTTCTACATCACGAACCACCACCCTGGCCTGCCGAAGCCAAGCGGACGGCGGCCCCCCCGGGCATCGTGAGTGGTGGAACACGAGCCCACCATGCAAGAGGGGATCCGGCTCCCCGAGCCGCTAGCACGCATCGAGTGCTCGGAGAAGCGGGACCGAGGGCCGAGCACGTGGCCTTCGGTTTCATGAAGCGCCGGATCCGGCCGCCGATGGCTCGGGGAGACCCCGGGCTTCGAGTACACCGGCGACGACGACTCGTCGCGGATGCGGGAGGCGAGCCGGACGACAACGACATCGTCGAGAGGTTGTCGCGGATCTTCAAGGACATGCCGCCGTACACGGCGTGCCCTGGCCGAGGAGTACTATGCCGCACGCCCGCCCAAGGAGGTGAGTAGTCGTACTCCCCTCGTCGAGTAGTGAGTACTTGTAGTAGAGTTGCCGACGCCTTGTGTCTTTGCGCGGGATGATGTGAAGCCGTTCGTCTCCGAGCCGCGCCACCACCTAGCGGGATCGAGATCCCGGCGGAGGGGAAGGTGAAGGAGCGCCGCGAAGTCGGTGAAGGCGATGATCCCGTCATCGTGGAGGATTCCTCCGATGACGACGAAGAAGACGAAGAAATGCTTCGGACCGCTTCCGGCTGCGGTCGAGGTTTAGCCGCCCGGCTTGCCTCTTGTTCCACCGGTTCAAGACCCTCCGCTAGCACCGGAGGCTAGCCTTGCCGTGCCGCCACGGAAGCCGCGCAACCCCGCCAAGAAGCGGGTGGCGAAGAAGATGAAGGTCTCGGAGACCACGCCTCCGGAGGTAAGTTATCTTGAGCGAGTAGTCGAGTACCCGTTATTCGACTACATTGCCGACGAGTAGTCTTCCTTTGTGTGCGGGGAGGTGCCGCCGGCGGGCCCGGTCGAAGAGGGCGACGAGGGCGTGTGGGACCCGTGGGGGAACCGGGCCGGAGGTCGTAGTCCGGCCCCCCACCGTTGAAGAACTACCGGCGCGGCTGGAGCGCCGGCCCCCTCGCTCCGGAGGGGAGCGAGAGGACCCGCGGGCCGCCACCGTTGAAAAGGTGGTGACCTCTCGGAGCGGAAGGTGAAGGAGCGCCGCCGCCGCCGCCGTGGAGGAGGCGATGGCCGCGAGGCGGAGGAGGAGGCGCCCGCCGAGGGTGGGCCGGTTGATATTGCCGGCATCCTCGGTGCTCCGGCCGTGACCATCGTCCCGGTCGAGCTTGTAAGTACCATGTCCTCACGAGTAGTACTTGCCTTGCAGTAGTCGAGTTTGTCCGACGACCCTCCCGTGAATACCTCGTAGAAAATCCACGGATCCGAGCCGGGACGGGGACGAGCCCTCATCGGCGGTGGCGGGAGAAGTCGCGCCGCCCGTCGAGGAGGCCGCTCCCGATGCCCAAGCCGTGACCGAGCCCCCGCCACCGAAGCGCCGGCCGCCGGAGGCGAGTGTAGTCGAAGGTGGGTACCCTTCTTGAAGCCGCGGAGCTCCGGGATGGGTAGTCGTAGGCGCCGACGCCCATGTCGTGTTGTTGACGAGTGCCGAAGGTGGTGACATCCCCGCGGGGGTGCCGATGCGAGGAGTTGACACCGAAGCCCCGCAGGCCGCAGGGAGGAGCCCCCGAGCCCGTGGGAGAGGTCGTCGAGAAGTCCGCCGGGGGGGAGGGCGGCCACCACGTCGCCGCAGATTGCTCGGGAGGTGGCTATCCGATCCCCCGAGATCCAAGACGCGAGCCCATCCGCTCTCGCGCCGATGACGGAGGCTACCTCGAGTAGCCGCGGCGGGATAGAACTTCGGCGGACGATCTCGTTGAGCGGCGACGGTAGCCAAACACATGGAGGCGATCCGTCAAGACGAGCAATGGATGAAAGTACGTAGCTTAAGCCTTGGAGTAATCAATCCTTTGTTGTTGAGTACTCTTCGTGACTTGAGTTGTCTTGTGCAGGACGTCGCGGAGCGGTCCCGCGAGAAGTCGAACATGTTGCAGGGATATGGCGACACCGTGCTCCGAGCAGAGGCGCTGGAGGAGCAGCTCGTGAAGTCGCGGAAGCACGCGGCCGCCATGCAATCAAAGCTCGACGCCGCCTTCGCCAAGTACCACAACGACGTCATGGAGCTGCAGGCGAAGGGCGACGACTTGGTGCGGAAGAACAAGGGTCTCCGCAACAAGAATAAAGGTACATCCTTCGACTTGTTGGGTACTTGTTGGAAGTCGTGAAGCCTCTGACCCGCTATTGTGTTGCTGTGTTGCATAGCTCGAAGGCCAGGTGGAGCAGCTGAAGGCCTCAGAGGTGAGCATGAAGAACCTCTTCTACCGGAAGCAAGAAGCCCGCCAGGTACTCGAGCTCGACTACAAGGAACTCGCCTTCGAGTGCGAGAAGCATATGGAGGCGCGGATTTCTTCGACGGGGATCTCGTCAACTCGCTACAAATCTTTGCGAGAAATTGAACGAGGACTGCGAGGCGTTGAGGGCCCGCTGAGGGAGTTAGAGGAAGCCGCTCTCCCGATCGCGAGGCTCCCGGTGCCGCACCCGGCGGCCCCAAGATCGCTCCCCTGGTGGATCGACTTCGTGAAGCACCAAGCCGGCTGGCCGCCTACGTCAAGCATATGGCCAAGTCGATCCCAAGACAAGTCTTAGCCTTCATGAAGTCGTACTTCCCGAAGGCTCCGGTGGAGGTGGTCGCCGGCGGGGTACCCGCCAACCGCGCCGGATGAGCAATATGCGAGCTGCCGGAGCGAGATGGCTCCCCATTGCGGAGCGAGGTACCGAGAAGCCGAACCTCCGGTAGCCCCGTAATAAGTAGCTAGTAGCCATAGTTGTACAGAAACAATTGTAAAGAATTGTATCAAGTATCAATGAAAGAAGTTTTTCCGGCGATGAGTACTCGTAACCGCGATCTCGCAGTGCGGAGCGCCCGTCGTGGAGTGAGTGCGAGTAGTAGTACTCGGCTTTAGTAGTCCCGTTGTAGGGAGTAGGCGATAAATAAGTTGATGAACAATCAATCTTTATTACGAAAAAGGACACACAGGGTGGCCGGGGCCGTAGTTACAACGTGGTCGCCCGGACCGGAGGCCGCTTACGCCTAAGTGGCGCCGGAGCGGGTAGCCGCTTGCGGCGGGTGATCCGTAGGTAGCCGTGTAGGCCGGATCGCGGATCCGTAGGTAGCCGCGCGGGGCCGGATCTTGGAGTGTGGTCTCTTGGTAGACCGCCGCTAGAGTCCTTGACTCTCGTCGCGGCCCGTGGTCCGTAGGTAGCCGCGCGGGCCGGACCCCCGGAGAAGAGTAGTCCGAGACTTGGAGCCGGGACCGGGGGGGGGTCGCTTGCGGCGAGGGGGTGTTGATGTAGTCGTGTAGACTTGAACCCCGCAGTAGTCGTGTAGACTAGGCGTAGAATCGACGAGAGTTGGTCGACGTTCCATGAGTTGTTGACATCTTCGCCTTCAAGTGTTTGGAGGCGGTAGGAGCCCCGCCCCGGTCACCTTAGCCACGGTAAAGGGGCCTTCCCGGGGGAGCGCGAGCTTGTGAAGTCCTTCCGTGTTCGGATACGCCGGAGGACAAGATCTCCAACGTTGAAGGAGCGTTCCTTGACGTTGCGATCATGGTAGCGTCGGATACCCTCCGGTACCTTGCCGATTGGACAAGGGCGACGCGGCGAGCTTCTTCGAGGCCGTCGAGTCAACTCGTCTCGTCGTCTTCCGAAACGCCTTCGTCGTAGTGCTCCACCGCCGGCGAGTTCCATATGACGTCGGCGGGGAGGATGGCTTCGGAGCCGTAGACCGAGAAGTAGGGGGGATTGCCCCGTTGGCTTGGATGGTTGAGTCCGTAGCCCCCCGCAGTGCATTGCGTAGTTCCTTGATCCACTTGCCCCCTTTGGACTTAGCGCCGTCGTGTAGACGCTTCTTGAGGGCGTCGAGCACCATCCCATTGGCGCGCTCGACTTGTCCGTTGGCCCGTGGATGGGCGACTGAGACGTATCTGACGTCAATCCCGCTGTTCTCGCAGTACTCCCAGAACTGGTGGTTGTTGAAGTTGGACCCCAGGTCTGTGATGATGCGGTGGGGTAGCCCGTAGAGGTGTACGAGTTCATCCAGGAAGTCGAGTACTCTGTCAGCCTTGGGGCATGTGACCGGCTTGACCTCGATCCACTTGGTGAACTTGTCGATAGCCACCAGTACCCTGTTGAATCCTCCTGGCGCAGTTGGCGGTGGCCCGATCATGTCGAGCCCCCGGCGGGCAAAGGGCGGGGTTGGCGGTATGGTGACTAGCTTGTAGACCGGGACGTGTTGCCGCTTGGCGAAGAACCGGCATCCTTGGCACCTTCGACGAGTTCTTCGGCATCGCCCGGGGCCGTGGGCCGGTAGAAAGCTCGCCGGAAGGCCTTGCCGACCGGCGTGCCCGAAGACGCGTGGTTGCCGCGACGCCCTTGTGGATCTCCTCCAAGATGTCCTTGCCTTCTTCACGAGGGACGCACTTCATGAGTACGCCGAAGATGCGCCCCGCTTGTAAAGCTTGTCTCCGACGAGGTCGTAAGACTTGGCGCGGCGGACGAGTTGTTCGGGCCGCGTTCTTGTCGGGGGGGACCTTCTCGCTCGCCGAGGTAGTCGATGAAGGGTTGCCTCCGGTCCACGTCGATCATCATGACCTCCTCGCCCACTGGTGGATGGGCTAGTACGGTGGTCGGTGGCGCCGGCTCCGGGATGGATGGTGCGTGAAGCTCATGGACGAAGACGCCGCGGGTACTTGGGCGCGGGTGGATCCAAGCTTCGAGAGGACGTCCGCCGCAACGTTGTTGTCGCGGACGATGTGATGGAACTCGAGACAATAAAATTTGTTCTCGAGCTTGCGGACTTCTAGGCAGTAGGCGTCCATGTTCTCCTTGTTGCGGTCCCAGGACTTGTTGACTTGGTTGATGACCACTGCGGAGTCGCCGTAGACTAGTAGCCGCTTGATGCCCAGTGAAGCCGCGAGACGGAGCCCGTGTAGGAGAGCTTCGTACTCGGCTTCATTGTTTGAGACCTTCCAGAAGATCTGCAGGACGTACTTGAGTTGTTCGCCCGTTGGAGAGATCAGGAGTACCCCTGCGCCTGCGCCCTCGAGGTTGAGTGAGCCGTCAAAGTACATCACCCAATGCTGCGGTCGCACGGTGGGAGTAGGGAGGCCGGTTCTCCCGCCACTCGCCATGAAGTCGACTAGTGCTTGCGACTTGATGGCCGTGCGTGGCTTGAAGTCGATGGTGAGGGCGCCGAGCTCGACGGCCCCACTTGGAGATTCTTCGGTGGCGTCTTGGTTCCTCGGGATGTCGCCGAGCGGGTAGTCGGTGACGACGGAGACCGAGTACTCCCGGAAGTAGTGTCGTAGCTTCCGCGAGGTGATGAGTAGAGCGTACGGGAGCTTCGCACGGCCGGTAGCGAGCCTTGGACTACGATAGAACCTCGCCGACGAAGTAGACCGGGCGCCGGGCCGGGTAGGCGTGGCCGGTCTTCCTGCCGCTCGACAACGATGGCGATGCGACCACGTGAGTAGTCGCGGCTAGGTAGAGCGATGGCCGCTCGCCCTTGTGAGGAGCCGTGAGGATTGGTGGCTTTGACGGGAAGTCCTTGAGCCGGGCAAGGGCTTGATCCGCCTCCGGAGTCCACACGAACTTCTCGTGATGCTTGAGTAGTTTGAAGAAGGGGAGGCCCTCGTTCTCCTAGCCTCGAGATGAATACGTTCAACGCCGCCATGCACCCCGTCGGCTTCGGACGTCCTTGATACTCGTGGGAGCTTTCATGCCTTGGTGATGGCGGAGATCTTCTCGGGGTTGGCTTCAATGCCGCGCCGGGCGATGATGAAGCCGAGTAGTTTGCCCGAAGGGACGCCGAAGACGCACTTGTTCGGGTTGAGCTTCCGGCGGTACTCGCGTAGCGATGCGAAGGTCTCTTCAAGGTCGTCGATGAGGGCACCGGAGTCCCTGGTTTTGACAACCATGTCATCCACGTAGGCCTCAACGTTCTTGTTGAGTTGCCGCTTGAAGCGGTGCCCGGATGGCCCGTTGATAGGTAGCGCCGGTGTTCTTCAACCCGAATGACATGGTCGTGTAGCGATGCGCGCCAAACGGGGGTGATGAACGCGGTCATTTCTCGGTCTTCCTCCTTGATTGCGATCCGGTGGTACCGGAGTAGCGATCGAGGAAGCGAGAGCGGGTTGCGGCCCGCCGTGGAGTCGATGACTTGATCAATCCGCGGCAACCCGAAGGGGTCCTTGGGGGCGATGCTTGTTGAGGTCGGTGTAGTCGACGCACATCCTCCACTCGTTCGAGTTCTTCTTGCGGACGAGGACGGGGTTGGCGAGCCACTCGGGATGGAACACTTCTCGATGAAGCCGGCGCGAGTAGCTTGGCGAGCTCCTTCTTGATGGCGTCCCGTCCGTGTCGTCGGCAAAATGTCGGAGGTGTTGTCGCTTGGGGGTGGCCTTTGGATCGACGTTGAGGCGCGTGCTCAATCGGCTCCCCGGGCACTCTCCGGCATGTCCGTCGGCTTCCACGCGAAGATGTCGCGGTTAGCCCGAAGAAAGCTGATGAGCGCGTCTTCCTATTTGGGGTCGAGGCCGGCCCCGATGGTGGTGGTCTTGCTGGGGTCGCCTGTTCCGAGGTCGACCGTCCTGACGAGTACCTCCTCAGGTGGCTGAGGCTTGTTGGCGCTGTCAGACTTCTCTGGGATGTCGAGTTCGCTCGTGGCGAGCTTCTTCGACGCGGCGTAGACCTCCATCATCGCGTTGGGTACTTGGTTTGTTGAAGCGATCACCACGGCCTCTGTATCGCAGTCGTGGGAGATCTTCAAGTCCCCCTGGAGGGAGAGTACGCGGCCGGACTTGGCATCTTGAGTACCAAGTAGGTGTAGTGGGGCACCGCCATGAACTTGGCGATGGCGGTCCGCCGAGGATGGCGTGGTAAGAAGTCTCGAAATCCGCGACCTCGAACTTGATGTACTCGGTGCGGTAGTTATCCCGAGACGCCCCGAAGGTAGCGCGCGACCACCGAGCCCGGTGGGATAGCCGCGTTGCACGGGACGATGACGTAGAAAGGCGTGCTTGCTCTTGGTGAGCATGGGGGTGACGTCGAGGTTCATCTTCTTCAAGGTTTTGGTGAAGAGGACGTTGAGCCCGCTTCCACCGTCAATGAGCACCTTGTTGAGCTTGGAACCCGCCACCGTTGGCTTCGGGACGAGGGGGAACCGTCCCGGTTCGGAGAAGCCGGTCCATTGGTCCGCGCGGGAGAAGGTGATGGGTACCTCCGACCACCCGAGAGGGGGTCGGGACCGCCGGCTCGATGGACATTACTTCACGACGGGTAGCCTTCTCCTCCCGCCTCGCCGGCGCTCCACCGAAGAGGACGTTGACGGTCTTCTTGGGTTCTTGGAAGTCGTTGTTGTCGCCGTCCTTCTTCTTGCCCTTTTGGTCGTGAGGGTGCGGTGGCTCCGGCGTATCCTTGAGTGCATGCCGAGCCGGTAGCACGGCTCGGTAGTGTGGTTGCCGTTTGGATGCCACGGGCACTTCTCCTTTAGCGGGTCTTTGAACCCGCCGCAGTTCTTCTTCGAGTTCCCTTTCACGGGGCGCCGGATAGCCGCGACGGTGTTGTCGGCTTGCGCTTGCGGTTGGGACCCGAGTAGTTGTTGTTGTTGTTCTTGTTGTTGCGGCCGCCTTGGTTTGTATTGCTTGCCGCCGCCACCGCTCTCGGTTACTGCCCGGACTTGCCGCGGATGGCGTCGTACTTGGCGTTGGCCTTGTCCTCTTCATCCGCCCAGGACGTGATCATGTCCTTGAGGTGGGGGATGGACCTGGGGCGGCGACGACCGAAGTCCTCGAAGGTGCGGCGATGGTAGAGGCCGTCCTGGAAGAGGTCGATGACCTCCTTGTCGGTGACGTCGACGACGGTGGCGCGCTTGTCGAAAAAGCGGCGCATGTACTTGCGGAGGGTCTCGCCCTGTTCCTGCTTGATCATGGCAAGGTCCATGCGAGTACCCGAACGGCCCATGGCGCCCGCGAAGTTGCTCGTGAACTGCTCCTTCGACCGGTCCCACTTGTCGATCGAGTGCTTGTCCGGCGACTCGAGCCATGTGAGTGGTGCCTGGTCCAGACAGAAGGGGAAGTAGAGGCATTTGGTGTCGCCGTTGCCACCGGCGTTCTCGATGGAGAGGGCGTAGCATCGGAGCCACCGGATGGGATCTCGCTTCGCGTCGTACATGGTGATCCCCAAAGGTTTGAACTTGTCGGGGGAGGAGCAGAGTTGCGAAGGCCGGGGTGAGAAGGCGGGGAAGCCGTCGCCTTCGGCGGCGGTGGTCGACTTCTTCCGCCGCAACTCCTCAATCTTTTGGCGAGCGTCGTACCCGCCATGAGAGGCATCGGAGGCGTGGCCGTTCGCGTGGCCTTGGCCGCCGCGGCCGCCGCCGCCTCCGGCTCTCTGTTTGCCCCATGGTTGGAGCCGCCACCGTCGCCGCCGCCGCCGTCGGGGGTCGTTGCCGCCGCCCGCGGCCGGAGCGCGGTGGGGAACGGCTTCTCGGTTGCCTTGGTCTTGCGTGAAGGTCCACCGGCGTTGGAGCGGCGGCGGTTTGGGTCGGCCGGAAGGTCAGCTCGAGTACGGTTGGGGCCAGCGTTGCTGCGACTAGTAGCTTCGTTGTCGCGGGGTTTAGCTGGGAGAGGTTGGTTGACTCTGTTGTCGACCCGCATGAAGTAGGCTTCTTCAGCGAGCTTGGCGATGACCTCTCCAGCGCGTATGCCCTGAGCCTGGCGTGCGATCGTTGTGATCGACATGAGGCATTGCTCAGGGGTGGTGTGTACTCTGCTCTCGACCGCCTCGAGAGCTTCCGCAAGGTTGCGGATGGGGAGGTTGTCTCTGAGCCGCCGGCGTCGTTCGGCCGCGCTTCTCGCCTGCGCTCGCGTCGAGCGTCCCCGGTGGCGGCGGTCTCGTCCGCATGTGCGTTGGTAGACGGCTCGTACGCGGAGATGTCCTCCGGTACTGTCTTCGGCCGTGCCGAGGGTCTGGGGTGTCGCCGGCGGCCATGAAGACTTGGCGATCGGGGGTACCCGGGCCGGGACTCGCGAGGGTGCCACCTCGGTTGGTGTATTTGAGTCGGCCCTAGGCCGGTGGTGTTCCCTCCTGGAACGGTAGTGAGTCGATGTAGGTGACGTAGCGTGAGTCCCCCTTTGTCGGGTCGGCGGGTATGCGGTCCGGCCGATGAGACGTATCTTCCGGCGGCGTCGATTTTATAACCGGCCCGGAGGCCGGCCCCGACAAGGGGAGCTCGGTGGAGTCGTCTTCGGACTCGGGCTCCTCGGGGGTCCGACCCGAAGTCGAACTCGTATCCGGGTTCGAGTAGAACTCGGAGAGAGGGCTGAGTCCGAAACGCGATCGGGGACGGCGTCGGAGTCCGAGTTGTACTCGGTTACGGGCTCCTTGCGGCCGGCGTGGAGTAGGAGCCCCCCGTGCGGGCCCGGCCGAGGACGCGGGGGCCACGCGCGCGCGCCGGCGTGGTGAAGGGGCCGCTGCGATGGGCGAGCGGCCCGGCTCGCATGTGATGGCCCATGGCGACGTCGGGTTCGAGTTGGAGACGGACTCGAGCTCGAAGTCGGCGTGGTGGTTGAAGAGAGAAATTTCGCCGAACTTGCGGCGAGTTCGCCTCGTGACGACTTCGGGAAGCGTCACGAGGCCTGTCCTCGGGTTGGGCCGCATGGTCGCGGCGGCGAAAGGAGCCCGCGCCATCGGCGGTGCGGACCCGTGCGCGCGAAGACGAAGGTGTCGCCGTGGTTGAAGGCGACGGTTGGCTTGATGTGGACGGAAGCCGTCGAGTTCGCCATGTGATCTCGAGCGAGACCCCCTACCGGCGCGCTAGGCTGTCGGTGTTTTAGGCCAGAAGCAACCTACTACGGGGAGTACCCGAAGTAGATGATTGTGACTCGCCGAGATCGGTAACTCGAAGGAAGAGACACGTGGCACACAATTTAGACGAGGTTCGGGCCGCGAGATGCGTAATACCCTACGTCCCGTATTCGTGTAGCTCGGATTGATAGGACACGGTTACAAGATGGTGCAATAGTGCGCCGTGGGTTGTATGAGAGGAGATTGGATGAGGGGACCGGTCCTCGCCTCGCCTTATATAGTCGGGAGGCGGGGTTACAAGTCGGAGTAGGAAGAGAGTACTAGTCGAGTACGTACAGGAGTCCTCTATACGGTGCGGAACATGCACGGCTCCCTAACCGAGTACTACTCTCGTGTAGTCCTTGTGCTCCACGCCTTCGGTCCGTGTAGCGCAAGCCGGTAGTCCCGGGCCCACCGAGTAGTCGGTCCCGGTACCCACCGAGGTAGTGGGCCGGGGTGGTCCATACGACGAGTACCTTCCACCTGCTAGCTACAACTTAACACAACATGAGAGGTTGTCTATATGCAAATGCTTGCGTGGGCTAAATGTGGGGCACTGCAAATTTACGGGTGCCCGGAAGTTTTGTGGCGTCCGGTCAATCTCTGACAGGCCATGGATGCCACAACGTTCCACTCCACCAGCCTACACCGTGTACGTGTGCAGGACGAGGGTCACCCCCATCCCGCCGTTTAATAAAAAAATTGGCAAAAAGTTATACGAAAAAATTAATAAAAAGTTTTGAAGCAAATTTTTTAAATAAATTGTTGAAAATAAAATTTCTAAACAAAAACTTTCGAACAAAGAAGCAAAAAACTTTTGAGAAAAAAATTGAAAAACATTTTATTATTGCAGAAAAAAGTTTTGAAGCATTTTTTAAATGTTGAAAATAAAATTTGGAAACAAAAACTTTCAGAAAAAAGAAAAAAAAGACCTTTTGGGGAAAAATTGAAAACCTTTTTATTATTGTAGAAAAAATATAGAAAAGTTTTGACAACAATAAAATTTAAATAAAAAATTTGGATAAAAAATTATGAATAAAACTTTCTAACAAATGTAAGAAAAAAGTTTGGAAGAGAAATTCCACAAAATATTTTGAAAACTTTTAAAATAAAAATTATCTAAAAAATAAGGAACAAATGTGTGTAAAATCTTTTGCATAAAAATTGCAAAAAAAGGAAAAAGAAAATAACTGAAACGACCACTGCTTGCCGCCATCGCCTCGCCGTGGAGCTCGTCACCGTCACCCCTGCTCCTCGTCAGATCTCCAGAGAGGTGCTCGCCGTCAGGAGCACGCCACCATCGCTACCGCAGCGTCTGTCCGGATCTCTCGAGGGGGAGCTCACACCATCACCGCCACTGCGTCAGGAAGCTCACCGTAGGGAGATCGAATCGTCGTCCCGTCCAATCTGCTGAGGGGGAGCTCACCGCTGCTTCCCTCGAGAAGCTCACCCAAGGAGTGCGCTGTCGTTGACCTGCTTTGCTTGGGCTTGGGAATAGCTAAATAAGGGGATAGGATGCCAGGATGGGTGGTGTGAACTGCTGCTGCAAGGTGATGATGGTTAGCACGGGCCCCACCATGTGCGCGTAGTCGGGGATTGACCGCCAGGTTGCGAACAACCGGTCACCTTCGAACTCAACATTGCGGCTGAAAGTGCCTACCGGATTCTCATCCAACATCCGATCACTGGTCTCGTTGAAGGACATGATGCTTACTAGTTGTAACTCTCGTTATTGTCATGTGATGATCACTGTTTTTTTCGTGGTGCGATCTGAGACGTCAAACTAGTATTCCTTAAGATGGTTATCACAACGATGTGCTACTTTTTCAACGTCATTTCGCAGAAAGTGGTAGATTGTGTAGAGTTGACAAGGCTTCAACTTTTTATGTCAGAAACTCAAGCTCAGCTCGAGGTGTGCTTCCCTCCGTCATGTTTTGATATCAGGGAACATCTAATGATCCACATGGTTGAGCAAATTGCTGAACTAGGACCTATGTACTTTCATCATATGTGGACATACGAACAGTTCATGTCGATTCTTAATGGATACATGAGACCCAAGGCATTTCCAGAGGGAAGCATGATCGACTGTTACCATACAGAAGGGAGTGTTGATTGTTGCATAGATTACATAAAAGATAAGAGAGCGATCAGTTTATCGGAATCTCGACACGAAGGCAGATTGTCAGGGAAAGGGACTATTGGAAGGAAAAGATTCATTGACGAGGACAACCAACAACTGGAGAAAGCACATGCAAGTGTTCTACAACAACTTGCAATAGTGGAGCCATTTATCGTGCAACACGAAAACGAGATTCGTGAAGAAAATGATAGTCTGTCCGAGGATGGGGTCATCAAAGAGCAAAAGTGTCGTTTCCCATCATGGTTAAAGGAACATGGGCATCTATTTCAAGGAAATTCCATAGACGACACAATATTGACCAGGTTGTCAGCTAGTCCATCAAGCAATGTGACCTCTTGGCAAGCATACAAAATTAATGGGTACACCTACTATACCAAGGGGAAAGACAACAAGAGTGTCGCGTATCAAAACAGTGGTGTTCGCATAGATGCAATTGATAAATCCAGAAACAACATCACTTACTACGGTTTCATAGAGGAAATATGGGAACTTGACTATGGAGAGAATATCAGGTTTCCCGTGTTTCAGTGCCAATGGGTCAAACACCCGAATGGCGTCACAGATGACAATTATGGGTTCACACTTGTAGACCTTGCCAATGTAGGTTACAAAGATGATTCATGGGTACTCGCCGAGTGTGTTGCACAAGTTTTCTACATAGCTGATCCTATGAATGTAAAGAATCACATTGCCATCTCCGGAAAACAAAGAATTCTAGGAGTAGAAGGTGTAATTGATGTTGAGAATTACAATCAGTTTGAGGAACTAGTCTTGTTCAAAGATCATGAGAAAAGAATAAAAAATTGAAGATAGCATTCCTAAATCAGAGAAGCCATGGTTACGTACACACTGTGAAGGGAGAATTGTTAAAAAAGGATAAATTTGCACTTCTTATTAGTCGGGCTTGATGTATCACTTGTAAGACTTTTCGAAGTTTCAATCAATTTAAGTTTCAATGAAGCACAGTGGTTTGCAAAAATCTGAAAAATTTGAAATCCTGGCTTAAAAGTCCAAAATTCATTGAAACTTTTAAAAGTGTCCTAAAATATTTGAATTTAAGTATAGGAGGTGCTTTCTCATATGAAAAGGTTCTGATTTGAAAAGGTTAGTTCAAATGAGACTCTAGCGTCAAACAACCTATAACTCATTAGGTGTATGACCATAGAGTCCCATTTGAACTAACTTTTTCAAACTCGTACTTCTTTTACAAGAGACACACCTCTTATACTTAAATATAATGATTTTATGAGACTTTTGGAAGTTTCAATGAATTTCAAACTTTTTAAGCCAGGATTTCAATATTTTTAGATTTTGGCAAACCACTGTCTTGGCCGTTGCCTTAGGAGCCTGCAAGTGGTGAGACTCACCACTAGCGGTTGTCATAAGGCAATCGCCAGCACAGTGGTTTGCCAAAATCTGGAAAACTTGAAAATGCTGGCTTAAAAAGTTCAAAATTCATTGAAACTTCCAAAAGTGTCCTAAAATATTTGAATTTAAGTATAGGAGGTGTTTTCTCATATGAAAAGGTTCTAATTTGAAAAGGTTAGATCAAATGAGACTATAAGGTCAAACAACCTATAACTCATTAGGTGTATGACCCTAGAGTCCCATTTGACGTAACTTTTTCAAACTAGGACTTCTTTTACAAGAGACACACCTCCTATACTTCAATTCAATCATTTTAGTAGACTTTTGGAAGTTTCAATGAATTTTGAACTCTGTAAGCCAGGATTTCAAATTTTTCAGATTATTGAAAAACACTGTGCTTGCGGACATCTTAAGAGCCCGCTAGCGATGAGACTCACCGCTGGCGGTTATCATACGACAACCGCCAGCACAGTGGTTTGCCAAAATCTAAAAAATTTGAAATCCTACCTTAAATAGTTAAAAAATCATTGAAACTTCTAAAAATATCCTAAAATATTTTAATGTAAGTATATGAGGTGTTTTATCATGTGAAAAGATTCTTATTTGAAAAGTTTAGTTCAAATTCTGGAAAAATACTATGCTGGCGGGCGTTTAAGATAACCGCAAGAGGGGATGCTCACCGCTGGTTGGTGCTTAAGTCGCCCGCTAGCGTTGAGGGTCACCGCTGGCGGGTGGGTAATGTGGCTCTCTAGTGTTGCTTTCCCTTATATATAGTAGCCAAACTCTGAAAATTTTCTAAGTCCCTGCGTGAAAACGAAACGACGACGTCAGACTGCCAAAATTTCACCCCGAGCACTGCCGCCGTCCTCCTCGAGCACCATCGCCCCTCCGACCACCATGCCGTCCTCCAAGAGCTCCCAACCGTTCTCCTCGAGGCCGCGACGACTATCACTGACCTCCACGAGTGCCCCATCATCGTCTGCGAGCGCCCGCCCCTTCTCCCCGTGCGACCGCTGTCGTCATCCACGGGCGCCCCGCTGAGCTCCTCCCCGAGCGCCGCCACCCCTCTTCCCCTAGCAGGATGACGTTCTTCTCGCCGCGCACTTCCCCAACCACCGCCAACTAATCCCCCTCCCACCAACTACCGCTGACGAGTCCTTCGGTCGCCGCCGACGGCTCCTCTTCTAGGCGAGCGTCGTCTCCTACCCTCATCTCCTCGGGACGCATCGAGGCCCGGGACGAGGCCGGCGGCGCCGCGACGACCGCTCCCCGCGAGGAGGCTCGGTTTGTGTTTTCTTTTTTCTTTTTCAAAATGCAATTACCAGTAACTAAGAAAATATGGATTATGGATAAAAGTGTGTAATATATGGACCATGGATTTAATTTAAATAGTTTTATTGTGTAAATATGGATTGTGTACTATTCAAATAAGGACCATGGATTATGGATTAAAGTGGATAATATGGACCATGGATTTAATTTAAATAGTTTTATTGTATAAATATGGATTGTGTAGTGTTCAAATATGGACCATGGATTATGGATTAAAGTGTATAAATATGGACCATGGATTTAATTTAAATTGTTTTATTGTATAAATTATATCATAGAACTATGGATTTAATTTAAATAGTTTTATTGTAAAAAACAATTACCTATGATCAAATGTAAAAAATGTATGGATGGAGGAATTGTAAATTATCAATGATCAATTGTTAATAGTGAAAAATCTGGTAAGGAGGATTTCGGTGATAGTGATGAAATTGGAGACTATGAAACTCCATCTGAGTACGAACCAAGCAAACCACAACCTCGTAGGCGTCCCGATGACGATGATGTTGATTACGAACCAAGCGATAATGAGGTTTGCATGCACATTCACTCAAAATAATGTTTGTTTTCAAATTAAGATATACTTTAAATAATGTTTTATGTGTAGAACGATGAGCGATCCCCGCCACAATGTCATAGAGCATCTAACATTGTTGCCCAAGAGGTAGAAGTTATTTCAGCACCACAACCTTCGGGTACAACTACTTCTAGTAACTTGAAAAGGAAACATGGTCATAGAAGAAGAAACCAAATCCCTGAAAGAGGACAACTTGTGATAGAACAGTTGGGTGACAAAGGTGAGCCCATCGAACCTAAGGGGATAGCTACTAGGTTTCGGAACATCATTGGTGCAATTATCATAGACCAATTGGGGTCTTGGATCACAACTACTAATTGGAAGAATGTGCCTAAGGCTAAGAAGGTTGTATTATGGGTCAAAGTGAAAGAAAAGTTTGCTTACTCTGAAGGAACATAAAATGCAAGTAGAACTTTTGTTGAGGGCCTTTGTGAAAGAGCTCTTAGGAATTGGAGGTCTACACTTAATACTAAATTTGTCCAGAAAGGCAAGGATGCTAGGGATGCGTACGGTAATATTCCGCTAGCAGTGTAGGAAAAAATCATAGAACAGAAGAAGACAATAGAAGTAGTAGCTCTGAGTGTCCAACAAAAGGAGAAGGCTAAGAAAGCTGCTGAGAACCCCCATCGCTTGGGTTTGGGAGGATATGCTGCCATAATGGCAAAATGGTCCATGCAAGTCAACATCCCTAGACCATATACAAATCTATTCAAATCCATATGTATTATTATTATTACCATCCTAAGTAATTTTTTTTGCAGGATGCAAGCTTTGGATGAAAGGAAGACAAACGGGAGGTGGAAGGTAACATACCTAGACTCAAAGGATCAAGATGTCGACTAGAGGGGTGGTGAATAGTCGAACCTGAAATTTACAAATTTTTTACGCAGCTGTCAGTCCAGGTCCGGAGTTTCCGGATATTTTTTCGGATACTCCGAGAAATCTAGAGAATCTGGGAAAATGTCTGGATTGTCCGGCCTACGAGGGGGGAATCAAATTCGACAGAAATTAAACTTGCTCAAACATAGATATGTGAAAATAGGTTATGCACTAGGATGAGACAAGCCTGTTTATCCACCTAGAACCTGTAGGAACTTCAACACGGAGTAGATCGGCACCAAACCCTAGAAATGTGCTCAAGAGAGATAGAAGCACACAACAAGAGCAACAAGCACAAGAGACACAAGGATTTGTTACCGGAGTTCAACCTCACACCTTGAGGTCTACGTTTCCGTTGAAAAACCCACAAAGGGTGGACCTTTACACCTAGGTCACTTTCCTCACTCTAGTGACCACAAAGATCAAGCTAGAGTTACTCAATTTCGGGGTGATACAAACCTCCTTGGGCAGCCACAAACCTTTGGGTGCTCCAAGGCTAAAGGACCGATTAGGCGACCAGAGAGGGGGGAGTGAATTGGATCCGATAAAAATTCTTCCCGAAGGATGAACTCGGCCTATGCCCCAAATCCACAAGCAAGAGTTCCCACAGGAGTTCGCCAAGGTCGAGTAGTCACGACGGACCTACCAACCCTAGGAAAAAACCTCAACTCAAAGCAACATGGAAGCGCAACTCAAGAAGCAAAGGACTTAGGCAAACTGCGATGCCTGGGGTGGACGGTCCGCGGTGCCTCGGGAGACGGTCCGCGTGGAGCAGGAGGATAGTCCGCGAGGTCATCACGGATGGTCCAAAAATGAAACCCAAACAATAGTACTGCACCTCAAAATATGGACGGTCCGTACCCTACCGCGGACGGTCCGAGAGCAACTCCCCCTGGAAACATGAATTGGGTACTTTTCTCCCCCTTGTTAGTAATGCATGAATCAAGTCTACAAATGCAAGCATGTGCTTCTCAAATATACAAAGAGCACTACAACATGCTAAAAATTGAGACATAGACAAGCAAGATAGCCACAATTTGAGCACAAGCATCGCCAACAAGATAGATAGGGACATATAAGCAAGTGACATAGCCATGATCGACAAGAAGCATTTTTCACAAAAATTTCCCTCTCATGAGCATAGGACCTACACATGGTCAAAATGAGCACAAACAACATACAACCCGCAAACTTCATGCAAGGTCACATATTCTAATCAAAGATCATCACAAACACCTACAAGATATCTCATGTCATGTCAAAGCCACTGAACCATGTGTCCACTTCTAGATATGAGACTTCTAATTGGTGAACATCATGCAACAGATTAGCACCCAAGATAAAGAATTCAAAACATTTATGACATTGAAGCAAATTTTCAAGCATAGCCATCTCACATACCAAATTCATGATTTACATGTTAAACATGGTACATGAAGTGCCTTTGCGGCAAAAAGAAGCTTAGGATTCTCCACAAGGTAGCATGTAGGCTAAACATTCATGATGATAAAAGGATCTTTGACCCCAAATGAAAAGAACATGATTCCAAGCACAATTTAAGTAAGATACAGCCATAAGCACCCAATAAGAACATGAGAGGCATTCTACTCACAAGAGAGGATCATATAACATTTTTACAAAAGAAAGACATCCACAAGCCTATATATCCCAAAGCTACCAAGAGCATAGCTATACATCTCATGAGCATCACAAGCAAAGTCATAACCTCACATCTAGCATATCATGGTGATCAAAGCATATGAGAGAAGCACATCTCTACGACATATGATACAGATGCAATCTATGATACAAAGATGCAAATGCAACATGATATGATACAAATATGAAAATGCATATGAATATGTACATCACCTTTCCCAACCAAAGCTCAAAAGGGAAAAAAGACTCCAAGCTCTCCTCGCAAACGCGCAAATGTAGCTTGGTCCAAGGGCTTGGTTAGGATATCTGCAAGCTGCTTTTCTGTTGAGACATGGATGAGGTCTATGTTTCCCTTCTCAACATTGTCTCTCAGGAAGTGGTACCTCACTTCTGTGTGTTTGGTTCTAGAGTGAAGCACGAGGTTTTTGGCAACACTAATGGCACTTGTGCTATCACACATGAGAGGTACATGGGAACTGTCGATGTTTTAGACCGGCAACCTACCAAGGGGAGTACCCGAGGTAGATGAATTTGACCTCGCCGAGATCGGTAACTCAAAGGAAGAGACACGTGGCACACAATTTAGACAGGTTCGGGCCGCAATGTGCGTAATACCCTACGGCTTTGTATGCTTTGTGTAGCTCTGGATTGATTGGGTGTGATTACAAGATGATGCACATGAGAGAGATAGGGGTCCCTGCCTCGCCTTATATAGTCCGGGAGGTAGGGTTACAAGTCGGTTCAGGGGAAGAGTACTAGTCGTGTACGTCTAGTTGTTCTCTACATGGGGACGGTCATGTACAGTTTCCTATCTGAGTACTCCTTCACCGAAATCCTTGTGCTCCACGCCATCAGGTGCCGTGCAGCCCAAGTCGAGTAGTCCCAGGGGCCGACCGAGTAGTCGGTCCTAGTACCCACCGAGGTAGTGGGCCCAGGGAGGTCCATACGACAAGCCCCCGAGTACTTTGTAGTCGAGCAGGATAATTTTGAGTAGTCTTGATGGCCTTGACGAGTAGTCCTCAGGTGTCCCCGAGTACTACAACCCAAAAGTCCTCAAGAATACTTGAAGCATCCCGAGGCTGGAAGGTACTCTAGCTGATCCTTGAGTAGTATTGCAGTCTTCCCGAGTAGTCCCCAAGCGTCCTCGAGTTCTCCTCTTGAAGGTCTTCAATAGTACTCGCTCTGCTTTGAAGAAGAAACCATATGGAAAATGCGATTCGAAGAATCGCATTCCATATGGAATGTAGCCCTCGAACCTTAGGTCGAATCGTAGATTCAAGCTGAGGGTCAATCTGATGTTCTGTCAAGCTTATCCCGTAAAATTCGGAGAAAAAACCGAAGGGCACGTGGCACGGAGCCCCCGAGCCTTTAGTCGAGTACTTCCTCTCGAATTGAAGGGCCATCTTGATTGTGGAATGTGTTCTGAGTGGCTCCTAAGTCTTGTTGTCACCAAATAAATCTGTCAGATGTAGCCGAGCCCCCGAGATGGATTGCATCGAGTACCGAAAGCTGAAGGGTCAGGCAGCCGCCGCTGAGTCGACCCGCTGGCACTTATCTATTCAGCCGTTGTGGTCGCGCTTGTTAGGTTATAAATATATGTCGAAACCCTTAGGGTTTGTCATTCGCCCCCAGTAGCAGCCGCTTGCATAGATCCAATTGAGTTTCCCTCCACTGTCGCCTCTGCTGCCGCGCGAGAAAGAGAAAGTCCAAACGCGCCGCCACCACCTTCCACCGGCACAGCCCCCGAGCGGATGCGTGTGAAGACCCCCTGCTCTTGGAGGATGAAGGCGTCTCCATCCAAATGCTCAAAGACTGGTGGAGGAAAGAAGAGGTCCCGCAGCGAGTCAGAGGGATCAGCTTAAGAGTCGTCACTGCCAACATCTCCTCCGCATCCCAATCCAGCCAAGGAATGGAAGAAGTCCAAATTGAAGACGGAGGATCTACTAGCCCTGGTGAATAGCATGTTTTTGTGGGAGAAAGAGATGGATCTATGGCGCCCTGTCGCTTGTGACCCATATCCGATAGAGAAGAATCCAGATGAAATCCGATGTTCGCCAGATTTGTGGAGTCGGACTAGCAGTTCCAACCCGTGACTTCTTCAAGGGGCTACTCAGGTACTACAGCATCGAGTACCTAAATCTCAATCCCCACGGAATATTCCATGTTTCCGTCTTTGTCCATTTCTATGAAGCCTTTGTGGGAATCAAACCCCACTGGATTCTCTTCCGGAAGTTCTTCCGCGTGAAGCCGCAGCTAAGCACCAATGATCCACGAGTAGTAGGAGGAGCGGGCATTCAAATGTGCGAGGATGCAGCCGACCAGTACTTGTCATACAAACTGATAGAGTCAAATCAAGACTGGAAGTCAAAGTGGTTTTACATATGTAACCACCATTCAGAGTTGCCGAAGCCAAGCGGAAAGCAGCCGAAGCGCAGGGCGTGGTGGAACACCGAGCCCACAATGCAGGAGGGTATCCAACTACCCGAGTTGATGAAGAAGATCAAGGCCCTTAGGGAGGCTGGGCTGAGGGCCGAACATGTGGCCTTCCGCTTTATGAAGAGGAGGGTGCAGCCGCTGATGGCTCGCGACACCCTCAGGTACCAGTACACGGGCAGCGAAGACACGTCGAGAATGCTTGATGATGAAGTCGATGATGAAGACATTGTCGAAAGGTCAGGCAAGATATTCAAGGACATGCCACCTTACACTCCTTGCTCAGTCCCCGAGTACTCTGCAGCTCATCCGCCGAACAAGGTTAGTGATTGTGACCTCTGCATTTGAGTACTGATTGGCCTGGAGTAGTTGCACTCACCCAAGTGGTTGTCTGCTGGTGACATCACCAAGTACGTCTCCGACCCAACTCCCTCCCCCCCCCTCGACTTGAAGATGTACCAGAGGAGGGGAATAGCAAAGTGAAGGAACGCCGCAAAGTCGGCAAGGGTGACGACACCGTCACCATTGACGATACCTCCGACGAGGAGGATGGGGAAACGCTCCAGGAGCGGTTTCAACTGCGGTCCAGATTCAGCCATCCTGGACTGCCCCATATCCCCCTCATTGATGATAAATCGACTAGCTTGGAGGCTAGTCTTCCTGCGCTGCCGAGAAGGCCGCGCAATGTGGCAGGAAAGCGCGTCGCCAAGAAACTGAAGGTGATAGAAACAACTGCCCACGAGGTAAGTTCCTCGAGTAGTGTGGTCGAGTACTTATTATAGAGTACTGCCTGCTGACAATTGATTTCGGAGTTGTCACAGGACATTCCATCATCCGACCCTGCGGATCAGGGGGAAAAGGACAACTGGGACACGGTGGGCAGAGCGACTGAGAGAAGCCTCAGTCCAGCCCCCACCGTTTAAGAAACCGTGCCGGAGATGGCACAGCAGGCGGTTGTGACTGCCGAGCTGCGGACGCCGACAAAAGAAAGGAATCCAGAGCCCTCCATGACTACTGGAACCGAGGAGCCAGTAGTAGCCCATGCTGAAGAAGAGACGCCCGCGGAAGCCACGCTTGTTGATATTGGCAGTATACTTGGTGCCCCGATCGTGACTGTTGTCCAGTCTAGCTTGTAAGTATGATCAAACTTCGAGTAGTACATGTAGGTTGGTAATCTTGCTTGGCTGATCACCAAAGTTGTACTGTGCAAGACATCCACCGATCTGTCCTGGGAAGGCGAGGAACATGCCGTAGCTGGTGAAGGAGATCGGTCACCAGCGGTTGAAGAATCCACACCCCTTCCCCAGGCCGAGAGCGTTGCACAGGTCGCGGAGAATACGCCGCTGGAGGTCACCATAGTTGAATGTACATAGACTGTGCTAATGTCGTTCGCCCCGTGTAGTAGTCGTAGCCCCCAGATACTAACTTCGTGTACTTTGTGGTGACAGAAACACAAGTCGAGGGGACCGCGATCCCCGAAGTTGTGGCAATTGAAGGCGTCGTGCTCGAAGACAATGTGCTAGGAGGAGCAACTTCCGGTCCGGAGGGTCCGATAGCCCCCGAGATCAGGGAGGAGGTGCGTGAAAATGCGCTCCCGGAATCTAGCATAGTTGTCCGATCACCGGAGATCCAAGACATGCAGCCAATCCGTTCTGCGTCGATGTGAGAGACAGTGACAACTAGTCATGGCGGACTGGAGCTTCTGGCTGACGAACTTATCGACCTAGCGATGGTGGCCCGTAACTTGGAGTCGATGCGCCGGACTGAGCAGTGGATGAAGGTACGTGGAAGTACCCATGACTAGTCGAATTCCGCAAGAATTGAGTACTCGATAATGATTGTTGCCTTGTGCAGGATGTCGTGGAGAGGCCCCGACAAAAGTTTGACATGCTCCTGGGATACGACGACACAATGCTCCGAGCAGAATCGTTGGAGAAAGAACTCAATAAGTCTAGGAAACACTCCGCCTTGTTGCAATCCAAGTTGGATGAAGCCTTCACCTAGTACCACAACGAGGTACAAGAGATGCAAGCAAAGAGTGACGACTTGATTCGGAAGAACAAGTCATTACGTCTGAAGAACAAAGGTATGCCACTACCAGCCTGTTGAGTACTTATCCAAGGTGCCTTACAGTAGTCTGACATTTGTCCTTGAGCTTTTTGCAGATCTTGTGGCCTGGGTAGACCTGTTGAAGGCATCAGAGATCAATCTGAAGAACATTATCTACCGAGAGAAGGATGCCGGTGAGGTACTTGAGTACGAATATAAGCAACTATCTCATGAGTGCGTTAAGCACATGGAGCTTCGTGAAGCCTCAGATCATGATCTGGTCAATTGTTATAAATCTCTGAAAAAGCTGAACGAGGACTGTGAGAAGTTGTGCGGCCAGCTAAAAGAGCTTGAAGAAGCCATGCTTCCGATTGCGAGACTGCTGGTGCCTCATCCAGGCGGGCCCAAGATAGCTCCATTGGTAGATCGGCTGAAGGAGGCTCCCAGGTGTCTGGCGACCTATGTAACGCATCTGGCAAAGTCCATCCCTAACTAGGTCTTGGTGTACATGAAGTCGTACCTCCCCAAGGCTCCGGTGGATGTAGTTGCTAGAGGACTTGTCGCGAAGTGCACAGATGACCAATACAAAGAGCTGCTAGAGCAGATGGCGCCGATCGCGGAACAAGTTGCCGGGAAGCTCAACCTTCAGTAGTTATCCTGTAGGGTTAGCTTTTGGCAGCATATGTAACATAAATGAAGTTATGAAGAACTTGTTTAAGTTTGAATGAAAGTCTTCCATGATATATGTTTAAAATGAGTACTCGTTGTCGCTGTTTTGTATGTGCGGAGTGCCCATCTATGCGAGTAGTAGTACTCGGTAGTGGATCCTTTGCAGGGAGACACAGTAAATGAGTTGATTAGAAATCAAACTTTATTACTGAAAGGAAAGTACACCTGGATGGCCAGGACCGTTTTACAAGTGTAGTCGCCTAGACCCGAAGGCCGCCTACGGCTTTGGTAATGCTAGGGCCGTTGGCCGCTTACAGCTAGAGATCCGTTAGTAGTCGTATAGGCTGGATCTAAAGTACATGGTCTTGGAGACTGCCGCTAGAGTCCTTGATGCTTTATGCAGCCCGAGATCCGTTAGTAGCCGTTGACGCTGGATCTTGGAGTGGAGTAGTCCGGAGACTGGTGCCTGGACCTGAAGGCTGCTTACAGCGGGGAGCCTAAGAGTAGTTGTACAGACTTGGACCTCGAAGTAGTCGAGAGACTACGCGTAGAATCGACAGAGCTAGTCGATGTTCCACGAGTTGCTGACATTGTTGCCTTCGAGTGTCTGGAGGCCATAAGAGCATGGTCCGGTCACCTTGGCAATTGAGAAGGGACCTTCCCATGGTGAGCTGAGCTTGTGTAGTCCTTCCATGTTCTGGATGCGGCGGAGGACTAGATCACCAACATTAAAGGAGCGTTCCTTGATGTTGCGATCGTGGTAGCGTCGGATACCCTCAAGGTACCTTGCTTACTGGACGAGGGCGGCACAGCGAGCTTCTTCGAGTCCATCGATATCAACTTGTCTGTTGTCTTCGGATATGCCTTCGTCGTATTGCTCTACTGCCAGTGATTCCCACATTACGTCGGCAGGTAGGATAGCTTCGGAGCCAGACCAGGAAATAGGGTGACTATCCTTTTGGCTTGGTGGGTTGTGTACGAAGCCCCCAGAGTGCATTAGGTAGTTCCTTGATCCACTTGCCCCATTTTGTGTTGGCAGCATCATGCAGTCACTTCTTGAGAGCGTCGAGTACCATCCCGTTGGCACGCTCGACTTGTCCGTTGGCCCGGGGATGGGCGACTGAGACGTAGCGAACACCAATCCCTCTATTCTCGCAGTACTCCCAGAACTGGCGATTGTTGAAGTTGGAGCCCAGGTCGGTGATGATGCGATGGGGTGGTCTGTAGCGATGCACGAGCTCGTCCAAGAAGTCAAGTACCCTGTCAGCCTTTGGGCAAGTGACCGGATTGACTTCGATCCACTTGGTGAACTTGTCGATGGCCACCAGAACTCTGTTGAACCCTCCTGGTGCAGTCGGAAGAGGCCCAATCATGTCGATCACCCAGCAGGCGAAAGGCCAGGTTGGTGGTATGGTGACTAGCTTGTAGGCCGGGATGTGCTGTTGCTTCGCGAAGTACTGGCACCCTTGGCACCTTCGAGTTCCTCCGCATCATCCAGAGCTGTGGGCCAGCAGAAAGCTCGTCGGAAAGCCTTGCTGACCAGCGTGTGGGAAGACGCGTGGTTGCCGCAGACTCCTTTGTGGATCTCCTCCAATATGTCATTTCCTTCTTCACGGGGGACGCACTTCATGAGTACTCCAGAAGTGGCGCCCCTCTTGTAGAGCTTGTCCCCGACTAGTATGTTGGACTTGGCACGGCGGATGAGCTTCTCGGCCAAGTTCTTGTCTGAAGGAACCTTCTGCTCGCGGATGTAGTCGACGTCTATCATCATGACCTCCTGGCCAGGCTGAGAGGGTGCTGGGTCAGTGGTCGTGGGCGCCGGCTTCGGGGTGGATGGTGCATGAAGCTCGTGGACGAAGACTCCCACTGGTACTTGTGCGCGAGTAGAGCCAAGCTTCGACAAGACGTCCACTGCAACATTGTTGTCGAGGACGACGTGATGGAACTCCAGACCGTAGAATTTGTTCTCGAGCTTGCGAACTTCTAGGCATTAGGCATCCATGTTCTCCTTGTTGCGGTCCCAAGACTTGTTAACTTGGTTGATGACCACAGCAGAGTCGCCATAGACTAGTAGTCGCTTGATGCCAAATGATATTGCGAGACGAAGCCCGTGTAGTAGGGCTTCATACTCGGCTTTGTTGTTTGAGACCTTCCAGAAGATCTACAGGACGTACTTGAGTTGTTCACCCTTTGGAGAAATCAAGAGTACCCCTGCACCCGCGCCCTCGAGCTTGAGCGAGCCGTCAAAGTACATCACCCAATGCTCTGGCCGCTCGGTTGGAGTTGGTAGCTGATTCTCCCGCCACTCTGCCATGAAGTCAACTAGTGCTTGAGACTTGATGGCTGTGCGTGGCTTGAAGTCGATGTTGAGGGCACCGAGTTCGACTGCCCATTTGGAGATTCTTCTAGTAGCATCTTGATTCCGTAGGATGTCGTCGAGCGGATAGTCGGTGACGACGGTGATCGAGTACTTCTGGAAGTAGTGTCGTAGCTTCCGCAAGGTGATGAGCACCACATACAGTAGCTTCTGTACCGGTTGGTAGCGTGCCTTTGACTCGACGGATACTCGCCGATGAAGTAGGCGGTCGCCGGACCGGGTAGGCGTGGTCGTTTTCTGCTGCTCGACGATGATGGCAGTACTGACCACATGAGTAGTCACAGCGAGATAGAGCAGTAGCTGCTCGTCTTTGCGAGGAGTTGTAAGGATTGGTGGCTTGGACAGGAAATCCTTGAGCTGGGCAAAGGCTTGATCTACCTCTGTGGTCCACACAAACTTCTCTTGGTGTTTGAGTAGTTTGAAGAAGGGTAATCCCTGTTCTCCAAGCCTCGAGAAGAATCTGTTCAAGGCCGCCATGCACCCGGTTAGCTTCTGCACGTCTTTGATGCAGGTGGGAGCTTTCATTTTGGTAATGGCAGAGATATTCTCGGGATTGGATTCGATGCTGCAGTGGCTGATGATGAAGCCGAGTAGTTTACCCGATGGTACTCCGAAAACGCACTTGTTTGGGTTGAGCTTCCACTGGTACTCCCGCAGAGATGCGAAAGTCTCTTCAAGATCGGTGATGAGCATGTCGGAGTTTCTGGTCTTGACGACCATGTCATCCACATAAGCTTCGACGTTCTTGTTGAGCTGTTTCTTGAAATAGGCCTGGATAGCTCGCTGATAGGTAGCGCCGGCGTTCTTCAATCCGAATGACATCGTTGTGTAGCAGTAGGCGCCAAACAAGGTGATGAACGCGGTCTTCTCCTGATCTTCTTCCTTAATGGCAATCTGGTGGTACCCAGAGTTGCAGTCGAGGAAACGGAGCAGGTCGCAGCCCGCCGTGGAATCGATGACTTGATCAATCCAAGGCAACCCGAAAGGGTCCTTGGGGTAGTGTTTGTTGAGGTCAGTGTAGTTGACGCACTTCCTCCACCCGTTCGTGTTCTTCTTGCGGATGAGGACGGGGTTGGCAAGCCACTCAGGATGGAAGACTTCTCTGATGAAGCCGGTCGTGAGTAGTTTGGCGAGTTCCTTCTTGATGGTGTCCCGTCGGTCGTCGACAAAATGATGGAGATGTTATCGTTTGGGGGTAGATTTTGGGTCGACGTTAAGTGAGTGCTCGATCAGCCTCTTGGGCACCCTTGGCATGTCTACTGGTTTCCAACCGAAGATGTCTCGGCTAGCCCGGAGGAAGCTGACAAGCGCGTCTTCCTATTTCGAGTCAAGGCCCGCCCCGATCATGGTAGTCTTGCTACTGTCGCCTATCCCATGGTCGATTGCCTTGACTTGCACTTCCTCAGATGGTTGAGGCTTGTTGGCTGTGTTAGACTTCTCTGGGATCTTGAGTTCAGTTGGGGCAAGCTTCTTGGATGCAACATATATTTCCATCATTGCATTGGGTACTTGATTAGTAGCTGCGAGTTCCACAGCCTTTGTGTCGCAGTCGAAGGATATCTTCAAGTCCCCTTATAGTGAGAGTACTCTAGTAGGACTTGTCATTTTGAGTACCAAGTACGTGTAGTGGGGTACCGCCATGAACTTGGCGATAGCTGGTCTACCGAGGATGGCATTGTAGGAAGTCTCGAAGTCCGCAATCTCGAACTTGATGTACTCGGTGCGGTAATTCTCCCTAGTTTCCCCGAAGGTAACTGGCAGGACCACTGAACCTAGTGGAATAGCCGCGTTCCCAGGGACGATGCTGTAGAAAGGTGATGTGCTCTTGGTGAACATGTGAGTAATGTCGAGCTTCATCTTCTTCAAGGTCTTGGTGAAATGAACGTTGAGCCCGCTTCCGCCATCGATGAGCAACTCATTGAGTCTGGAGCCCGCGACTACTAGTTTCAGGACGAGTGGGAAACGCCCTGTCTCAGAGAAGATTGTCCATTGATCTGCGCGGGAGAAGGTGATGGGTACTTCCGACCACCTGAGAGGGGTCGGGACCACTGGTTCAATGTTGAAGACTTCCAGTCTAGTGGCCTTCTGAGACCGTCTGGTGGGCAGTCCACTGAAGAGGACATTCACCATCTTGTCGGGTTCTTGGAAGTCGCTGTTTCCCTCGTCGGCTTTTTTCTTGCCCTTCTTGTCGTGAGGAGGCCGTGGGTCCGGAGTATCCTTCAATGCTCGCCGGAGTTAATAGCACCTTGCTCGGTGGTGTGATTGCCCTCCAAGTGCCACGGGCACTTCTCTTTTAGCGGGTCTTTGAAGCCGCCGCAGGTCTTCTTCGAGTTGTCTTTCGCAGGCACCTTGGATAGCCGCGATTGTGTTGTTCGGCTTGCGCTTGTGGTTAGGACCCGAATAGTTATTGTTGTTGCGACCCCCTTGATCCTCGGTGTTGTTGTTGTTGTTGCCGCTCGGGTTGTTCTTGCTCTTGCCGCGAATGACGTCGTACTTCGTGTTTCCCTTGTCTTCTTCATCGGTCCATGAGGTGATCATGTCCTTGAGATTAGTGATGGAACTCGGGCGGTGGCGACCGAAGTCTTCAAAGGTGCGGCGGAGATAGAGATCGTCTTGGAAAAGGTCGATGACCTCCTTGTCGGTGACATCAACTACCGTAGCACGCTTGTCGAAAAAACGTCGCATGTACTTGCGTAGCCTCTCGCCTTGTTCCTCGCTTCACCATTGCCGTGTCCAAGCGAGTACCCGAGCATCCCATGGCGCCCGCGAAGTTGCCGGTGAACCGAGCTTGAACCGGTCCCACTCGTCAATCGAGTTCTTGTCGAGCGACTCGAGCCGGTGAGTGGTGCTTGGTCCGGACGAAGGGAAAGTAGAGGCACTTTGTGTCATTGTTTTGTTGACGAGTGTATTTTGGTACACCAAACATGTTCATTACCTTTGGTTTGGATTTGTTTATGGAACTAACCCGCCACTAGGCACACTAATCATGTAACAAGTTCATCTATGTGCATGCATTTGGAAGTGTTGTGTTTATGCGGGAAAACATGGACATAAAGGACGGAATCGAAACTAGTTCAAAGGAGCATTTACGGAGTCTTGTTCGTGTTCATGAGCTTGATGAAACCACTTCCAATGGTGGCGAGGACCGTAGTGTTACAAAGGAACATCCCCAAGGATTTAAGCGTAAAAGACCGAACTTCATGCACGGAGAACCTCCATCTTGGATGTGAGGATGACATCGTCAAAATGGTGCAAGTGGAGGGGCAAAGTGCATAATCACTTGAGGACCCATGGGAGCAAAGGGGTGACCGGGCCGGGCCGGGATGGGCTCGGGCCGGTCGGCCCAAGCCGGCCAGCCGGCCCGGCCTCGGGGTCGGTTTGGCCCCCTCTTTCCTTGCACCCGAAGGATCTTCAACCCTAAGTCCCCGGAGGCGCCGCCATTCAAAAAACAGAGAGCCATTCGCACCGAGAAGCCATCCACAAGCTAGAGAGAGAGGAGGGAGATCTCCGGAGGAGGATCGGCCATCTCGAAGGAAGCACCCACAAGTGGAGAATAAGGAAGACACCGTCGGGAGGGTGGGCATGATCGACGGTGCCATGTCTAGCACCTTGATGGGGTAATCTCCTTATTTATCCATGGGTTGTAATCGGTCTTGAAGGTGTAATCGTACTTTATTGGATTATCTATCTATCATCTTGTGTTGAATGTGGTTAGATCCTTAAGTTTAGCTACCATGCCGTAAAGGAAGTATGGATCCCAATGCTCCCTTGGATCAATTAAATATGTCATGTCCATCATAGGTCTAGTCACAAATACCTCCGCGTAGTGACAATGACGGGGGAGGCAAAGGGCGAAATCGTGGTCACAACCCCCGATAGATTAGATTGGTTTTCATGTTTTAAGATACTTCATAGCTTAGTCGTTCTCTCTAGTGTAGTGTAGTCATTTTCTAATTTATCCTTAGATAGGGTTGGAGTAGTTAGTGAGTAGAAGTGGATCAAACGCTTGTAATCCCCTTGCTCTGCATTGACAAGAACCTTGGGAATCTCGTGGTGAAAAAGGTGTAGGTCCGTACATTTGCGGATCGTAGGTGGATACGTCTTTTATCCGTCAACAAGCCCCTTTTTTCGGGCACCGTTGTTGGGGAGCAAGCTAGTTTACATCGTTTGGTTTGCATTTAACTTTCTTTTGTATTTAGTTTATCTTTTGTTTGCTAATATCTAACCCATTTTATCTAGAAAACCACTTGTTTTGTGTTGTTTTGTTTTTGTTTTTATCTTGTTGTCTAGATGGCGTTCTCTAATCAACCCGTGGAAGAACCGGAGAAATCACTAAGGGATTACACTAGTCTTGGATGTGAAGACATAAGAGTAAAAGAGTTGGATTCGAAGCTCGAAGCGACCAAGTATGAAATCAAATCCAAGATCATCGAGATGGCGGTGGCAAACCAGTTTGAAAGGATGGTTACGGAGAACCCATATAGACACATAAGGCATTTCACGACGCTATGCAACACGGTGCGTCAAGAAGGAGTTTCTGATGAATGGTTCACATGGAATCTCTTTCCCTACTCGCTTACCAGTGAAGCAAAGACATGGTACTCGTTTGCGTCCTTTGAAGTTGAAGGTGATTGGAACAAGTTGACAAATAAGTTTTGCGAGAAGGTCTTTCCAATTAGCAAGGTTCAACATCTAAGGAGGCAAGTGATCACTTTCACGCAAGGAGAAGAGGAAGGGATAGACCAAGCTTAGAATAGGTTTAATGAGTTGATCGAACAAGGACCAAGACTCAGCTTCTCCGGTGACGTACTCTTGCATACCATTTTCTTTTCCCTAACCCCTAGTTGTATGCAACACGTACAAATGTGTGCAGGTGGGTATCTCATGGAGAAAACACTCACGGAAACCGCTGAACTTCTACAAAAAATTAGTAAAGCGGCAGCCATGCGAAGAGATTGGGAAACAAGACTTGCGGAAGAGCCGGAATACAATTCAAGGAAGAAGAAGTGTGATGAATTTTCTAAAGAGGCAACCCCGGAAATCACAAAAGAAGAGCCAATCCCGAGAAAGCTTGAAGAAGAGCACATCAAGTCAAGAACTACCCCGAGCGTTGACTTTGTTGAATCAAATGAAACAAACAAGAGAAGCATGTCAAGCGCGAAGCCATTAAGGGAGTTCGAACCAATGGATTGGGTTCCAATCAATTACGGAGAAGCATTCGACAAGAGAAGACCGTTCCCTAACCAAAAGGGGATGGCAAGAGCGTTGGAAGTGGATTTTCCACCGGAAAAGAAAGCGGAAGATTCATACGACCTTGAAACCACCGGTGAGATATTTCAAAAGCTCTTTGGAGATGATGAAGTGGATTCGGAACACATAGCTGAGGTGAAAAGAATCATGGGGATCAAGCCCGAAGCATCGCCATATGCTCAACTCGCCGAAGTTTACGCGATAGGATCCGAAGAAGAGGAGAAGACGGCACCACACTTGAGTTGCAAGATCAATGGAGTTCAATGCAAAGCTTTATGCGACATCAGAGCCCAAGTATGTGTCCTATCTTCTAAAATTTACGATAAAGTTCAAGACCACAACCTAGACTTAGCCCCAACATCAACGAAACTAATCATGGGAGATGGTAGAACATTTAGACCTCTAGGTATTGCTTGCAACATGAATGTAATAATCTCTGTATACCAACCGATTTCTTTGTTATTGATGCTTACCATAGTAATCATGATCACATAATCCTAGGTAGGCCCTTTCTTAAGTTGGTTGATGCTGTGTTGGATGCCGGAAAAGGCAAAGTAACAATGAACCTTAATGGAAAGAAGTACACATATAATTTACTTCGCGTTTCTAAACACCCTTCACCTTTTCCTCCCGAAGACGAAGTAGAGAAGGTAGATAGTCTTTGTTTTGTTGCAACCCTTAGAGACCCACTGCAAATGGCAATGGAGAATCAAGTTAATGATCAAAAAGATGAAGAACTAGATGAAGCGTGGAGGAAGAAAAATTTGAGGACATAGGAGAGATTAAACCCGAGGAGCCACAAGTGCCCGAGGTAGACCTTAAACCTTTGCCGAAAGGATTAAAGTACAAATTTTTGGGCTCAGATAAGACTTATCCAGTCATTGTGAGCGACAAGTTGAGTCCCAAAGAAAATGAGAAGTTGCCGATTTTATTGAAAAAAAAGGAAGGTGATTGGATATTCGATTAATGATCTCAAAGGTCTTAGCCCAGCCTTTTGCACTCATCGTATACCAATGGAAGACCAATGTAAGCCCGTAGTGGACCACCAAAGGAGGCTAACTCATGCCATGCGAGAGGTAGTAAAGAAAGATGTAATCAAGTTACTTGATGCCGGAATCATTTACCCGGTTCCGCATAGCGAATGGGTGAGCCCGGTAAATTGTGTACCGAAGAAAGGAGGTTTAACCGTGGTAATGAATGAGAAGGACGAATTGATACTGCAAAGAACCGTGACCGTGTGGCGGATATGTATCGATTATCGTAAGCTTAACAAAGCAACGAAGAAAGATCACTTCCCCCTACCGTTCATTGACGAGATGCTCGAGAGATTAGCAAGCCACGCTTATTTTTGCTTTCTCGATGGGTACTCGGGGTTCATGCAAATTCCCATTCACCCCGATGATCAACACAAGACAACGTTTACATGCCCTTATGGAACATTTGCATATAGAAGGATGCCCTTCGGTCTATGCAACGCTCCAGCCTCTTTTCAACGTTGCATGATGGTCGTATTCTCGGAATTCATCGAATAAATTGTCGAGGTGTTCATAGATGATTTTTTCGTTTATGGAAAGACGTTCATGGATTGCTTGGCAAACTTGGATAAGGTCCTCACGAGGTGTGCAGAGGTAGACTTGGTTTTAAATTGGGAAAAGTGCCACTTCATGGTTAAGCAAGGCATAGTGCTCGGACATGTTATATCCGAGAAAGGCATTGAAGTGGACAAGGCTAAGGTAGAGACGGTTGAGCTACTCCCACCTCCGATGGATGTTAAGTCCTTGAGGAGCTTTCTAGGCCATGCCGGATTTTATAGAAGATTTATTAAGGACTTCTCGAAGATCACTAAGCCTTTAACGCATCTCCTTCGAAAGGACATGTCTTTTCACTTCGATGAGAAGTGCCTAGCAGCATTCCAGACCTTGAAAAGTGCTTTGGTGAGTGCTCCCATTATTCAACCTCCGGATTGGAGCCAACCTTTCAAGATCATGTGTGATGCAAGTGACTACGCCGTAGGCGCGGTTTTGGGTCAAAGAAAGGAAGGCCGAGTTCACGCCGTTTACTACGCTAGTAAAACTCTTAATGAGGCACAATTAAATTATGCCACTACAAAGAAAGAGTTGCTAGCAGTGGTATTCGCCTTTGAAAAATTCAGATCTTACATCGTGAATTCGAAGGTCATTGTTTACACTGATCACGCGGCCATCAAGTATCTCTTGGCAAAGAAGGATGCTAAACCACGATTGATCCATTGGATCCTTCTTCTCCAAGAGTTCGATGTTGAAATACGTGATAAGAAGGGGGTGGAGAATGTTGTGGCCGATCATTTGTCTAGGATGAATCGTGGACAAGATGATAAAGAGCCCATAGAAGACAAGATGAGAGATGACCACCTCTATCGAGTGCTCGATAAAGACACTTGGATGATTGATATCATTCGAGCGATTCAGAAGATGCCTCTTGACCATCTAGATAAAAACTCTCAAAGGAGGATAATCTCTAAAAGTCGAAAATACTTTCGGGATGCACCTTACCTCTTGAAACTTGGCAATGGTGGAGTCATGAGAAGATGTGTGCCAAGAGAAAAAGGGCTAGAAATTTTGAGAAAGTGCCACTCGGCGGAGTACGGTGGACAATATAGTCATTTTAGGACCCAAGCAAAAGTGTGGTCCAGCGGATTCTATTGGTCGAAGATGCATGAAGATACTAAAAGATATGTTGCATCATGCCCCGAATGCCAAAGAACCGGAAACATCTCTCAGAGAAATTCTATGCCCTTGAGATATAATGTACAAATCGATTTGTTCGATGTGTGGGGAATAGACTTCATGGGGCCTTTCAAAAACTCACATGGATATGAGCATATCCTAGGCATGGTTGATTATGTATTCAAGTGGGTAGAGGCCATGCCATGTCGTAAAGCTTCCACGGAGGAGTCCATTGCAATGATCAATTGCATGATTTTCCTCATTTCGGTACACCGAGAATCTTGATTAGCGATGGAGGAACTCACTTCACCAGGAAGAATTTCAAAAAGTGCTTGTCCAAATTGGGAATTGAACATAGGGTCTCTACGGACTATCATCCACAAACCAACGGACAAGCGGAAACATCGAATAGGCAATTAAAAAGCATCCTCAACAAAACCATAGAGAAGGGAGGCAAGGATTGGTCAAAGAAATTAGACGGAGCTTTGTGGGTGCATCGAACGGCGTTCAAGACACCGATAGGTATGACCCCTTATCAATTTGTCTAAGGAAAAACTTGTTGCCTTCCGATTGAGTTGGAACATAAAGCCTATTGGGCGATCAAAGAGATGAACCTTGATCTCGATGCCGCGGTGGTAAAGCGAACAATTCAAATAAGCGAGCTAGAGGAGATGAGGTTGAAAGCATACGAGAATGCAAGCATATGCAAAGAGAGGATTAAAAGGTGGTATGAATAAAAGTTGAAGAAGAAAGAGTTTAAAGAAGGAGATAAGGTCCTCCTCTACAATTCGAGGTTTAAAACCTTCGGAAAAGGGAAATTGCAAAGCAAGTGGGACGGACCTTATGTTGTTCATTCGGTGCTCTCCAACAGAGCGGTACCTATTATGGATGTGAAAGGCGAACAGTTCATGGTGAATGGTCAATGGCTTAAGGTTTACTATGAACCCGACGTTGTGCCTCTTCACCATATTGATGTCTTCACCATGGAAGAAGAGCCCGAACGTCCAGCCTAGGACGTAAAACAAGGTGCTAATTTTTGTAAATAGTTTTTCTTTTATTTTTCTGGAGTTTCTCGCGAAGGTTTACTGGGCCAACTTTTTCTCACGGGCTAAGAATGAAAAAAAGGGCGGTACACAGGAGATGAGACCGGACCGGCCCCCGGAACAGGGTGGGCCAGCCGGCCCAGTGGGGGCCTGGCAGCGGTTCACCCCGGTTTTTCCCTGATTCGCTCCTTTTTGACTTCCTTCTTTGGTTAGAAAATTTTAAGGGAAGTTTGAATAAGGAAAATGCGGTTTCTAAAGTATTCCTTTTCAGACTATTGATTTGGCCGAATTGGGAGCTCGAGAATCCATCCCATCTAGCATTCTTTTGCACCCACGCAGTAGCCATGGTGTCCCTGAAGAGCGTAGAGTTGAAGCAAGGCTCCAAGGGGCCGTCGATAGAGGAGGCGAAGTGATGCGAGCTCAAGCTACCCGTTGATATCAAGAGGGCCGCCCGCATCTGTTGTGGAGGGCGTGTCCCGACCGGAGCTATCGCATCTCGCAGCCCCGTCAAGGAGGAGAACGTCCCTACTCCCATTCGAAGGTCAGCGCACATCCGAGGCATGAAGCAGAAGGATTACAAAGAGGTGTCGCCCGAGCCTAAGGACTATGAGGATAACGAATATTCTGATGATCTTAGCCCGAGCTCGTGGGCGGCTGCCGAAAGAGATGATAATGATTGTATATTTGGGAAGAGGTGCCCAAGGAGAAGAGTCCCGAAGGCCCCAACGGTGGCGGCAACGACGACGACAGCGACGACAATGAAGATAGCAACAACGACAGCGGAGACCCTGGAGATGATGACCCTTTCAGAATGCATCTGATGTGTTGTGCAACTTGCCGTCACTCCATCTCGGAGCTCTATGCATCGGTCGACGAATGTTTCCAGGCCATGGAGGCGATGAGGCAGCGTATGGAGGATTTGGAACGCGTGGTCGAAGACGACTACAAGTTCCTGAATCGCAATGTGCGCAAGTTATTCGGCATTGTGGGGAACATGAAGGGCAAGTGGTGCAATAGTTGCGGAAAGTATCACTAGGTTTAGTTTTTCCCTATTAGGATTTTTGTAAGATACGACAAGGACGTCGTATGATTATAGCATGGTGGAGAGCTAGCTAGATAGCCTTTAGTTTCAAGTTTAGATTGGTTCGATTTAGTCTTCGAGAGAGTTTAGTTTTCGAGAGAGTTTTGGAGTTTAAGAGTCTTTAGTTTTTGAGTGTGTTTTTAAATATTTGCAAGTTTGAAGTGTCTTAATTTAGTGTTGTGTCAAAGAAAATCAAATAAACAGAGTCCTTTAAATTTTGTGTCTTGTGTGATGCTTATCTTGATTCACTCATTTGTTCGTCTTTAGTTTTTGATATATGAACATAAGTGTGTGGTTTGAAAAATGTTTACCGTGGTGCTTAGTGGAATTGCTACTTCTAAAAGTACGCATAGCGTGCTTCGATCTTGAGCTTTACATGTTGGTTGTGCTATGTTCGATGCTAAAAGTTGGAGGAATTCAATTCTGAAAATTATCTAAAACCCCTTGTGATAAAGGTTAGCAAATCCTCTTTTTCCAAGTTGAGAGTAAGAAAAAATCCTATACAAAGCCAAACATATTTTTCGCTCCACCATAAGTGCGATTAGCGCAATGAGTTGGGCTAGGACCCTTCTCTCTTGGGAGTTTTAATTTCAAGCAATGATCATGTCCTTGTGCTTATCTTTTGTTGCTAGCCTCGTCATGCATTAGGTAATGTGACTTTCACATCAGAGGTCCCCTACATCGCCGAATTCTATACCCGAACCTACACATCTCTTTTGTACATCACATTCCTTGAACACAACCTACTTTCAAAGTTTCTTCTCGTCTCTAGCATGGTTTTTCTTTAAAATTCAAATTGGGTGCATGCAAGAAAGAGAGAAGTTGAGAGCTTCGAGAAGAGAGAAAAAGATGTCAAGAGAGGGAAAAATAAAGGAAAAGTATGTGTATGGAAAAGAAAGAAAGAAAAATAGAAAAGTAAAGAACAAAATAATAAATACATGTGTATGAGAGAATGAAAGAGAGTGATTGAAAAAGAAGAAAAAGAGAGAAGAGGAGTGGCAAGAAAGATATGAGAGGGATAAATCAAGTGAAAGAAAAAAATAAAAGTGCAAGGAAGGATGTCACATTATTAAGAGACGAAACTTTCACTCTTTTTCCAACCGTGTGCAATCCGACAACGAGGACGTCATCGGTACCTCATAGTCATAATTTTCTTTTGCCCTTGCACATGTCCACCATTCTAAATCTTCTCACCCTTGATATCCCCACATATGGTTTATTCTCATGATCATTGGCTTTGAAAGGTAAACAACCATTAGAGGAAGTTCTTAGTTTAACAATACTTATGTTGATTGTGCTAGCCATACCTATAGCTCCACTTTACATGTTATATGAGAGACTTATGGGAGGAGAAAGTTTTATAAAACTTGTTCAGGATAGCCACTTTATATGAGCGAGAGAGAGCTTGGAGAAAGGTTTTTGTCTAACACTTGTTGCAGGAATTTTATTTTGAAAATCATAAAAACCCTCCAATGGAAGCAAAGAGGTAAGCATGGCTGAGATTGAAGCCTTCGAGTGAAGAGTTTGAGTTGTGGGGTAAATCTTGATGTGGTAAAGATTCTAAACACCCATGTTTATGGATGATCATTACTTTATGTTTATGTATTAAAGATTAATGATTGACTAACTTGTGAAGAAGGATTTAGCGGAACATTGTTACAACACTTTGGACGAAGTTCTTTTACGAGTACTTGCTCGAGGACGAGCAAAATCTAAGCGTGGGGGAGATGTTGACGGTGTATTTTGGTACACCAAACATGTTCATTACACTTTGGTTTGGATTTGTTTATGGAACTAACCCGCCACTAGGCACACTAATCATGTAACAAGTTCATCTATGTGCATGCATTTGGAAGTGTTGTGTTTATGCAGGAAAACATGGACATAAAGGATGGATCTCAACAAGTTCAAAGGAGCATTTATTGAGTCTTGTTCGTGTTAATGAGCTTGGTGAAACCACTTCTAATGGTGGAAAGGACTGAAGTGTTACAAAGGAACATCCCCAAGGATTGAAGCGTAAAAGACCGAACTTCATGCACGGAGAACCTCCATCTTGGACGCGAGGATGACATCGTCAAAATGGTGCAAGTGGAGGGTGCAAAGTGCATAATCACCTGAGGACCCATGGGAGCGAATTTGCGACCGGGCCGAGCCGGGATGTGCCTGGGCCGGTCGGCCCAAGCCGGCCGGCCTGACCCAGTCCCGGGGTCGCCCGCCCCCCCCCCGCCCCTTCCCTTGCACCCGAAGGATCTTCAACCCTATGTCCCTGGAGGCGCCGCCATTCGAAAAACGGAGAGCCATTCGCACCGAGAGGCCATCCACAAGCTAGAGAGAGAGGAGGGAGATCTCCGGAGGAGGATCGACTATCTCGAAGGAAGCATCCACAAGTGGAGAAGAAGGAAGACACCGTCGGAAGGGTGACCATGATCAACGGTGCCATGTCTAGCACCTTGATGGGGTAATCTCCTTATTCGTCTATGGGTTGTAATCAGTCTTGAAGATGTAATTGTACTTTATTGGATTATCTTTCTATCATCTTGAAGATGTTTAAGGTTAGCTACGGTGCCGTAAAGGAAGTATGGATCCCAATGCTCCCTTGGATCAATTCAATACGCCGTGTCCATCATAGGTCTAGTCACGAATACCTCCGCGTAGTGACAAGACGGGGGGAGGGAAAGGGTGAAACCGTGGTCGAACCCGGATAGATTAGATTGGTTTTCATGTTTTAAGTGGTTGCATGTTCAAGTATCGTAGACCCATGGGCGAGTGTCTCCTATCTTGATAGCTTAGTCGTTCTCTCTAGTGTATTGTAGTCGTTTTCTAGTTTAACCTTAGATAGGGTTGGAGTAGTTAGTGAGTAGAAGTGGATCAAATGCTTATAATCCCCTTGCTCCGCGGATTGACAAGAACCTTGGGAATCCTGTGGTGAAAAAGGTGTAGGTCTGTACGCTTGCGAATCGTAGGTGGATACGTGTTTTATCTGTCAACATGTTACCACCAGCATTTTCGATGGATAGGGCGTGGCATCTGAGCCATTGAACTTGGTTTTTCTTCACGTCGTACTTGGTGATCCCAGAGGTTTGAATTTCTCTGGGAGAAGGAGATTGCGAAGTTGAGCGGAGAAGGAGGGGAAGTCGTTGTTGTCGCCTGCCGCAGAGGACTACTTGCGCCATATTTCTTCAAATCTGCAGCGGGCATCGTAGCCGCCGTGTGAGACACCGGTGACGTGGCTGTCTGCATGGCCTGGGCCTCCACGATCACCTTAGCCGCCGGCTCTCCTGCCAGCCTTGTGTGAGGAGCTCCCACTGTCGCTGCCTCCGTCGCCACCATCACCATGACTAGCGGCGTCGCGGCTACCGCCGGCGCCGCCGGCACTATTACTACCTTGGGAAGGTACTCCAGCTGATGCCCTGGTACGGTTGGGATTCTGTGTGTTCTCCTTGGGGACGGTTGCGTCCATTACCCGCTAGACTATGAATAGTGGCTTCATGGTTCTTGTGTTCACGATTTCTGGACAGAGGTACTTGAGTGACTCTGTTGTCAACCCCCATGAAGTAGGTGTCTTCCGCAAGCTTGGCGATGACTTCACTTGCGCTTATCCCCTGGGCCTGACGCGCTATCATAGTGATAGACATGAGGCACTGTTCGAGGGTAGTGTGCACCGGGTTGGCAACTTGGTCGAGGGTATCTACAAGGTTCCGGATGGGGAGGGATTCGTGGAGACGTCTACACCATTCATTTCCCTGCCTGTTTCATTCACATCAGGCGTTCTTGTCGTCGTTGGTTTCATCAGCGGGTGCGTTGGCGGACAACTCGTCTGCTGAGATGTCGTCGAAGTATCGGTCAGGTTAGGTCCCTGAAGGTCCTGGCGTCTCGCCGGCAGCCATGAAAACTTGGCGATCAGGGGTACCGAGATCGGAGTCAGTAGTCGCCACCTCGGTTGGAGTATGCTCCTCTGTTAGAGCTAGGGGTGTTCCCTCCTGGAAGGGAAGCGAGTCGAGGTAGGCGACGTAGCATGAGTTCTCGTCTGTCTGGTCTGCAGGCTTGCGATCTGGCCAGTAGACAAATCTCCCGGCGGGTGTAGATGTTATAATAAGACCGGTGGCTGGTCCTGATAGCGGTTGCTTAGTCGTGGAGTTCTCGGACTCGGGCTCGTCAGGGTCCGACCCGAAGTCGAACTCGTAAGAGGAGTCTGAGTAGTAGCCAGAGGCGGGTTTGGAGTCCGAAGAATAGTCAGAGACGATCTCCTTGTCGGCCCGACGTGTAGCGAGAGCTTCCGCATGGGACCTGGTAGCATTGCAGAGGCCATATGGGAAGTGCTCGTGGAGCGGGACGTCAGCACACAATGGCTCAGTAGCTGGCTCGCATGCGACGGCCCATGGGGACGTCGAGTTCGCGTTGGAGGTGGTTCTGGACTCGAAGTCAGTGTGTTGGTTGTAGAGTGAAATTTTGCCAAATTTTCCAGTGAGGTTGCCCGTGATCACCTCGGGAAGTGTCACGAGACCGGTCTCCAAGTTGGGTGTCATGGTGAGGCGGCGTTGGAAGGAACCAGCGCCATCAGCGGTGCAGACCCAGGACCCCAAGACGAAAGTGTCGCCGCGGTTAAAGGTGACAGTTGGCTTGATGAAGATTGAAACCGTCGAGTTCGCCATGAGATCTTCGGCAAGAACCCCTACCTGGCGTGCCAGCTATCTGTGTTGTAGTCTGCAACCTACCAAGGGGACTACCTGAGGTAGATGAACGTGGCATCGCCGAGATCGGTAACACGAAGGAAGAGACACGTGGCACACAATTTAGACAGGTTCGGCCGCAATGTGTGTAATACCCTATGTCCTGTATGCTGCATAGCTCTCGATTGATTGGGTGTGATTACAAGATGATGCGCACAAGAGAGATAGGGGTCCCTGCCTTGCCTTATATAGTCCTGGAGGCAGAGTTACCAGTCGGTTCAGGGGAAGAGTACTAGTCGTGTACGTCTAGGTGCTCTCTACATGGAGACGGTCATGTACAGTTTCCTATCTGAGTACTCCTTCACCGAAATCCTTGTGCTCCACGCCATCAGGTGCCGTGCAGCCGAAGTCGGGTAGTCCCAGGGGCCCACCGAATAGTCGGTCCTGGTACCCACCGAGGTAGTGGGCCAGGGAGGTCCATACGACAGGAACACTCCTCACCAAAGTCACTCAGCGTGTATGTGATCCAAGGCAGATGTGAGAAACAACTAGCGGCAGCAACATACTCAGCTTCTGTGGTAGATTGGGCTATACTAGATTGTTTGTGAGAAGACCAAGAAACAAGCGAAGAACCCAGAAAATGGCAAGTACCCGAAGTCGATTTCCGATCGACTCGACACCCCGCAAAGTCGGCATCCGAAAAACCAAGAAGAGAATGGGAAGAGTATGCAGAGTAACAAAGACCAAGCTCAGGAGTGTATCGAAGATACTTGAAGATCCACTGGACGTCCTGCCAATGTGAAGTCCTCGGCAACCCCTTAAAAAGAGTACACAGACACACAGAAAACTGAATGTCCGGCCTCGTCGCCGTCAAGTACAAGAGGGAGTCGATCATGCTCCGGTATTCCTTCTAGTCCACGGGCTCTCCGTCATCGTCCACGTCATGCGTTCTAGTCATACTCTTCGATGTCGACAGGGGCCTCAAGTAGTCCATCTTGAACTTCTTAAGAACGTCCTTCGTGTACTGGGCTTGATGCACAAAGGTTCCTTCCTTCATGTGCTTGATCTGAAGCCCGAGAAAGAACTGCAACTCTCTCATCATGGACATTTCGAATTCTTTGCTCATATCCTCTGCAAACCTCACAACCAAAGAGTGAGACGAGCCGCCAAAGACAATATCATCCACGTACATCTGAACAATTAGGATATATCACCCTGCCTGAGGAGAAAAATATTCTTATCGACCTTGCCCATCTCAAACCCCTTGTTGAACAAGAACCCCCTCAACCTGCCATACCATGCCCTGGGAGCTTATTTCAGCCCATACAAGGCCTCCCTCAGCTTGTACACTCGGTGGGGAAACTCAACACTCTCAAACCCAGGTGGTTGCTTCACATAAACCTCCTCTTCTAAAACCCCATTCAAGAAGGAACTCTTTACATCCATTTGGTATAATTTGAACCCTTTAGCCACAGAAAAGGCTAGAAGGATCCTAATCCCTCTTTGTTTTTCCACACCCATTTTGTCCCAATAGGTTTGCAGTTTGGTGGTGGCTCCACTAACTCCCACACTTGGTTCCTCTCAAAATTCTCTAACTCCTCATGCATGGCATTCACCCAATTAGGATCAGATAGAGCGTGTCCAATGTCTTTCGGCTCAAAGGTAGCAATAAAAGCTGAATGGGCAAAGTGAAGCATTTCTGGACCTCGAACGTGTCGTACGCTCATTGATGTCGCCGATGATTCTTGAGGGCAGATGATCAACTTGAACGCACCTCGGTGCCTCTCGCCTGTAGACAACCTCCCCCTCAGCAGCTGCTTCCACTTGATCTTGCTGGATCGTAGGCAGTGTAGGGGATGGACCATCCTGCACCATAGTTGTCGTAGTGGCAGTAGAGGGTACATGCTCGGCTGGAGCTTCACCATCATCACCATCATCCTCTCTAGCATCATCCACCTCGTCCTCAAAGATCTTCTTGCCAACTTCGTCGTCACCTGCACACTCAAAGACGAACGAATTGCATGGCTGGGTCTTGTCGAAGGTAACCTCGCAAGCCTGCATGACCAGGTTAGTATCAAGGTTGAGCATACGAAATGCTCGAGAATGACTAGCATAACCTAAGAAAATCCCATCCGAGGACCTTGACTCAAACTTATCAAGCTTACCCTTCTTGAGAATAAAGCACTGACAACCAAAAGCCCTGAAATGGCTCACTCTAGGTGCTCGCCCATGCATGAGCTCATAGCACGTCTTGTTCAAGAAGACCCGAAGAAAAATCCGGTTCCCAACATGGCAAGCGGTATTCACTGCCTCTAACCAATATCTTCTCGGAGTCCTATGCTTGTCGAGCATCGTCTGACCCATCTCACAAAGGGAACGGTTTTTCCTCTCAACCACACCATTCTGACAAGCCACATAGGGAAAAAGGAACTGATGTTCGAGACCCAAATCACGACAAAAGGTTTCAAAACGAGACTTTTTAAATTCACTGTCATTGTCGCTATGAATAGCTCGAATAACATCTCCATTCCTCTCATTCTTCAACCTCAAGATTAGATGCTGAACAAAACCAAACATCTCCCCCTTGTCAGCCAAAAAGAAGACCCAAGCATAGAGAGAATATTCGTCCACTATCACCAGGACATACCATTTCCCACCCGCCGAGCACACACGAGTTGGATCAACCAAGTCCATATGGAACAGCTCGCAGGGCCTCTCTGTCATAACGGATGTCAGAGGCGGGTGAGAGGCGGCGACCATCTTACCATGCCTACACGGAGCACATACCAAATCCTTTTGGTATTTCAACTTTGGCAATCCTCGGACCAGGCCTATCCCACTCAAGCGTGAAAACAAGTCAAAACTCAAGTGACCTAGTCTCCTACGCCATTTCCAAAGCTCCGCTGAAACACCAGCGACCAAGCAACGAGAAGAGCCAACACACTGAGAAAAATCAAGACGAAAATCGACCCTCGGGGACAATCGTGCACACAAGATCGCCTTAAGAGTCCAAGACACAAGAACAACCCGTTTTGAAACGGACTTCAAAACCCTCATCAAGAAGGCCGGGAAACGAGAGAGAAGATTGTAACCCAAAGACTTGACAAGAGAAACACGCCGAAGAGTCACGGACTCACTCACCTTCACCGTGCCCACCGAAAGCACTCTACCTTTCCCATTATCCCCAAAAGTAATGTACTCTTTGGTAATCACCGAGGTGAGGCTGGAGAACCACCTTCGATCTTTGGTCATGTGTCGAGAGCAACCGAAGTCGTTCAACCAAAAGCCCTCCATGCCTCCCACCCGCAAAATCAAAAACAAGAGCGAGAGTGAGCAAACGACTCGGCACTAGGGTTAGTACAAAATGAATCAAACCAAGGTCTTTGTGCCATTTGCATAAATGTGGGGTTAGAAAAATCCATCCTATCTCTCCTAGGTGGAACACCCACACGTCCCCTTGGAGGACTACGCGTACCAAGAAGGGGAGATCGTGGCTCGTAGCTCCTCTGGGATCTAAAACTACGATCATTCCCCTCATACTCGTATTGGCCACGAGCGAAAGAACGTTCAGCAAACTCACCACACCCAAACCCAACACGCCTACCACCTTCTCTATGTGGTGGCTCACCTCAAGGCACAAACTCACACCTCTCTCGAGGGTAAATGGTACGCACCATACCCTCACCTCTCGTCACCAACGTAGGCTCAGGCACACCACAAGAAGGGCGGTACCTGTCCTTGTTGGCCATCTCTCTAGCCAACCTCTCCTCACGCTTCCTCCTGAAGCAAAACTCAGCTAGGTGGCCATCCTTCCCACAATGATCACAATGGAATGGGATGGGTTTTGGCTTTGGCTTTCGGTTCTCTTGGGGCTGAGGCTTCTCCTCACTCGGTTTCTCTCCCTTCTTCCCAAAGAACTCATTCCCCAAGTCACTCTTGAACTTTATGGGTTTCTGGAAGTTGTCGGTTTGTGGAGGAAACACAGGTAGAGCTGGGGTTGTGTCTAGTCGGTTCCTAAGAGGGTTTGGCTTAGGAGCATAGGCATTTTTGTGGTGGGTTCTTGGTGGCTCTGGGATATCTCTGATCTTCCCCTCATTCTCACCTTGTCTCTCGGTGAAGAGTAGCAGGAGGTCGATTCGATGTCGCTCGCTCCAACCACCATCGCTCGCTCCTTCTTGTGACCGCCACTCTTCCTTGGCCTCCGCTAGGACTTGTTCTTGCCCTTTTAGTCGTCCCTTGAGTGGTTCCTGTGGTCAATCCTCGGAGGTGCTTGTTCTTGGGCTTGACCTCCATGGCTTCCGGGCACTCGGCGATGAAGTGCCCGTGCTTATTACATTAGTAGCACATGCCCGAGCTCCTCCAAGCATTCTTCCGGTTTGTGTACATGTGCTCGAACCGCCTGCTCAGCAACGCGAGGTCCTCCTCGCCCAGCACGTCAACTCTTCATCTGACATGGACACAAGGCAAGACAAAGAAAATGTCTCAAATACATGTTAGCATTAGTCCTTGATCAAGACACGAGAGCCAGACTATGAGGGTCAGTCGGGTTCTCGATCTTTGCACGCACCCCACGGTCCACCTTGGATGACTTGAGCTTGGAAAACAGCTCGTCCACCATGAGGGTCTCATACTTCTCCGACTCAAGAATGGCCTCGACCTTCTCACTCCACATGGTATGATCCAGAGAATGCAGGAGATTGATAGACCTGTCATGGTCATTGTGACGCCCCAGGTTTTTAATTAGCGTCATTAATGCTAAAGACCGAATCAGCCGAGTCAAACCTGCTGACATTGGTCAAACCATGGTCAACCTGGGTCCTCACCTCGAAAACCTCGCCAACAACCCCTAATGACCCCCTTGATCAAGTCAACACAACTTGTGGTCAACCCTTTGTCAAAGGCACAGTCAAAACCCTCTGAAACCCTAATGTCTTTGAACATCCTTTGGAACTTTTACCGCGTTGTCCAAATTTCACCTAAACACTTCAAAATCTCCCAATATGAAAGTTGTCCGGTTTTTCGAGGGACTCAACTTTCATGTTGAATGGCATTTCAAAATTTGAGTGGAAAAGGGTGGAAAGCTTGGTCAGCGCCACGGCTCTCGTTAACCGACACGCAGTGGCATTCAAACTTTAGCTGCAATTTATGCAAAAACTATTGATAAAACACCATATGGCCATTGTAAAAGTTGTAGAGGGTAGTGAGATCTACAACATTCATATTCACCATGTTGTGCACTTTGGTTCAATTTTTTGGAGAATTTCGCGCTCAAACAGGGGCACAGTGAATCATTTTTGAGCCACCACGCGCCCGCGCCGCCCGCGCTCGGCGTCCGGCCCACACGCGCCTTCCCGAGGCCACGCGTCCCTAGGCCTCGCGCCTTCACAAGGCCACGCGCCCGAGGCCGCACACGGCCCGAGCACCCTAGGAGCCCACGCCCGCCGCGTGTCGCTCCTCGCGCGCGTGCCGCCCTCGCCCGTGCCACCCGCCGGTAGCCGTCCCTTGCACTCGCGCATGCGTCCGGTTTTCCCCCTCGTCCTTGCTGCTTCACGGCGTGGCGAGCTCGCCTATAAAAGGTCTCTAGGCGCCCGTCGCGTGCACCGCTCCCCCTGCCGCTCACCGTGTCCGCCCGCCGGCGCCATTGCCACCACCGCCGAGTCGTCCTGCCCGCTCGACTCCTCAACCACTCGACCATCTCGGCGCATCCCCTAGGACCCAGTAGAGTCGTGCGCACCGCCCCTTTTCCCTCCCCGGCCAAGAGCTCGTCGGAGCAGGCGCTCTTGCGGCCGCCGCCGCCCTGCTTCGCCGGCTGAGCTCGCCGTCGGCCTCCCGACCGCCAACTCCGGCTCAAATCGACCCTAGATGAGCCCTAGCCCCTTCCCAGCTGCTTCCCGGCCGAGCCCCGGTGGAACCTCGGCAGAATTCCGGTTGAACCACCGCCGTCCATGGTCGGGGACCCAATTGCTTAGCCCCCTTTCTTTCCAGGGTCTTAAGTGCAAAGCAAGGGCATATGTGTGAGTCCTAGAAAACGTTCAGGGGCCTGGCTGAAAATTTGAATCTTGAATAGTAATTCTGCTTTGCAGAATCTTGTAAAATGCGTAGAAAATTGTTAAAAATTCAGAAAAATGCAAACCTAATTTTGCTGGACTCCTGGTGAAAAACCCTGCAATTTTTGTAAAGGGTGTATATGCTTTTTCCTGATAATTGTCGCATGAACAATAGAAATGTGAAAAAAACTAGATCTATTGTATCTCAACATCTATGAGTCCTCTGTAGCTAATTTTTGGATATGTTGTGTGTGATGTTATGACTGGATCCTGTACCAAAAATTGCACAAAGTTATGTTGTAAATCTTTTTATATGAATTGTTTTCTATTTATGCAGAATGTGTCAAATGATTTGTGTAGCTAAAAATAATTAGAATTTCGTGCTCAACTTCTGCATGTTGTTTTTTATGCCAAAGTCCACCTCTAGTGAATTAATCACAATTTTTTAATTGTCAAAAATATTTATTCATGAAATATGCTTGGTTTTCTTTGTAATTGCATAGCTCAAGATCTATAATAGTTCTAGGTGCATATGTTGCATCCCTAGCTTAGTTTTAGGCTAGAGATCATGTGTGGGAAAGTTGGAATCAATTTGATGAGTATTTATTTTTGTATGCTTTTACTATGATGTGGTAGATAGCTTTTGTTATTTTCAATATAATTAATTTTCTAGCCATCCTAAGCATGCATGTGTGTTCAGTGGCTTGTTATAGGTGTTTAGAGCTTAATAAACCCTCCACTGAATTTGAATAATTGTTTTATGAATAAAAGTAATGGAAGTCATTTAAGCATATATTTAATTAAATGGGAAAATCACCACCTACACACCTAGTGACTTTAGGTTGGGTGAAAGTCATTTTAAAAGATAAAGTCCAACCCAATTCTATTTGTGAAATTTAAATTAATTTATTCAAATAAGTATGCACACAGTCACTATCAAAAAGAGTAATTAACAATGAACCACATATTGTTCCTTTTGGAAGAGTATGTTGAATGGATTTCTTATCTAGGTGAATGTGGTCAACCATGGACCCCATGGTTGTCAGTTGTTGTTTGTAATTAATTAAATTAAAAATCGTCAAATAAATCTTGCATTTGCATCTTCGTGTAGATCTTCCTGACGGTAGATATACGTTCGTGACGGAAGGAGGAGATGAAGCTACTGACGAAGAGCTGCAGTACGTGTTCGTAGCTCAAGGCCTGGACCAAAATTCAGAAGGGCCCAAGGCCAACCTTGCCAGCAAAGGCAAGCCCCGGATCATTAACCCCGTGTTTTAAAAAATTATGCAATTACCTTGCTATGTTTGCGCATTTACGTTTCAGGAGTTGAATTGAAACCCTAGATGCATGATCCCTAGGTACTTATGCTCAATCACTATTAAGCTAGGTCGATAGCTGCTATGCTATAGGATCGGTACAAGTCGAGCGATGTTTGTCACTCCGTTGACGGTGAAAATCCGTCAACCTAGCCATGAGTTTACCTTCGGTGTTAGCATAAGTTTTATACCTTATCCATTGGTACTAACCCCCATGGTATAACAAGTTCACGTGTGCATGTCGGTTTTGGAGTTTAGTGTTTATGCAGGGTTTTAGCGTTGAAAGCAAGACTTTCGGGATAAGTTCATCAAGCACCTTATGACAAGACCTCGAAGCCCCGTACAAGTCATGCAATGAAGCAAACTTAACTCCAAGAAGCCAGGGACTTGATCCGAGAAGACGACAAACTCCGAGGACCCGACCGGAAAAGTCTTCGAATCGTGCAAGACAAGGAGTTATGCCCAATTCGGAGAGAAACGACGACATGGACCTACATGCGAAGGGGGAACATCTAGGAAGCAAGGGAACCGATGTAGAGCAAAGGAGGCCGCCTGGATGGGCCCGGATGGGCCCATGCCGGCCGGCCCGGCCCATTCCGGGGCCCGTTTGCCCCCCTCCTTTGCCCTAGCCGCCAATCGTGCTATTTATAGCCCCGTGGCCGAGAGCCACGGATAATCTAATTCGTCATCGGCCGCCGAGGAGCGAGAGAAGAGAGGGACACCATCCCGGAGAGGAGAGGGTCGAGTTAGTTGACTAGAGTTTCCCTAGCCGACGTGGGAACCTTGCATGGAAGACCACGTCGGAGTTCCCCGGAGCTAGAAGCAAGATCAAGGAAGGATCCCGGTGGTGATCTTGTGTATGTATCATTGTCATAGTTGAATTATCAAGTTGAATCTATTCTTAGCGATCAAGTGTTTCCTCGAAGATTTCATTTTTCAATCGGTTTGCTTATTCCAATTCTATTCGCGCGATAGATTACATAGGGTGTTCTTGTAGCCGCGGTGGATAAAGGTACACGCCGGATCTTCCAAAAGAATCTCGACTTATCTTTTGACTCGCCCTAGACTCCCCGCATGAGTAGGGATACGTTGTGACGAACGGGGGTTCCGAAAGGCGGATGTTTTCGGATTTGGACGGGAAACCACGATTTAAAGAGGCTTCTAATAAGTTTCGATTTGCTACTTCTTCTCTTGCTTGGAACTTCAACAAAAGGCTTAACCCGATCTCTCTAGATCGGTTTATCTACCCAATCTTACTTTGTTTTCTCCGGTCTTTAGTAGATTAGATTAGTTTCGTGTCTTTTACCTAGATGCATTAGGGTTTCTTTTACGGAAGATTGAAGTTACTTGGCTTTACTAGATCGACTTTTGCATCACACATTGTTCCACGATTCGATACCTTGGGTTCACCACTCGAGGGAAGAAGGGTCCCTTGACTACGACGGGAGACTTGTCCGCTTGCAAGTTATAAACGAACTTTGATACAACTATTAACCGTCAACAAGCCCCTTTTTCTGGCACCGTTGCCGGGGAACAAGTGATCAAGATTTGATTTTTTATTGCCTTTTTGTGATTTTCAGTTTTCTTTTAGTTTTTCTTTTTTTGCATCTACTAAACTTTGATCATCCTCAAAATACATCTAATCTAGTTTGTCTAACCCTAGTTTTCATAGATTTACTTTTAGTTTCTAGTTTTAGCATACTTTGTTTATTGCTAACCCTAACCGGAGATGGTTGGCTACCTCTCTAAGAAACCCAAACTTTTTTGTGGATGATCCAGGAAAACTTTACAGGCAAAGGAGACATGCAACACAAGCTAAAGGGTTGGAAACCCTAGATTCAAAAGCCGAAGTTGAAGGACCGCCGGAATCTCCAAGGGAATCACCACCTCCAAGTCCAAAGGAAGATCAACCTAAACCGACATCGTTGATCTACCTTTCATAAATCAAGACGCCGGAAGGCCGTTCAAGATCAAGGTCTCAACTATCCGCATGATGGTTGCGGGAGCTTTGGAGCGTTTCAATGAATACATACGACCCGGATTCCTTGAGTGGCAAACCGGTTTACTTAGGAGGATGGAGAAGATGGAGATAGAGAAAGAAGCTCAACACCTAAAGGCTGCCCAGGCAAGATCCACATGCGAGGATTGAAGTGTTCATCGTGATGAAGATGCTAGAGACGCAAGTGGGACAACTTGTCGGGCGCCTGATGGGTTACAAAGAAGAATATCCGAGACAACTCCAAGGTTCCAAGACGGCGAAAGCTACTCAAACTCATTCGGAAGAGAAGGAGGATCACACTAAGGAGACCATGAAGATCACAACCAAAGGACCGGAGTTCGAGATGCCGAGCCACTACATGAAGGAAGTTGTTGCATCCGTCAAGACCAAAAGATAAAGCCAGCCCGTGAAGACCAAAAAAAATTGACTAAGCCGAAGAAGAAGCCCATGCCCAAGATGGTGCGGAAGTGGGTACCCAAGATTGCAACGCCCGCAAAGAGCGTTGATCCGAGGTAATCAAGTGAAGAAGTCTAGCCATGGACTATAAACGAAGCGCTAGGCGGGAGGCAACTCGTTTCGTCGAGTCAAGAATAAGCTACGGGAGGACAACCCGATTCCGGGTTTTTCGAGTCTTTTTAATAATTTAGTTTTGAGTTTTATTACACAAAGACATTAGACTTAGAAGTGGTTGAACAATATTAGAGACATAATTCTTGATTGAATGTTTTGCTTTATCATAAACCCTTTGCATGAACCCTCCTATGTGCTTGTTTGTTCTTTTCTTTTCGAGAAACCTCAACCAAATAATTTCAGAACCTAACTCAACCTTTCACCCTCATTATGGTGCTGAGGTGGACTTATTTTTCATGCTGAAAACACACGAGTAGAGACACAACTTATATCTAGGTGTTAATAAAATTCAGCACGTGGTAGGACTCGCGTGAACGTAGAAATTTAAACTTTTGGTTGGTTTAAAAATCTATATCCTTGGTTTCTCTAGGATTAGAATTTTTCTAAGCCTCATCTAATTTTGTTTTATTCAAAATCTCTCTCATTTAGCCAAAATTAGATCTAAACCTATGCCCCCATGATCAAGCCGGGAAAAGTTCGCTCTCAACCGATGAAGGCAAACTATACCGGTGAGACCGATATCAACGTAGTCGGAAAATATTTTCGACTTACATTTGTTTTTAATGGTTTAAAAACTTCTCTAAATTTATGCTTGAGCTCTTGCATGGCTCTGAAAAATATTTTTAAATTTCGAAATTAGAGGAGTGCTTAACCTTAAACACACTTAAAGGGGGGCAATCTAGTTTGAATTGATCATGCATGCACCATTGGATACCCTTTCATCAACTTTCACCAAGTCCACATGCAAAGGACAAGCATGGTGGGCAGCAAGCATCAACTTTGCAGGAATTTCATGGTGGCATGTGAAGCAAGTGGAGCTAGGGAGCATGGACATGAGCCAAAGCATGAAGCATCAAGTGGAAGGACCAATAATGCAAGAAAAGGAGTGGACGAGAGCGTTTGGGCGGTGCAACTCGTGGAGCACGCGGGCAAGAAAGTTGCGAGAGGAGAAATGATCATGCTGGATGAAAGACGAGGCGGGGAGGAGCACCGGCACCCCGTGCCGGTCGGCCCGGGCCGGCCGGCCTACCCTATTTAAGGAGCCCCCGCTCCCGTTTTCTCGCAGCAAGCTTCCCTCTCCTTCCTTTGTTTGCGTGTTCAAGTTTGTGTGCCCAAAACCTCCGTAGACATAGCCAACCTTCCCAAGCTTGATAGCTCAAAAAAAATCCACATCCTTAATCCACTCAAAGTCCACATCCGAAGTAAGAGTTTAAGTGCCTAGTTACCGGTTGCAACCCAGAGTTTTAGTAGAAGAGAAGAGTGCAGCAACCATGTGGAAGAAAACCACAAGTCTCTTATCCAAGAAGAAGGGTTCATCATCATCCAAGCCGTCGTCGACGACGTCTTCGAGGAGGCCCTCGGTTTCCGAGTCTCCCCGAGCATGGAGACGGATACGGCACCACCGAGGAGGAACGATGCTCTCCTCCTTGGTGGTATGAGGGCTGCAAGGAGCACGTCCGTGAGGTTCACCGAACCTCAAGGGCACACGGAAGAGCAGCCCGCGCCACCACGACGATCGACCCGTTCGACCGCGCCACCTCCTTACACTTCGATATATTCCTCGTACGGCTTCATCATCTTGTCGTCGGAGGAGAAGGAGAGGCTCTCTCATCTTGAGAAGAGGCTTGTGCCCAACGTCGAGTTCGACGACCAAGCACTCTTCACCTTGGGTTTTGGCACCGACATATACTACATGTTGGGGCACCTTGGATGGGTGCAATTCTCCAACGGAGTATCGGCGGACACCCACAAGGGGTTCTCCCTAGAAATCTTGATGACCATTGCACCTATCCTTGATGATGGGGTGCAAAGCTTATCATTCCATTTGGAGGGAGTCCAACAAGTGGTTCCCTACGAGCATGTTAGGGAGCTACTTGGATTCCATAAGGGAGCTCCGGAGAAAGTTGACGTGCCACCCGACATGTTAGATGGATTTTGGAATTTAATCTCCGGAGAAGCCCATCAACAACGCAATTGCATCCGCAACCCCATTATCCGGATATTTCACTCTTGGATGTGCAAGAGGGTATTTGGGAGGATGAAGGAGACGAAGGTGATCGACACGGAGTTGAATTGGCTCTACTCGGCTTTAATTTCCGGGCAGCGAATAGACCCCTCTTACCTTATGATCAACCGTTGGTGTTGCAAGGCAACATCGGGGGTGGGACATATTGGTTCGGGGTGCTACCTCTCCATGTTGGCCTTCTCCTTACGGTGGGGATCGCAAGAAACCCCGACCATCTTTTGCGTGGTACCTCTCTCAACATTGAATATTTGCGACAAGGAAAATACATTAGTGGAGATGAGAGAGGAGGTTATGGTTTGGCCATGGTAAACCTACCACTTCCGGATGAGAGGCTTAGGCTTTTTATCGAAGGAAGGGAAGATTGGTTGGAAGAGGGACTCCTTGTCCCGCAAGGAAAAACAAAAGAGGAAGAATCGTAGAGGAGGGAACATCCTCCGCACAAGCGAGTGGTGCACAACCCAATGTGCCACCATTCGGCGGGATCCCTCCTCCGCCAAGTTATTACGGAGGGCCACAAGGGCAAGCATGGGGGGTGGTGCACCGGTACCCCCACCAAATTATGTGGTGCCCAACGCTAACTTCGCGGAGCCCTACGCACAATATCCCCAACCACAACAAAGCATGGCCATAATTGGAGGGTATGTTGCAAGAAACGCCCAAAACATTGCAGCCATCCAAGCCAACGCGGTTCAACTTGGTGAAGGCAATGCAAATTTTGCCTATGAGCTCGGACGCCTTCACCTAGCGGAGCCGAATCAATTCGTCGGAGGGAATGTCCAATCATATTATGAGCAAGGGTATTACTATCAAGATCATCAACACCAACCACCGGCGGAGGATTAGAAGATTTAGGAACTTTAGTTTTCTTTTCTTTTCTTTTTCTCTCGTAATTTTCAGCTTTTGTTTATGTGTGTTTGCGTAATATTTTTTGTTTTTATTTAAATCTCAGCAAGTGTGTTTGTTTATTTTCAGTTTGTATTTCAACTTGATATCATCATTAATAAAGACACCACCTTGATTATATCATTGGAAAAGTTACAAAACTTTGTGTCATGATGATATATGATTATAATTGCCGCTTTGTTTATCTTTGTAATTGATTTATTCATGTTTAACCTAGTGCTCTCTTAAAAATACAAATCTAAAATTATCTAAATGCTAGCTTAATCTTTAGCGGGGGTTATGATAAAGATAAAGACCCATAGTGTTTTATGTGCTCTCAAGTTTTAGATGGATTAAAGATGATTTATTTTTGTTCTTAAATGTAAGGCTAACCTTGTCATAAATACCACTTGCGTGTTGCTCTACCTTTCCCGAGCCATATAAATATTTGAGTGCAAAAACTTAGTATACAAGATTTATTTTTGAAGTGAGTTATTTCAGCCCCGATTTCTCCGGCCCAAGACTAAGAAGCCGGTCATTCCGGTTTTGCGTATCTATCTTTTTGCTAGCCTTCTATCCGTGCATTGTGTATCCCCACGTCGGAGATCTCACAAACCTCGCCGGATATCCACCCTTAAAACCAAATATCATCTTTTGTGTTTACCTCCTTGACCACAACCTATCGTTGAGAATGGATCATCAATTCAAGGAAGATCGCAAGACGGTGCCAATATTGAAGAATTCAAGTATCTCTCCAAGGGAAAATATTTCCGGTACCTACCTTATTTACCACCTCTTTGCTCGAGGACGAGCAACGTCTAAGCATGGGGGAGGAGGTAGGTACGATGCAATTTTTAGAGTTCAAAGGGAGCAATTTTTTTAAAAAAATGATGAATGAAAGAAAATTCAAAGGCGATGTACGTGACTTCCAAGGTGAAAGTCTCACAAGAAAAAATGAATTAATGAAAAAAAGAAAGAAAGAAAGAAAAGAAGGAGAAATATGAGAAAGAGAAAAAAATATGAGTATGCGTAAAGTGAACTCCCCGGTTCTCTAAAGTGCATTAGGAAATTCAAGGCTTCAAGTTTAAAAGATCCATTCTCATTTTCCAACCATGTGCAATCCGATAACGAGGACTTCCTTTGTGCCTCGGGATCACTCTTTGCCATTTGCACATGTCCACCTATCTCAAGCATGTGTATTTTTCTCTTTCCCCTCCTTCATTTAACATCGTTTTCCAATGACCTTTTTGACGAGTCTCGGTAAGACCATGAGAAGCTGGTCTTGTTTTGACAACACCTCATTTATAAAATCTTGTTAGGACTAAACTTTCCCAAAGCTCCATATGAAGCCTACCACACATATATGTTATGAGAGGGAAAGGAGTAGAATATATAGGCTTGAGAGACAAGCGAGTTGAGAGTTCATAAGCAATATACAAGATGATTTAAATTTGTGAACTTTGTTTAGCTTCTCTTTATCTCGTTCTTTATTTCAAAAATTTCGAGATCTATTTAAACTTTGTGAGCATGTTAATACTCATGGGATAATCTTAACAAGAATCTACCCTCCGTAGAGATGAAGGCTAGTACATTATGGAACTTTAACGAATTAAAATTTTGAGAGCATAATGTTTTCTCATGTATGATCAAGTGCAAGGTTTAAACATTGTTTGCCAATGATGATATCCATCGAAGGCTTACTCGAGGATGAGCAAGGTTTAAGCATGGGGGAGATGTTGACGGTGAAAATTCGTCAACCTAGCCATGAGTTCACCTTCGGTGTTGGCATAAGTTTTATACCTTATCCATTGGTACTAACCCCCGTGGTATAACAAGTTCACGTGTTGTGGACCAGGAGCGTCCCAGTGGTCGAGGGATGACCGCTCCTCAGTGATGAGTGATTGACAACGGGTGTTGGACCGACTCTTGGCTTAGTGCGCGGGTGTAGGCCGCGGCCTAGTTCGTGTTGTTGCGGGTGAAGAACGGGCGCGAAAGGTCTTCGGCCTTGAGGGGCCTCCGGGAGATGGAGAGACAAGTAGGCTCGGTTCGAGGGACCCGGTGGACGGCGGGACCGGGTGCGGGCCACATGGTGGCGACACAAGCAAGACGAAGTCATGGACGGATGAGCCGGTGCACGGTGGCGGTCAAGTCAAGTGGTTTGGCGGGAGGCCGGACCGGCACGCGGGGTTTGGTGGTTTGCCCACAAAACCATCGGCGGACGGTTTCTTGGTTTGGGCCTCAAAACCAAGTCCGAGGGCCCAACACGACGGAGACGGGATCCGGCGTGTCGGGAAGCTTCGAAGCGGAGGACACGCGGCGGGATCGCATGGCTTGCGTCGGGAGGACGCGGGGTGCGGCAAAGGCGTGGCCGTCCGATGGCAAGACCCACAAACATTACCAAAATGCCCCTACGTGGGTTGTATCGCCGTAGTGTAGTTAGGGGTAGTCGAATCATTTACCACTCCGGCGGGACTCGATATATAATCCCTGGAGTGTGTGTTGATGGCTCTCCCTCTCCGCGACCTAGGGTTTCATTTCCCCCCTTCTCTTTCTCATTTTCGTAGCTATTTTCCTTCCTATTTTCTCTAGGCTAGCATGAGAGCTTCATGAGATATTTGTTGAGAGGGATGGATGCTAGGGCGGCATGCTAGACCTTGTGAATCTTTCCTGGTTTGTATAGAAGATTCGGGGTTGTTTTTCGTGGCTTTTTGTGCTTATTTTCGTGCCTTTTTTCCCGGTGTGATTCCGCGGATTTGAGTGAGTTTCTTCCCGGATTTCTTTGAGGAAAACATGGATAGATGTCTTGTGCATCTTTGTGCTTGATCTTGTGTCCTCAAACGCCGGAAATCACTTCGATTCGTGAGTTTTCGTTCGGTGCTCTAGTTTTTGGTGGTGCTCAAAGGATTCGCGATTCCCGGTGATTTAGGGAGTTAGGAGGCAAGATTTTTGGGCTATAGCATCCTTGTGTGACGCTTTTCAAGTCCCCAAATCCTTGTCTCCACAAACTTCAACCGTTTGGGAAATCCGATGATGATTTGGGGGAGTTGACTTTCGAGGTCGGGCATTTTTCTCGTTCGTCCGAGCCTCGCGGACGGTCCGCGCCCTCCGGGGCGGACGGTCCGCGCCGCTCGAGTTCGTCCCGAGTTCTTCGTGTTCTTGCTCGTCTTTTGTTTTGATCCGTTGTGATTTTGGTTTTTTGTTGGACGAAGTTTCGGACGGTCCGCGGTGTCGGGCGGACGGTCCGCGGGTGCTTGGCGGACGGTCCGCGTGCTCCCCGCGGACGGTCCGTGGCACGGGGGTGTCTTTGGGTCGTTCGTGTAAATTAACGGACGGTCCGCGGCTAAGGCCGGACGGTCCGCGGCTCGGGTGCGGACGGGCCCGCGATATCCGGCCGGACGGTCCGCGCGGCTCTTGCGGACGGTCCGCCCCACTCGCGCGGACGGTCCGCCGCAGCTCGTGTGCTTTGCTTCTTGGCTCGATTCCTTCCTCCCTTTCTAGTGCTTCCGCGTGTGCTTTGAGGAATCGTTCCTAAGGCTAGAGGTTGATCCATAACCTCGTGGTCTTGGCGATTGGTGCGTGATTCGATCCATCGCTTGTGTGTGACCGGGATTTGAGTAGGACATAGGCGGGGTTCTTTGGGAAGAATTTTTACTCGGCTCCTATTCACTCCCCCCCCCCTCTCTAGTCGCCATCCGATCCTTCAATTGGTATCGCAGCTTGATGCCGGATTCTTTGCGACTTTGACAAGTCCCGAACCCTAAGATGGCGTACGTTGAGCGGGGCGGTCCGCCGCACTTCGATGGCAAGGGTTACCACAAGTGGGCGGCTCGTATGATGATCTTTCTTCGAGGAAAGTCGTTGGATTTTATTGTGCTTGACAAAACCTATGCTATTCCGGTCAACATCCGTACTCTTATGGTGACCGATGCCGATGCCAAGGCCAAGTATGAGGCTAATGCAAAAGCCGTTGATCACTTGTGCGGAGCTTGTGTGATCCGAGTTTGATCGTGTTCGCCATTTGAATCTTGCTTGGCAAATTTGGGATAAGTTGTTGGTTGCTCACGGTGGTGATAACCATGTGAAGGCTCGCCTCTTTGTCTCTTACCGGATGCAATATGAGAATTTCACTCCACTTCCCGGTGAGGACATTGATGCGATGTTTCGCGAGGTTCATCGCCATCGTGAACAACATGAAGGCTAATGTTGAGGATTTTCCGTACTCCGAGCATGATCGAGCTTTGAAGCTCTTGCATGTCTTGGATCCAAATGTTTGGGGTGCTAAGGTTGAGGCCATCAAGGAGTCCGGGAATTATTTGACTATTGAGTTGGATGACCTCTTTTCTAAGCTCAAGTCGGCCGAGGTTGACAGGAAGATGCTATCCAAGCATGAGGGCTCGACCGACCATAGTCTTGCTCTTGTGGGAGGATCAAAGGGCAAATCTAACCCTTCCTCGTCGACAGTTTTCTTTGTCCTCTCTTATGTCCATTCCGGATGAGGAGTTTGATGTGTTGGGCGAGGAGAAGCCGGCCTTGCTCTCAAGAAGATTTGAACGACTACACGAGAGTCGGAGGAACGCAAGGCGGAGCTCAGGGACGTGCTACAAGTGTGGCAAGCGTGGCCACTTCATCGCCGAGTGCCCCGAAGCGGAGGAGAACAAGTACAAGGTGAACGAGTACAAGACGCACCCGAGGCGTGAAGACAAGTACTCCTCCAAGGGCAAGCACTTCAACAAGTCCAAGAGCAAGGACAAGGACAAGCGGCGACCGAGCAAGAGCACCTACAAGAAGAACAAGGCAAGAGCGATGGTGGCCGGTGCGAGCGACGTCGACTCAAGCTCAAGCGAGGAGCGGTCAAGCTCAAGCGGCGAAGATGAAGACGCCGGGAGGCGCAAAGGGCAAGAAGAGTGCAAGCGGAACCTCGGCGGGGGCCGAGCTGTGTGGCGCTCGAGGGCTTTTGTGGCATGGCCCATAGCTCGAGCGAAAGAAGAAGAGTGTGAAGGAGGACGGCGACTCCGACTCGGAGGATGAGGTAAACCGTGATCCCGACTCTTTGCTTGCCGAGATTGCTAGGTTGAATGGTTTGCTTGATAACCGTGATAGTGTGCTTTGAGAGATGCCAAAAAGATGAGGAAAGATCTTAGGGCTCGGCTTGAGAATGCTAGCGAGAAAGTAGGAGAGTTAGAGTCAAAATTGCTTGAATTGAAACTTGAGAATGACTCTTTGAAACTTGCTCCTACTTCTCCTGATGATGTTGAATGTGTTGAATGTGATGCTTGGTTGAATGAGATCAAAATGCTTAATGAGAAGAATGCTTCTATTTTGGCTCAACTAGATGCTCTTAGGACTGAACATGATGAGCTTAAGGCTAGACCTACTTTGCTTGGTGCTTGCAAATCATGTCCTACTATGCATGCTAAGCTTGTTGATGCTCGCACTACTATTAGTTCTTTGGAAGCATCTTTGAAATCTCCTGTTGCAAATGCATGTTCTAGCTGTGATGAAGTCACTTTGCGTAATCTTGAGCTTACTTCCCGGTTGGATGTCATTTATGAGGAGAATGACTATTTGAGAAAAGTGTTGGGCTGGTTGTCTGGGCAGGAACCTCAATTGAAAATCATGATTGAGGAGTTCAAGAGAGCTGATGGTCGTGGTTTGGGGTTTGTGAGGACCATGTGTGGTTCGAGGACCGGTGGATGGTCGCTTCCTTGTGTGATGAGTGATTGACAACGTTGTGTGGACCGATTCTTGGCTAAGTATTGCGGGTGCGGTCGCGGCTTGACTCGTGTTGGTGCGGGTGAAGAACAAGCGCGAAAGGTCGTTGCGGTGAGGCCTCCAAGCGTGGAGAAGACAAGTAGGCTTCGTTCGAGGGACCGGTGGCCGGCGGGGTCAAGTGCGGGCCGCATGGTGGCATGAACAAGAAGATGAAGTCGTGGACGGTTTCTTGGTAGAGCCTCAAAACCAAGGTCGAGCCGGGACTACGTGGGAGCCAAGTCATGAGTGGAGATTGGCGGAGGCTACACCGAGTTCGCGGGGTTTGCGGTGGTTCACCGTAAAAACCACCGGGTTATTCGGTTGAGCCACAAAACCGAGGCCGAAGACTCGACGAGGAGGTGCGGCCACCCGGGCCGGTTCAACCGCCCAGGAGGGGCGGTCAGACCGCCTGGGGCCGGTCAGATCCACTGGGCCGGTCTAACCGCCCAGGGGGGGCGGTCTGACCGCCCTGGCCGCCGGCGCCGAGAAGCTTCGAAGCGGAGGACACGCGTCGGGATCGCAAGGCGTGCGTCGAGGCTACGCAGGGTGCGGTCGCCGGGCATCCGTCCGATGGTGAAGACATCAAGAATTCCAAATCCGCCCTTGAGGGGCATGTATCCCTAGTTATTAGAGAGGGGCATTTTAGACATTCGGTTGCCGCCTATATAACTCAAGAGGTGAGAGGTTGGCAGCCAACTCTTGGAACCCTAGCTCATTTCGTTTTTCCATTTTCGTTCTCTATTTTCCCTAGGTTTTTTAGAAGGCTAGTTTGAGAGCTTCATGTGAGATCTAGAGAGAGGGATGGATGTTTGGGTGGCAAACTAGACCTTGTACGAACCATTCATGGCATGTATAGAAGGTTCGGCGTGGTTCTTGATGGTGGTTTTCCCGTCTCTTTGATGTTGATTTTCGGAGCTCTTTTTGGCGGTGTTTTGAGAACGATTTCTTGGGGTTTTTGGTGGGTGTCACGTATGAGGTTCTTGTGCCTCTTTGGCTGGTGACTTTGCCCCCAAATCCCCTTTGAATCGGACTCGATTTGGTGGTTTTTCGAGTTGGGCGAGTTCTTGACCTAGAGAAGCGATTTCTTCGATTCCTCTTGATTGTGAGCGTTTCGGGTCGATTCCTTTGAGGTAGAGGTTGCCCGGGAGGTAACCCGGCTATCCCCGAAGTTTGGCTGCAATCCGTGGAGTGATTCGGGAGATTGAGCGCAAGGAAGTTGAGGTTTGACCCGCGGGTTCCTGTTTTTACGGAAGGGGCGGTCTAACCGCTTTGCGAGAGGGGCGGTCTAACCGCCGGGGTGTTTCCGGGTCAAAGTTTTGTTTCGCCGGATTTTCCTCTGTGAGTTCGTTCGCCTTGATCGGAGGAGTGTACGGGTGAAATTTGGTGCCGTTCTCGCGCAGGTTTGCTAGGTGTTCTTGGTTGGAGTTCGTTCTTTGGGTACGGGAGGTTAGACCGCCCCGGTAGCCGGTCTAACCGCCCCTAGGCTCTTGGGTGAAGTTTTGGTTTTCGCCAAGATTTTCCGGTAGCTAGCATGGCCTTGACCGGAGATCTCTGTTGGTGAAACCGTGGTGTGTTTTGGTGCTCGGAAGAGGCGTTTCGGAGGATTTTTTGGTTACCGGGTGGAGGCGGTCTAACCGCCCCCTATACCGGTCTAACCGCCCCTCTGCGGTTAGCCGGCTTTCGAGTTGTTTCCGCCGTCGGTCTTGTGTGTGTGTTGTTGTGGTTGCTTTGGTAGAGTTTGTTCCTAGGACCGGTAGCACTCCGGTGGCTACGTGGTTTTGGCAAACGGGAGGTAGAAGTGCGGAGCGTGTGATTTCGGGGGTTCGACCGAGCTAGTTCGTCTTGTCGGAGTTTTAATCTCCCTCGAGAAGAATTTTTATCGGCTCCCATTCACTCCCCCCCCCCTCTCTGGTCGCCTTATCGGTCCTTCAAGTGGTATCGAGCCGGTTCGGGTCTTTGTTGACTCTAACCGCTCTAAGATCCAAGGATGGCGTACCGGGAACGGGGTTCGGGTCCTCCACACTTCGATGGAAAGAACTACCGGATGTGGAGCAAGCGGATGGGTGCGTTCCTCCGCGGAAAGGGTCGGACTTCGTGGGATGTCACGGTGGACACGGGATATGTCCAGCCGATGGATTTCCTTGCTCCGGGGTCGAGGGACGCATTCGACGCCAACAATAAGGCGGTCGACTACTTGTTTCGTGCTTTGTGTCGGCCGAGTTCGATCGGGTGCACACCGAGCACTTGGCTTGTAGGATTTGGGCGGTGTTGAAGGAGGCTCATGTTGGGAACGCCCGTGGTTCGAGCACGGTTGTATGCGACCTACGGAGAGAGTACGAGAACTTCACTCATCTCCCCGGTGAGTCCATCGATGCCTTGTTTCGAGAGGTTCACGGTGGTGGTGAACAACATGAGGGCCAATGTGGACGTGCTCCCGTACGATGATCATGATAGAGCGGTCAAGCTCTTACACTCTTTGGATCGTACGATATGGGGCGGAAAGTTCGAGGCCATAGTCGAGTCGGAGAGGTACGATACTCGACCGTGAACGAGCCGTTCTCGAAGCTCAAGTCGGCCGAGGTGGATAGGGGCATGACCGCCAAGCTCGAGGGACCGACCGACTCCCATAGTCTTGCCCTCGTTGGTGGTTCCAAAGGAAAGACTAACTCTAACCCATCCACCGGATGTTCTCGTTTTCCTCTTTGATGTCTATGCCGGATGAGGAGTTTGATGACCTTGGAGAGGACGAGCCGGCGCCGTTGACGAGGCGGTTCGAGAGGCCGCACGAGAACCGCGTGAACATGAGGAGGAACACGAGGACAGCCTTCCGGTGCGGCAAGCGGGACACTTCGTCGCCGACGCCCGAGAAGGCCGAGAGCAAGGACGGCTACAAGCACAAGCCGAGGAAGAACAACGACAAGTACCGTTCGAGGCGCGACCACAAGAGCAAGCACAAGAACATGTACAAGGACGAGCGACGATCGAGGAAGAAGGAGGGCCGAGGCAAGGCCCGAGCGATGGTTGGAGCGAGCGACGTCGACTCCGGTTCCGCGTACTCCACCTCGAGCTCGAGCGGCGGCGACGACGAGGGAGATCGCCGCAAGAACAAGAGGTCGTCCAAGAACCCGAGCGGGGGCTGAGCCGCTTCGCGAGAGACGGCTTCGTACCATGGCGCCGAGCTCCGGCGGCAAGAAGAGCACACGGAGCGACTCGGACTGCGAGTCCGACGACGAGGTGCGTGATGAACTTCCCTTCTTGCGCCGGAGAATGAGAGGCTTGGCTCTTTGCTTGATAACCGTGATGACATGCTTAGAGAGGCCAAGAAAATGAGGAAAGAGCTTAGGGCTTCACTCGAGGACGCTAGGACTAGAGTGGCCGAGCTAGAGACACGGGTGCTTGATAGCAAGCTTGAGATTGATTCGCTTAAGGCTAGCCCCGTTGTTGCCGATGAAAATGATTGTCTTGATTGCTCCATATTCCTTGCCGATCTTGCCTTGTTTAAGGAGAAGCATGCCTCCAAGTGTGAGGAACTAGATGTGCTTAGGGTTGAAGTGGGCCGAGCTTAAGTCTAGACTCGCTTTGCTAGGTGCTTGCACTTCTTGCCCCGTTTTGCATGCTAAGATTGATGAGTTGCATGCTTACACTAGTTCGCTCGAGGCTAAATTGAAGGAACCCATGCCTACATCCTGCTCTACTTGTGAAATGCATGCATTGAAAAATTTGGATCTTGCACATTATGTTGATCGCTTGCGGGATGAGAATGATGACTTGAGGAAGTTGATGGGTTGGTTGTCCGGTCATGAGCCTCGGTTGAGGATGATGATCGAGGCCTTTAAGAGGCAAGATGGTGAGGGGCTTGGGGCAAACAAGGTTGGTGAAGGAAGTGGAGAGAATATCCCGAGCCACCAAAAACCCACCACAAAAATGATTTCCCTCCAAAACCCAACCATCTTAGGAACCGACTAGACACAACCCCGGCTCCACCTATATTTCCTACACCCACAAATGATCTCCAAAAGCCCATCAAGTTTGTGAGCACTTCGGGGAAAGTGTTCTTTGGGAAAGTGAAAGAGAAGGCAAGTGAGGAGAAATCGGTGGAGGAGTTGAGTGGAGAGAAACCTAGCGAGCAGCCCCAATCCAAGCCAAAACCCAAGCTTGTGAGGTTCCGTTGTGGCCATTGTGGGAAAGAGGGTCACAAGGATGAGTTTTGCTTCAAGAGGAAGCGGGGAAGAGAGGATGGCAAAGGAGTGGGCGAACAAGGATAGGTACAACCCTTCCCATGGTGTACCTAAGCCTCGTATGCCACCACCCGGGGGTAAGGGCCGTGGTGAGAAGTGTTCCGCATGGGGAGATGCGAGTTCCCGCGGCCGAGGAGCCGTTCGGAGGGGGCGGTCGACCGGCCCGGCTAGGCGGTCGGGCCGGCCCGGCCCGAGGGGGGGCGGTTAGACCGGCCCGGCTAGGCGGTTTAACCGGCCCCCCCCGACTCGGGCGGAGTGGTTTTCGAGGTGGTGAGTCGAGAGGTTTCGGTGTCCGGAGGTGGAGTTGCTTGGTGGTTGGTCCGGAAAGACGACGGGTGGTCGGTTGCTAGGCATTCTCCCCCTCGAGGTTACTACGGGGATGGGAGGAGTCGTAGCTTTGAGAAGGAGAGGAGGGACGCTCCACGGGTTGTCTTCCGTGGTTTTGGTCCTCCTCCAGGCAGTGAGGGGTGGTTCCCTCGGAGTGGTTACCGAGGTGGTGTTCGTGGAGGTAGTTTTGGTAGGAGAGATGCTTTGGTTGGTGCTAACCCCACTTTCGAGCAAATGGCTCGGCATCGGTTTTCCTCTTTTGGTACTAACCCCGCGTCTTTGAGTCGTTTGTTCGCTCACGTGCTTGTTTTTGAATTTCGGGTGGGAGACTTGAAGAACATTTGGTTGATTGACTCCGGTTGTTCGAGGCATATGACCGGAGACGGGGGGTGGTTCTCAAGTCTCGTCCCGGTGGTGACGAAGAGGTACATCACTTTTGGGGACAATGGGCGTGGGCGTGTGCTTTCGAAGGTGAGATAAAAGTGAGTGACAAGATCACTCGAGGCGTGTTGCTCTTGTTCAATCGCCGGGGTACAATTTGCTTTCGTGTCTCGGTTGTTGGATGAGGGCTTTGAGGTGTTGTTTCGGCCGGTGGTTCTCGGATTGTGGACTCTCGAGGGGACCTTGTTTGTATGGTCGTTCCCGAGGGTCGGGTGTTTCGTGCTGATTTTTCTCGGTCTTCGGGTGTTGAGCGTTGTTTCTTGGTCGGTTCTTCGAGTGAGTTGTGGAAGTGGCATAGGAAGTTGGGTCACTTGAGCTTTGACCTTCGTCTCGCTTGAGTAAACTCAATTTGGTCCGAGGATTGCCACGTTTGAGGCTTGAGAAAGAGTTGGTTTGTGCTCCGTGTAGGCATGCCAAGATGGTGGCCTCTTCTCACCCGCCTCTCACCGATGTGATGACCGAGCGTCCATGCGAGCTGCTCCATATGGACCTTGTTGGCCCGGCTCGTGTGCGATCCGCGGGTGGGAAGTGGTATGTCCTTGTTGTGGTGGACGACTATTCTCGGTATGCGTGGGTGTTCTTTACGGAGGATAAGGGGGAGACATTTGGTTTTGTTCGAGATCTAGTCTTGAGGTTGAGGAACGAGAGGCACGGAGATGTCATACGAGCTATCCGCGGTGATAATGGCTCGGAATTCGGGAACTCTCGTTTTGAAACCTTTTGTCATGACTTGGGTCTTGAGCACCGCTTTTCGAGTCCGTATACGCCTCCCCGAGAATGGTGTTGTGGAAAGGAAGAACGGGACCTTGTGCGAGATGGCTCGGACGATGCTTGATGAGCATAGGACTCCGAGGAGGTATTGGGCCGAGGCGGTGAATACCGCATGCTATGTGTCGAACGGGATATACCTCGAGTGCACAAGAAAAAGACATGCTATGAGTTGATGCATGGTCGCACACCCAAAGTGAGTCACTTCCATGTTTTTGGTTGCAAGTGTTTCATTCGAAGAAAGGCGGGGAAGTTGGATAAGTTTGAGGCTAGGTCCGTCGATGGCATTTTCTTTGGTTATGCATCTCATTCTAGAGCATATCGTGTGCTCAATCTTGAAACTAACCAAATCGTGGAGACTTGCGAGGTAACCTTCGACGAGACGAGCCACGTAGTCGGCTTGTCTTTGAGTGTGCGGGTGATGATGAGCTTGGCGAGGAGATCTTTCGGGAGGAGGAGCATGAACATGGTGATGATGAAGATGGCGGTGCGGTGCCCCCGCTGGACATGTACCCACTACTTCGACTACGATGATGGATGGACCCTCTCGCTACACCTACGACGACAAACCAAGAACGAGGAGAAGGCGATGTTGAGGGGGAGGTAGCTTCGAGGCGAGAACCTCCCCGGCGAGTTCAAGTGGATCACCCGGCTTCGAGGATCATCGGCGACATGGATGAACGCACTACACGGTCGAGGGTTCGAAACAATTCCCATTTTGCTCATGCTGCATTTGTTGCTTCTTTCGAGCCCAAAGACATTGGACACGCACTATCCGATCACAATTGGGTTAACTCGATGCATGAGGAGTTGGAGAACTTTGAGAGGAATCGGTGTGGGAGTTGGTTGACCCTCCCCCCGGGGTGTAAGCCGATTGGTACAAAGTGGGTGTGGAAAAACAAAGAGGGAGAGAAGGGTGAGGTTGTGAGGAACAAGTCGAGACTTGTTGCTCGGGGGGTTCGGTCAGAAGGAGGGGATCGACTACGAGGAGACTTTTGCTCCCGTAGCCCGTTTGGAGGCGATTAGGATCCTTCTAGCTTTTTCCGTGGCTAAAGGGTTCAAGTTGCACCAAATGGATGTGAAGAGTGCTTTTCTAAATGGTGTGTTGGAGGAAGAAGTGTATGTGAGGCAACCTCGGGGTTTGAGAGTGAGAAGTACCCCCACCGGGTGTACAAGTTGAGGAAGGCGCCGTATGGGTTGAAGCGGGCGCCTAGAGCTTGGTATGGCGAGGTTGAGGGGGTTCTTATTTGAGAGAGGTTTTGAGATGGGGAAGGTCGATCGGACCTTGTTTTTGCGAGAGCGGGGGCGGAGATATCCCGATTGTGCGGGTGTACGTGGATGATATTGTCTTTGGTGGCTCGTCTAACTCTCTTGTTGCGAGGTTTGCGGATGATATGAGCGGGGAGTTCGAGATGAGTATGATGGGTGAGTTGCGGTTCTTCCTCGGACTACAAATCAAGCAATCAAAGGAAGGAACATTTGTGCACCAAGCTAAGTACACCAAGGACATTGTGAGGAAATTCAAGATGGAGGACTCCAAGGCTATGACGACGCCGATGAGTACGACTACGGCTCTTGATGCGGACGAGGAAGGTGAACACGTGGACCAGAAGGAGTACCGGAGCATGATCGGGTCACTCCTCTACTTGACGGCGACGAGGCCGGACATACAGTTCTCAGTGTGTCTGTGCGCTCGTTTTCAAGCGTCTCCGAGGACTTCGCATCGGCAAGCGGTGAAGCGAATTTTCGGTACTTGCGTCACACTCCCGACTTCGGCCTTTGGTACTCCGCGTCCTCTTCTTTGGCGCTTCATGGCTTTTCGGACGCGGATTTTGCCGGGTGTCGGTTGGATAGGAAGTCCACTTCGGGACTTGCCGCTTTTGGGTTCTTCGTTGGTGTCTTGGTCTTCTCGTAAGCGATCGAGTGTTGCTCAATCCACGACCGAAGCCGAGTATGTTGCCGCTTGCTAGTTGTTGCTCTCGGCTCCTTTGGATCACCTACACCATGAGTGACTTTGGTGAGGAGTATACCCATGTCCCACTTCAATGTGATAGCACTAGTGCCATAAGTGTTGCAAAGAATCCAGTGCTCCATTCCAAAACCAAACACATAGAAGTGAGGTATCATTTCCTGAGAGACAACGTAGAGAAAGGGAAGATAGCTTTGATCCATGTACCCACACATGACCAACTAGCCGATATTTTCACCAAACCCCTAGATCAAGCAACTTTCACTCGTTTGCGGGGGGAACTTGGTGTGTGTTTGATTTCTTGAGTTGGGTGTGTGGGGGTTTTCTTTTGCCGGTGGTGTCGAGCCCGTTTTGCCTCCCCTCGAGGAGCCGGTTTGTAGCATATGTATAGCTTTCCTTTGTGCATTTCTTGCATTTGGCATGGCATATGTAACATGATGTATAGGCATCCTTGTATCTTAGATTGCATGCATTTTGTATCATATGCATTTTTAGGGAAAGCTTCTCCTATATACAATGTTTACCATGGGTTGTTATATATGTTCTTGTGAGCTTGTTTGATATGCTACGGTTAGTTTGGCTTAGCTCTTGATGATCTTGATGAATGATCCATGGTTGATGGCTAATCTTTTGAAAAATGTCACATATATGCTCTCTCATGTGTAAATGCTTATATATGATCTTGACATGTTTTAGTGGCTTTGCTATGCTTACTTTGTGGTTGGATAGCTAGTTTATTGATCATTTGGAGCCAAAGGCTCATTTGCCATCATGAATGTTTAGCCCTCTTGCTTAATCTTGTGGAGGGGCATAAGTTCCTTTTTGTCGCAAAGACATTTCATGTACCATTTATAAATCTGAAAATGAAATGAAACATGCTTGGAAAACATGCTCCCATGTCATATGTGCTGAAATTAATTTGCTTTGGGTGCTAAACCGTTGCATGATGCCTACCAATGAGAAGTCTCATACATAGAAGTAGGCACATGGCTCGGTGGCTTTGACATGACATGAGGTGCTTTTGGGTGTTTATGATGGTCTTATGATTAGAATGGCTGTCCTAGCATGAAGTTTGAGTGGCTTTGCCATTTTGATATGTTTTGATCATGTTTAGGTATTTGCTTGTGAGAGAGTAACTTTTCGCAAAATTACTCAAATCCTTTTTAGCCTTGTCAAATGATTGTGAAACTTGGTGATCATGTAGTTAAGGTCATTACGAACCTGTCGAGTATCTAACTTGCTCATTTGGACTTGTGTAGCTCCTTGTGATGAATTTTGTATATTCGAGAAGCTATATGTTGCAAGTTTTCGCATTTTGCCTTGATTCATGCATTGTCAACAAGGGGGAGAAGTTTGTGCATGTTTTGGGCACTCGGGAGTGTTTGGAAGGTGTTCCAATTGTTTCGGGCGATTTTTGAGCGGTGTGGTGCGGGGCCGGTCTCTTTGGGCGGTCTAACCGCCCCCCGGGCGGTCGGTTCGGGCGGGGGCGGTCTAACCGCCACGGGCGGGCGGTCTAACCGCCCGGGCGATGTGAGCGAGTGTTTTTTTGCTTTTTGTTGCATTCCCGAGTTGCATTGATGCATGTGTTCGGGGGGAGTGTCTTGTGGCTCGGGGGGAGCTTGCATTTGTGCGGGGGAGCTCTTTGTGGTGTTCGAGCTTTGCTTTGGTGGTTTGCGCTCTTTGCTTGAGCCGTGTTTTGTCTCGGATGTGTCGAGCCGTTGCCCTTGCCTAAGGGGTCCGAGACCTGTCTTCTTCAAGTGATCTTGCTCTTTGCCTTTCTTTGGCTTTCGATCGCTTGTTGGAGTTTCTCTCTTTTTGTTTCTTTTCTTTTCTTTTCTCTTGTGTTACTTCTTGTGAGTGTGTTGTCAATGCACTCATCAAGGGGGAGATTGAGGACCATGTGTGGTTCGAGGACCGGTAGATGGTCGCTTCCTTGTGTGATGAGTGATTGACAACGTTGTGTGGACTGATTCTTGGCTAAGTATTGCAGGTGCAGGTTGCGGCTTGACTCGTGTTGGTGCAGGTGAAGAACAAGCGCGAAAGGTCGTTGCCGGTGAGGCCTCCAAGCGTGGAGAAGACAAGTAGGCTTCGTTCGAGGGACCGGTGGCCGGCGGGGGTCAAGTGCGGGCCGCATGGTGGCATGAACGGCAAGATGAAGTCGTGGACGGTTTCTTGGTAGAGCCTCAAAACCAAGGTCGAGCCGGGACTACGTGGGAGCCAAGTCATGAGTGGAGATTGGCGGAGGCTACACCGAGTTCGCGGGGGTTTGCGGTGGTTCACCGTAAAACCACCGGGTTATTCGGTTGAGCCACAAAACCGAGGCCGAAGACTCGACGAGGAGGTGCGGCCACCCGGGCCGGTTCAACCGCCCGGGAGGGGCGGTCGGACCGCCCGGGGCCGGTCGGATCCACCGGGCCGGTCTAACCGCCCGGGGGGGCGGTCGACCGCCCGGCCGCCGGCGCCGAGAAGCTTCGAAGCGGAGGACACGCGTCGGGATCGCAAGGCGTGCGTCGAGGCTACGCGAGGGTGCGGTCGCCGGGCATCCGTCCGATGGTGAAGACATCAAGAATTCCAAATCCGCCCTTGAGGGGCATGTATCCCTAGTTATTAGAGAGGGGCATTTTAGACATTCGGTTGCCGCCTATATAACTCAAGAGGTGAGAGGTTGGCGACCAACTCTTGGAACCCTAGCTCATTTCGTTTTTCCATTTTCGTTCTCTATTTTCCCTAGGTTTTTTAGAAGGCTAGTTTGAGAGCTTCATGTGAGATCTAGAGAGAGGGATGGATGTTTGGGTGGCAAACTAGACCTTGTACGAACCATTCATGGCATGTATAGAAGGTTCGGCGTGGTTCTTGATGGTGGTTTTCCCGTCTCTTTGATGTTGATTTTCGGAGCTCTTTTTGGCGGTGTTTTGAGAACGATTTCTTGGGGTTTTTGGTGGGTGTCACGTATGAGGTTCTTGTGCCTCTTTGGCTGGTGACTTTGCCCCCAAATCCCCTTTGAATCGGACTCGATTTGGTGGTTTTTCGAGTTGGGCGAGTTCTTGACCTAGAGAAGCGATTTCTTCGATTCCTCTTGATTGTGAGCGTTTCGGGTCGATGCCTTTGAGGTAGAGGTTGCCCGGAGGTAACCCGACTATCCCCGAAGTTTGGCTGCAATCCGTGGAGTGATTCGGGAGATTGAGCGCAAGGAAGTTGAGGTTTGACCCGCGGGTTCTGTTTTTACGGAAGGGGCGGTCTAACCGCCTGCGGGGGGCGGTCTAACCGCCCGGGTGTTTCCGGGTCAAAGTTTTGTTTCGCCGGATTTTCCTCTGTGAGTTCGTTCGCCTTGATCGGAGGAGTGTACGGGTGAAATTTGGTGCCGTTCTCGCGCGAGTTTGCAAGGTGTTCTTGGTTGGAGTTCGTTGCTTGGGTACGGGAGGTTAGACCGCCCCGTGTAGCCGGTCTAACCGCCCCTAGGCTCTTGGGTGAAGTTTTGGTTTTCACCAAGATTTTCTCGGTAGCTAGCATGGCCTTGACCGAGAGATCTCTGTTGGTGAAACCGTGGTGTGTTTTGGTGCTCGGAAGAGGCGTTTCGGAGGATTTTTTGGTTACCGGGTGGAGGCGGTCTAACCGCCCCCTATACCGGTCTAACCGCCCCCCTCGGTTAGCCGGCTTTCGAGTTGTTTCCACTTTTGTCGGTCTTGTGTGTGTGTTGTTGTGGTTGCTTGGTAGAGTTTGTTCCTAGGACCCGGTAGCACTCCGGTGGCTACGTGGTTTTGGCAAACGGGAGGTAGAAGTGCGGAGCGTGTGATTTCGGGGGTTCGACCGTGCTAGTTCGTCTTGTCGGAGTTTTAATCTCCCTCGAGAAGAATTTTTATCGGCTCCCATTCACTCCCCCCTCTCTCGGTCGCCTTATCGGTCCTTCGAACCTCAAAATAAAAAAAAAAATTAGGAAAAAAAAAAGAGGGGATGGTCGTGGTTTGGGGTTGAGAAGTTGGGTGAGAAAGTGGGAGAGACACAGGGGGAGAGTGTGTATGAGAAGTGTGTTGAGTCTAACCCGGGTTTGAGGTGATCGGAGAGATCCAAGTCCCACTCCCAAAAGCACCCAAGAACTCTTTCACACCAAAGCCCAACCACCTTTGCAACAAGCTTGACACAACCCAAGATCCACCCAAATTCCCACCTAAGACAAATGATTTCCGAAACCAAGGAAGTTTGTGGGTGAGAAGGGTGAGAAGCCTAAAGAGAAGCCGAGCCAAAACCAAAACCCATCCCCTTCGAGTGTGAGTATTGTGGCAAGGAGAGGCATCTTGCGAGTTTTGCTACAAGAGGAAGAGGGATGAGAGGCTTGCTAGGGAGCAAGCAAACCGGGACAGGTATCGCCGGCCTCGCGGTATTCCCGAGCCTAGAGTGCCACTTCCACGGGGTGTGGGAAGTGTGAGGAGTGTTGGCGGGTTCCCACGGAGAGGTGGTGGTGAGAGGTTTGTCGGGAGAGATGATGGTGTGTGTCTTTGGTGAGAGGTTTGGTCGGGCTCGTGGTGGTTTTGCTTGGACGTCCTCCTACTCGTCCTCGGTACGGGTTTAGGGGAGATGATCGCAGCTTTGGGTTCCGGAGGAACTACGGACCACGTTTTCCCCCTCGTGGTGCTCGTACTCCTCCCATGGGACATGGGAAGTTTGGTGGCAAGGGAGTGATGTTTGCTAACCCCTCTTTTGAGCGAGATGGCTCGACAACCGGTTTAACTTTCTTTGTGCTAACCCCAGTGTCGAGTCGCTAGCTCATTCTCGTTCTTGTTTCGATTTGCGGGCGGGGAGGCTTGGAGAACATTTGGTTGATCGACTCCGGGTGTTCTCGACACATGACCGGAGATAAGAAGTGGTTCTCCAGCCTCACCCCAGTGAGGGAAAATATGTACATCACATTTGGGGACAATGGACGAGGTAGGGTGCTGTCAGAGGGTGTTGTGCATGTGAGTGACAAGGTAACGTTGAAGAGAGTGGCTCTTGTGATGTTTTGGGTTTTAATTTGCTTTCGGTTTCTCGGTTGCTTGATGAAGGTTTTGAGGTGCGTTTCAAGTCCGGCGAGTCTCGTTTGCTTGATTCTCGAGGTGATCTTGTCCGTATGATCATCCCCGAGGGTCGATTTTCGGGGCTGATTTCTCTCGTTCTTTGGGTCCTGCTTTCGTTTGTTTGATGGCCGGTCCTTCTTCGATTTGTGGAAATGGCATAGGCGGTTGGGACACTTGAGCTTTGATTTGGTTTCCCGCTTGAGTGGTCTTGACCTTGTCCGAGGATTGCCGAAGTTGAAGCTTGAGAAGGATTTGGTTTGTGCTCCTTGTAGGCATGGTAAGATGGTAGCCACTCCCCATCCACCCCCGACCGATGTCATGACCGAGCGTCCGACGGAGCCGTTGCATATGGATCTTGTTGGGACGGCTCGAGTTCGCTCGGTGGGTGGGAAGTGGTATGTCCTTGTTGTGGTGGACGATTACTCTCGCTATGCCTGGGTGTTCTTCTTGGAGGATAAGAGTGAGACTTTTGGCTTTGTTCGAGATCTGATCGTGAGGTTGAAAAACGAGAGGCATGGGAATGCTATTCGAGCTATCCGCAGTGATAATGGCTCTGAGTTCAAGAACTCTCGTTTCGATGCCTTTTGTCGTGATCTAGGTCTTGAACATCAGTATTCGACCCCTTATGTGCCCCCTCAAAATGGAGTCGTGGAAAGGAAAAATCGGACTCTTTGTGAGATGGCTAGGACGATGCTCGATGAGCACAGGACTCCTAGGAGGTTTTGGGCTGAGGCGGTCAATACGGCTTGTCATGTTTCCAATCGGATTTTATTGAGAGCTTTCAAGAAGAAGACTCGTTATGAGCTTATGCATGGTCGGGCACCCAAAGTGAGTCATTTCCGAGTTTTTGGCTGCATGTGCTTTATTTTGAAAAAGGGAAAACTCGATAAGTTTGAGGCTAGGTCTAGTGATGGTATTTTCTTTGGATATGCTAACCATTCTAGAGCCTATAGGGTGCTTAACCTTGAGACTAACAAAATCATGGAGACTTGCGAGGTGACCTTCGACGAGACAATGCCATGTACCTCTCTTGGCTTTGAATGTGCGGGTGATGAAGAGATGGCCGAGGACCTCTTTGAAGAGGAGAAAGATGAAGGCGGAGATGATGATGGGGAGAACCATGCGCCCGAAGCCGAGCATGTACCCACTACTTCCCCTACGACTACTTTGGAGCATGGACCGTCTACTTCATGGACAACGACGGTGCAACAAGAAGACCGAGGCGAGAGAAGGCCGAAGTTGAGGGGGAGGTAGTCTCGAGGCGTGAGGCTCCCCGGCGGATTCAAGAAGTGCATCCCCCGTCGAAGATCATTGGAGACATCAATGAACGCACTACACGGTCGAGGTCCGGGAATTCCTCTCATTTTGCTCATGCTTTGCTTTTGTTGCTACTTTTGAGCCCAAGGACATTGGACATGCTTTATCCGATGCAAACCGGGTCAATTCTATGCATGAGGAGTTGGAAAATTTTGAGAGGAACCGGGTGTGGGAGTTAGTTGAACCACCTCCAAATTGCCATCCCATAGGAACCAAGTGGGTTTGGAAGAACAAAGAGGGAGAAAATGGGATGATTGTGAGGAACAAGTCCGGACTTGTTGCTCGGGGGTTTAGTCGAAGGAGGGGATCGACTATGAGGAGACCTTTGCTCCCGTGGCCCGTCTTGAGGCAATTCGAATCCTTCTAGCCTTTGCCGTGGCTAAAGGGTTCAAGTTGTTTCGGATGGACGTGAAGAGTGCTTTTCTCGAATGGGGTCATAGAGGAGGAGGTGTATGTGAAGCGACCACCCGGGTTTGAGAGCGAGTTGTACCCACACGGGGTATATAGGTTGAAAAGGGCTCGTATGGGTTGAAACGGGCGCCCCGTGCTTGGTATGGGAGATTGAGAGGTTTTCTTTTGAGCGAGAGGGTTTGTGATGGGTACCGTGGATAGAACCTTGTTTCTCCTCAAGCATGGAAATGACTTGCCGATTGTTCGGATATATGTGGATGATATTGTCTTTGGTGGCTCGTCACATAACCTTGTTGCCAAGTTTGCGGATGAGATGAGCGGGGAGTTCGAGATGAGCATGATGGGCGAGTTGCGGTATTTTCTCGGGGGCCGCGATCAAGCAAGTGAAGGACGGTACATTTGTGCACCAAACCAAGTACACGAAAGACATGCGAGGAAGTTCCGGATGCAAGATGTGAAGCCGATGTCGACTCCCATGGGGAGTACGGCCACTTTGGATGCGGATGAGGACGGAGAACCGGTGGACCGGCGGGAGTACGGGAGCATGATCGGCTCCCTCCTCTACTTGACGGCGACGAGGCCGGACATACGGTTCGGCGTGTGTCCGTGCGCTCGTTTTCGAGGCTTCGCCGAGGACATCACATCGACGGTCGTCAAGAGGATTTTCGGTACCTACGATCCGCCCCTGGTCTTGGCCTTTGGTATTCTTCCTCCTCGACTCTTTCCCTTCATGGTTTTTCGATGCGGATTTTGTGGTTGTCGAGTCGAGAGGAAGTCTACTTCGGGTACTTGTCGGTTTCTTGGTTCTTCGTTGGTCTCATGGTCTTCCCGCAAGCGAGTCTAGTGTAGCTCGGTCTACCACGGAGGCGGAGTATGTTGTTGCCGCTAGTTGTTGATCCCGGTTGTTGTGGATTTCATACACTTTGAGAGACTTTGGTGAGGAGTGCACCCGGATCCCACTTCTTTGCGATAGCACCGGTGCCATAAGCGTAGCCAAAAATCCGGTGCTTCACTCCGAACCAAACATATAGAAGTGAGGTATCATTTCTCGAGGGACAATGTGGAGAAAGGAACCATTGTCTTGAGCCATGTCCCTACCCAAGATCGGCTAGCCGACATCTTTACAAAGCCTCTCGACCAAGCTACATTTGTGCGCTTGCGGGGGAACTTGGGGTTTGTTGCCCTTTCTAGTTGATTCTTGGAGGATTTACTTTTTGTACCATATGTATCATACCATGTTTTACTTTGATGTATATACATGCTTTGCTTGATGTATAAACCATGGTAGGATAGCCATCTTGTCATATATCATGTTGCATTTGTGTCATATTGCATTTTAGGATGATGAGCTTCTTTCATATGCCATATTTGAGTCTCTTTGGCTATTTGTGAGATATTGGTTATATGTGTGGAGAAATGGTGATGTGAGGCTATGCTCTTGGAATATTTGAGATATATGTGTGGTGAGATAGCCCCTTTTGAAATGAATGCTTAACTTGACTAATTCTTGATGAAATTTGCTCCACTCGTGTGTAGTTGTGTATCCATGTCACGAGTTTGGTCTAAATGTGCTTTTCATGCTTAGATTGTGCTTGGATGCCTGTTCTTGCATTTGGGCCAAAGGCCGAATATCATTGTGAATGTTTAGCCTATGTTGCATTCATGGGGGAGCATAAGCTTCTTTTTGCCGCAAAGGCACTTCATGTACCATGAAATGAATTAATCTTGAAAAGAAGTGCATAATGCTCGAAAATTGCTCCATCCATCATGTCTATGCTTAAAATGTCTTATCGTTCACATATGGGTGCAAAACATGTTGCATGATGTTCACCGGTGGAGAAGTCTCCCCGAAGTGGACACATGGCTCATGAGCTTTGACATGACATGCGTTGCTTTATGGGTGTTTGCCATGATCTTTTGCCTGAGAATTTGATATCCTTGTATGATCTTTGACATGGTTTGCATGTTTGTGGCTCAAGTGTGACATGGATAGGCTTTTACATATGAAGCGAGCCTTCTTTTGGTAAAAGCTCGCTTAAATCTGAAAATTTTGCTTTGTCACATGCTTGTATTTTCATATATTACTTGTGGCAATGCTTTGACTATGCTATGATTCATGGGTGTGATCTTTGTCTCATTTTTAGCCTTTGACACTAGATTTGGCCTATTTGAGAAGCTCATGTAGATGCTTATATGCTTTGCTTTGCATTTCTGCATTTTCACCTTGATTCATACATTGTCAACAAGGGGGAGAAAAGGTGAGCTTAATGAAAATTCAGAAAAAGGTGAGCTGAAATTTGGAAGTGTGCATCCACATGTTCAGGGGGAGGCATTACATGTTCAGGGGGAGGCATTTGTTCAGGGGGAGCTTTCTTGCTATTTTCAGTGTGGATTTTGTGCTTTGCTTGGCTTGTGACCTTTCTTCGCCTTTCTTCGGTTTTGGTCATGAGTTGAGCTTCTTTGTTTTTCTTTCTTCTTCTTTTCTCTTTTACTGCGAATTTCATTTCGCGTTGTGTGTTGTCAATGCACTCATCAAGGGGGAGATTGTGGACCGGGAGCGTCCCGGTGGTCGAGGGATGACCGCTCCTCGGTGATGAGTGATTGACAACGGGTGTTGGACCGACTCTTGGCTTAGTGCGCGAGGTGTAGGCCGCGGCCTAGTTCGTGTTGTTGCGGGTGAAGAACGGGCGCGAAAGGTCTTCGGCCTTGAGGGGCCTCCGGGAGATGGAGAGACAAGTAGGCTCGGTTCGAGGGACCCGGTGGACGGCGGGGCCCGGGTGCGGGCCACATGGTGGCGACACAAGCAAGACGAAGTCATGGACGGATGAGCCGGTGCACGGTGGCGGTCAAGTCAAGTGGTTTGGCGGGAGGCCGGACCGGGCACGCGGGGTTTGGTGGTTTGCCCACAAAACCATCGGCGGACGGTTTCTTGGTTTGGGCCTCAAAATCAAGTCCGAGGGCCCAACACGACGGAGACGGGATCCGGGCGTGTCGGGAAGCTTCGAAGCGGAGGACACGAGGCGGGATCGCATGGCTTGCGTCGGGAGGACGCGGGGTGCGGCAAAGGCGTGGCCGTCCGATGGCAAGACCCACAAACATTACCAAAATGCCCCTACGTGGGTTGTATCGCCAGTAGTGTAGTTAGGGGTAGTCGAGTCATTTACCACTCCGGCGGGACCTGATATATAAGCCATGAGTGTGTGTTGATGGCTCTCCCTCTCCGCGACCTAGGGTTTCATTTCCCCCCTTCTCTTTCTCATTTTCGTAGCTATTTACCTTCCTATTTTCTCTAGGCTAGCATGAGAGCTTCATGAGAGATTTGTTGAGAGGGATGGATGCTAGGGCGGCATGCTAGACCTTGTGAATCTTTCCTGGTTTGTATAGAAGATTCGGGGTTGTTTTTCGTGGCTTTTTGTGCTTATTTTCGTGCCTTTGTTCCCGGTGTGATTCCGCGGATTTGAGTGAGTTTCTTCCCGGATTTCTTTGAGGAAAACATGGATAGATGTCTTGTGCATCTTTGTGCTTGATCTTGTGTCCTCAAACGCCGGAAATCACTTCGATTCGTGAGTTTTCGTTCGGTGCTCTACTTTTTGGTGGTGCTCAAAAGATTCGCGATTCCCGGTGATTTAGGGAGTTAGGAGGCAAGATTTTTGGGCTATAGCATCCTTGTGTGACGCTTTTCAAGTCCCCAAATCCTTGTCTCCACAGCTTCAACCGTTTGGGAAATCCGATGATGATTTCGGGGAGTTGACTTTCGAGGTCGGGCATTTTTACGCTTCGTCCGAGCCTCGCGGACGGTCCGCGCCCTCCCCGGCGGACGGTCCGCGCCGCTCGAGTTCGTCCCGAGTTCTTCGTGTTCTTGCTCGTCTTTTGTTTTGATCCGTTGTGATTTTGGTTTTTGGTTGGACGAAGTTTCGGACGGTCCGCGGTGTCGGGCGGACGGTCCGCGGGTGCTGGCGGACGGTCCGCGTGCTCCCCGCGGACGGTCCGTGGCACGGGGGTGTCTTTGGGTCGTTCGTGTAAATTAACGGACGGTCCGCGACTAAGGCCGGGCGGTCCGCGGCTCGGGTGCGGACGGTCCGCGATATCCGGCCGGACGGTCCGCGCGGCTCTTGCGGACGGTCCGCCCCACCTGCGCGGACGGTGCGCCGCAGCCTCGTGTGCTTTGCTTCTTGGCTCGATTCCTTCCTCCCTTTCTAGTGCTTCCGTGTGTGCTTTGAGGAATCGTTCCTAAGGCTAGAGGTTGATCCATAACCTCGTGGTCTTGGCGATTGGTGCGTGATTCGATCCATCGCTTGTGTGTGACCGGGATTTGAGTAGGACATAGGCCGGGTTCTTTGGGAAGAATTTTTACCGGCTCCTATTCACTCCCCCCTCTCTAGTCGCCATCTGATCCTTCACGTGTGCATGTCGGTTTTGGAGTTTAGTGTTTATGCGGGGTTTTAGCGTTGAAAGCAAGACTTTCGGGATAAGTTCATCAAGCACCTTATGACAAGACCTTGGAGCCCCCGTACAAGTCATGCAATGAAGCAAACTTAACTCCAAGAAGCCGGGGACTTGATCGGAGAAGACGACAAACTCCGAGGACCCGACCGAGAAAAGTGCTACATCTTGCAAGACAAGGAGTTATGCCCAATTCGAGAGAAACCGACGACATGGACCTACATGCGAGAAGGGGGGAAACATCCGGGAAGCAAGGGAACCGACGTAGAGCAAAGGAGGCCGCGGGATGGGCCTGGATGGGCCCGGGCCGGCCGTCCCGAGCCGGTCGGCCCGGCCCATTCCGGGGCCCGTTTGCCCCCTCCTTTGCCCTAGCCGCCAATCGTGCTATTTATAGCCCCGTGGCCGAGAGCCACGGATAATCTAATTCGTCATCGGCCGCCGAGGAGCGAGAGAGAGAGGGACACCATCTCGGAGAGGAGAGGGTCGAGCTAGTTGACTAGGGTTTCCCTAGCCGACGTGGGAACCATGCATGGAAGACCACGTCGGTGTTCTTGTAGCCGCGGTGGCTAGAGGTACAAGCCGGATCTTCCGAAAGAATCTCGACTTGTCTTTTGACTCGCCCTAGACTCCCCGCATGAGTAGGGATATGTTGTGACGAACGGGGGTTCCGAAAGGCGGATGTTTTTGGATTTGGACGAGAAACCACGATTTAAAGAGGCTTCTAATAAGATTCGATTTGCTACTTTTTCTCCTCGCTTGGAACTTCAACAAAAGGCTTAACCCGATCTCTCTAGATCGGTTTATCTACCCAATCTTACTATGTTTTCTCCGGTCTTAAGTAGATTAGATTAGTTTCGTGTCTTTTACCTAGATGCATTAGGGTTTCTTTTACCGAAGATTGAAGTTACTTTGTTTATTGCTAATCCTAATCGGAGATTGTTGGCTACCTCTCCAAGAAACCCAAACTTTTTTGTGGATGATCCGGGAAAACTTTACGAGCAAAGGAGATGTGCAACACAAGCTAAAGGGTTGGAAACCCTAGATTCAAAAGCCGAAGTTGAAGGACCGCCGGAATCTCCAAGGGAATCACCACCTCCAAGTCCAAAGGAAGATCAACCTAAACCGACATCGTTGATCTACCTTTCATAAATCAAGACGCCGGGAAGGCCGTTCAAGATCAAGGTCTCAACTATCCGCATGATGGTTGCGGGAGCTTTGGAACGTTTCAATGAATACATACGACCCGGATTCCTTGAGTGGCAAACCGGTTTACTTAAGAGGAGGATGGAGAAGATGGAGATAGAGAAAGAAGCTCAACACCTAAAGGCTGCCACGGCAAGATCCACATGCGAGGATTGAAGTGTTCATCATGATGAAGATGCTAGAGACGCAAGTGGGACAACTTGCCGGCGCCCGATGGGTAACAAAGAAGAATATCCGAGACAACTCCAAGGTCCCAAGACGGCGAAGGCTACTCAAACTCATTCGGGAGAGAAGGAGGATCACACTAAGGAGACCATGAAGATCATGATCGAAGGACCGGAGTTCGAGATGCCGAGCCACTACATGAAGGAAGTTGTTGCATCTATCAAGACCAAAAGACAAAGCGAGCTCGTGAAGACCAAAAAAATTGACTAAGCCGAAGAAGAAGCCCGTGCCCAAGATGGTGCGGAAGTGGGTACCCAAGATTGCAACGCCCGCAAAGAGCGTTGATCCGAGGTAATCAAGTGAAGAAGTCTAGCCATGGACTATAAACGAAGCGCTAGGCGGGAGGCAACTCGTTTCGTCGAGTCAAGAATAAGCTACCGGGAGGATTACCCGATTCTAGGTTTTTCGAGTCTTTTTAATAATTTAGTTTTGAGTTTTATTACGCAAAGACATTAGACTTAGAAGTGGTTGAACAATATTAGAGACATAATTCTTGATTGAATGTTTTGCTTTATCATAAACCCTTTGCATGAACCCTCCTATGTGCTTGTTTGTTCTTTTCTTTTCGAGAAACCTCAACCAAATAATTTCAGAACCTAACTCAACCTTTCACCCTCATTATGGTGCTAAGGTGGACTTATTTTTCATGCTGAAAACACACGAGTAGAGCCACGACTTATATCTAGGTGTTAATAAAATTCAGCACGTGGTAGGACTCGCGTGAACCTAGAAATTAAAACTTTTGGTTGGTTTAAAAATCTATATCCTTGGTTTCTCTAGGATTAGAATTTTTCTAAGCCTCATCTAACTTTGTTTTATTCAAAATCTCTCTCATTTAGCCAAAATTAGAGCCTAAACCTATGCCCCCATGATCAAGCCGGGAAAAGTTCGCTCTCAACCGATGAAGGCAAACTATACCGGTGAGACCGATATCAACGTAGTCGGAAAATATTTTCGACTTACATTTGTTTTTAATGGTTTAAAAACTTCTCTAAATTTATGCTTGAGCTCTTGCATGGCTCTGAAAAATATTTTTAAATTTCGAAATTAGAGTAGTGCTTAACCTTAAACACACTTAAAGGGGGGCAATCTAGCTTGAATTGATCATGCATGCACCATTGGATACCCTTTCATCAACTTTCACCAAGTCCACATGCAAAGGACAAGCATGGTGGGCAGCAAGCATCAACTTTGCAGGAATTTCATGGTGGCATGTGAAGCAAGTGGAGCTAGGGAGCATGGACATGAGCCAAAGCATGAAGCATCAAGTGGAAGGACCAATAATGCAAGAAAAGGAGTGGACAAGAGCGTTTGGGCGGTGCAACTCGTGGAGCACGCGGGCAAGAAAGTTGCGAGAGGAGAAATGATCATGCTAGATGAAAGACGAGGCGGGGAGGAGCACGGGCACCCCGGAGCCGGTCGGCCCGGAGCCGGCCGGCCTACCCTATTTAAGGAGCCCCCCGCTCCCGTTTTCTGCGGGGCAAGCTTCCCTCTCCTTCCTTTGTTTGTGTGTTCAAGTTTGTGTGCCCAAAACCTCCGTAGACATAGCCAACCTTCCCAAGCTTGATAGCTCAAAAAAAAATCCACATCCTTAATCCACTCAAAGTCCACATCCGAAGTAGGAGTTTAAGTGCCTAGTTACGGTTGCAACCCGCAGTTTTAGTAGAAGAGAAGAGTGCAGCAACCATGTGGAAAAAAACCACAAGTATCTTATCCAAGAAGAAGGGTTCATCATCATCCAAGCCATCGTCGACGACGTCTTCAAGGAGGCCCTCGGTTTCCGAGTCTCCCCGGAGCATGGAGACGGATACGGCACCACCAAGGAGGAACGATGCTCTCCTCCTTGGTGGTATGAGGGCTGCAAGGAGCACGTCCATGAGGTTTACCGAACCTCAAGGGCACACGGAGGAGCAACCCGCGCCACCACGACGATCGACCCGTTCGACCGCGCCACCTCCTTACACTTCGATATATTCCTCGTACGGCTTCATCATTTTGTCGTCAGAGGAGGAGGAGAGGCTCTCTCGTCTTGAGAAGAGGCTTGTGCCCAACGTCGAGTTCGACGACCAAGCACTCTTCACCTTGGGTTTCGGCACCGACATATACTACATGTTGGGGCACCTTGGATGGGTGCAATTCTCCAACGGAGTATCGGCGGACACCCACAAGGGGTTCGCCTTAGAAATCTTGATGACCATTGCACCTATCCTTGATGATGGGGTGCAAAGCTTATCATTCCGTTTGGAGGGAGTCCAACAAGTGGTTCCCTACGAGCATGTTAGTGAGCTACTTGGATTCCATAAGGGAGCTCCGAGAGAAAGTTGACGTGCCACCCGACATGTTAGATGGATTTTGGAATTTAATCTCCGGAGAAGCCCGTCAACAACACAATTGCATCCGCAACCCCATTATCCGGATATTTCACTCTTGGATGTGCAAGAGGGTATTTGGGAGGATGAAGGAGACGAAGGTGACCGACACGGAGTTGAATTGGCTCTACTCGGCTTTAATTTCCGGGCAGCGAATAGACCCCTCTTACCTTATGATCAACCGTTGGTGTTGCGAGGCAACATCGGGGGCGGGACATATTGGTTCGGGGTGCTACCTCTCCATGTTGGCCTTCTCCTTACGGTGGGGATCGCAAGAAACCCCGACCATCTTTTGCGTGGTACCTCTCTCGGCATTGAATATTTGCGACAAGGAAAATACATTAGTGGAGATGAGAGAGGAGGTTATGGTTTGGCCATGGTAAACCTACCCCTTCGGATGAGAGGCTTAGGCTTTTTATCGAAGGAAGGGAAGATTGGTTGGAAGAGGGACTCCTTGTCCCGGCAAGGAAAAACAAAAGAGGAAGAATCGTAGAGGAGGGAACATCCTCCGCACAAGCGAGTGGTGCACAACCCAATGTGCCACCATTCGGCGGGATCCCTCCTCCGCCAAGTTATTACGGAGGGCCACAAGGGAAAGCATGGGGGTGGTGCACCGGTACCCCCACCAAATTATGTGGTGCCCAACGCTAACTTCGCGGAGCTCTACACACAATATCCCCAACCACAACAAAGCATGGCCATAATTGGAGGGTATGTTGCAAGAAACGCCCAAAACGTCGCGACCATCCAAGCCAACGCGGCTCAACTTGGTGAAGGCAATGCAAATATTGCCTATGAGCTCGGACGCCTTCAACTAGTGGAGCCGAATCAATTCGTCGGAGGGAATGTCCAATCATATTATGAGCAAGGGTATTACTATCAAGATCATCAACACCAACCACCGACGGAGGACTAGAAGATTTAGGAACTTTAGTTTTCTTTTCTTTTCTTTTTCTCTCGTAATTTTCAGATTTTGTTTATGTGTGTTTGCGTAATATTTTTTGTTTTTATTTAAATTTCAGCAAGTGTGTTTGTTTATTTTCAGTTTGTATTTCAACTTGATATCATCATTAATAAAGACACCACCTTGATTATATCATTGGAAAAGTTACAAAACTTTGTGCCATGATGATATATGATTATAATTGCCGCTTTGTTTATCTTTGTAATTGATTTATTCATGTTTAACCTAGTGCTCTCTTAAAAATACAAATCTAAAATTATCTAAATGCTAGCTTAATCTTTAGCGGAGGTTATGATAAAGATAAAGACCCATAGTGTTTTATGTGCTCTCAAGTTTTAGATGGATTAAAGATGATTTATTTTTGTTCTTAAATGTAAAGCTAACCTTGTCATAAATACCACTTGCGTGTTGCTCTACCTTTCCCGAGCCATATAAATATTTGAGTGCAAAAACTTAGTATACAAGATTTATTTTTGAAGTGAGTTATTTCGGGCCCCGATTTCTCCGGCCCAAGACTAAGAAGCCGGTCATTCCGAGTTTTTGCGTATCTATCTTTTTGCTAGCCTTCTATCCGTGCATTGTGTATCCCCACGTCGGAGATCTCACAAACCTCGCCGGATATCCACCCTTAAAACCAAATATCATCTTTTGTGTTTACCTCCTTGACCACAACCTATCGTTGAGAATGGATCATCAATTCAAGGAAGATCGCAAGACGGTGCCAATATTGAAGAATTCAAGTATCTCTCCAAGGAAAAATATTTCCGGCACCTACCTTATTTACCGCCTCTTTGCTCGAGGACGAGCAAAGTCTAAGCATGGGGGAGGAGGTAGGTACGATGCAATTTTTAGAGTTCAAAGGGAGCAATTTTTAAAAAATGATGAATGAAAGAAAATTCAAAGGCGATGTACGTGACTCCCAAGGTGAAAGTCTCACAAGAAAAAAATGAATTAATGAAAAAAAGAAAGAAAGAAAGAAAAGAAGGAGAAATATGAGAAAGAGAAAAAATATGAGTATGCGTAAAGTGAGCTCCCCGATTCTCTAAAGTGCATTAGGAAATTCAAGGCATCAAGTTTAAAAGATCCATTCTCATTTTCCAACCATGTGCAATCCGATAACGAGGACTTCCTTTGTGCCTCGGGATCACTCTTTGCCATTTGCACATGTCCACTTATCTCAAGCATGTGTATTTTTCTCTTTCCCCTCCTTCATTTAACATCGTTTTCCAATGACCTTTTTGATGAGTCTCGGTAAGACCATGAGAAGCTTGTCTTGTTTTGACAACACCTCATTTATAAAATATTGTTAGGACTAAACTTTCCCAAAGCTCCATATAATGCCTACCACACATATATGTTATGAGAGGGAAAGGAGTAGAATATATAGGCTTGCGAGACAAGCGAGTTGAGAGTTCATAAGCAATATACAAGATGATTTAAATTTGTGAACTTTGTCTAGCTTTTCTTTATCTCGTTCTTTATTTCAAAAATTCTCGAGATCTATTTAAACTTTGTGAGCATGTTAATACTCATGGGATAAGCTTAACAAGAATGCGCCCTCCGTAGAGATGAAGGTTAGTACATTATCGAACTTTAACGAATTAAAATTTTGAGAGCATTATGTTTTGTCATGTATGATCAAGTGCAAGGTTTAAACATTGTTTGGCAATGATGATATCCATCGAAGGCTTACTCGAGGATGAGCAAGGTTTAAGCATGGGGGAGATGTTGACGGTGAAAATCCGTCAACCTAGCCATGAGTTTACCTTCGGTGTTGGCATAAGTTTTATACCTTATCCATTGGTACTAACCCCCGTGGTATAACAAGTTCACGTGTGCATGTCGGTTTTGGAGTTTAGTGTTTATGCGGGGTTTTAGCATTGAAAGCAAGACTTTCGGGATAAGTTCATCAAGCACCTTATGACAAGACCTTGGAGACCCGTACAAGTCATGCAATGAAGCAAACTTAACTCCAAGAAGCCGGGGACTTGATCCGAGAAGACGACAAACTCCGAGGACACGACCGGAAAAGTGCTTGAATCTTGCAAGACAAGGAGTTATGCCCAATTCGAGAGAAACTAACGACATGGACCTACATGCGAAGGGGGAAACATCCGGGAAGCAAGGGAACCGACGTAGAGCAAAGGAGGCCGCGGGATGGGCCTGGATGGGCCCGGGCCGGCCGGCGCGGCCTGGTCGGCCCCGCCCATTCCCGGCCCGTTTGCCCCCTCCTTTGCCCTAGCCGCCAATCGTGTTATTTATAGCCCCGTGGCCGAGAGCCACGGATAATCTAATTCGTCATCGGCCGCCGAGGAGCGAGAGAAGAGAGGGACACCATCTCGGAGAGGAGAGGGTCGAGCTAGTTGACTAGGGTTTCCCTAGCCGACGTGGGAACCTTGCATGGAAGACCACGTCGGTGTTCTTGTAGCCACGGCGGCTAGAGGTACAAGCCGGATCTTCCGATAGATTCTCGACTTGTCTTTTGACTCGCCCTAGACTCCCCGCATAATTAGGGATACGTTGTGACAGAACGGAGGTTCCGAAAGGCGGATGTTTTCGGAGTTGGACGGAAAACCACGATTTAAAGAGGCTTCTAATAAGATTCGATTTGCTACTTCTTCTCTTGCTTGGAACTTCAACGAAAGGCTTAACCCGATCTCTGTAGATCGGTTTATCTACCCAATCTTACTTTGTTATCTCCGGTCTTTAGTTGATTAGATTAGTTTCGTGTCTTTTACCTAGATGCATAGGGTTTCTTTTACCAAAGATTGAAGTTACTTGGCTTTACTAGATCGACTTTTGCGTCACACATTGTTCCACGGATTCGATACCTTGGGTTCACCACTCGAGGGAAGAAGGGTCCCTTGACTACGACGGGACACTTGTCCGCTTGCAAGTCATTAAACGAACTTTGATACAACTATTAACCGTCCACAAGCCCCTTTTTTCTCGGCGCCGTTGCGGGGAACAAGTGATCAAGATTTGATTTTTATTGCCTTTTTGTGATTTTCGGTTTTCTTTTAGTTTTTCTTTTTTTGCATCTACTAAACTTTGATCATCCTCAAAATACATCTAATCTAGTTTGTCTAACCCTAGTTTTCATAGATTTACTTTTACTTTCTAGTTTTTGCATACTTTGTTTATTGCTAACCCTAACTTGGAGATGGTTGGCTACCTCTCCAAGAAACCCAAACTTTTTTGTGGATGATCCGGGAAAACTTTACGGGCAAAGGAGATGTGCAACACAAGCTAGAGGGTTGGAAACCCTAGATTCAAAAGCCGAAGTTAGCCTTGTACCCAGGATTGTAAGATTTGATCCCAACCCAAGGATTTTTGGGAACTGCTTGGATGGTTGTCCTCGCGGGGGCACCCTATCGTGTGTTTAGATTTACCTTGCAAGGTTTAAATCAATCAATTGTCGGCCTCTCGCCATTATCTGAGACTGCTTAATCAACTGGCCATGATATCCCGTAATGATGGAACTTGGTGAATATTGTTGTATGAATTAATTGCTTGTCCAATTCTTGATTGAATTAGTTGGCACACTTAGCAATGGTAATCAACTATAAGTTGTGCTAAAATATTGAAAGTAAGGAAATACTATTCGTGGTTGTTCAGCAAAAGAAACTCCGCCGGCAAAAAGCCTATCATGTCTAGAGTTTGGTGATGTAGTTATCACTCGACGGTTAAGTCTTGCTGAGTATTAGTATACTCAGCCTTGCTTAAAACTGTTGTGTAGGTGTTGTTGGCTGGGTGGATGACGACAAGTGATGACATCACAGATGGCCTCCTGTGATGTTTGCCGTTGCACTAGTTTATTTTATTTTCACTGTTTTCGAACTCTAAACCTTTATTTATTGTCTTGAGCAAAGGTTGTAAAAATTTAACCCTCAGGGGTAATTTGGAATTTGTCGGTGAGGAATATGGTCCCGACACTAACCGGTAGAAAGCGCCGAGGTCTATCCCTCAATGGTCGATGCTAAGTAACAAGTGACACGGGGTTTTTATCCTGGTTCCCGTCGAGGGGGCCGTACGTCCGGCGGTGGCGTGCTCGAGGCACTATATTACTTAGCACCGGGGGTGCTCGTAGTGGGGCGGCTACAAGCAAGGCGGGAGAGGAAGCGGGGCTTCCAAGTCCACCCGGTTGAAGATGTCGTGGGAGAATTGGAGAGTGAGTACGTGGTGTGTGTGAATGGTTCCTTGTCCGTGGACTTGTGCGTGTTGTGTTCTGTCGCCCGCGACTGGGGGTTCGCTCCCCCTTTTATAGATCAAGGGGGAGGCGGATTACATGCGTGCCGCGCTATCTAGCTACGTGGGGAGGTGCGACGTGCTATGCCGTAGGGTGGGCGGCCGTCCGGGCGATCCTCACGGTGATCTGGTCATCATGGCCTGACTTGTACCCGAACAGTGGCGGTTCGAGGGTAGGAGAGCAGCGGATGGCGGTGACGTCCTCCCCGATAGGCTCGAGGGAGGCGGCGACGCAAGCACGCGCGGAGTACGGGAGTAGGCGAACGGCGTTCCTTCCCGACGCGCTTCGCGGGGGCCGGAGTTGTTGCTACGGTGCCGGGCGTGCTCCCCGCACGCGCGGGTACGGCGGCCAAGCCGTTACGGTGGCGGGGGTTGGCGGTCCACCGGCCTAGCGCCTCCACCCTAACCCCCGTAGGGTCACAAGAAAGTGAATCGAGGGTGAAGCCGGCCCCCTTTCGAGGGCTCGGCGCGTCAACCGTACTGGAGCAGGCGCACGGTGTCACGGGACTGACACCGGCCGCGGCTGCACGCTCCCTTCCCACAGTAGCGGGGATGGGCTCCTCCCCGGGGAGTTGGTGTGGCGGCACCGGGGTGCGAGCCCCGGCGCATGATGGCGCCGTCCCGCCGGTGTCGGGCGTTAAATGCCCGTGTACGGGGGGCCGGTGCACGCGCGAGGGGCACCCTCGAGCGTGGGCGACCCCGGCCGAGGGCGGGACGCGCCCTCGAGCGAGGCGGAACCCGCCCGAGGGGGAGCGAGCCCTCGAGCGAGGTGGAACCCGCTCGAGGGAAGTGTTGCTCCTCGAGCGGGGCGGAGCCCCCGCCCGAGGGGGCGTGCGTCCTCGAGCGAGGTGGGGCCTGCTCGAGGGGATCTCTAAGAAGGCCGCCTTGGTGGGCCGTCGGTGCCCCCGCGGCGTGGGCCGTGTCCTGCATGGTTAGGCACCTGCATGGTTAGGCTTAGCGTGTTTTGGTCTCGTTGCGGGTTTTAAGCGAGGATCTCCCCGTTGTTTAAGGGGACCCCTAGGGCTGTCCCCGACAGTAGCCCCCGAGCATCTGTGGGTTTGCCATTGAGGCTCCCGCAGATGCTGGAACCTACTGATAGGACGTTCTTCCCTCCTTGTTTTGCGAACGCTTTCCGTGGGGCCGCGTCAGCGGACCCGCGGGTCTAGCCCCCGAAGCCCTGCAGGAGTGTGGGTGCTCCTGCAGGGGTTAACCGCGAGAACTGGTCAGAGGGCCTGGCACATGTTTCAACCAGCATCGGCAGTGTTTCAGCCGGCTTCGGTGGCGCACGCGGCTGCCGACGCGCGTCTCCCGTGGGTGCGGGCCAAGGAGGTGTAGCCGTGCGTTAAGCCCCCGAGCACGGGGCCCGTTCGAGGCGATCGGGTAGAGCCTTACGACTTGTTTTTAACGCGCCCTCGCCGTCCCTCCGCGGGACGGAGGGGTGAGGTTTCCGCAACTCCCATCGAGCGGGTCGCGAATTGCGGATTCCTCGTCGAGCCGCTAGCGGGTGGTTCAAGTGGACGTCCATGCCCCGTTCGATAAGGGTAGGCCGCGTGGTCCGAGACACGTCCATGAAAGCACTTGCGTGGGTTTGCTAGGTGGGGCTCGGTCCCGTTCGATAGGGACCGAGGGCGCGGAAGCTCTCCCTCGGTGGGATCCCCCGACTAGCTGCCCTCGCTGGCTCTCGAACACGACATGTGGGGCACCCTCGAGCCGACGGGCTCGAGGAACGGCTCGAATGCGCGTGCCCTCGTCGTCCCTGACTCTGCGATCTGAGGCGCCTGTTCGAACCCGTCGAGGGTCAGGCTTCGAACCTCTGATCAGTAGGGCCGTGCGGGGTGGCGCCTGGGCGGCCCCGTCTTTTGCGTCTGCGGCCGTCGAGGGGTCTGGGCGAGCCAGCCCTCGAGGCGCCGGGTTGGTAGCACAGCGTATGTGCCCTTTTTGGGAGAATTGATATTGTCTCGAGCCAGGGGCTCGTGCCGCTCGAGGGTTTTGCGTGGCATGGGTACTCGTGGTGCCCACTCTACATCGAGCGGGCCCCGGTGGACTTCTCACGCCGATGTCCCTTCGAGGGCTGACATCGTCTGGAACCAAGGGCTCGCGCCGCTCGAGGGTTTTGCGCGGCATGGGCACCCGCGGTGCACCTCTTACCTCAAGCGCGGGCCCCGGGCGGCCTTCTCGCGCCGATATCCCATCGAGGGCCGTCATCGTCCGGGGAGCCAGGGGCTCGCGCCGCTCGAGGGTTTTACGTGGCATGGGTGCCCGTGGCGCCCGCTTTACTTCAAGCGAGGCCCCGGCAGCCCTCTCACGCCGATATCCCATCGAGGGTCGTTTCTATCTCAAGCCGGGGGTCCGTCCCGCTCGAGGGTTCTCCTTGCTTGGCAAGGGACCTAGTCATTAAATGCCTCGCGGTCGAGGGCTGCGGTTTTTGCGGCGTGGGCGCGTCTTTTTAGGCGCTCGCGCCGCGCGCGCGCGCGTAGTGGGCGGCGTGGCGGTGGACGTGACCGCTTCGCCTCGGCCCCTGCGGGTCTCCGCCGTGATGATGGCCCGTCTGCGGTGATGTGGCCGCTGCGGTCGCGGTGAGGCCCATCCGTCGGCGTGAGGAGAAGATTCCCTGCAGTTAATGCGCGCGGGACATCTGCCCCGGAGAGCTCGCCCGCGGCTTATAAATCGGAGGGAGTGGGGATACGGCGGTTTTTTACCTTAGCATCTCACCATTTCAGCCCCCTGCGCCTTTGTGTTCGCCTCGCTCTTGTCACCGCGCGGCGTCGCCATTAGAGCTCGTCTTCCGTTTTTCATCCTCCGTCCTCGCATTCCTTCGTCCTTCCTCATGGCGCCGCCTCGGCCTCTCACGATCCCGGAGCCGTACGCCCGGGAGAGGTCGACGGTGACTCGGCCGGCCCTTGGCGAGCGGTCGCCGCCGCCGGCCGGTGGCGGCCAATGAAGACGGACGTCCGGCGGAGTGGATAGTGCCGCCGGCGGCGGACCGCGCGCCCAACCCTCCGGAGGGCTACGTGGTGAGCTTCATCCGCTACCACGAGCGGGGGTTCAACGCGCCGGCGAGCCGCTTCATGCGGGCGATGTGCCACTACTACGAAGTGGAGTTGCACAATTTCGCGCCCAACGCGATTTCGCAGGCGGCCACGTTCGTGGGCGTCTGCGAAGGGTACCTGGGGATCCCAGTCAATTGGGAGCTCTGGGTACACCTTTTCCGCGCGGAGCTCTTCACGCAGCCCACGACGGAGCCAAGGACCCGCCGCGCGGTGCGCGCCGGCGGGATGTCGCTTGCCCTGCGGGGGCAATTCAAGAACGTCTACATCCCCCGCACCATGCGACGAACAACGCCGGGCCGGGAGCGGGGATGGTTCTATTTGCGCAACGCCGAGCCCGGCCTTTCCCCCCCTACACCGGCCGGGTGTTCAAGGAGAGGCCCGACTCCCCGGGGCTACGGGGTGTCCACGCCCCAAGCATCGGAGGCGGCGGGGAGTCGGTCCCGGCCGCCTGCGGCGCCCGGCGGCGATGGGGCCGAACGCGATGGGCGTCCTCGCCTTCCTTCATCACGGGCGGGTCGTGCCCTTGATGGAGAGGCCGCTCGCATCTTCGAGATGACGAGGCGGCCAACCCCGTCGATCCGGCGAGGTCGCGGATGCTCCCGACGCCCCTCGAGCGGGCGTACGCGCTCACCGGGCGCGGAGCGCCGTCGACACCCGGTGCCGACGCCTGCGGATCGGACCCCATGGGACCTCGAGATGCTCCCCACGGGCCCACTGGTGAGTGTGACTCTTGATTTTGTTTCGATTCTTGGTACTGCTTCTGCCTCTTGACGCATCTTTGGTGTTCTTGTGTGCAGCTGGTGAACTTTATTTGCTTCCAAGTCCGTTCCGCCCACCCCCGACTCCCGCGCGCTTGGTCGGGTGGCGCGGCGGGCCGGCAGCGAGGAGCGGGCGGCGCGCGGAGGGAGCGCGCGAGGCGACATCAGCGCGCCGCGACCGGCGGGCCGCGGAGTGCGGCGGCGCGAAGAGCCGGGGCTCTCCTCCCCGGGGACCGAGGAGTACTTGTCCTCGGAGGAGAACGAAGAGGAAGAGGGCCGAGGGGGAGGGCCCCTCCGATAGGTGGCGACTGCGCCCCCGTCGCCGAACCGGCGCGGCGGCAAGGGCGGCATCGCCCGGGGCGGGCGCAACGGCGCCCGCCGCCGGCCGGTCGACATCGGGCGCGCGCGCGCGCGGGAGGTGCCGGCGCGCGCGCGCGCGCGCGCCCGTGCGCGCATCAAGCGTGCTCGCGCGCGGGCGAGCGCGCCTACGCGCGGGGCAAGCGTGCCGCGCGCGCGCGGCGTCGTTAGGCGGCGCTACGGCTAGCGTGCCCGCACGCGGGGGCGAGCGTTCGGCGCGCGCGGGCCGCGCCGCCGGGAGGCGCGGCATCGGGCGTGCCCGTGCGCGGGGCGGACGCGCCTACGCGCACGGGGGCGCCGTCAGGAGGCGCGGTGGCGGGTGTGCCGGTGCCGCGCCGACCTCATCCGCTGAGGCCTCGAGGAAAAGGAAGCGTGCCTTCTCCTCTTCGAGGTAAGGGGTTCGATCCTTTGCTCGGTTTGATTTGTTGATGATTAGGCGTCCTAACCCTCCGTTCGTGCCTGCGCAGGGTGGTGCCAACTGTGCCTCCCCTCGCACCTGCCAAGGTGCTGAGGACGGACGCGTCCATCCCCACCCGGCGGCGCTCGTCAAGGGCGTCACGGGCGGGGGCAAGCACGGCGGTGGCGGGCGAGAGCTCGCAAAGCCCGGGCCGAGGCCTCGAGGCCTCGTCCGGCGGATCGGCTCGCCGCGCGCGCGGCGGTGGTCGCCGAGGAGCGGCCGGCCGCCGGCCATCGTGGGGGTGCGGGCCGCGGCGGCCGGTCGTGGCGGAGGCGCGGCCCGCGGAGGCCGTCGCTACGGAGGCGCCGTCCGTGGCGCCGGCCGCGGAGGAGGCGGAGCGGGTGCAACCCATGGCGGTGCCCGTGGTCGCCGAGGCGCGGCCGGAGGTGGTGGCCGTGGCGCCGCGTCGGCGCCCGCGGCCACGGAGGCGCGGTGGAGGCGCCGGTGGAGGCGGCGCGAGGGCCGGTGCCCACCGGCGGTTCCCGGCGGAGGTGGTGGAGGTCCCGGATGACGACTCCCCGCCGCCCGGGTGGGATCGGTGGGGTAGCTTCCCCACACGCTCCCCCCGAGCCCCGAGGAGGGGACCCTCGTAAGGCGGCACGAGGGGCACATGGTGGCGGGGGGCCGAGGACATGGTGTCGAGGCCTTGTCCTCCCGTGCCGGTCGCTCCGCCCGTGTGGAGGGGGCCATCGATGATCCCCGGCGTTTGCCGACGCGTGGGGGAGCAGAGGCTCGGGGAGAGCTCCGACGCCACGGCGCCACGCTCGACCGCGCGCCGAACGAGGCGCCGCAGTCCATGGCGGACCCGCATGGCGCGTCTTCCGGGTAGGGCGCCGTCGCTCGTTTTCTTCTTCTTCTCATCTTCTCGTGTCGCCTTTGTGCCGTAGTGCTTACGGATTTTGGTGTGTGGATGCCGGAGCTTGAGCGCCGCGCCCACGATAAGTACGATGCCTTCGACCGGGTGAACGCCGAGGTCCACCGGCCTCCGAGAGCGGTGCGGCACTTTCGACGCGCTTGCCGACGCCCTCGGGTCCCCCGGACAGTGGGCCGGTGTGCCGGCCCCGGCTCGGCCCGACGAGCTCCCCGAGAGCTCAAGGCGGGGACACGGCGCGCCGCTCGAGCCTCGAGCGGGTCCGCGCGGCCTCTCATCGATCGTGATGAGGCGCCGTGGCATGCACGCTCGGACTTGGAGAAGACGCGGACGCCGGCCGTCAACCGGGAGGCGGAGGTGGCTACCGTCCGCGACGAAATCCGGGGAGCTTCACTCGTCGCTTGAGGGGGCGCGGGCGCAATAGCGCCGGGGGCCGAGGAGCGGGCGCGCGGGCCGGGAGCGGCGCGCCAAGGAGGCCGACGACCGAAGGCCGCCCTCGACGCCAAGGCCGCGGCCCTCGTCGCCGCCGAGGAGCGGCTCTTGCAAGAGAGCACCGCCGCCAAGGGGCCGAGGGGCGGCTTCGGCGAGAGCGAGCCGCCCTCATCGACGCCCGTGCGGCGCCGGGAGCGAGAGCGCGCCGCCCACGAGGTGTCGCGAAGGGTCCTTGGCGGATCGGGACGCCAAGATCTCCAAGGCCGAGGGCGAGGTCATCGTGCTCGGCATTGCGAGTGCGAACCGGGAGATAGCCCTCCGGGGAGCGGAGCGAGGCCGTCAAGCGCCTCGAGCCGGCGGTCGAGGCCGAGCGCCGTGCCCTCGAGATGGAGAGGAAGCAGGTCGAAGGTGAGCCACTGTTTGACTCTTGCCTTGTTGGTTTTTCCGTTTGAGGGCTCGCGTCCCCCTTTCTGATTTCTTTCTCGTCTTGGCGATTCCGTGGCTTGCGCACCGCCCTGGGGCACGCAGCTGAGCGGGCCGAGGCGCTGCAGGCTTCCTACAACTCCTCCGAGCAGGAGCTGCGGGAGCTGCGCGATGCGGCCCTCGAGACCTGCCGCGCCGTCGAGGAGGGCGAGGTACGAGCCGGCAGCTCCCCGCCGCCCGCCCGCGTGCCCTTGGTGGCCATGTCACCGAGCGGATGCGCCGGCGCCGTATCCGGGCGTTCGAAGGCCCTCGGAGTGGTGCGGTCCCACTACGAGGTCAACTTCGAGGCGCTGGCGGAGGGCTACGTCGTCCCCGAGGGTGTCGAGGACGAGGTAGCGATGGAGCGCGTGGATGCGCTCGCCGCCGACGCCGCCGGTCGCTCGCCGAAGCCTTCGAGGAGTTCCTCTTCCCGGACGCCACTGACGCTGCCGCTCCTCCCGCCTGAAAGCAGTTGGGCACCAGGCCCGTTTTGATGTGTATCAGTATTGTGGCCTCGTGGCCTTTTGTAAATGAACTAGTTGTTCTTGGATATAAACATTTGCTGTAATGAAGTTGTTTGTTTATCACGCTTTTTGTTTCTCCTTCTTCCTGAGTAGATTCTAGTTAGGGGAGTTCGATTTACTGGGGGGCCTGCCGGGTTGGAGGCGAGAGAGAAGGACCATATCCACGCGGCGTAGGCTATCTCGGCTCGCACGCTCCTCCCGCCGGGCCGCCCGCGCCCGTTCGAATCGTTGCTCGTGGTTGAAGTAGAAAACAAACTTAGCGCGTGTGAGTTATTTCGTTTTTGCGCGAAAAAATGGGACCATTTTGGGGGGGGGGGGTGCCCCCCCCGCGTAGCCCCCGAGGGTGACTTGGGTTTCGGGGAAAGCCGAGTTGCCCTTTTTATTAAGCTTAAAGCTTTTATATAGTTGCAACCAACTGGGGCGTTGGCCGTGTGATTTTTACAACAGAAATACTTGGAAATCCTAGCTAAGGGTAGAAGCGACGTAGCTGTTGGATGTTCCAAGCGTTGGTGAGCTCTTCACCGTCCTCGTTGGCCAGCTTGTATGTGCCGGGCTTGAGTACCTTCACCACGACGTAGGGTCCCTCCCATGGGGGTGACAGCTTGTGACGCCCTCGGTTGTCTTGACGGAGCCTTAGGACCAGATCCCCCTCGCTGAAATCCCGCCGACGTATCTTGCGTTCTTGATAGCGCCTGAGGGACTGCTGGTACCTCGCGGAATGCATCAGGGCCACGAGGCGTGCCTCGTCGAGCTGATCCAACGAGTCCTCGCGGGCTCGCTGGTTAGCACCCTCGTCATAGCCTCGAACCCTGGGCGATCCGTATTCTAAGTCCGTGGGGAGGACGGCCTCCGCGCCGTGGACAAAGAAAAACGGGGTGAACCCGGTGGCTCTGCTCGGGGTGGTCCTTAGGCTCCACACAACCGCTGGTAGTTCTTGGAGCCATTTTCGTCCAGATTTGTTGAGTTGGTCGAAAATTCTGGGCTTAAGGCCCCGTAGGATCATGCCATTGGCACGCTCCACTTGGCCGTTGGTCCGTGGGTGCGCTACGGCTGCCCAATCCACACGGATGTGGAACTTATCGCGAGAACTCCAAGAATTTCCGCCCGTGAACCGTGACCCACCGTCCGTGATGATAGAGTTTGGCACTCCGAAGCGGTAGACGATGTCGGTGAATAATGTTACCGCCCGCTTCGCTCTTAGATTCGTGATGGGGCGCACCTCCACCCACTTGGAGAACTTGTCGATCGCGACCAACAAGTGGGTGAAGCCCCCGGCGCCTTCCGCGGGGGCCCGACGATGTCCGGCCCCCCACACGGCAAATGGCCATGTCACGTGGATGGTTTGCGGGGCATGGGCGGGCAAGTTGGACTTGCGGGGGTAGAACCGGCACCCTTCGCAAGTGCGTACGATTTCGGCCGGCGTCCGCGACCGCGGTAGGCCGCAAAAGCCTTGGCGGAACGCGTTGCCGACGAGGGTGCGGGGCGCGGCGTGGTGGCCACGGATCCCCGCATGGATGTCCCGTAGGAGCTCGCGCCCCCTCGGGAATGGGTACGCACCGCCGTAGGATGCGGAGGCGGCGCGCTTATACGGCTCGCCGTCGACGAGGGTGAACGATTTGGCCATCCCCGGCAATGCGCCCGGCCGCGGCCCGGTCCGCGGGGAGTTCCCCTTGAGCGATCCGGGCAATGTATTTTTCACGCCGCTCCTCCCGGACAGGAGCCGGCTCGATGTCCATCACATCGACCTCGTGGGAGCCGTACCCCTCGAGGAGGGAGAGCACGTACACCACGTTCGAGGGGTCCTCATCCATGGGTTCCGCGCCCGCTGGATTCGAGGGAGCCCCCGAGGGTTCGTTGTGACTCGAGGGGTAGGGCTCGAAGACGACCGAGGGCCGAGCGATGTCATGCGCGAAAACGTTCGGGGGGACGGTGATCCGCCGGACGCGATCTTGGCCGAGCTCATCCGCCTCCTCGTTGTACCGGCGGGGTACGTGGTTGAGCTCGATGCCGTAGAACTTGTCTTCGAGGGCCCGCACGGCTTTGCAGTAGGCCTCCATCTTGTCGTCGTGGCGGCTCGCGTTCTTCATGACCTGATCGATCACGAGCTGCGAGTCCCCCCGCACGTCGAGGCGCTTGACGCCTAACTCGATGGCGATTTTGAGGCCGCGAGAGGAGGGCCTCGTATTCGGCCATATTGTTAGACGCGGGGAAGTGGAGGCGCACCGCGTACCGCATGTGTTCCCCGAGGGGCGACACGAAGAGCAGGCCCGCGCCCGCTCCCTATTTTCATTACGAGCCGTCGAAGAACGCAGTCCAGCCTCTCGCTTGGATCCGCGGCGGCGGTAGCCGCGTGTCCGTCCACTCGGCGACGAAATCCGCCAAGATTTGGGATTTGACAGCCTTGTGCAGGCGCAGGCGAGCGTCTCACCCATCAGCTCTACGGACCATTTGGCGATCCTTCCTGCAGCGTCGGGGTTGCGGATGATTTCTCCCAGTGGGAAGGAGGAAACCACCGTGACGGGATGGGCCTCGAAGTAGTGACGGAGCTTGCGCCGCGCAAGAACTACCGCGTGCAGCAACTTCTGGACCTGGGGGTAGCGCGCCTTCGTGTCTGACAGGACCTCGCTAATGTAGTAGACCGGCCGCTGCACAGGTAGGGCATGCCCTTCCTCTATGCGCTCCACGACGATCACGGCGCTGACCACCTGGGTGGTTGCGGCTACGTAGAGCTGCAGGGGTTCGCCGTCTTGCGGCGGCGTGAGGATCGGGGCGTGCGTTAGGGACGCCTTCAGCTTGTCGAGCGCATCCTGGGCCTCGGTGGTCCAGGAGAAGCGCTCGTGCTTCTTGAGGAGGCGATAGAGGGGCAGGCCCTTCTCACCAAGCCGCGAGATGAAGCGGCTCAAGGCGGCGAGGCACCCGGCAGACCTTCGCACCCCTTTGAGGTCCCGGATCGGACCCATTCGTTCGAGGGCCGCAACCTTTTCAGGGTTGGCCTCGATCCCCCCGCCGGGAAACAATGTATCCCAGGAGCATGCCTCGCGGCACTCCAAAGACGCATTTTTCGGGGTTTAATTTGACCCCATTGGCCCGTAGGCGGCCGAACGCAACGGCGAGGTCGCCAACCAGGTCGTCCGCCTTCTCGGTCTTCACGACGATGTCGTCCACATACGCTTCGACCGTTCGCCCGATGTGATCCCCAAAAACGTGCCGCATGCGCCGCCGGTACGTTGCACCCGCGTTTCGAGGCCAAATGGCATCGTGACGTAGCGTAACGTCCCGAACGGTGTGATGAACAAAGTCGCGAGCTGGTCGGACTCTTTCATTTTTATTTGGTGGTACCCGGAATAGGCGTCAAGGAAGCAAAGCAATTCACACCCAGCCGTTGAATCAACGATTTGATCAATGCGCGGCAAAGGAAAAGGAACTTTAGGACATGCTTTATTAAGACTAGTGTAGTCTACACACATCCGCCACTTCCCATTCTTTTTCTTTACAAGCACGGGGTTTGCTAGCCACGTTGGGTGGAACACCTCCTTGATGAATCCGGCCTCGAGAAGCTTCCGCAGCTCCGCTCCGATTGCCCGTCGTCGCTCCTCGTCGAAGCGGCGCAGCCGCTGCTGCACGGCGCGGGCGTTTGGCAGGATGTCAAGGGAGTGCTCGGTGACTTCCCTCGGGATGCCTGGCATATCCGAGGGGCTCCACGCGAAGATGTCGGCGTTGGCGCGGAGGAAGTCGACGAGCACTGCTTCCTATTTGGGGTCGAGGGTGGAGCCGACCCTCAACGCCTTGCCCTCGGGGGCGAGGGGTCGAGGGGGGCCCCCTTGGTCCTGCTCCGCGGCCTCAAAGGTGCCGCCGTGCTTGGCGGCGGGGTCGAGGTCGTTGTTGACCATCTTCTCCAATGTGTTCACCGCCGCTTCATCCGGCCGCCAATGCCTCTCGCGTGTTCTACACACTCGACGTCGCAGTCGAATGCGTGCTCGATGGACGAGCCGACGGTGATGACGCCGTTTGGTCCCGGCATCTTCATCTTCAGGTAAGTATAATTGGGGACCGCCATGAATTTGGCGTAACAGGGTCGCCCAAGTATAGCGTGGTAGGCCCCTTTGAACCCCACCACTTCGAAGGTGAGGGTCTCCTTGCGGAAGTTCTTTGGGGTGCCAAACCAAACTGGCAGGTCGATTTGCCCGAGGGGCTGGACACGCTTGCCCGCGCAATGCCATGGAATGTCTTTGTCTCGGGCCGCAGCTGGTCCAACCCAATCCCCATCGAGCGCAACGTATGCGCGTAGAGGATGTTGAGGCCGCCGCCTCCGTCCATGAGGACCTTCGAGAACCGGCCGTTCCTGATGATGGGGTCAACCACCAGCGGGTACTGGCCCGGGTTGGGGACACGGTTCGGGTGGTCCTCCCGGCTGAAGGTGATGGCGTCCTCCGACCAATTGAGGAAGGACGGAGGCGCCCTCTCCGCGGCGAGGACCTCATGCCGCTCCTTCTTGCGCTGGCGGGTCGATATGTCGACGGTTGGTCCCCCAAAGATGAGGAACACATTTTCGACGGCGGGGAAGCCGCCCGCGTCACCATCGCCTCCGTCTTTCTTGGCCTCTCGCATCCTTCGCGGCGGCGCGGCCATAGAACTTCTTGAGCATATCACACCGCTCAAGGGTATGGTGCACCGGGGTCTTGCGGTAGGGACATGGCTTCTTCGAGCATGTCGTCGAACACTCCCGAGCCTCGAGGGGCCGGCCGAGGGCCCCGTCGAGCCGGGTCACCGCCGAGGGCCTCGGCGTTGCCGCCGTCGCGCCCTCGCTCGCGCGCCGCGCGGCGCGGCTTCTTCCCCCTTCTTGCCCCGCTTGTCGTTGCGGTGTGGCTCCTTGGACTTGCTGCCCTCCGCGGGCGCGTCCTCCGAGCGCTTACCCTTTTTGCCGTCGAAGATCGCCCCCACGGCCTCCTCTCCGGAGGCGAAGCTGGTGGCGATATCAAACAGCTCGTTGGAATCCGCGGGCGGGCTGCGTCCCAACTCGCGTACGAGGTCCCGGCACGTGGTGCCCTCGAGGAAGGCGTGCACGATTTCGGACTGCGCCACGCTGGGGAGCTCGGTGCAGCGCTTGGAGAAGCGCCGTATGAAGTCCCGCAGCGACTCGCCGGCCTCGCGTGCGGAGCGCGAGTCCCGGGAATTCCCGGGGCGCACGTACATGCCCCCGGAAATTGCCCACGAACGTGCGGACCGTGTCATCCCGGTTGTGGATTTGGTCGGCGGGCAAGTGCTCGAGCCATGTCCCGGCCGCGTCGCCGAGATGCGGGGGCAAGTTGCGTATGATGACCTCGTCGGCGGTGGCCCCGCCCGCTCGACAAGCTAAGCGGTAGTCGTTGAGCCATACACGGGGGTCCGTCTCCCCGTTGTACTTGACGATGGTCGAGGGTTGGCGGAAGCGTTGGGGGAACGCTACCGCGCGGATCTCCCGGCTGAACACACGGGTGCCAGGGGGTTCCGGCGTCGGGGAGCGGTCCTCGGCGCTGTCGTAGCGTCCACCCCCCGTCGAGGGTGGTAGCCCCTTGTCGCTCGCGCGTCGGCCCTTGCCGGTGCGCCCGGCGTTGATGACGTTTCGGGCGTCGCCATCCGCCGCCTCGCGTGCGTCAAGGAGCCGCTCCTTGGCCGGCGTGCGTCCTTGGTCGGCGGGTTGCCCCCGCCGGTCCCCCCGCGTGCACCGAGGGTTCGCCTCCCGCGCAACTTCGTTGTCCCGCGCATCCCCCCTCGTTGGCGGATGCGTGAGGCCGAGCTCTCGGCCGCCGGACGGCCGCTTGCTCGATGAGGGTTTGCACCTCGCGGTGCGGTGTCTCGAGCCTCGGGGGTCGAGGGTGCGGCATGGCCCGCGCGAGCGGCCGCGGCGGCGATGAGCTTTTGGCTCGCCCGCGGGGGCGCGTCCGCGTTGTCGACGTTGGGGACGGTGTTGATGCGGTCGCGGACCGTCGCGCCCGGCCTCCCGTGCGCGTTCGCCGCGCGCGGAGGCCTCCCCCCGCCATTGAGGCGCGGAGCGCCCGCACCGTTCGGTATTCTTCCACCGGCTTGGCCTCGAGCTCGCGGGCTTGGGCCAGTGTGCGTCGGCGTCGCCCCGGCGAGGGCGCTTGGCCCCGCGGCCGGGCGCGTGGCGATCCCCCGGGCGGGTGTGACTTCCCCGTCCCCCGGCGCCCCGCCGCACCGGCGGCATTGGCCGGGTCGTTGGTGATGACGGTGTAGCACTCCCGCGCGGGGTCGTAGCCCCCCCGCGTGCGGGAGTCGTCGGAGTAGCCGAACCCGCAGTCCGCGAGCGTCTAGGAAACGCCGAACACAACCGGGTCCGGCACGCCGGAGAAGTCCCACTCCACGTACCCGTGGCGGTTGGCGGGTGGCAACGCGTCGACGGGAGCCCGGGGACGATTCATCTCCTGCCGAGGCGCCGGGATCCCTGGCGACGAAGACGTGGCGGCCGGTGGCACCCCGCGCATCGTGGTGTTGATGTTGGCGTTGTAGGCCGACGTAGCGCCACGCGCCCCAATGGGGATGCGCGGTCCGCAGACCGTGCGCCGTCCCGCCGGGGTGGTGGCGGTCGTGACGGTGGGCGTGCCGCATTGAGTGGCGGCGCGCTCGGCCGCCGCCGTTCGGACCGCGCCCGGCGCGAGCGCCGGCCCGCAGCGACGGCGGCGTCGTGGCGTCGATGGACCCGCGGCATCCATGCCCGCGGGCTCTCGCGCCGGGGTCGTGCGTGCGGCGGGGGGCCCGAGCGGACCCCGGCCCCGGCGCCGCGCGCGGAGCTCCTCACGGTTAGTGAGGCGCATGAGATAGCCGTTCCCCGTGGCCCGAAAGTTCGGTCCCCGAAGCGACTTTCGAACCCGGGCCGGGAGGGGGTCCGAGCTACCCATGCGGTAGCGTGTACCACGCGTACTCGGTGCGAATCACCATGGAGGGAATTGGCGAAATGACCATAGGCGCTCGCCGGCCCCACGGTGGGCGCCAACCGCTCGGTGTGGAATATGGTCCCGACACTAACCGGTAGAAAGCGCCGAGGTCTATCCCTCAATGGTCGATGCTAAGTAACAAGTGACACAGGTATTTATCCCGGTTCCCGCCGAGGGGGCCGTATGTCCAAAGCAGTGGCGTGCTCGAGGCACTATATTACTTAGCACCGGGTGCCCGTAGTGGGGCGGCTACAAGCAAGGCGGGGAAAGGAAGCGAGGGCTTCCAAGTCCCCGGCCGAAGATGTCGTGGGAGAATTGGAGAGTGAGTACGTGGTGTGTGTGAATGGTTCCTTGTCCGTGGCCTTGTGCGTGTTGTGTTCTGTCGCCCGCGGCCGGGGGGTTCGCTCCCCCTTTTATAGATCAAGGGGGAGGCGGATTACATGCGTGCCGCGCTATCTAGCTACGTGGGGAGGTGCGACGTGCTATGCCATAGGGCGGGCGGCCGTCCTGGGCGATCCTCGCGGTTATCCGGTCATCATGGCTCGACTTGTACCCGAACAATGGCGGTTCGAGGGTAGGAGAGCGGCGGATGGCGGTGACGTCCTCCGATAGGCTCGAGGGAGGCGGCGACGCGGCCCGCACGGAGTACGGGAGTAGGCGAACCCGGCGTTCCTTCCCCGACGCGCTTCGCGGGGCCGGAGTTGTTGCTACGGCGCCGGGCATGCTCCCGCACGCGCGGGCACGGTGGCCACGCCGTTACGGTGGCGAGGATGGCGGTCCACCGGCCTAGCGCCTCCACCTAACCCCGTAAAGTCACAAGAAAGTGAATCGAGGGGTGAAGCCGGCCCCCTTTCGAGGGCTCGGCGCGTCGGCCCGTACTAGAGCGGCGCATGGTGTCACGGGATCGACACCGCCGCACCGCACGCTCCCTTCCCACGGTAGCGGGGATGGGCTCCTCCCCGGGGAGTTGGTGCGGCGGCACGGGGTGCGAGCCCCGGCGCATGATGGCGCCGTCCCGCCGGTGTCGGGGCGTTAAATGCCCGTGTACGGGGGTCGGCGCACGCGCGAGGGGCACCCTCGAGCGTGGCCGACCCCCGCCGAGGGCGGGACGCGCCCTCGAGCGAGGCGGAACCCGCCCGAGGGGGGAGCGAGCCCTCGAGCGAGGTGGAACCCGCTCGAGGGATGTGCCGCCCCTCGAACGGGCGAAGCCCGCCCGAGGGGGCGCGCGTGTCCTCGAGCGAGGCGGTGCCTACTCGAGGGGATCTCTAAGAGGGCCGTCTTGGTGGGTCGTCGGGGTCCCTCGCGGCGTGGGCCGTGTCCCCGCATGGTTAGGCACCCGCATGGTTAGGCTTAGCGTGTTTTGGTCTCGTTGCGGGTTTTAAGCGAGGATCTCCCCATTGTTTAAGGGGACCCCTAGGGGCTGTCCCCCGACGAATTAAATTGGTGTTGTACTCTGACTCGCCTTCGCGTGAGTTTTAATGCATATGTTCGATCCTCTGTATGAATTCCAAGTGATTTATCGGACGTTAACCAGGCAACTAATGACAAGATGATACTTTACTATTGCTTAATGACCAAGGTGGATTGATTTTAGGTGATAGTACGGTATTTTCCCTGGCGGGTTGTCACAGTTGGTATCAGAGCGATTGTATGCACTAGAGTTTAGTTAATAACCATAATCACTGGTTTTTGAATAAAATTTGCCAAGATTGTTGGATTTGCAAAACACGTTGGTCCGTTAAGGATAATCTAGACAGAGAGGCCCTAGAGAGAATTTTTTGGTTCTTTCAGGTGGCTTAGTAACCTATGGTTTATTTTGCTAACTTCCAGCACATTTACTTTCTGTCGGGACTTACTTTCTTGCACAACCAAACTAGTTGAGCCACGTGTTTTATACGTGTGCTGTGCCGCATCACGAGAATTGTGAGGGTTGAGGGAGTGATCTATTCCACGGATCCCATCTTCACGTCTGGTTATGGGTTGTGATGTCACCATGTGTCTTATACGTCTGCATTCCGCATGTCGAATATGCGAGGCAAGGATACACTCCATTCAAACGGAGGGTGTCTGAGGTTGGATGCTGTCCATGCAGCGGCTTAATGCATGGATGCCGTTTCTATAGTGAACGGTAATGTAAGTGGACGCTTCCGTGACGTGCTGGCACGGAAGGTTCTGCAGGCACAGTAACCTCATTTCGTAAGTCGTTAAGCGAGCATCGAGTAGTTCTCGACTAGTTATTATAGGGAGAAACGTGTATTTGCCTTGCCACCGGCGCTAACTTCGAGTTTTGGCTTGATTGCCATGTGAGGTTGAATATGACATCTTGCATCATGCTAAAAATCGTGAAAGCTTAAAACTGAACCCATACTTGTTTATGTGCTCTCTAAGGTAACCTATTGCTAGTTTGTTTTGTCCTGCCTAGCCTCTCAGGTGTAGATGTGTTGTTGTCCATAATCTATTAGGGATGTTTGCTTAGATTGTTGTCCCCTGTTCAAGAATCTTTTTGTCCAGGTGATCTCTGCCAGAGTTGCTCCAAACCTAATCTAGTTGCTGCTTGCCGAAATTCACGTTCATAACTTTGGTCTAACTCAAGCTGTGCTCAGTTTTGTGAACCCCTGTCTTGCTGTTTTTCCAGAAACCTAACCCGAAATCTTGCTTAGTTAAGCACCTTCCTAATCTTCTAGCTCAACCTTGCATACCCAAACATCTGTCTCATAGTCCTGCGGAGTTGCTGCACAAATTTGAGAAATTTTGGGGCTCTGGTTTTAAGTTATGAATTTTTGTTCACAACTGCCAGAACTTTGCCAAGCTGTATGTTCGTACCAATGGCTACCCCATTTCTTAACCATGTGCTCTTTTATCGTGGATCGAGTTTATCCTTGTACACTCACACCCGTCTGGTTCTCACTTTGACATTATGTCCAGGCGGATAACCTTGGATCTGCGTTGGCTGATGTGGAAGCATGGACTCTCATGAACTATCTCGAGGAGGGTGGATTTCCTGCACTCTTGTGGGACACCCTGAAGGATTTTGGGTAGACCACTTACCCAGAGTACTCGACACGTGAGGTCATGACCACCGGCCAGCTCCTTCATTGTGAAGTGAAGGTGATGATTTCCGTGTGCCCGACCAATCCTACTTGGGAGGAGTGGGAGTGTAAGGCACAAGGACGGAACCTGGTTGACACTTTGCAGAAGGCTGCTCTCGAAGCACTCACAATTTTCTGTGGGAAGCACCCCGACGAGGTAGCTGACACTGCAGCCAAAGTGATTCCTGTACCTGAGCGACACATTGTACCTTGTGTCGAACGCGAAGCTTTTCTTCCAGATCAGGGCAACTCCCAGTATAGTTCTGATCTTGTCACCTCAGTTCATTTTTCAGAAGCCATGTATGACACCTGTGAACAAATGGTGGGAGAAAGTGTATTCTATAGACACCAAATCTATAGGTACCGAGTTAAAGAAATGGAGAACACCACTCAAGCATTGAAGGAAGCAAAAGGAATGATAACTACTCTCAAGAAGGAAAGACGCAAGGATAAGGCAAAGATACGAGAATTAAGTGAAGTCATCCATGAGCAGAACTTCATGTTGCAGCATAATGACCAGTATATGCTTGAACTAGAAATCAACTGGAAGCTATAGCAGCTCCACCTCCAGAACCTGTCATCCCCGAACAAGCAGAAGAAGAAGATGCTGAGAACATCCAAGGAGAATCTGGAGTAGAGTCTGGACCTGAGTCATCGTAGTCCTTCATCATGGAAGATCCAACCTTAGGGAGTTGGTATGTTGGAAATAAAGCTCTGAGTCATACGAGTGTGATAGTTGTAAGAACCCTAGTGTATGCAGTCGCATTTGGTTAGTTTTGTGGTTGGCTGAACTAGGGGCTTTCTTTTGGGCAGCTAGTCTGCATTGTAATCCCCAAATGTTGTTTTGGTAATCCAAAGATCTTTCATCAATGTAATGCCTTGCTTAAACATCTTTCAGCAGTGATTTTCATAAGATATGATTCATGCTGGTTGTGATCAAATCAAAAGTTCTGTGATGAGTCTCAAACTCGTCCAAAAGTTTCTTGCCAATCATGATTAATCCGATCTTTCAATCCTGAACTTATTCTTTTTGGTCTTGCTCACAACTTTTTGAATTAAAATAAATGTAACCTTTTGAGTATGCATTGCATAGCATATGCATTTGGGAAGCTGGGGTGTACTAACGTGCATTCGCATGGAAACTCCATACTCATACCTTAACTCTCTTGTTGGGTGATGTTGTTGTCCCATAGTCAAAGGTGCCGCGAAGGAACCTAGGGTATCTTGGTTGTGAGAATGCGACTCGCCACACATACTCTTCTCTGCCTGTGATTGCCCTCGCAATCACTAATTCCTTTTATGGGTAACTGAGTTGTACTAATGTGCATCATGAGCACCACATCGCATGAGCATCTGCATCGTGTCATCACAAGCATGTGCATCACACCAACTTTTAAATCATTGCACCGCAATGTAGCGAGTCGTCAACACCCAAAATTCACAAGTTATTTCGAGTGTGAGCAAGATTGTTTGAAGATTCCACACTAAATTGACTTCCGTACAAAGAGATTGCGAAAATATTTTACTAGGCTTCCTTCTCTTCGTAAAAAGTCTATTTTGATGATCACTGTTCGACTGGTCTCTTGTCACCAATCTCAACATTCTTGTAGCATCAGCTCCGTTCTAATCAGCTAAGTGAAGTAAGTGGAAGTAAAGTTTTCTTGAGCAATCAAGGTTCTCGAAAAGTCAATGTTTGAGAGTCATCCATTGCTTAGCCATCCATGATCCGTGATCACACCCTCCAAATCCTCGGAATCGAGCAAAGAAGCAAACCAGGATCGGTGGAAGCTTTTGCTAAGATTCTCGTGGTTGCAATCACAAGCTTAGAATGTTGATGCCCTGAGCTCTTCTCGTTCTTCGCCCCATCATGGTCGATTCTTCAGACCGTTGGACCCCATCCTTTTCCGTGCCACGACCGTAAGACGTCATGACGTCTCTCTGCCATCTCCTTCTGCAGTCACGCTCACGTCGCCGAGACCTCACGGGCTAACCATTGTCGAGCCTCGTGTGGCCAACACCGGATACCTCAGCTGGTACAGATGTATCTCTGTATCGCAGGTGGAATCTGCCTGTTATTAGATGTTCATGTGCACATTCATCGCCCACTCCCTCATGAACGGCGATGAGGCAGAGAGGAATGCACCTTGTACCTTTTGTTCCATCTGAATTCTCTATATCGGGAAGTGTGTGCGGAGATGTCTTTCTCCCTTTGTAACCCTTGTCATGATGGAAGGAATCGTTTTAACCTTGTTATCGAATCTCGGGACGAGATTCTTCTTAAGGGGGGTAGGCTGTGACGCCCCAGGTTTTTAATTAGCGTCATTAACGCTAATGACCGAATCAGCTGAGTCAAATCTGCTGACATTGATCAAACCATGGTCAACCTAGGTCCTCACCTCGAAAACCTCACCAACAAGCCCTAATGACCCTCTTGATCAAGTCAACACACACTTGTGGTCAACCCTTGGTCAAAGGCACGACCAAAACCCTCCAAAACCCTAGTGTCTTTGAACGTTCTCCTGAACCTTTGCTGTGTTCTCCAAATTTCACATAAACACTTCGAAATCTCCCAATATGAATGATGTCCAGTTTTTCGAGGGACACAACTTTCATGTTGAATGGCATTTCAAAATTTGAGTGGAAAAGGGTGGAAAGCTTGGTCAACTGCCAGCAGCTCCTGTTCACTGACACAGAGTGTCATTCAAACTTTGGCTACAATTTATGCAAAAACTATTGAGAAAAACACCATATGGCCTTTGTAAAAGTTGTATAGAGTAGTGAGATATACTACTTTCATATTCACCACGTTGTGCACTTCTATTCAAATTTTTGGAGAATTTCGCACTCAAACCGGAGCACAGTGAAATATTTTTGAGCCGCCCCGCGCCCGCGCCGCCCGTCCTCGGCGTCCGTGCCCATGCGCGCCTTCCCCGGACGCGCATCCCGAAGCCTCGCGCCTTCCCAAGGCCACGCGCCCCGAGGCCGCACACGGCCCGAGCACCCTAGGAGCCCGCACCCGTCGAGTGTCGCTCCTCGCGCGCGCGCGCCGCCCCCGCCCGTGCCACCCGCCGGTAGCCGTCCCTTGCACTCGCGCATGCGTCCGGCTTTCCCCCTCGTCCTTGCTCGCTTCCACGGCGTGGCGAGCTCGCCTATAAAAGGTCTCTCAGCACTCGTCGTGTGCACCGCTCCCCCCCGCTCGCTCACCGGTGTCCGCCCGTTCTGCCGCCATTGCCACCACCGCCGAGTCCTCCCCGCCCGCTCGACTCCTCGCCCACTCGACCATCTCGGCGCATCCCCTAGGACCCGCAGAGTCATGTGTGCCGCCCCTTTTCCCCTCCCCCGCCAAGAGCTCGCCGGAGCGGGCGCTCTTGCGGCGGCCGCCGCCTTGCTTCGCCGGGCCGAGCTCGCCGCCGGCCTCCCGACTGCCTACTCCGGCTCAAATCGACCCTAGGTGAGCCCTAGCCCCTTCCCCAGCCGCTTCCCGGCCGAGCCCCGGCGGAACCTCGCCAGAATTCCGGTTGAACCACTGCCGTCCATGGTCGGGGACCCAATTGCTTAGCCCCCTTTCTTTCCAGGGTCTTAAGTGCAAAGCAAGGGAAATGTGTGAGTCCTAGAAAACGTTCAAGGGCCTGGTTGAAAATTTGAATCTTGAATGGTAATGTTGTTTTGCAAAATCTTGTAAAATGCGTAGAAAATTGTAGAAAATTCAGAAAAATGCAAACCCAATTTTGCTGGATTCCTGGTGAAAACCCTGAAACTTTGGTAAAGGGTGTATGAAAGGATCAAGATGTCGACTAGAGGGGGGTGAATAGTCGAA